>CM043697.1:78397500-79597500 GCA_023935145.1 Bretschneidera sinensis
TACTTTACTTGTGATTTTATAAGTCTTGAGTTTTTGAATTTTCTTACCAAGCATGCATTTGAGTATGATTGAATTCTCTATGAATCTGAAATTTGTGATTGATGATAGGACTGAGAAAGTTTTTGAAATTTTCTTTTATGTCATGTTGAGTTTTGTGGATACTTTGATTTAAATCTATGTCCTTGAACATAATTGAGCACATAGTCACTTTTTTTCTTTATTTCCATTTTGCTGATAAAGAGAATGGGTAGAATCAACTAGGTCGGGGGAGTTCAATCTTGCTTTACTCTGGAATCCATTGATGGATCCTTGAGGCAAAATCTTAGTTGATACCAAATATTTGAGAAATAATTAGACATTTTTTTGTCATAACCAAAAAGCTTTCCCAGCCGTCCTAGTTATCATACCATCATTGCATGGTGTACTTCCATAATCAACCCCCCTTGAGTCTTACTTTATTTATTCTTTTAACTACGTTAACCATTCCCATTCTAAGCTTAAAAAACCATGAATTTATCTTTTACAGTTTGAGAAAATATTTTGGTGGGAATCTACATTTAAAGAGAAAGTTAGTTCAAAGGAAATTATGCTCTGTTTGATCCAAGTGTATAAAAAAAAGCATTTTTGATGGGTTTGTTTTTTGCCCAGAGGTGATTTATCTGTCATGGAAGGAAGCATAAAATAGAGAAAACTCAATGAATGGAGTGCAAATCACTTCAGATTTTGTTAAAAGTGTACTTGGTATTGCTTCATTAAGCACAGCAACAATAATGTCACCAGTATGAGCATTAGTCGAGAAAAAGTTATGGTTTGAAACCTATGGATATCTCTTTTATTGTTCTTTGCACCAAATATTTTCCCAGTTTACTTTAATTTTCCTTATCCATTTCTTTCTTAGCCCTCACCTCGTGGCTTGTCATTACAACCTGATTAAAGACCTTTTAATCTTTGATTTTGGTGTTGACTACATTAGTGGAGACGGTTTCTGAAAATTGGACTTATAGAGTTAAGTTTCGAGAGAATTCCTCTGGTTTCAGTTATTCTACTTTTATCTGAGTTTGCAGGTGGTTTGGAATTAAATTGACTATATCACACACACACTCAAGGACTTAGCTTTAGGTTGAAGCAGTCTCTTAACTCTTGCTTGACAAATTTCTAAAATTTTATTGATTTTGCTACTATCCTTGATATTAAAAGAGTAAGATGCTAGTAATGAAATCTAAATTCATATCATGGCTTGGTGAGTGATGAGATTTTTCTATGTGTTGGAAATCACCTTGCGGAATCCCAGGTGGTGATCTTCCAAAAACCCTAGTCTAGAATGACTTGTAATAAACAACAATCAGACCAATCAAAGAAATGACACAAGCAATTGTTATCGAGGTTTGGCAAATGCCTACATCCCCGTGAGCTCCTTCGAGCTCTCTGCACTAAATCAATGGAGTTCTTACAATTACAGCAACACCTCCTCAAGAACCCTCTTATTCTTGATACATGAAAGAAGAGAAAAGAAAGAGATAAGAACTAAGTGTTTCCCTGGAATTTTTCGCAAGAAAATTCTAATTACAAAGCCCTTGAACCCCACTTCTTATATGCTCTCTCTCACTTGTAACACCTCTGTAGATTTGAGAATCTTTCTCTCTCAACACTAGCCACTCTTGGAATGAGATCTCTCTTGTGTTTGTGTCTTTTGCACTCTCACACACTTGAATGATATTACTTGTATGATGATGTTGTTAATGCTCTTAGATGACCCTTTATATAGAGCACCAACTTCTTTAAGATTAATCTCAACCAGTAGATCTCAAGAACCAAAGACTCATGGCTATCTAAGAGTCTAAGTAATCTTGTGCGTTTTAGCCAAGTCCCACGCACTTTTCCAAAGTGCTGAACAAAAGGCATCAGGTGTGCCTGGCACCACAGCCTAGAACAAGGCTGGCCGCGGCGCACACAAGGCCAAAAACCTCCCAGGTGATGGGTGCCGTGGCGCACAAGGCCTGGGCCACGGTGCACAGCCCTGTACCACCTTGTGCTATGGTGCACACCACCTTGTACCGTGGTGCACACCTAGTGGAGGAGATTTTCTCCCTTGCTGGAGGCCGCAGCGCACACTCCTTATGCCGCTGCTCAAAGCTTGTTGAAGCTTCATTCTTCAACCCGTTTAATCCATAGACAAATACTAAAAATCTCTACCTTTGTCTAAGCGATTAAACCTGAACCCATTGTGCAGAGAACTTAGGATCCAAACTCAACATGATTTATCATAGCATCCGACTCCAATCCTAAGAAGTCCAAGGCAATGATTGAATTTGCTTAGAGGTAGAACTTTGGCGCCTAAATCTGTAGGATTTCCTTCTATGGCTACCTTGTCCAAATGAATGCATCCTTCCGTAACATTTTCTCGAATGAAATGATACCGAACAACTATATGTTTTGTCCTCTCATAGAACACCGGATTCTTGCACAAATGCAACACACTTTGGCTATTCAAATACACCACCACCTGCTCTTTTAAGACCATCAACTCTTCCAACAACCCTTTGCACCACATAGCCTCCTTAATGGCTTCCATTGCCGCTATGTACATAGCCTCGGTTGTTGAGAGTGCTACCACCGGCTGCAACTGAGCCTTCCAACTTATACAACGTCCGTTTAAGTTGAAGAAGTAAGAGGTAATCGATCTTCTTTTATCCCGGTCTGCTCCATAGTCCGAATCAGCATAACCTTTTAGACAGATGGACTTACCCCTCTTCTCATAAACAAGCCCCACATCTGGGTTTCCCTTCAAGTACCTCAGCAACCACTTATCCCAAGCTAATACTCCTTTCCGAGATTACTCATAAACCTGCTGAGAACACTCATTGCATGAGCGATGTTGGGTCTAGTGCTTACCATCATGAACATGACTGAACCAACTGCACTAGAGTAAGGGACCTTTTTTCATTTTCTTCTTCTCCTCATCCATTCTAGGACATTGATCGCTAGAGAACTTGAAATGACTAGCAAGAGGAATCTTCACTAGTTTACTATCTTCCATAGAGAACTTAGATATCATCTTCCCTATGTAGGAAGTCTAAGAAATCTTTAATCTATTTCTCTCCCTTTCCCTGATTATACTCATCCCAAGGATCTTTTGTGCATGACTAAGACCTTTCATCTCAAACTCCAAACTGAGTTGAGATTTCAACTTTTCTATCCTCTCGCTGCTGCTACCAACCAGCAGCATATCATCAACATAGATGAGGATAATCACCATTTCCTTCACCTTGTGACCTTTGTAGTACAAGCATGAATCATAGTAGTTCCTCATGAAACCCAAGCTAGTTACAAAGGAATCGAACCTCTTATTCCATTGTCGAGGTGATTGCTCAGGCCATAAAGTGATTTCTTTAATTAGCACATCAAATCTCTTTACCTTCCTTCCTCATAGCCTTCGGGTTGCCTCATGTAGATGGCCTCATCAAGCTCTCTATGTAAAAACATTGTCTTCACATCCATTTGCTCGATTTCCCAACTAAATTGGACCATCATTGCTAACACTATCCTTATGGTCTTGTATTTCAAAATCGGTGAGAATATTTCGGTGAAATCTATGCCTTCTCTTTGTGTGAACCCCTTCACCACCAGCCTAGCCTTATACCGGACTTCATCCCCTGGAGTGTTCCCTTCTTTGATCTTGTAAATCCATTTACAATCCACAACTCTCTGTTTTTCTAGTTTGGGCACCAATTCCCGAGAGTTGTTCTTCCTCAAAGAATCCCTTTCTTCCTCCATAGCTAGCTTCCATCTTGACGAATCCTTACATCCCATGGCATCAATGTGAGTTTCTGGTTCACTCCCTCCTTCTGAAAAAAGAGCTGCTACATTAGCATCTACAAAACTATATCTTAAATGTGGCCTGACCACCCTCCTTTCTCGGTCTCTTGTGAGCTAATAATCATTCTAACTTGTTGCATCATCTCCTTCTAGTTCAGCCTCCTCTTGAGTGTCCTGAGCTTGGCCTTCATCAATGGGCTCTACCTGGTCTGAACCTTCTTGTCTTTCTTGCTTTACCTAAACTGAATTTTCTTTGATACTATGCTCCATATGAACCGGGCTGGTTTGCCCACTTTCCCATGCAGGATTAGTTTTCTCCAAATAGGGAAATAAATGCTCATTAAAAATGACATCCCTACTTATTATGAGTTTAGTTCTTTTTGGCTCTAAGGACCACAACCTATACCCCTTAACCCCATCACCATATCCTAGAAGCACACATTTTCTAGACCTTCGGTTAAGTTTATCATCCTTTTGATGTGCAAATGCAGCACATCAAAAAATCCAAAGCTTTCTCAACTCATGGGGTTTCCCACTCCACATTTCCTCGAGAGTCTTAAGGTCTAAAACCCTAGAGGGTGATCTATTAACCAAATATGCAGCAGTAGACACAGCTTCCCCCTAAAAATATTTTGGTAAATCAGACCCAATTAACATGCACCTAACCTTTTCCATAAGGGTCATATTCATCCTCTCAGCAACTTCATTTTGCTGAGGGGTTTTCACAACCGTTCTATGTCTTAGAATCCTATTTAACTCACAGAATTTATCAAAATCCTTATTAAAAAATTCTAAGCCATTATCGGTTCGTAAAACCTTAACTACCTTACCCGTTTGAGTCTCCAGCAACTTTTTCCACACCACAAACTTATTCAAAGCATCTAATTTATTTTTAAGCAAATAAACCCAAACTTTTCTAGAATTATCATCAATTAAAGAAAAAAAGTAAAGATTACCTCCTTGTATTGGTGTTCTTGCTGGCCCCCAAAGATCTGCATGAATGTAGTCAAGAATACCCTTAGACTTGTGCACTCCGGTGTTGAAGTTGACCCGATGTTGCTTCCTAAGAACATAACATTCGCAGAAATCAAGTTTCTCTACCTTGTCACCATTAAGTAAACCATTCTTGCTGAGAACTTACAGCCCCTTTTCGCTCATATATCCCAAGCAATTGTGCCAAAGTACTGCCTTATCCATCTCAGCCATCAAGCTTGCTGCTTGATCCTTGATTTCTGTCTCTCCGATCATCTCATAGAGACCATCCTTTATTGCTGCTTTGATCACTATCAAAGATCCCTTGACTACCTTGATCTTTCCTCCCTCTGCTTTGTATGTGTACCCCATGGAATCTAGCTGCCCCAATGAGATCAAATTTCTTCTCAAATCCGGAAGATACCTCACATTCCGCAGTAGCCTTATGACTCCATCAAACATCCTCAATTGGATGTCTCATATCCCCCTTACTTGGCAGGAAGCATCATTCCCCAAGAAAACCTTTCCATCATTGGTTTCCTTGAAATTCTTGAACCAATCCCGGTGAGGGCACATGTGATAAGTGCACCCAGAATCCAATATCTATTTCTCACTGCCATGCCTTCTGCTCACATTTGAGCACAAAACAAGAACACCATCATCTTGTTATTCTCCCTTGGCAACCGAAGCCTCTCCATTGTTGGTATGGCTTCTTCCTCTCTCATCCTTCATTATCTTCTTGCAATCTTTCTTGAAGTGACCCTCCTTATGGCAGTAGTAGCATCTCTTTCCTCCAAATCTCAGTTTAGAGTACGCTCTCCTATGGCTTTGTCCTCTACCTTGTGGTTTGTCCCGATAGTAGCCATGTATGTTACTGCCATACCGAGTTGCTGGCCTTCCTTTAACGAACAGCCTTTCTCCACTTGATCCTTCCCTCATCTTGGCTTTGAAATCATGAGCTCTTATAGTACTGATCACAATTTCTTTGGTTAGTGTATCTCTTCCATATTCAATAGCATTAATCAAGCTTTCAAAACAATCAGGAAGATAATTCAACAATATAACAGCTAATTGTTCATCTAGGAATGTTGTACTACAACTAGTCAAAACCTGAACTAGTTTATTAAACACATCAAGATTATCTTGCAACTCTTTATTAGGATCCATTTTAAAAGCAAAGATTCGTTTCAGAAGATAAATCTTATTAGGGAGAGTCTTGGTAAGAAATAACTCATCTAGTTTCTTCTAAATGACAGCTGAATCTTTTGAGTCTCTGCACTCTCTTGTCACACTATCTGACATGTGCAGAAAGATGGTGATGTACGCCATCTTCTTCATCTCATTCCACTTGAGCTCCGTGATACTTGCTGGAAAATCGTCATCTTCTCCAATAGCCAAGTCCACCTTTTGTTGCATAAGAACCTCCTTGATTTTCCACTTCCAAAGGGAAAAGTCTCCCTTTCCATCAAACTTCTCAACAATGAAGTCTGAACCCATCTTGCAGAAAAAATTCAAGATTTATTCAGCACCTACAATTGCTTTCCAACTTCTAAATCTCAAGAACACGATCAAATCTTTATCACAACACCGTTCTTGACTCCCTCAAGAACCCGATCAGATCTTGATCCCACCACCATTCTTGAATCTCCCAAGAAGTTTCCTTTGATTCTTGGAGTTTTGCTCCGATACTCCCTGTTCAGCTCTGATACCACTGTTGGAAATCACCTTGCGGAATCCCAGGTGGTGATCTTCCAAACACCCAAGTCTAGAATGACTTGTAATAAACAACAATCAAACCAATCAAAGAAAGGACACAAGCAATTGTTATCGAGGTTCGGCAAATGCCTATGTCCCTGTGAGCTCTTTCGAGCTCTCTGCACTAAATCAATGGAGTTCTTACAATTACAGCAACACCTCCTCAAGAACCCTCTTGTTCTTGATACATTAAAGAAGAGAAAAGAAAGTGATAAGAACTAAGTGTTTCCCTGGAATTTTCCCCAAGAAAATTCCAATTACAAAGCCCTTGAACCCCACTTCTTGTATGCTCTCTCTCACTTGTGACACCTCTATAGATTTGAGAGTCTTTCTCTCTCAGCACCAGCCACTCTTGGAATGAGATCTCTCTTTTGTTTATGTCTTTTCACTCTCACACACTTGAATGATATTACTTGTATGATGATGTTTTTAATGCTCCTAGATGACCCTTTATATAGAGCACCAACTTCTTTGAGATCAATCTTAACCATTAGATCTCAAGAACCAAATACTCATGGCTTTCTAAGAGTCTAAGTAATCCTGTGCATTTTAACCAAGTCCCACGCACCTTTTCAAAGTGCTGAACAGAAGGCATCAGGTGTGCCTGGCGCCGCGGCCCAGAACAGGGCTGGCCGCTGTGCACACAGGGCCAGAAACCTCCCAGGTGTTGGGCACCGCATGCACAGCCCTGTGCCACCTTGTGCCGCGGTGCACACTCCTTGTGCCACGGCTCAAAGCCTTCTGAAGCTTCATTCTTCAACCTGTTTAATCCTTAGACAAATACCAACACTATGGGTTTGTTTTATTTTTATTTGAGGACAAATAAAGTTTTAAGTTTGGAGGTGTTTGATGCCATACATAATTGTAATACCCGTATTCATAAAGTAAGGGTAAAGAAGTAATTTAATAAATATGACATGGAATTAAAATAAAATATATGTGAAAGGTTTATTATTTGAATAAAACAATTCTTTAAAAAAAGGACACGTGGAGGCATAATTACAAAGAAAATGGAAAACAAAAAATTTGTGGACAGTATAAAACAAAAGGAAAAAGAAAAAAAGTTTTTTTTCTTTTTTCTCAAAAAAAAAAACACATGGCAGCCGGTGGCATCACCTGTTGCCAAACTAGAAGAAATGGTGCATGTAAGCCACAATATATATATATATATATATATATATATATATATATATATATATATATATATATATATATATATATTACTTACCAAATCCTATTTGGTTTTCTTTCAACTACGATTCAAATTACTCTCTTTCTCTAAACACTTGGGAACCGAAAAAAATATTGAAAAAACAAAATTTTGAAGGAGTTTACGAGGGAATTTTATAGAGAACCACGGGAATCTCTAAGAAAAACATAAGGTAATAACATAAAGTTTATTTTTGAAATTTAGCATACATGAAATTTCCCATAATTCAAAGTGAGAATTTTCAAAGGATGTGAATTATTGAAGAATTGAAGAATAAATTAGAAATTTTAATATAAATATTATGTTAGGTGTTGACGATCAGTAACCAGGGAAAATTGTTGAGAGGAGCAGGAAATGCAAGGAGGTGATCCACGGGTAGCTCTAAGTGCTAAGTGGTGAGTTATATTTATTTTAAGTAATCAAGATAAATATGAAATATCTAGTGATAGTATTAGAATAAATTATTAACTTATTCTTTGGTGATAGATGAAAATTGGTTGATAGGTGTGATAGGAATAGTGGATGTGTGGGGAATTATTTTATGAGAAATAATATTATTGGAATAATGAGTTGATTTAATAATAAAAGCGATAAGTGGAATTTTTTATGAGCTATGGTTGATGTTTTGGTATGATTTATGAGGAGAGGAAATTTTGTGGATCTTAACAAGCTATGATTGATGATTTGAAGTGATTTATGATGAGAGGAATTTAGCGGAATTTTTCAAATAATAATTTAAGAATAATCAGGATAGCTAATTTAAATATTTGAATTCATGTTTGTTTTTTATGCTATTATTCATATGCATATTTCATATCATTGTTCATATGCATATGCAAGAAATAAAATAACCGGGAGGGGGCCAATCTAATCGAAAAACCATGACAGCCGGTATATGCTGGAAATAAATGAAAACCGTGACAGCCGGTATATGCTGGAAATAAAATAACCGGGAGAGGGTCAGTCCTAGATAAAAACATGTCAACATGTGGGAAAATGTTCTCTAATAATAATTCATGCATTACATATGTTTTAAATATTGATTATATTACTGAAATGTTGAAGTGTTGTTTGTTATTGTAAATTTATTTATAGATGAATGAGTCTCATAGGGAGACAATTATGGTGAGAAAGAAACAAAGAAGTATGATATGATAAGAACCACCTAAATGGTAGACTTTATGCTGTGAACCTCATAACGAGGTAATTATGAGATAATTGATGGTTTTAAGGTGAACAAATATTTAAGAAGAAGAGATTGATAGAGAATGGGACTTATGATATGTGTAGTGATATTAGAATGCTATTATCAAGTTATGTGAGATATAATTGATTAAATATTAAAATACTATTTATACAAATTGAATACTTCTAGTAAATTTAATTCACCGAGCTTGTGAAGCTCACACCTCATTGTACAATGATTTCAGGTAGCAGGCAGGAAAAATAGTTTGGTGAGTTGAGGTTCAGATGAAATCGTTATCTGTAAGCCACATACGTGTTCACATCCTCAAACTAATGAAAAAATAAAATAAAAATTTATTTTTAAATATTCATGTATTTTACGTTATATATAATGTTTAAGTCAAGATCAGAATGATGTATCTCCCTTGTTGAGGGTTAAGGAATGATATAAAAATTTATGTTGGTGTTATTTTTCTTGTTGCATATATGTGTCATGTTGGGATTTTCTAAATATAATAATACCATCTCGGGGGTGGCCAACCCGGGATGGGTTGTTACAATTTTGGTATCAGAGCATTAGATTTTATGATTCTACAGACCGCATAAAAAGTAAGAAAGTGGAAGATTAAAAAAATTATATTTTAATCATGTGAGGATGACACGTGGACGTGCTAGAGCTTGAGTTAGAGTTATTGATTTGAGTGGGCGTGGTAGGCCCCCAATTTTTTGACAAGTCAAGGTTGAGTCTTAATCTGTGATTCCTAAAAGGGAACGTGTTGACAGTATAATTGATATTAGTAAAGGTATGAGAGAATTTGAAGTTGAAAGGGATGAGCTAAAATAAGCCCTTACACATGCTCTTGAGAAAATGAATGTAACAGATGATAGAGTTAGTAGCCTATAGCATAGACTTGATGAACAGGCTAGGGTAGTGCCTGAGGTTGTTGTAAATCCAGTAATGGTAAATGTTCAAAAGGAAAAAGTGAGTTTATGCACGAGACACTGAGAGATTGTTTTGTTAGATATATTAAGTTGAATGCCTTATTGTTTAAAGGATCTATGAATCCTTTTAAGCCTGAGTTTTGGGAGAAACATGCAGAGAGATTATTTGGTATTTTACCAGTAATTGATAGGCAGATGGTTGCATTTGCTTCGTTTGAGTTAGAATGAGAAGTTTTGGAATGGTGGGAGGATATCCTTTCCAGGGTAGATGTTGATAGACCCTTAACCTAGAATAGGTTTAAGGAGGCTTTCCTTGATAAATACTTTCTTTAGACCTTTAGAGCCCAACAAGATAGAGATTTTATTTATTTGAGGTAAATAGGTTGACTGTGGCTCAGTATAATAGCAAATTTGTGGTCTTGTCAATGGTTGTAATAGAAATGGTAGACCTAAAGGAGAAGAAGTGTAAGAGGTTGAAAGATGAACTATGTTTTAAGATTTGATCGAAACTATCTTACACAAGGCATATGAATTATGTTACGTTGGCGAATATAACACTTCATATTGAGAAGGATGTGATAGAAATTAGAGGTAGGAGGAATCGACGGAAAGGTCTAGATCCATATATGGTACCAGTATGAATGTGCAAGGTGGTAGACCACCTAGATGAGGCGTTCCTTGTCATAGAGAACTTTAGTACAGAATTAAAGGCAAGCAAAATCTGTTGCTTCTGTAGCACAGAGTAATATCGGGTGGGACCCCTAGATTTGAGAGATAGGTTATGGAAACTAGAAGTTATGGTAAATGTGGGAGCGTACTACTTAGAGGATGTGATAACGTGATAAAAATACTAGAACGTATTATAGATGTAATCCGATAAGATATTTATCCCATAATTGTTCTAATTTGATGTGCATTATATATAGAAAATGTGGACATATCAATGTTGGTTGATCCTGGTGCAACCCATTCTTTTGCATCTAGTATTTTTATGAAATCTATTGATGCTAGTGCTAGTCTTTTGATGCATGCGATTATTTTTAAGGTTCCTACTGGAGATAGGGTTATTATCAAGACAATTTATCGAGGTTGTGTGATTAATATTGCTGATAGAGAATTTGAAGTTGATTTATTACCTTTAGATATGACAAATTTTGATTTAATTATGGGGATGAATTGGTTATCTGTATATCATGTTTGTGTAGATTTTTTTAGGAAAAATGTGGTGTTCAAGATACACGGACAGGAGGAGTTTAATTTTCAGGGAGAACGTAAGATACTTGCTAACTATCTTATTTCTGCCTTAACTGCTAGTAAATGGTTGAAGAAAGGTTGTGAGGGGTATTTGGCATATGTGGTGGATTCTAGCAAGGAAAGTAAGAAGTCAGAAGAAATCTTGGTAGTAAAATATTTTTCTGACATATTCTCTAAGGAGTTGTTTGGTTTGCCTCCCAATAGGGAAATTGAGTTTTCTATTGAAGTAATTCCAGGATCAGCACCTATATCTGTAGCACCCTATAGAATGGCACCAGCTGAATTGAGACAGTTGAAAGTTCATCTTCAGGAGTTACTAGATAAACAATTTATTCGACTTAGTATGTCACCCTGGGGAGCCCATATGTTGTTTGTCAAGAAGAAGGACGGGACAATGAGGTTGCGTATTGATTATAGATAGTTGAATAAGATCACCATCAAGAATAGATATCATTTGCCTAGGATAGATGATTTATTCGAGTAGTTACAGGGAGCTAGGGTGTTTTTTAAGATAAACCGAAGATTGGGCTATCATCAATTGAGGATAAAGGAGGGGAATGTGCCTAAGACTGCTTTTAGGACACGTTATAGTCATAAGTTTCTTGTGATGTCATTTGGATTGACTAATGTTCCAGAAACATTCATGGACTTGATGAATAAAATTTTCTTGATAATCTTATGGTCGTGTTCATCGATAACATCTTGGTGTATTCTAAGATTAAGGAAGAACATGTAAAACATTTAAAAATTGTGTTGGAGATTTTGAGGAGAGAGAGATTGTATGCTATAATTTCCTAAATGTGAATTTTGGCTAAAAGAAATTACCTTCTTGGAACATGTAATATCGGGAAATGACATAACAGTTGATCCACAAAAGGTAGAGACAATGTTAAGTTGTGAGAGACCAACTAATGTGACTGAGATTAGAATCTTCTTGGGGTTAGCTGGTTATTATAGAAGATTCTTTTAGAATGTTTCTATTATTGTAATACTATTGAATAGACTAACCAAGAAAGAGGTGAGATTTGTATAGTGAGGGAAGTGTGAGAAAATTTTCCAATTACTAAAAGAGAAATTGACTACAGCTCCAGTATTGGTGTTTCATTCTGGTGATAAAGGATTTGTGGTGTATAGTGATGCATCACATCAATGATTGGAATATGTGTAATATAGGAAAGCTGTGGCCCATACTTCTAGAAAATTGAAGATTCATGATAGAAATTACCCTACTCATGACTTAGAGTTGGCTGCTATAGTGTTTACTTTAAAGATTGGAGACATCATCTGTATGGAGCCACTTGTGAGATATTAATGGGTTATAAGAGTTTGACATACTTACCTACCTAGAGAGAGTTGAATTTGAGGCAAATATGGTGGATGGAGTTGATTAGTAACTATGATTGTACAATTCTCTATCATTTAAAAAATGCGAAAGTGATAACTGATGCATTGAATAGAAAGTTTACAAGAACGTTAACTGCTATTGGGAGTACTGATGTGAAATTGATGATAGATTTAAAAGAGATAAGAATAAAGTTGAATATCAGTGATAGAGGAACATTGTTAACGAATATGGTTGTACAGTCATCCATAGTAAAATGCATTAGAGATGAAAGGTAGAGATGAAGAGATAGAAAAGATTAAGCATTGAGTGCTTACTAGAAAGCAATATGAGTTCAAAAATTTGAAATTAGGGTATTTTGGTATTGGAACATGGATTTGTGTTCCCAATTATGCGAAGTTGAGAAAGGTACATGACGATGTATATTTGATGCACCCGAGTAATAATAAGATGTATAGAGTTACAATTTAATATAATTTTTCATGCTCAGACAGAAAGGATTATTAAAGTATTAGAATATATGTTAAGGGGAAATGTAATTAGTTTCTCAGTAAGTTGGGATGCTTATATGCCATCGATTGAAATTGCTTATAATAATCAGTATCAAACTAGTATTGGGATGGTACCGATTAAGACATTGTATGGTAGGAGGTGTAGAACTCCTATATGTTGGAAAGAAGTGGGAGAGAGAAATACATTTGTTCCATCAATTATTGAGTTAACAACTGTGAGGATCAAACTGGTTAGAGAGAACTGTAAAGTAGCACTGAGTAGACCGAATAGCTATGCTGATAATAGAAGAAGACCTCTTGAATTTCAAGTAGGTGATTGGGTGTAATTAAAAATATCTCCATGAAAATGTGTGTTGAAGATCAAAAGGAAAGGAAAGTTGAGTCTGAGGTAAGTGGGACCATACGAGGTTATTGAGAAAGTTAGGCTAGTTGTGAATAGCCTGGATTTTCCTCCAAAGTTAAAGCAGTGACATAACGTATTCCATGTTTCACTTTGGCGAGAGTGCTTACTTGATAAATCTCATAATATTTCGAGCAAGCTTATAGAAATTCAAAAAGATTCAACTTTTATACAAGCACCAGTGAGGATTTTAGACAAAAAAGAACAAGTCTTGTATGATAAAATAATTGCATTAGTTCAAGTTCTGTGGCAGAATAAGGATGTTGAAGAGATTACGTGAAAGTGTGAGACAATTATAAAGAAATATTATTCACAATTGTTTCTTGAGTTAGTTAAGGAAATTTCGGGGATGAAATTTTTATAAGGTGGGTAGAATTGTAATACCCATATTCGTAAAGTAAAGGTAAAGAAGTAATTTAATAAATATGACATGGAATTAAAATAAAATATATGTGAACAGTTTATTATTTGAATAAAGCAATTCTTAAAAATAAATAAATAAACTGGACGCGTTGAGGCATAGTTACAAAGAAAATGGAAAACAAAAAACAAAAAAAAAACATATGGCAACAGGTGGCAACACCCACCTGTTGCCAAAATAGAAGAAATGGTGAATGTAACCCACATTATCATTTAGTGGCAAAACAAATGGGGTGGGGGGGCTAACACTTACTTTTGTGTATATATATATATAAGTTAAGTTTATATTATTTATTACTTATCAAATCCTATTTGGTTTTCTTTCAATTACGATTCAAATTACTCTCTTTCTCTAAACTCTTAGGGATCGAAAGAAAAGTTGAAAGAGCAAAATTTTGAAGGAGTTTACAGAGAACCACGGGAAGCTCTAAGAAAAACATAAGGTAATAACGTTAAGTTTATTTTTGAAATTTAGCATACATAAAATTTCTTAGAATTCGAAGTGGGAATTTTCAAAGAATGTGAATTATGGAAGAATTGAAGAATAAATTAGAAATTTTAATACAAATATTATGTCAGGTGTTGACAATCAGCAACCGGGAGAAATTGCTGAGAGGAGCAAGAAATGCTAGGAGGTGATCCACGGGTAGCTCTAAGTGCTACGTGGTGAGTTAAATTTACTTTAAGTAATCAAGATAAATATGAAATATCTAGTGATAATATTAGAATAAATTATTAACTTATGCTTTGGTGATAGATGAAAATTGGTTGATAGGTGTGATAGGAATAGTGGATGTGTAGAGAATTATTTTATGAGAAATAATATTATTGGAATAATGAGTTGATTTAATAATAAAAGCAATAGTGAAATTCTTGATAAGCTATGGTTGATGTTTTTATACGATATATGAGGAGAGAAAATTTAGTGGATCTTGACAAGCTATGATTGATAATTTGATGTGATTTATGAGAGAAATTTAGTGGAATTTTTCAAATAATAATTTGAAAATAATCAGGATAGCTAATTTAAATATTTGAATTCATGTTTGTTTTTATATTATTGTTCATATATATATTTCATATCATTGTTCATATGCATATGCATGAAATAAAAGAACCGGGAAGATGTCGAT
The DNA here is from genome assembly GCA_023935145.1 of Bretschneidera sinensis. Lineage (NCBI taxonomy): Eukaryota > Viridiplantae > Streptophyta > Magnoliopsida > Brassicales > Akaniaceae > Bretschneidera > Bretschneidera sinensis. The sequence continues at coordinate 78,412,442 of CM043697.1, forward strand.
CTAATTGAAAAACCGTGACAGCCGGTATACGCTGGAAATAAAGGAAAACCGTGACAGTCAGTATACGTTGGAAATAAAGGAAAACCGTGACAGTCGGTATATGCTGGAAATAAAAGAACCGGGAGGGGGCTGGTCTAAGATAAAAACATGTCAACATGTGGGAAGACGTTCCCTAATAATAATTTATGCATTGTATATGTTTTAAATATTGATTGTATTACTGAAATGCTGAAGTGTTGTTTGCTATTGTAAATTTATTTATAGATGAATGAGTCTCACAGAGAGATAGTTATGGTGAGAAAGAAACAAAGAAGTATGATATGATAAGAACCATCTAAATGGTAGACTTTATTCTGTGAACCTTATAACGAGGTAATTATGAGATAATTGATGGTTTTAAGGTGAACAAATATATACGAATAAAAGATTGATAGAGAATGGGACTTATGATATGTATAGTGATAGTAGAATGCTATTATCAAGTTATGTGAGATATAATTGATTAAATATTAAAAGACTATTTATACAAATTGAATACTTCTAGTAAATTTAATTCACTTAGTTTGTGAAGCTCACCCCTCATTGTACAATGATTTCAGGTAGCAGGGAGGAAAAATAGTTTGGTGAGTTGAGGTTCAAACGAAATCATTATCTGTAAGCCACGTACATGTCCATATCCTCAAACTAATGATAAAATAAAATAAAATTTTATTTGTAAATATTCATGCATTTTACGTTGTATATAATGTTTAAGTCAAGACCAGAATGATGTATCTTCCCTGTTGAGGGTTGAGGAATGATTTAAAATTTATGTTGGCGTTATTTTTCTTGTTGCATATATGTGTCGTGCTGGGATTTTCAAAATGTGACAACACTGTCTCGAGGGTAACCAACCCAGGATGGGTTGTTATAATAATTTCCTATTTTTATCACATCTTAACTTTTAACTTTAATCTAATTTTATTAATTTTTGTTGGTTTTAGGTTTCATTGTTATCATTTAATTTATTTCAGGTTTAGAAGAAGGGAAATATCCAAATTTTAGTGTCCTATCATCAAGGGACTCTTTCTCTTGTTTAAAAAAGGAAATTTTAATTGAAGACTTTGGAGCCTATAAAAAAGAAAATTTTAATTGAAAACTTTAGAGCCTATAAAAAATGAAATTTTAATTGAAGACTTTGGAACCTATATAAAGGAAATTTTAATTAAAGACTTTGGAGTCTATATAAAGGAGAGAGAGAAACCCTAATTAAAGGAGACAGCCTACAGCCCTAGAGAGATAGTCGACAGCCATCTCCTCCTCATCCGGCAGCAGCCCGCAACCACCAATCCTCTTCATCCAGCAGCAATTGTCATAATCTGCAGCAACAGCTGCGCCTCCAGCAGCTGCTTCCTCATACCCGGCACCTACCTCGCCCCCTGCTCGGTATCTAGCGCTGATCACATAGCTGCCTTCCACACCAGCACTGATTGCAGCAGTCCTCCACATCAGCAGCAGCTGAACGCACACTGGTTTATGGAATTATGGTGAATTCGTTGCTGTTAAATTTAATTTTCAGCATGAACTAAACTTTCTTTATTCTAGGAAAATGATGTAATTAAATTTCAAACTATGCTTGCTTTTCAGTAATTGTCTTCTATGTTTGGCTGATTTATTTTGAACATACCGCTTCTAATTGATTGGCCAATCGAAAGACCTATATGAACATGTGTAGTCTAAAAAAAATCGTTGGTCCTAATGCTTTCTTGTTTTATTAATTTGCATACTCTCGTGTAGAATAATGAACAAGAATATTTTCAGTTGACTATCGAAAAAAGCTTTTGGATAAATTGGAGATTTCACTAACAAACAGAGAGGATTAATTTTAATTAGTTAGATGATTTAAGCATAGTGAGGAATTAAGTGAAATCAGTTTTCTAGAAGTTTTTTCTCTTATTATTTTGATATTCGAAAACAACTTTCTTTTCCTTTGATTATTTCCTTTAAATTGATTTTATTTCATATTGCAATTACAAACAACAAAAAGAGATTTTTCTAAATAAAATCGATATTAGTATAATTTTGATACTTGTCAAAAGCAAGTTACCAATCCCTGAGGATGATACTCTCTTATCACTTTACTATAAAACTATGATATTGTGCACTTGTAGTTTTGCACCGATCAGTTGGAAAGAAAGCTATGCTGATAATTGATAAAATTATTGAAATTGAGGAATAAGAATTAAATCACCTTAACTTACTAATCTTTATTGGATTAAGAAATCTATAAACCAATATGCCCCTCTCATCTTTGAGTTTTTGCAGTATAATATGTTGGCTTTTCCTACAATGGTTGGACCCTTAGATATTGATATATGTTTATATGTGTCTAGGAAATTGATAAATAAAGTTTTATTTGAGACCTAAAATCAAGTTTCTTAGCTTAAGAAGCTTAAAACCCCATTTGTATGGTAAACTAATTGTTGTTTCAATACATCACATGTTTAGGGTGCTGGTAGTTTCATAGTAAAACATCAAGATGTAATAGATTATCTCATTTGGTTTGCTGGATTGTTTTGACATTTTTTATGCTAAAAATCAGCCCTTTTAGACTTTTAGATTTTTTTTCTTCTGATTTCTATTTTTCACTATCTTTTTCTCATTTCAAAGTATATGAATTATTGGAAAAACTTACCACATGAGTTTGAAGTACTTATGAAAGTATTTCTTTTATAAATTGATTTGTCATTTATCATGCTCTATTGGATGTTATTGTTTTCTATGTCAATACATTACCTTACTCAATTTTCTGATTTGTTTTCTTATGTTCTATGTTGCTCTTACTAATGGTTTTTTTTTTTTATAAAATTATGCTCTTTTCACTGCCGCTAGTATATCTTCGTTGTTGGTTTGTGAAGGTTGCAATTGAGTTTTCCAAACAAATGGGGTTTTAAGTTTCTTTTCTTTTGTTGTTTAATTCTCTCATTAGATTGATATTCTGACTTGTTGCAGGTTGAATTTAGTTTATTTGCCCTATTAACATTTTATTGAAGTTTTCTTTGAGCGGCATTCATTGATATTGATGTGAATTAGTTGGTTTGGATATGCAAAATTTATACTATGAATAACTTATACTTGCACTTTGAAAATCTTTGGTAAAATATTGTTCTGGGTGACTGGTTGATGTTAGATGCTATTGAAATAAGACAATTGCTTGCCATGTTATACTTAGTGGAAGATTTCCTCCTGATTATGAGGACATATCATAAGGAAGTTCCAAACAATAGATTTTTCTATTTGTATTGCCTGTTTCTGAGTATAGGAAGAGGTGGACTTCTTTCTTCATTTATGAAGAAATTATCTGTATCAACTTTGCTCTTTTCATGTGCCAATCTCTTGAAATTTCCCTTCAAGTACTTTATGCCCCCAAAGACTTGCCTCTAAGTAGCTTGTGTTGATTTGCTTGTTGGTCCCCAAACAAGATCTTTGTAGTTGAGATAGACAACCCTAGGAGACCTGGAAACAAATGGTATCATGTACCTATAAAGCATCCTCATCCAATGCACATGCTTGTTTGAAGCCTTAACCCCATTCACTTCTCACTTTTCTAGGTGCTATATATTGTACAAATTAGATGCATGTGCTATTACTTTTTTTATACTAAGGCTTCTAGGTTGATTTGTAAATAATTTTTTGACTATTTTAAATGCTTTAATTTTCAAGAATCTTCTACCCAGTGGGAGATGCTTTTGCTAGAAATCATTCCATACTTTCCAAGGAATAAGGATTTCAAAAGCAAATTTTAAGATAAAATGGAATTTTATTGTTCAATCCAAAAGATGTTTTTATATATGTTGAACATTATGTAAGATTTTATCTTTTCAATTGTATGTACTTGTTTTTGGATGAATGAAATGATTTCTTCATGCAATGTTTGTGGACTCAATTATTTATTTTGATATATTATGATTTATTATGCATTAAACATTAAATTTTAGGAGGAAAAAAAACAAAGTAATCTATACTGATGGAAAAAACAGTCTTTATATATCTTTAAATTTGACAAGTTTTGAAAGTTGTATTTGATATATGAAAATTATATTTTTTATTTTAATTTTTGAGAATTTATTTAACAAACATACATGAAATAGGATGGGGAAGGAAAATATTTGATCCATGATTATTGTATTAAAATTGTATTCAACTATCTTATTATTTCCAACAAGAGCACTATTATATGACATATATAAAATTTTAAAATTTTAAAAATAAAACAATATTATTTATTTTCAAGTATTTGGTGTGTATTATAGAAATATATTTAGTAAAATTCATAAATAAAATTAATATAGATTTCAAAATTAAAGTAAAAACTAAAAACGGTTGTCAAAAAGTGTGTATCCAAATAGTTTTCAAAATAAATTATTCAAACAATTTTCTCCGTTTGCTGTTTTTAAAACAGTTTTTGAATTACATATGCGTAAATATGTTTTTTTTTAAAAAAAATCAAAAAAGTTGTTTTCAAATTTTATTTTCTAAAACTGAAAATAGAGAACAGCATCTAAACATGCCCTAAATATCACGGAATGTAGTTTCATATGATTTTTCTTTATTTTATGTTCGAAATTGAAATTAAAATTTATATATATTTATAATAGAGAACTGCATCTAAACATGCTTTAAATATCACGGAATGTAGTTTCATATTATTTTTTTTTATTTTATGTTTGAAATTGAAATTAAAATTAAAATTTATATATATATATATGTTTCACTTTAGTTTCAGTACTAAACTTTAATTCCAAGTAACGTTAACTTTATTACAATTGCGTGCGTTTCGTATCGGCTAAGGAATTTAAGGGCCCGAACGACATGCTGTCAAGCTTACACATTAAGCAACAGATACTCCATTTTATATTTCGATCGGCGCCATTGACTGACACGTTTGTTTCACGTGTCTGATCTTAAGCGTCTGTGATGCGGATCGGTGCCATTGACTGACACGTTTTTTCCACGTGTCTGAATCTCAAGCGTGTGTGTGATGCGGACGAAAATAAAGGCCCAAAGACTGGAAAAAAAGCCTAAATCTATATAATAATGGCCATGAAATCTTCTCTCTCTGTGTTTTTCCTGATAATTTCACTTTTCTTCCTCGCTTTCACTGTAGTTGGAGATTTAGGGTTTTGCAGCGAAGAAATGGCTACTCTTGGAGGACTGCACGAGTCCCAAGGAAGCCAGAACAGCGGCGAGATCGATGGCCTAGCGCGTTTCGCCGTTGAAGAACACAACAAGAAAGAGGTTTCACTTTTTATTCGTTTTAATCACATTTCGATTACATATGCACAGATTTCAGTTTTTATTTTTTATTTTTGTGGTTCGCACGGATTTTCAGTTTTAAAATGTAGTAATAGTAATACGTTGCGAACCTTTCTTTTTCCTTTTCAAAATGTAGTCATATATGCATGTGTAACTATAATTCTGGATGAACAATTGGTTTGGAGTTTTAAAATGTACAGCAACTGCTGCTTAATAAGAACAGGGGAAATTGCCCCGGTCATCCTCAAACTTTGGGTGACTAGCACTTAGTCCTGAAACTATAAATTTGACACAAAAGTCCTGGTACTTTTAATTAGTTACAATCGTACATTTAATCAGTTACAGTACTATCCTGTTCATAAATATAATGCTTATATTATTCATTTTGAGATGGTTCAATACATTAAAACATGGTTCTAATGAGGTCAGCCAACATTTTTTTAGAATTTTCATGCCTTCTACTTTTCGTGGGTTTCTTTTTTCAATTTTTAATAGTAAACAAATAAGAAAAAATCACTACAAAAATTCTTATATTTTTTCTCACTATAGGTCAAGTTTATCTATTTATATTTGCATGTGTGCAAAAGTTCATGTTCAAATTCTTGGTATTCTTAAGTTGGTAAGGGTGCGTTTGGGAGTGGTTGTGTTGTGAGTGTTCTGGTGTCAAAAGTGTTGTGAGTGTGGTGTCAAGTAGTTTAATTAGCGTTTGTAAACTGTCTTGCAAAAGCATATCAATAATTTTACAGAGCAATAATAATGTTTGCACTATAAAACTCTAAATTACCAAAATAGAGGTATAAAATTTTAATAAATCATTCTAATAACTAAAAAGTTAATTTTTTATAACAATAAAAATAAAATCACTTATTAGTTAATAATAAAATAAAAATTATTTACAATCGTGATTAAAGATTAAATGATTTAACAATATCAGGTTTATGTAATTTGAAATTCTCAATTAATATAACTTACTGTTCTCATCAAACTAGCCGCAATACTATTTCTTAGCATTACCATTTTAGTATCTTTTTCATTATGAGTACCTTCCCTTGGATTCTTATCATTGTTAAGCTCCAAAATTTTCAATCTTGGGTCATCACCAAATTATGTATTTTTTATTAAAAGAAATTCTTATATTAAAATTAGTTACTATCGTTGATGAGGAGAGAAGATGCAATAAATTTTCTCTTTTTTTAACATCGAAAATGCTAATAAATTCATCCTAAATTGGATTCGTAATCTCTCTTGAATCAAAACAGATAATTAATAAGATATTCATTTTGATAACCATCTCTAAATTTTATAGAACGCAATAAATATTGGAAGAGTAATAAAAAAAATAACTAAATAACATGAAAATGATGTTTTCTGCTTAGCAGCTATGGGATTTTTACATTTACTACAATTTGCATTAAAAGGAAGTTAAGAAGGAAAAAAAAAAAAGAGAGAATCAAAGAATAATTTCTAAACTGGTAGACTACTATTGTTAATTTTCTAAAAAAAACTATTGTTGTTATTTACAGCATAATAATAATAATGTTATTGGGTTGCCAAAATATTGTAGTCATAGGGAGTCTTAGCAGAGGCAAACCTACCAAAACAACCACAAAAAAGAATATTCTGTGAAAATATTTCTCCTCAAAACAGGTAGTACATTATTTTTTAACATCTCAAACATCTCATCTACCTTTACCATGAAAGAGAAACTCGATTGCGTCTCTTAGTTACAGGGAAATTAAAGAGAGAAACTATTTGCAACCACACGGAGAGAAATCTAGTTATAGAGAAATGATGATTTAGGGTTTAGGTAATTTGAATATATAGGGAGTTAGATGGGAATTCGTGAAAAGTGGGAAGGATAGTTTTGGTTTTATAAAATATTCATTAAAATTTTAGGAGTTATCCGGTCAAACACATTCTAAAAGCTCATCCACCCTCGCTTCTAAAAAAATGATTTTTAGCTTTCCCTTACAGCTCTTTTCGGAAAAGTTGTAGTAGTAAAATTTTACTAAACAACAATTTTAGGAAAAGCGACCAAATCTATTGCCACCAGCTATTTTTATGTGGGCAAAAGGCTTCTCAAACGAACCCTAAGACAATTTCATTGATGAATAATGGTATAATGGGTTACATTGCAACTAATTGAGAGTTGGATGATATTTGATTCCAAATTAATAGTTTAGGGATTTAATTGCTAGGGAACAATAGTTCAAGGACCTGATGCAATTATCCCAAAAGAAAATTTTTGCACTTGAGGACTTTTTGGGGAGGAAATTTTAGATTTTAAAGGCATCATTCCCCAAAAAAATTGAGATATTGTAATTGTTTTGTAATTGGATGGTAGAAAGGAAAAAAAAAAATACTTAGATGGCTTTCTATTTTAAGTACCAAGATTTTCCACATATTTAAATACTGAAGGTGTTGTGTATGGGAAAAGTTGTATCTTTTAGCTAAGAGGTGGTGACGGAGGTAAATCATCTTGTCGGTTTTATGTTAAGTTGTGGATTTCTTCATCAATATTGGCTTGTTTAAGAAGATTTTAGTCAAAATTCTTGATTTATAATCTGATATTATGTTTAGGTTTGGTAGACAACATATATAATCTGGCTTAATATACTTTTTAGCCTTGAGATTATAGGTGGATTCCAGATTGGTCCTTGAAATTAAACTTATTCTTTTCGGATAGTGCCGTTACATTTTTTTCCCCAATGAAGTCTGTCTTATTAATGCAAGTCTTGATGGTTGATGTACACCTGGTTCCTCTGTGGCACTAGCTGGCTAAAAAAATGCTGGTGTGGCTAATAGTTTTTGGTTGGTTGAATCAAAAATAAATTAATTAATTAATTAAAAAAAATTTAAAAAGTCCCCTTGGGCTGAATCGTGCAGCCCCTTCAGCCACCAATTATAGTCCTAGTGGCCGCACTGATCCAGCTGCTGTTACTTCTGGGGTGTGGCCTTTGGGGCTATACCGATCCAGACCTAGGGGCTGAGCATGCCTTGAGGCCTGGGCCGTGGCCATTTTTTTATTAAAAAAAATTTGTTCTTTGTCATTTTTTATACAATTACTGATTATCTTATTTTCCAAAATAAAAATATTTTTGCCGTCTTCTATAAAAAATTACATTTTAGCTATGTCAACATTTTTTAGCTGGTGTCTACAGGTGTACATTAAATGTCATTTGGAACAAGTTAAATCTTGTAATGGCGTGGACTCTATTGGAACAAGCTAAATGTCGAGAACCAATCCGGAATTCGTCTAAAATCTCAAAGGACGAAAATGCATATGAAGCCTATATAATCTTCTACTAGTTTGTTTAGGTTAAATTGGCTTATGCTGATTGAGGAGACAATTGGAAAGGTCAAGACGGTTTTTACATGTGGATGATAAAATATATCTCGGCTAGAAATTTAGAAAGATTTTGAATAAATATTAGCTGTCTTCTGCCGAACAAACTGTTATATCTGAACTACTAATGAAATTAGTGTACAAATGAAGATAAAATGATAAAAGCGAGTTTGTTGCTTAATGTCCTCATCTTGAATATGCTGGACCAGATAAAAAACAAAACTGTGAAATCAAGTTTGAGAGACAGGTGGGAGGAATTAAACTTTTTCTACCCTACAAAGATGCAGCAAACTATAGGTAGTCTTCAGAATATTTGTAATCCTTATGAATGCATAGCATGCTGCAAGCGTATAAAAGATCTTGATTCTTTTTTATCTGTCATTGTTTGAGGAAATAAGAATGGTTTTTAATTTTCAGTTTCTTGCTTTATTGGGCTTCTTTTTGAGTTAATGGATCTCTCTCTCTATATATATATACATACATACATATATCTTTTTATTTTGATTTTCTTAAAAGAATATAAAGTTTTCACTGATGTATATTTTTGAAGAATGCACTGCTTGAGTTTGCAAGGGTGGTGAAGGCACAAGAACAGGTGGTTTCTGGTACTTTGCATCATCTAACTCTTGAGGCTATTGATGCCGGTAAAAAGAAGCTTTATGAAGCAAAAGTTTGGGTGAAGCCATGGATGAACTTCAAAGAATTGCAGGAGTTCAAACATGCTGGGGATGTCCCCTCGTTTACCACTTCAGATCTTGGTGTTAAGAAAGGTGATAGACATTCTTGAAGTTGAGACCGCCTACCCTTCATTTTCTTGATGTTATACATGCTTGATAAGATTGATTAGAAAAAAAAAATAGAATCTCTTGCTTCTCTTTGACTAATGAAAGAAACTTTTGGGATGTTCTTTTTATTCGTAATGCCCATGATTGGGAAGTTGGGGAGCTAGCAAGGATTGGGAAGTTGGGGAGATAGCAAGGTTTTTGGAGACCTTGTATAATGCTAGGATCGAGGTGGATAGAGAGGATATGATGAGATGAGGTTTGTGTTAAAAGGGTTCTAGGTGAAAGATTTTTGGGTTATTATCACCAAGCACCCTTACATTTAGCACTGTGTTTCAACGTCCTCCTTGCATTTAGATGTGTCCAATAAACCCTTCTAATGATAATTCCGCGAAATTGATATCAACGCACATAAAAATCTTGACTATTAAGCAAAGACAATATTTTGGTCAAGACTTTTTTGTGCATCAGTATCAACTTTGGTCAAGATTTTTTTGTGCGTTGGTATCAATTTCATTGGAATAATCATTAAAAGGGTTTATTGGGCACATGCCTAAACGTAAGGGGTAAAGTTATCGTTTTTAAAATGTAGGAGGGACATTGAAGCATAAAGCAAAATGTGAGGATGTTTGATGATAATGATAGAGAACACGAGGAAGATTAGAATTAGGGATTTTAATCTAAGAATTGGGGGATATGGGAAATAACTATGTAATTGAAAACATTAAGAATTATTATCTTAGTTAGCTTATTTAATTAGGATTAAGTTTATCTCTCATGGTATTTGATTTGTTAGATTATGATTAGGTTTATCTTTCATGATTATCTGATTTGTTGTTCTTATCTTCTTAGGATTTAGTTTTTATCTTTAGGATAAGATTTTCCCTATATATATATGGGTAATCATTTGTTATTGAACAGCTTATGAATGAATTTAGATTAAATTATTAATTTACATACTTTGTGATTGAGTGATGAATTGTCCATGTGATTTGGACTACTATTCCATGTGATTTGGTTCAGTGTTTCCATGTGATTTGGATAATCTATCTATCTTTAATTTCCTTGTTTCTTTTCAATTCTTTCTTACTGTACTGCATCAATTTTTATAAGATTCTTTTTTGTAAGAGTCCCCTCGAATAGCCATTACCAATTTTCTTTGGAAAGCTATTTGGTGTTCTCGTACACCCAAGAAAGTTATTTTTTTTTGTTTGAAAAATTCTGACTCTTGACAATTTACAAGAGGGGGAAAGTGATTGTCAATGGATGCTTTATTTGTAAAGAGGGTGCTGAATCCGTATATCATCTTTTGATGGAGTGCTTGTTAGCTAGGAGATTGTGAGAGTTAGCGTACAAAATTTTGGGTATTTCTTGGGTGGTGGTGGGATCCGTGAAGGATGAGATTTGAGCTTGGAGTGGATTGAGGACTTCCAAGGAGGTCAAGAAGGCTTATTTGCTTATCCGCATTTTATTTTTGGGCTAATTTGGAGGGAAAGGAACTGGAAGGCTTTTGATGGTATAGCAAAACCTATTGGAATTATTATAGATAGTTGGCTCAATACCCTCAACTTTTGGTTTAGGGGGAATTTCTTTGTAATTATTGACAAGTTGTTAGTTCTTGTGGATTTGCTTTCTTGTAATTAGCCTTTGGCCTCTTGTGCTTTTTAATAAATTTTTACTTATAAAAAATAGAATCGTCCAAGGTATGGGCTTTAGAGGATTATCTTGGTTATTGGTAGTTTTCGGTTTGTTTAAGCGAAGCTGCAACATGTATGAACTGTGAAGGGTCCTTTATGATAATATATCTGATGGATGCTAATGTGTATCTAGTATGTGAAAATGAGTATAAATCTGATGGATGCTTATATGTGAAAATTCCTTTGATATCCTTTACGAAACAATCTGATGGATGCTTATTTGTATGCAGGATGTGAAACGTACTACTAATGATTAAGTTTTGTTTGATAGGATTTATTCATCAGTAAATGTTCGATGTACAATATCATAATTTGCCTTGGATTTGTTTGGTAGGAATCGTCCTTCCTTTCCTTCCCCACTCCAAAAAAAGGATCTCTAGTCTCTAGTGTTTACAAGACGGCATGCTATCATAAGTAGAATATGTCAAGTTGTATGGAATCTAAACATTTCCCTTCTTCCTTGTTATTGCTGTTTCATGTTTTGCAAAAAGGAACTGTTTTTACCTTGGACACATTGAGCCATCGGCTGATAATAGAAGCATGATTTGTGAGTATTTTCCATGAGAATGTGATCAGCTTTTTTTCTGCTCATGCTCTAGTGTTTTAACACATTATACCTTTGTGGTATCCTTCCACTTGGACAACATAGCTTGCTCTTTTAGTCGATGTATTGTTATTTGTGAAGTCCAAATGTTATCAGATAATAATTGCTTGTGATAGATAAAGCTATAAGTAACACTGACCTCGTCTGTAAATTAGATGGTCATGGCCCTGGATGGCAATTGGTTCCAGTCCTTGATCCCGAGGTACAGAATGCAGCAGATCATGCTGTCAAGACCATTCAGCAGAGGTCTAACTCCCTGTTTCCTTATGAACTTCAAGAGGTTGTTCATGCAAAGGCTGAGGTAAGAATTGTGCATAGCTGTTTTCTGTTGTTTAGTTCATGTTTCAGTTTGCAGATATAACTTTCAATTGTTTTACCTATTGCTTGGCATGACCATTTTGTAACGTCTAAGATCCTTTCAGGAGGCCTTAGGACTAATAGTCTCATTTTATGCTTCCTGCCTTCTAAGTTGTAGTACATAATTGAGAACCTGTGCATGCAAAACTCTTAAAAGAGTGGCGGTTTTGGAAACAACCTATGTGGACATGACTGAACCCAGCATGGAGCTGGTAGTTTAACGTTGATTAAACAAGCCATGCTTGGATTGACAAAATCACGTGAATTTTCTCAGCCCTTGCCTGCTGTTTAATTGTGCAAGGTGTGCCCATATTGTACGGGGTTTGACAAATTAATTTCATTTGGACGTAGTAGTCGGAAAGAAGTTTTGTGGTTATAAATAGTTGAAACAATGTGGATATTCATGTCAAAAAAAAAACTTGCCTTCTTCTCATTCCAGTATACTCAGATATGCACTGATGAACTTGTAACTAAGCAGGTAGTTGAGGAATTGGCCAAATTTGATATGCTTATCAAGCTCAAGAGGGGAGACAAAGAAGAAAATTTTAAGGTTGAGGTACACAAGAACAATGAAGGTACCTTCCATCTGAAGCAGATGAAGCAAGACCATTCCTGACTTTGGAGGTTTCTATATTGCTCAAGTTGTGTGGGCCTTTCAGTGCTCATACAGCCTTTTTATTGTATATGGTTATATCACTCCGCTTCTTGTGATGTGATGTGAAGTAGTGTAAGGGAATTGCAATACTATTTTGTGACTATGGTACTGGTTGTGACAAAGATAATTCTGAATCGAGGACCTTCCTATCATATGAGGCAGCTTATTGTTTATATTCGTAAGTGAAATAATTAGCTCTCTGCATCGTGACTTTTGGATCATCTGTAGTTTAATTTCAATTTGGTCTTCGAAGTTCTATAGATTTCAATTTTCTTTTTTCACGAGGTAGGATATTTTATATATACTAGGGAATATTTACAGAAGTGTTGGTAGTTGGTTTTTCTATATCAACACATAACGGAGATATAACAGATAAGATGCCACCAGGCGTCTATGAGGTCTCTAACCAAGATCAAATCCAAAGAGTCTTGGCGCCCCATTTTTGTCAGTAAGTTATACTTGATTAATATCATTTTGTCAAAAAGTTGGTTTATGCAAAGCAGATCAACACAACTTGGAACTGCTTGTAAAGTTATTGCAGAAGCGGTTCATGGACATAGCTTTTGATAATAAAATATTTTCAAAGATGAGATCCCAATTTGAATCTTCTCGTTATAAACTATAAAAAATTTTGATAAACGGATGAAGGGGAAGTATACCATCTGATCAAAATTATTAATGATTTAGACCAGTGTTTTCGGATGTTATTTTTAGGCATGTCTTAGGGACTATGCGAAGATACACCTCGATCGTATGTGGTTTATGCCCAATCAAGGTTTATGCTATTTTTTCGAAGCCTGATCAGCGACGAGAAGACCGCATAATGCAAAAGAATCCCTAGATGGTTTGTAATTTTCGAGTAATATTATTCTTCTGATTGTCTTGTCATCGTACAATAGTACAAACTGCAATAGAAAAAACAAAAATTAAGAAATGTGATTGTTTTGTTTCTAGTAAGACAAGAAATACAAAATTAAATAAAAAAAAAATTCTCCTTAACTTTGCCTATATATATATATATATATATATATATATATATATTTCTCTTCTTTCAACAACAGAGAAAACAGTAGAGCATCAGATAGAGAGCTAAATACTTTTTTTCTTATAAGTTATTGTATTTTCTCAATTAAATTTGTGATAGTCTATATTTTGGTGTATTTGAGAATTTGGATTTAGAGAGTTTTATCTCTTTTGATTTGTACTATGATTTTGATTATGATTATAGTGAAATCTCTCACCATTGCCCGTGGACGTAGGAATTTTAGCTTCGAACAATGTAAATTTTCTGTGTCTGTTTACTTTTCCGTTGCTTTATTCCTAACAAACTAGTAAATCAATCTAGGCACAATGTCTTCTACCATGAAATACAGAAGTTTGATGGAACCAACAGTTTTAATCTTTGACAAGTAAAGATGTAAGTTGTATTAACCCAAAAGGGTTTGAAAAAGGCGTTGCTGGGAAAAGAGAAGATGTTTGGTACGATGACAGATGAACATAAACTAGAAATGGATGAGAAGACTATGATTGCAATTCAGTTGTGTCTATCAGATGGAGTTATGGGTGAAGTTATAGAAAAAATTGTTGTCGGCTTATGGAGTAAGTTAGAGTCTCTATACATGATGAAATCCCTCACTAACAAACCATTCTTGAAGCAACAATTGTATTTGTTACGTATGGAAGAAGGTATGTCAATGAAATCTCTTGTTGATGAATTTAATTCTATTATTACTGAATTGAATTCAATGGAAGCTAAATTAGATGATGAGGATCAAGCCTGCTATTATTGTATTCCCTACCACCATCGTTTACACACTTTAGTGAAACTTTTCTATTTGGTAGAGATACAACTTCTTTAGAAGATGTTAAAGCTTCCATATTTTCTAAAGAATTGCTTGAACAACAAATGTTTGGGAATAATTATGAGAAATATAATCAAGGTGATGCCCTAATTACTAGAGGTTCTAAAGGAAGATCTAGAGAAAAATGTTAAGTAACAATAGCCATAAATTTCAATCTAAATCTAGAAATAAGAATATACCTGTCATTACTGTAAGAAAAATAGACATTAAAAATCTGAGTGTTGGAATTTGAAAAAGAAAATTCAATAAGAAAACAATCAGAATCAAGGTCAGAATCGGGATAGAGATCGGAACGAGAAACAACCTAAAGTTAATGTTATTAAAGAAGTCTATGATGACTAATTGTGTTCTAGTTGCTAGTGGTAATGGGTTCTTTATGTCTTATTAGATTATGGATCTGCTTGTTCCTACCATATTTGCCAAAATAATAATTGGTTTTCAGAATATAAGCCTTATGACGGAGTTGTATTGCTGGGTGATGACGCATCTCAAAAAATTACTGGTATAAGAATTGTCCAGATCAGAATGCATGACGGTGTGATAAGAACCTTGACAAAAGTTAGACATATTCCTACCTTCAAGAAGAATTTGATTTCTCTCAGTACTTTTGATATCAAAGGGTACAAGTATTCATCTGAAAGTGGAGTTATGAAATTTAGTAGAGGTGCTCTGGTTGTCATGAAAGCAAAGTTTACGTCGCCCAATTTGTATGTTTTGCAGTGTACTAGTGTTACTGGTTCAACGATTGCTTCTACTATGTCATATTATAAGGTTATGGAATTATGGTATATGAGATTGGGTCATATGAGTGAAAAGAGACGAACTTTGTTGACCAAAAGAGGTTTGTTATGTGGACAAAATACAAGTAAAATGGAATTATGTGAGCATTGTGTTTTTGGCAAACAGAAAAGAGTTAGCTTCAGTACAGCGATTCACAGAACCTATGGTACTATGGATTATATTCACTCTGATCTTTGAGGACCCTCACGTGTTTCAACTAAGAGTGGTGCTAGGTATATGCTTACTTTCATTGATGACTACTCAATAAAAACTTGGGTATATATGTTAAGAACCAATGATGAGACATTCAAGCATTTTAAACAATGGAGAACCATGATTGAAAAGTAAACAGGGAAATAGATTAATAGGTTGATGACAGATAATGGTTTGGAATTTTGTTCAAATGAGTTTGATGACTACTGCATATATTAGGGTATTGTTAGACATAAGACAGTCAGAGGTACACCACAGCAGAATGGGTGTTGCTGAGCGAATGAATAGAACTCTTTCAGAGAGAGCTTGTTGTATGCTTTCAAATACTGGGTTGATTAAGGAGTTTTAGGTAAAGGCAGCGATTACTGCCTGTTATTTGGGGAATCAATCTCCCACTACAGCTATAGAGTGTAAAACCCCACATAAGGTATGGTCTAGTAACCCTATTGATTATTTTATGGTAAAAATATTTGGATATCTTGCATATACACATGTTAATGATGAAAAATTAGAGCATAGAACTAAAAAGTGCATTTTTTTTTGTTATGCTGATGGTATGAAAGGATATAGATTATGGTGTCCTAATCCTAAGTCACCTAAATTTCTCATTAGTTGTGATGTTACTTTTAATGAATTTGCTATGCTTAACCCAAAGAAAGAAGAGTTTGTTGCTTGTGATTTTGAACAGGGTAATAGTAGCACACAACAGGTGGAGTTGGAAAGTTTTGATTTAGATCATATGCAAAACATTTACACACAACCTATTTCTAATCAGAGTGAGAATTTTGGTGAAGAACAAACTCAACAAATTCAAGATGAACCTTACAGCATTACCAAACATAGACCAAGAAGAGAGACTAAACTACCATTGAGGTACAGTAATATTGTTTTGTCTAGTAATACTGATGCTATTGCCTATGATTTATCAGTTGCGCACGAAACTAGTGATGTAGGTGAACCTTCTACATATACAGAAGCCATTTCTTGTATATTCTTCAAAGTGGCTAGTAGCCATGCATGAAGAGATGGAGTCTTTTGAGAAGAATCAGACTTGAAAATTAGTAAAACCACCAATAGGTAAAAGAATAGTTGGTTGTAAATGGATATTCAAGAAAAAGGAAGGCACTGCGGGGATTGAAAATGCAATTCATAAAGAACATCTGGTTGATAAAGGATACAATCAAGTCGTAGGAGTTGATTTTAATGATGTGTTTTCTCTGGTTATGAAGCATAGTTCCATTAATGTTCTCTTATCATTGGTTACTATGCAGAATTTGGAATTAGAACAGCTTGATGTTAAAACTGCGTTTTTACATGGTGAGCATGAAGAGAAAATCTACATGCATCAGCTTGAAGCTTTGTTACTAATGGCAATGAAGACTATGTTTGTTTGTTTGTTAAAGAAGTCCTTATATGGTTTGAAATTTTCTCCTCGCCAGTGGTATAAGCGGTTTGGCTCCTTCATGGTGAGTAATGGGTATTCGAGAAGCAAATATGACAGTTGTGTATATCTCAAAAAGCTTGTCGTTAGAACATTTATTTATTTATTGTTGTATGTGGATGGTATGCTCATTGCTTGTAAAAGTAAATCTGAGATTGCTAGCCTGGAAGCACTGCTCAGCAATGAATTTGATATTAAAGATTTTGGTCCAGCTAAGAATATTCTTGATATGGAGATCAAAAGAGATAGAGGTACGGGTTTATTATATTTAACACAAAAGAAGTACATTGAGAAAGTTTTGGAACGTTTTGGCATAAAGAATGCCAAACTTGTTAGTAGTCCTCTTGCTACTCACTTTAGACTTTCAATTGCTTTGTCTCCACAGACAGATTAAGAAAAAGATCATATGTCATGTGTTCCTTATTCCAGTGCAATTAGGAGTCTCATGTATTCCATGGTTTGCACCTATCTAGATATTGCATAGGTTGTCATTGTGGTTAGCAAATATATGGGTAATCCTAAGAAGTAACATTGGAGAGCTGTTAAATGGATACTTTAGTACTTAAGGCGTGTATTTGAAATTTGGAAGCCACAAAAGCAATGTTGTTGGTTATGTTGATCCAGACTTTGCAAGTGATCTTGACAAAAGAATATCTACCACAGGTTATGTATTTGCTCTTGGTGGAGGCGTTGTTAGTTGGAAGGCTACTCTACAATCAATTGTTGCTCTGTCGACTGTAGAGGCGGAGTATATAGCTATAACAAAAGCTATCAAGGAAGTCGTTTGGTTGAGAGGTTTGTTTAATGAAATATGTTGGGTTCATGATGTTACTATTGTCCATTATGATAGTCAAAGTGTCATTCACTTGACTAAGGATCATATGTTCTATGAGAGAATAAAGTATATTGATGTTCGTTACCACTTTGTTCGAGACATACTTAATAGTAGTGAGATTGTTGTGAAGAATATTGGGACAATAGATAATCCAGTAGACATCTTAACTAAACCACTTCTAGTGTCAAAGTTCGAGCATTGCTTAGACTTGAATGGTGTTACTTACAACATTTGAATTATGCTTGATTGGCGCAATGATGGAGATGGTGAAGAGTAATTTACTATTTATGAAAATTCAAGCCAATGTTGAAATTTGTTAAACATGGCTTGTAATTTGAAATAAAAGCGGGCATATTATTCTTTTGATTGCCACGTCATCATGCAGGAGTACAAATTGCAGTAGGAAAAATAAAAATTAAAAAAAATGGAGGTTGTTTTGGTTCTAATAGGACAAGGAATACAAAATTAAATAAAAGAAGGATTCTCCTTGACCTTGCCTATATATACATGCTTATTTATCTTCTTTCAACAACATAAGGAAAATTACAGTAGAGCATCAAAGAGAAAAAAATATAGCAAATAAGCTGTACAACAAACAGATCCCTTTGGATGGTTAATACTTCTTTTTTTCTAGATCATTACACTTTCTTAATTAAATTTGTGATAGACTAGATTTTGGTGTATTTGAAGATTTAGGCTTTGAGAGTTTTATCACTGTTTTGGGTTGGACTTAGAAAGTTTTATCTCTTTTAATTTTTACTCTAATTTTGATTAGTGAAATCTCTCATTGCTTGTGTACCTAGTAGTTTTAATTTTGAACCACTTAAATTTTCGATGCCACTGCTTTATTGCTAACACCAACAATAACTTCAAATCCTTGATCTGTGTTGTCAAATATTCGAATTTCAATAACAATCAACATAATTCAACTCAAAATTAAAGAGTCTAGCTCTAGAATTTTCATTTTTTTCTTGCTAAAATTGAAGATTTATGTTAAAGATTTTACTTCAAAAACTTGAAATCTTGAATCACACATGATTTACTTGGATGAAGATCTTAAATCATAGAGGAGGCAAGGATGAGGAGAGCTAGAGAATGCAAAAGGTGGTCGCCAACGATAACTTGGACTTGGAGTCCTCAACTAAGAAGACGTCATCTCCTACGTGACGGCAACTGAGAGCCTTCTGGCTCTGGCCATCGATTCTGGCCACAGATCCTCCATATCAAAGTGTGTGATGGAAAGTGGGGTAGAGAAGGGGAGACTGATAGTAGATCAACCAAGGAGAGAAGGGGTAGTGGAGAACCAACTAGAACCAACTAGAACCATCTAGGAACTAGGTCTCAGTTTAGGGGAATTTATTCCCCGCATACCACTTTGTTGTCTTATTCTGTAATGTTTCTGTGAGCTGAGATTTTAATCTAATAAAGTGGAAGTTTGAGTATTGATATTTTGGAAAGAAGACTAGAAGAGTTTAGAGAAAGGAATATTAAGAAGAAAATTAATATGGGCTTAGGTTGTAGTGTGTATGTCACTTGTGCTTATGCGTAGACTAGGTAACGAGTATTGTTACTGAAGTTGTTACAATATTATTTAGTATTCAATTTATTTTTTTTAGTTACCAAAAATTTGTTTTAATAAATACATTTAAACATAAATTTAATGATTTGATTTTTTAATTTAAATATTAATTTAATATTTTACGTAATTATTATTTTATTCAAAACACTTTAATTTAATATTTTTTTTTCTTTTTATTACAAATTTTTTGTTTTTATTATTAAAAATATAATTTAATCACAAAAAATGTGTTTTACTATCAAAAGTAAAACAAATTGTTTTATTTTTTAGCAAAGCACTTTAAACACTACCTAAATTGAGGAATAGAGTACAAAGCCTAAGTTCAATAAGTTTAAGAGAATTGACTTTTCAGAAATCAAATGGCCATTTTGTAAAATTTGGAGAAAATAAGTGACAATACTATTTGGTATATTGGGTATTAATTTTTCTCATTAAAATTATTACTTTTCCAACTACAGTTGTAAACGAGCGAAAGAACGTTTAATTGGAATATCGAATTCCCATTTTCAGTTTTTAATAAAAATATAAAATCTTTCTAAGAGATAACTGGAAATATGACGCGGAGAAAGTGCTGCATCAATTGCAATTCATGCTTGAATTTCACTTGCACTGAATCACGTACATGTAATTTTGTAAACGAAAAATCCTTGTCTCTAATGGGTAAACAGGGTGATGATCCTGTGGTTTAATGAAATTAGGTGTTAATCCGATCAATACACTATCATGAGATTTAGCGAAATTACATGCTAATTCATCCACCTTATCTAATAAACATTACAGTCTTAGAAAGGCTTTATTATTAACACCCCGACCCTTTTGATTGCTTGACGGTTAAGTTTTCCGATGTAAGTATTTTCATACATAAATTACTTTTATCCATTAAAAGCATTAAATAATATGGATATCCAACTTAATAGGTAAGAGTTGACATGTGTAAACACATTATTAGATAAAATAGTTAAATGTTGTTGGTGATTTTTAAAATAAAACTTGGTCTTATATTTGGAATGATTTAGAAAAGTGTAGGAAAAGAGAAAGAAAGAAAATTTTGATTTTGATCAATGATACTTGACTGTAGAAATAAGAAAACCGACTATAGGATCGGACAAAAAAATTTTGCAGTCAATTGTAGAATTATACAGTCGATTGTAGGTGTCCAAAAATGGATAGAAAGTTTGCAAAGTCGATAGTAGCATGACCACAGTCGACTATCAGTCTGATACCTGATTGTTAAATTAGAAATTTTGAACCACGATCGACTGTCATAATGCAAATTCGAATTTTCTGAATGTTAAAGACAATTTTGAAAGTTGGACATTAAACCAAAGTGTCTTATGTGAAGTGACACTTAATAGCTCTATAAAATGAGTTGTTAACTATTATTTTCTACATATTTTTTTAATAGATTCCTCTCTTCCTCTTCTTCTATTTTATCTCAAAATATAGATCTTTTCGTGAGTGAAAATTCTACAGAATTCTTCACACACAAGTGCTCTTAATTCAAAAAACTAATAGAAGGTGTTGCGGGTTGTTTTTCATTAGTGGAAAGTGCAGAACAATAACAAATGTTCATTGTATCTTAAAGGAAATTTATTGTAATTTTTGTGCATAGGAAAGTGATATGATCGTACCTTGTAGTCATATCTCTCATCCTCTCTTGTTTATTTTGATAAATAACCCCTTTAAATTTTCTCCAACAAATGTTTTGTTAATCAAATCACTATCATCGATAAATAAAAAACTAACCAACTATCCTCTCTAGATTTTTAGCCTTTTGAATAAGGAGAGATAGGTTCTACAAGGCCTTACTAAAAAATAAGATATTCATTCTTCACTACTATATTTCAAGTAAAACACTAGATTTAGTGATAAAAATATTGACATTCAATGGTAAACCAATACATTTTATTGCAAAAAAGAAAATACCACCAAATGTCTACGTTTACCCACTAATTGAGTCTTTTTTTTTTATCAACAAATGTATTATTATTTTACCTGAAAAGTAGTGAGGTACGTATGAATGCCTCACTTTTGAGTGTCATGGTAATACACACCACGAGGAGAGTGAGAAAGAGACACTACAAGAATAACGCTCATCGTCGAGGGACTATCACCGACAGACACGTGTCCCTCGATGATAACTATTTTCAATGACCGATATCATCGAGGACACGTGCCCGTAGGTGATAGGGAAATATATTATCACCGAGGGACAGATCCCTCGGATGGTATTAAGTTCATAAAACTTTTAAATTTAATTTTTATTTTTTTAATTAAAAATATATTATTACCGAAGAAATTTTGCCCTTGGTGATAATAAATAAATATAAAATTAATTTTAGACTAATTATAAATTTACTATCACCGATTTTATGTTATTACCGAGGGATTTAATTCCCTCGGTAATAATATGACCTAAATTCGCGGCAGTCTTTTTTCTCCACTTTCCCCCTTATCTCTTGGTTTCTCTCCTAAGTGTCGAGACCTCCATAGCCGAAACCTAGAAGAAATTTCACCATCTCTCTCTCTCACTCACTCTCTCTCACATATTTCGTACCTGCCATCTTCAACCTCCATTTCTACCATTTTTTTTCTGCTTTTTCCCCATTGTCTTCCTCTAACATTTTGGGCTCGGGCTCTCTCTCTATCATATTTTTGTAAGTTTCCTCTCTCTCTCTCTCTCTACAGTTTCTCTTGCATACACCTAACACTAACTGATGGATAGTATAGTTTTTAAATGGGTTTAGTAATTTCTTTCAATTTAAGATGATACTTATGTTTTATGTTCTACAAACCACAATTTGAGTAATTTTTTTTAGTAGTATATATGCATAAAAATCCAAACATGCAGTTGATTAGCATTTGTATTTGCATAAAAGAAAAGTTAATTTAGAATCTAGTGATTACTGAAAAATTTAGCCCAGTTAATAGTTCTAACTTATAAAAAAAGAATAAGGGAAAGCTTCAATTCTGATTATTGGTTGGCTTTGTTTCACTGGGATTTAAAAACTATGGATTAAAATTGCAAGAATTCTGTTTGTGTAATTAATATCATTACATGATGGCTTAACTTGTTAGCTTTTTTTAGATGTGGTAGTGATGATTTATTCAAATGAACCTATATTTCTTTTTGTATACATACACACTCCATGTACTGTGGTCGTGGTTTTAAGTTGAAGAGGTTTTTTTTTTATTTTCATGCCAATTTTTCTAGTACACTGTGGTGGGCTTTACTTTATCATTTCTGCTAGTTTTTATTTTCCTTAATCATAGTTTCATGAGAGTTTTTGTAATACTGCAAGTTTTGATGTTGTAGTGATGTTTGTTCTCACTAGGAAACTACTTTTCTTTATATAATTTTTCTTAGTCTTATATTGATGAAGTAGAGCTTCTCTATATCTACTAAGTTGTTTCTTTTTCTTAAGGGCTTCTAAACTGTTAATTTGGTATTTATACTAATCATAGTAGCTTCTAGTGTGTTTACTGTTTATATTTTGAAATGCAAATGGCACTGATTATGGGTTTATCCAATCTGTTTATAACTCATTTTTCAGTTATGCTGTCTATTAGTCATTTATAATCGTTTTAGTGCCTTTACAAATATTAATGCTTGTTTTGCCTAGTGATGTTAAATAAATTAAAAAAAAAAAATACAAGGATACTCACATTTCTTTGCCTGCTGCATGAGTGCCATTTTCTGAACTATTGAAATTCTGCAGTTTGATTTTTGATAGCCTTGGAGATGTCTTTCATATGATATGTTACATTTCTAGAATATATATATATATATATATATATATATATATATATATATATATATTAAGCACTAATACCAACATGCCGTTGACAATGATTGTGCTGTTAAGCTTCCTCTGTAATTTATTCTTTCTTTTCTGCTTGCAGCTTAAATTCAACTTTGAGTTTGCAAACCTCTGACCAAAATTTCTGAGGAAGGCAAAGAAAAGAAAAAAAAAGTGAAGCAATTTCTCAAGTAAGTAGTGCTTAATTGACAAAAAACTCTTATAATTTACTCTTAATTGTGATAATCATCAGTTTAGGTCCAAGCATGTTCAACTAGAATATTTATATCATGCTACTTGGTGTCTCTTTGTTGTGTGTTAACAAGCTAGCTCTTGTCGTGCTTATACATGCGCTATTAACTATTATCTCTCTTTTAATTGTTTCCTAAATTTGCTAATTATTGTATTGGCATGCTCTCTCTCATTAATTTATTATTAGCTTCTCAACACGCACATATACGCTTGTTGATATGTTTTTTTATGAGATTAAATAAAAATAATTATAAAAATAAAACTTAAAGTGAAATTTTTGAGAAAAAAGACAATCAAACTTCACTCTAAACTAAAACCTAAATCACATAAACCGAAGCCATGATATGAATAACATAATTATTCAAACCAAAAAATATTTGAACAAAAATCAAAATTGAACAAATTTTGTATCACTTTTTTTCCTTTAGAAAAGTAGTCGAACAAATAGGATTTTTCTAGCGTGATGGGGCTGAAAAACAATCAGGTCATGGCGCTTAGGTTTGTAAAATTAACAAAAATAATGAGAATATGAACTGACAAAAAAATAAAAGATAGGGAAAGCCTTATAGTCTCACTTGGGCCCCTGTAGGAGTTCACCTCGAGGAACTTGGATGGATTCTCACCAGTAAAGAACATGAAGAAAAGAATAATTAGTCGTTAACTTTTAAAACGTGTAGTTTAATTAATTAAATACACATAGCCACACGACAAGCATAAAACAAATTATTCTTTTTCTTTTAATTAAAAAAAATTAAGTACAATCACAAATATTTGGTTTTCCAAAAATTAGTAGATGGTAACAATCACCCATTATCTTTTTTTCCATTTTCATAATTTTATTAGCTGATTCTTTTTTCTTTTCTTTGGTTGGTCAAAAAGTAAAAAAGCTTGGTTGATAAAGCTTTGAGAAATATTGCAAGAATCAATTCTCAATTTCATAGGCATATCCAATTGAAGAAAAGGAAAATGTACATCAAGGAGCCTACTTTGCTTAAATTATCACTTAAATAGTAAGATAGCAGATTTTTTTATTTTCTTTTGGTTAAATTGATTAAACACCCACTTAATTCAACTAAATTCACTTATTTCACTCCACTATTTAGAACGCTTGTAAAATTTTGTAAATTTACTTCATGTAAATACACACTCATGCATTGTATCTTACTTTAGAATGCATTTCCAATGATTATTCAAGCAATCCAAATGCTCTTGTTGCTTATCAATTAATATATTTGCAATGAGAGTGTTTGTGTTCAAATAATCATTGGATTGTCCAGAGTGGACAGTTCATGAATGCGTGATCGATTTTTCAATTTGTAGTTCCTAGCTTATTTTGTTTCGATTAGATTTCAGCTGCATCTCTCATTGTTCTCTAGTACGCACTAAATTTGGCATTATCTTCCTCGGGATATAGCTCCAAATTTAAGTCGTGTACTTGGAGGACAAAGGGAAAATACTGTCGAAATCGAGTTCTAATCGAACAAGTTTGGAACTACAAATTGCAAAATCGATCATGCATTCGTGAATGGGCTAGGACCTTCTACCTATTAGTGAATTAGATGATATGGTTAGAAAGCATGCATCAAAATGCATGATGCATACGGAATCATTTTGTTGTTTACTAATTTGTTATCAATTTTTGTCCCGCATGCTACAAACGATCTCGACTATGTCGTACTTCACACCATTACTTGATATTGATTGAGTCAGGTATGTAAATCCAAATATTTCTATGTCAGCCCATTGGTTGTGTGATAAATTTATGTTAAATCTATACTTATTTCATTATAAGTTAGCATCATTGAAACCACATGTATTTAAAGAATCATTTTTGGAAGATAAATAAGTGATAACAAAATATATGTTTGTGATTGTATCATGCTATTTCGGTCTATATATTTTTATATGTATGTAAAAAAACAATATTCATAATTGAAAGAATACTATGTATTTAAATTTTTTTATTGACAATAGATTCTTTATTATTTTAGTAATAAAACGATGTCAGCTGACCGTAGTTGGATGAATCGTCGAGTTGTTAATCATGCCCTATCTACAAAATTTTTAGAAATGGTTGAGGTTTTTCTTGACTTTGCATATAGTAATCCATTATTTGTGTATGATGAAACTGTTCGGTGTCATTGTTTACTATGCTAGAATTTAAGGTTTTTAAACTGAGAAACAATTACCTTGCACCTATATAGGAAAGGTTTTACTCCTAATTATAAATGGTGAGAGTTACTTGAGACGTGAACGGTCAATGTCCCAATCAGATCACCATGTCGAGGAAGGTTTTCGACAAACAAATCGGATAAGGGAGATGGTAATGGATGTTACTAGCCCAGAATTCAATTGGAATGCCAAAGAGGATCCGAATCCTCGTGCTACAAAGTTCTATGACATGTTGAGAGATGTTGATGAGCCCTTTGTGGGAGGGTTGTAAGAATCTCACTTTAGTTATCAGCGATCTCACAATTGTTGAATTGTAAATCTGATTTTGATAAGTTTTAGAATTGTTTCGATCGATTATTGACAATAATTAAGAGTATGTTTCCTGAGGACGACAAGCTGCATGAAAACTTTTACATATCCAAGAAGATGGTGAATGAGTTAGGACTTGGATATTAGAAGATTTATTCATACTCGAATAATTGTATGTTGTATTACAAGGAAGATAAAGACAAAAAAGTGTGTGACGTGTGTGGACATCATTGGTTTAAACCTAGGTAGAGCGGTAATAAAAGTCTAAAAGACATACCATACAAGGTGTTACTTTACCTTCTGTTGACACCTAGACTTCAAAGGCTTTATTTATCGAAAAACACTGTCAGACACATGAGATGGCACAAGGAGGGCAAACATAGTAAGCTAGACATGGTCATCCACCTGGCAGATGGGACTACGCGGAAACATTTTGATGATACTGTAACAACCCATCCCGGGTTGGCCACCCCCGAGACTGTGTCATCACTTTTTGAAATCCCAACACGACACATATATACAACAATAAAAATATACCAACTGCAATTATTTACATCAATCCTCAACCCTCAACAGGGGAGATACATCATTCATATATTGACTTAAACATTATATACAACGTAATATGTATGAATATTTACAAATAAATTTTTATTTTTGTTTTCCATTAGTTTGAGAATGTGAACCATGTGGCTTACAGATAATGACTTCGTCTGAATCTCAACTCACCAAACTGTCTGTCCTGCATGTTACCTGAAATCATTATACAATGAGGAGTGAGCTTCACAAACTCAGTGAATTAAACTTACTAGAAGTATTCAATTTGTATAATTAGTCTTTCAATATTCATTCATCTATATCTCATATATTTTGATAATAACATTCTATTATCACTACTCATATTAAATCCTCATCCTTTATAAATTTCTTTTTTTTCATATAATTAATCATCAACTTGAGATTATCAATTCTATCTCATAATTATCTTGTTATGAGGTTCACAGCATATAATCAGTCACGCAGATAATTCTCATCATTTCATATTTTCGTATTTCTTCTCAGCATAATTGTCTCTATGTGTGACTCGTTCATCTATCAATAAATTTACAATCATGAATAGCATTTTAGCATTTCAAGTAATAACAATCAATATTTAAGCAAATGCAATGCATGAATTTAAATGTTATTATTATTGGGAACGTCTTCTCACATGTCGACATGTTTTTATCTTAGATCGGCTGCCTTCCTGGTTCTTTCATTTTCATTTAGACCGGCTGTCTTTTCGGTTCTTTTATTCTCATTTAGACTGGCCGTCCTCCCAGTTATTTTATTTCATGCATATGCATATGAATAATTATATGAAATATGCATATAAACAATAATATAGAAACAAACATGTCTTCAAACATTCAAATTTGCTATCCTGATTATTCTCAAATTATTATTTGAAAATTTTCACTAAATTCCTCTTCTCATAAATCATATCAAATCATCAACCATAGCTCGTCAAGAATTTAACTTATCACCTCTATTATTAAATCGACTCATTATTCCAATAATATTATTTCTCATAAAATAATTCACTACACATCCATTATTCCGAACATACCTATCAATCAACTTTTATCTATCACCAAGTCATAAGTTAATGATTTATTCAAATACCATCACTATATATTTCATATTTATCTTAATTACTTAAAGTAAACCTAAGTCACCACGTAAGGCATAGAGCTACCTGTGGATCACCTCCTTACATTTCCAACTCCTCTCAGCAATTTCTCCCAGTTGCTGATCGTCAACACCTGACATAATGTTTATATTAAAATTTCTAATTTATTCTTCAATTCCTCCATAATTCACATCCTTTGAAAATTCCCACATTGAATTTCGGGAATTTCATGTATGCTAAATTTTAAAAATAAACTTGAGGTTATTACCTTCTGTTTTTCTTAGAGCTAGCCGTGACTCTCTATAAAATTCTCCCATAAACTCCTTCAAAATTTTACTCTTTCAATCTTTCTTTCGATCCCTAAGTGTTTAAAAAAATAGAGTAGTTTGAATTGAAAAAGGAAGAAAACCAAACAGGATTAGGTAAAATAATAAAACAAAAACAAAAATGGTAACTTTTTAATACCAAATCCCACCACCACCGTTTAGTCCTTTTTATTCTTTCATTTGATTGTCTCACATGCAAGGTTTCCATGTCCTAGAGCCAGCACCTGGACGTCTAGGTGTTGGCCAATTTTTTTTTCTTTTTTTTTTCCTTCTTATCCTGTCCACACATCCTTTTTGTTTTTTCTTTTCTTTTCCTTCTTATCCTGTCTAAGTGTCCTTTTTGTTTTTTTTTTCTTGCTTTTTTTTTTTTTTTTTTACCAAACTTTTTTTGTTTTTTTACAAAACTTTTTTTGTTTCCTTTTTTTTTTTTTTTTTTCCTTTGTCTTCCTGGGCGCTTCAATTTTCTTTTCTTTTTCCTTTTTTCTTTTTCTTTACACCACCACGCGTCCGTTTTTTATTTTATTTTTTAAAAAAATAATTAGTTTATTCAATAATAAATATTTCAAATATTTTTTTAATTTCATGTCATATTTATTAAATTACTTCTTTACCCTTACTTTACGAATACGGGTATTACAATTCTACCCAGCTTATAAAAATTTTGTTCCCGAAATTTCCTTACCTAATTCATGAAACAATAGTGGATGATATTTTTTTATAGTTGCTTCACGTTCTCACGTAATCTCTTCAACATCTTTATTCTACCACATAACTTGAATTAATGGAATTACTTTATTACACAAGACTTGTTCTTTTCTGTCTAAATTTCTCATTAGTACTTGTATAAAAGTCAAACCTTCTTGAATTTCTACAGCTTGGCTCGAAATATTATGAGATTCATCATGTAAACACTTTCTCAAAAGTGAAACATGAAACACATTGTGTAACTACTTTAACTTTGGAGGCAATTCTAGGCTATATGCGACTAGTTCAACTTTCTCAACAACCTCATAGGGTCCCACATACTTTGGACTCAACTTTCCTTTCCTGTTTAAATCTCAATACACATTTTCATTGAGATATTTTTAAATACACCTAACCACCTATTTGAAACTCGAGAGGTCTTCTCCTATTATCAGCATAGCTATTCAGTCTACTCTTTGCTACTTTACGGCTTTCTCTAACTAGTTTGATCCTCTTAGTTGTTAACTCAATAATTTATGGATCAAATATATTTCTCTCTCCAACTTCTTCCTAATATGTTAGAGTTCTACACCTCCTACCATATAAGACCTCAAACAGTGTCATTCCAATACTAGTTTGATACTGATTATTTAAGTAAATTCAATCAAGGCAAGTAAACATCTCAACTTACTGAGAAACTCATCATATTTATCCTTAACATATCTTCTAGTACTTTAATAATCCTTTTTGTCTGCTCAATTGTTTGAGGATGAAAAATTGTAATAAACTACATCTATGTACACATGGCTTTCTGAAAGCTTCTCCAAAACTAAGATGTAAATCTAGCATCTCTATCTGATACAATGCTCAAGGGTACTCCATGCAATCTCACCATCTTAGTTATATACAATTCAACTAACTTTTTTTTAGGACTCCAATTAGTTTTAACTGAAAGAAATTGAGATGACTTAGAAAGTCTATCTACTATTACTCACACTGTATTGTGACCTCTCTGGGTATAGAAAAAGCCATAATTAAAAATCCATGCTCACATTTTTCTATAGTCATTTGAGCACAAGAAGAGGCTATAGTAAGTCTCCCAAATGTTTATTCTATGACTTTACTTGCTGTCAAACCAAACATCTAGAAATATATTCAGCTACATCCCTCTTTAATCTTGACCACCCGTAATTCTGTCTTAATCCTCTACATCTTATTGTTACTCGATTGCATTGAATATACATCACCATGTGCCTCTCTTAATATCTCATTTCTCAACTCAACATTATTGGGAACACAATTCCTATGTTCCAATACCAAATACCATCATTTCAAATTTTGAATTCATTTTGCTTTCTACTAAGCACTCACTGCTTAATATTTTCTACCTTTTCATCTTTACCTTGTATTTCTAATAAACGTTCTACGATGGATGACTGTACAATCATATTTGCTAACAATGATCCTCAATCACTGATATTTAACTTCATTCTTATCTCTCTTAAATCTATCATCAATTTTTCACCATGATTCTCAATAGTACTTAATCTTCTTGTAAATTTTCTACTCAAGACATCAGCTTCCACCTTCACATTTTCTAGATGATAATGAATTATACAATCATAGTCACTAATAAGTTTCATCAACCTCTTCTGTCTCAAATTCAACTTTCCCTAGGTAGGTAAGTATGTCAAACTCTTGTAATCAGTAAATATCTCACAAGTAGGTTTCCAATCTTTAAAGTAAACACTATGGCAGCCAACTCTAAGTCATGGATAGGGTAATTTCTATCATGATTCATCAATTGCCTAGAACACATGCCATTACCTTCTTATGTTGCATCAACACACATCCCAACTATTGATGGGATGCATCACTATATATCACAAATCCTTCATCACCAAAAGGAAGCATCAATACTAGAGCTGTAATCAATTTCTCTCTTAGAAATTGGAAATTTTGCTCACACTCCCAAATCATACAAATCTCACCTCTTTCCTGGTCAATCTAGTCAACAGTACTGCAATAATAGAAAAATTTTATACGAATTTTCTATAATAACCAGCTAACCCCAAGAAGATTCATATCTCAGTCACATTAGTTGGTCTCTCCCAACTCAACATTGTCTCTATCTTTTGTGGATCAACTGTTATACCATTTTCAGACACTATATGTCTCAAGAAAGTAACTTTATTAAGTTAAAATTCACATAATTTTTTTTTTTTTGCATATAATCTCTCTTTCCTCAGAATCTCCAACACTATTTATAAATTCTTCACATGTTGTTCTTCTTTCTTAGAATATATCATAATGTCAAATACAACTATAAACTTGTTAAGATATGGTTTAAACACTCTATTCATCAAGTCCATAAATATAACTATAACATAAGTCAACCCAAATGGTATCACAAGAAACTTATGACCATAACGTGTCCTAAGAGCAGTCATAGGCACGTCTCCCTCCTCTATCCTTAACTGGTGATAACCTGATCTCAGGTCTATCTTAGAAAATACCTTTGCTTCCTACAACTTCTCAAATAAATTATCTATCCTAGGTAAATGATATTTGTTCTTAATGGTTATCTTATTCAGCTAGCTATGTCTATACAAAATATCATCATTTTATCTTTCTTCTTCACAACAATACAGAGGCTCTCCAAGGCGACACACTAAATCGAATAAATTGTTTATCTAACAACTCTTGAACTTTCAACTCTCTTAACTCAGTGGGTGTCACTTTGTAGGGTGCTATTGATATATGTGATGAACCTAGTATCACATCAATAGAGAATTTAATCTCCCTACTGGGAGGTAACCTAGACAACTCATCAAGAAATACATCAAAAAAATCTATCACTACTAAGATTTCTTCTAACTTTCTATTTTCTTTTTTAGAATCCATTATGTATGCCAAATACTCCTCACAACCCTTTTTTAACCATCTACTAGTAGTCAGAGCAAAAATAAGACAATTTGCAAGTATCTTGAGTTTTTCCCTAACAGTTAAACTCCTCTT
This sequence comes from Bretschneidera sinensis, assembly GCA_023935145.1. Classification (NCBI taxonomy): domain Eukaryota; kingdom Viridiplantae; phylum Streptophyta; class Magnoliopsida; order Brassicales; family Akaniaceae; genus Bretschneidera; species Bretschneidera sinensis. The sequence goes on from CM043697.1 coordinate 78,444,121, forward strand.
GTCTAGGTTTCCTGAACAGTGCATTTTCCTTAAAACAATCAACCATATTCAAAGAAAACAAATCAACTTCAAACTCTCTATCACTGATACGAATCACACAACCCTTGTAAACATTTATGATTATCACTCTATCTCTAGTGAGAACTTCAATAATAACATTATGCATCAAAATACTAATACATGCATCAATAAACTTCATAAATACATTGAATGCAAAAGAATTGGTTGCATTAGGATCAACCAGCATTGATATGCCCACATTTTTTTTTACATACAAAGCACTTCAAATTAAGGCAATTCTAAGATAAATATCTTATTTGATTACATTTATAACACGTTCTAGTCTTTCTATCACATTACTACATCCTCTAGGTAGTATACTCTCATTCTACCATAACTTTCAGTTCCCATAACTTGTCTCTCAATCTAGGGGTCCCACCAATATTACTCGGAGCTACAGAAGCAACAGATTCTGCTTACCTCTAGCTCTGTATTACAGTTCCTTGTAATAAAGAACGCCCACTCTGGGGTGGTCTCTCACCCTGTATACTCATACTACCACTATCTTTAGAACCTTCATGTCTAAGCCTCTTTAACCACTCTTTCTCTTTCCCTTGAACTCCATCACATCTTTCTCAATCTGAAGTGCTATATCCACCAACTTGACATAATTCATATGCCTCATGTAAGATAGTTTCGATCAAATCTTAAAATATAATCCATCTAGGAACTTCTTATACTTCTTCTCCTTTATGTCTACCATTTTCAATACAACCATTGAAAAGGCCACAAATCTGCTATCATACTGAGCCATAGTCAACACATTTGCCTCAAATAAATAAAATCTCTATCTTGTTGGGCTCTAAAGGTATAAGAAAAGTATTTATCAAGGAAAACCTCCTTAAACCTATTGCAGGTTAAGGGTCTATCAACATATGCACTTACTCTGGGAAGAGTATCTTCCCACCATTCCAAAGCTACTCTTTCTAACTCAAACGAAGCAAAAACAACCCTCTAACTGTCAATTACTGGTAAAATACCAAATAATCTCTCTATATGTTTAACCCAAAACTCAGGCTTAAAAGGATTCATAGATCCTTTAAACAACAAAGCATTTGAATTAATATATCTAACAAAACAATTTCTCTGCATCTCGTGCATAAACTCGCTTTTCTCATTTTAAACATTTACCATTACTAGATTTACAACAACCTTAGGCACTACCCTAACCTGTTTATCAAGTCTATGCTATAAGCTATCAACTTTATCATCTGTTACATTCATTTTCTCAATAGCATGTGTAAGAGCTTATCTTAGCTAATCTCTTTCAACTTCAGATTCTCTCGTACCTCTACTAATATCAATTATATTGTCAACAAGTTATCTTCTAGGAACCACTGATTCAGACTCAATCTCGACTTGTCAAAATATTGGGGAACTACTACGCCTTCTCAAATCAACAACTCTAACTCTAAGTCTAGCACGTCCACGTGTCATCCTTAGACTATTCATTAGAACATAATTTGTTTTAATCTTTCACTTTCTTACTTTTTATGCAGTTTACATAATCATAAAACCAAATGCTCTGATACCAAAATTGTAACGACCTATTTCGGGTTGGCCACCCCCGAGACAGTGTCGTCACTTTTTGAAATCTCAACACGACACATATATGAAACAATAAAAATATACCAACTGCAATTATTTACATCAATCCTCAACCCTCAACAAGGGAGATACATCATTCAGATCTTGACTTAAACATTATATACAACATAATATGCATGAATATTTACAAATAAATTTTTATTTTTGTTTTCCATTAGTCTGAGGATATGAACCATGTGGCTTACAGATAATGACTTCGTCTGAATCACAACTCACCAAACTATCTATCATGCTTGCTAACTGAAATCATTGTACGAGGAGTGAGCTTCACAAGCTCAGTGAATTAAACTTACTAGAGGTATTCGATTTGTATAATTAGTCTTCCAATATTCATTCATCTATATCTCATATATTTTGATAATAACATTCTATTACCACTATTCATATCAAATCTCCATCCTTTATAAATCTTTTTTTTTCATATAGTTAATCATCATCTTGAGATTATCAATTATATATCATAATTATCTCATTATGAGATTCACAGCATATAATCAGTCACGCAGATAATTCTCATCATTTCATATTTCTGTATTTCTTCTCAGCATAATTGTCTCTCTATGTGACTTATTCAACTATCAATAAATTTACAATCATGAATAGCACTTTAGCATCTCAAGTAATACTAATCAATATTTAAGCAAATGCAATGCATGAATTTAAATGTTATTATTATTAGGAACACTTTCCTACATGTCAACATGTTTTTATCTTAGACTGACTGCTTTCTCGGTTCTTTCATTCTCATGTAGACCGGCTGCCTCCCCAATTCTTTTATTCTCGTTTAGATCGGCTACCCTCCCGGTTCTTTTATTTCATGCATATGCATATGAATAATGATATAAAATATGCATATGAACAATAATATAGAAACAAGCATGTCTTCAAACATTTAAATTAGCTATCCTGATTATTCTCAAATTATTATTTGAAAAATTCCACTAAATTCCTCTCCTCATAAATCATATCAAATCATCAGCCATAACTCGTCAAGAATTTCACTTATAACATTTATTATTAAATCGACTCATTATTCCAATAATATTATTTCTCATAAAATAATTTTCTACACATCCATTATTCCGAACATACCTATCAACCAACTTTCATCTATCATCAAATAATAAGTTAATGATTTATTCAAATACTATCACTATATATTTCATATTTATCTTGATTACTTAAAGTAAATCTAATTCACCACGTAGCACTTAGAGCTACCCGTGGATCACCTCCTTGCCTTTCCTGCTCCTCTAAGTAATTTCTTCTAGTTGCTGATCGTCAACACCTGACATAATATATGTATTAAAAATTTTAATTTATTCTTCAGTTCCTTTATAATTAACATCCTTTGAAAATTCCCAGATTGAATTTTGGGAATTTCATGTATGCTAAATTTCAAAAATAAACTTCACATTATTACCTTATGTTTTTCTTAGAGCTTCTCGTGACTCTCTAAAAAATTCTCCCTTAAACCCGTTCAAAATTTAACTCTTTCTTTCGGTCCCCAAGTGTTTAAAGAAATAGAGTAGTTTGAATTGAAAAAGGAAGAAAACCAAACAGGATTTGGTAAAATAATAAAACAAAAACAAAAATGGTAACTTTTTTATACCAAATCCCACCACTACCGTTCAGTTCTTTTTTTTTTCTTTCATTTTACTGTCTCCCAGGCAAGGTTTGCATGTCCTAGAGCCAGCACCTGGACGTCTAGGAGCTGGTCAATTTTTTTTTTCTTTTCCTTCTTATTCTATCCACGCGTCCTTTTTGTTTTTGTTTTTTTTTTACAATTTTTTTTCCTTTTCCTTTGTCCTCCTAGACACTTCAATTTTTTTTAAAAAAAAGAATTAGTTTATTCAATAATAAATCTTTCACATATATATTTTTTTAATTCAATGTTATATTTAATAAATTACTTCTTTACCCTTACTTTACGAATATGGGTATTACAGATACTCACTGTTGTGAGTTTTAAATTACTCGCAAGCGCACGAGTCGTTTGCAATATAGTGTTATGCAAGTGCGAGGTCGAATCCACAGGGAATTGCGTTGTGAAAATGTAATTTTTTTTATCTAAACTAAGCCTATTTTAACCTAGTTCCGAATTTTGTATTATATTGTGCAAAGAAATGTAAACTTAAACTAAATTGGTTTAAAGCAAATGATAAAATGACTAAGGTTTCTGAATCCACCTCACCAAAGTAAAACATATATTTTCATGTTCTATATAAAAGTAATCAAAAAATTCCATGAATCCAACTTTAAACAAAAAACAACAAATATCCCAATTAAACCAAAAGCATCCAATGTGTCTGCTTTTAACAAATCACAAAGGAAATCCAATTTAATCGAAAACGATTCGATGTATCCATCAGATGAAACACAAGGAATATCCAATTTAACAACTAAAAGCAATCAATCACAAGATCTACTCAAATAATTGAACAGAACATTTATACTAAAAGCATCAGAATTGTTATGCACAAATCTGAAAATATAATGCTAAACAAAGGACAGGCTTCATCTTCAACCTTAGCTGAAGATTTTAGTCTCCCATAATTATGAAACTAGAGTTCACAATACAAGTGCTAAACATTAAACTTTAAAACTAAATAAAAAGAAATAAATTACTATACATGGGAGAAATTTCACTCGCTGTTGGGTGGCGCTTCCCCTCGTGGTAGCAAAGCCTTTGGGATCCACCAGAATGCTAGCAAACATCCACCTGATTACACCAAATGGCCCAAGAATTGCACATTGAAAGATGAAGTGAGATGGTTCTTTTATAGGGGGAGTCCCGGAGCACAATTGGTTGCAGATTCGATGTGGGATACTGCCCGAGTGCGCTCGATCGCATGTCCTGTGCGCACGATCGCATGTGCACTCGATCGCATGTGCACTCGATCGCATGTCTGATGCGCTCGATCGCAGGTGCACTGCACTGCAAAGATTTTGATGTGGGATGTTGATCATGCGCTCGTTCGTAGGCAGGTGCGCTCGATCGCACTAGGCATCCTCAGCTTTTGCTCTTGAAGCTTGATCTCCCAAAATGCTTCATTTTCTCCATAAACCTATAAAAATACACAAAACACAAAAAATACATAAAATAAAGTGAAATAATACAAGCTAAGAGCTTAACACATATAATTTAAGGGCTTAAATATGCAATATTTAAGACTCATCAAATACTCCCAAACTTATATTTTGCTAGCCCCTTAGTAAAACAAAATAAAAAACAAAATGAAAAACAAAGAACATAAAGATAAGTTCAATACTCATGGTATCCAAAAATTTAAGGAGCACTCAAAATCATGAAATTCGTTCATGAGCAAGCTTAAAAAAATCTAACCCATTTTCACCATGAATAAGAATTTAAAACCTAATTACTTACAAGAGACATGCTAAGACATCACAAGCTTGAATCAGTGTAAAGTGAATTAGCATATACTGATGAGGTTTCCAAATAAGATCAATGTACAATGTTTCCACATCTCAAGATTCACATAATTTCTCATCAGAATGAACAACGATTGCATAGTTTTATTTTATTTTATTTTATTTAATAATAAGACTCTGCTATGTTTAGTTCCCTTAAACTTTCTAATTGACCAATGTAACGAGTGTTGAGTCAATGACTCCCAAACCAGATGGTTTTAGGGCATTAGGTGTAAAGACACCCCTAAGGACTTACTAACTCGAGTCAAAAAGGCTACGAAACTAAACTGGCCTTAATGCTACCAAACAAAATTTTCATCTTTTGACGTGAACACTTCCTGCTTACTGAGGCAAGATGTCCAGTTACTCAGCGAAAAGTTTTGCAATGATCATTATGAATAAAATTCTCATCTTTTGACGTGAACACTCACTGCTTACTGAGGCAAGAGGTTCAGTTACTCAATGAAAAGTTTATTGATGATGATCATTTTTTTTATGTTTTTTTATGCCCAAGTGTTAATCCCACAAGTCATCCCGTTTCAGTTAAGATAAGAAACATACACATTAACATCACATGTCATGCCTTACACAAATATGTGCTAATGTGCACATGTTATATTGGCTCAAACATGTGAATTCTCAAATGCCTAAAGTAAGTAACTAAAGTTTAAACTCTATCATCAGATCATGTGTTCAAAGTTTTAAACTCACCAATGAAATCACATCACAATTTTTTAGATCAACCAAAATTTTTCAAACGAACATGAACATGCATTTATCTTCACGAAGAAAAAACAACAATAAATTAGGAGAAAATGTGTGTAACGTGTCTCCCATACCCTCAAACTTAAATGACACATTGACCCCAATGTGTGAATAATATGGAAAGAGCTGACCTGGGATATGGAGAACTATCTGGACTAGTATGGCTCGTAGTATACCCCCAAACTTGAACTGAAGTACACGCTGTCCCTGAAAAATAAATACTGGAAAACAAAAAATATTCGAAACAAACATTAATCATAAATATGTAAAATAATAAATAAACAGAAAGGATAAGCTGTGGAGTGCCTTCCATTAGCGCTAAGTTTAAATTTTTCAGCTAGACTCTCCCTAGTAGACGATATTCAATCTGAGTAAATAGGATCCTCCAACAATATCGTCTCAATGTCCGGAGTCCTCAATTCCAAGAATGGTTTTAGCCTTTTTCCATTTACCTTGAAAATGTTACCATTATTTGGATCCTCAATCTCGATGGCCCCATGAGGAAAAACTGACCGAATAATAAATGGCCCTGTCCGTCGAGATTTGAGCTTGCCTGGAAAAAGATGCAGGCGTGAGTTGTAAAGAAGAACTTTTTGACCCGGCTCAAAAGCTTGTCTCAAAATGTTTTGGTCATGAATCTTCTTCATTTGTGCCTTGTATGACCGTGCACAATCATATGCATCATTCCGCAGCTCCTCTAATTCATTGAGTTGGAGCTTCCTTTGTGAGCCAGCCTTAGAAAGATTGAAGTTCAGCTGCTTAATAGCCCAATACGCACGATGCTCCAATTCTACCGGAAGGTGACATGCTTTTCCGTACACAATACGACAGGGGGACATGCCAATTGGCGTCTTGAAGGCTGTCTGATATGCCCATAATGCATCAGTCAATCACAGAGACCAATCATTTCTACTAGGGTTCACAGTCTTCTCCAAAATTTGCTTGATCTGGCGATTGAAAATTTCCACTTGGCCACTCGTCTGAGGGTGATATAGAGTGGCAATCTTGTGTGTGATGAAATACTTCTTCATCAACTGTTCAAAAATTCGGTTGCAAAAGTTCTTACCTCCGTCACTTTTGATTGCTCGAGGCGTACCAAAACAAGCAAAGATAGTGTCCTTCAAAAACTGGACCACAACTCTGTGGTCATTGGTCTTGCATGCAACGGTTTCCACCCATTTGGACAGATAGTCCACATCAACCAAAATGTACAGGTAGCCAAAGGAGTTTGGGAACGGTCCTATAAAATCAATACCCCATATATCAAAAATCTCAACAATTAGGATAGGGTTGAGGGGCATCATATTCCTTCTAGAAAGACTCCCTAGCTTTTGGCAACACTCACAAGATACACAGTTGGTGTGAGAGTCTTGAAACAGGGTAGGCTAATAGAATCCACACTGTAAAATCTTTGCAGCGGTCTTTTTAGCACTGAAATGGCCTCCACAAGCATGATCATGACAAAAGGCGATGACATTAGATTGGTCATGCTCAGGAATACACCTTCTAATGATATGATCGGGACAATACTTGAACAGGTAAGGATCATCCCAGAAAAAATGTTTAACCATGGCCAAAAACTTTGATTTATCTTGTCGCCCCCAATGTAAAGGCATTTGACCGGTGACAAGATAGTTCACTATATCAGTAAACCATAAAGCGGGATTTTGAGCAATGTGCATCAACTACTCATCAGGAAATGTCTCAGAAATGGGAGTGGCGGCCTCAGTGAAATCCATAATCAATCTAGACAAATGGTCCGCCACCACATTTTCAGAACCTTTCTTATCCCGAATCTCTATGTCGAACTCTTGAAACAGCAAGATCCATCGGATAAGATGAGATTTAGCATCTTTTTAAGAGAAAAGATACTTCAATGCTGCATGGTCCGAATAGATAATGACTTTAGATCCTAAAAAGTAGGATTTGAACTTGTCTAATGCAAAAACGACTGCTAGCAACTCCTTCTCAGTGGTAGAGTAATTGAGTTGTGCGTCGTTTAGAGTTCGACTTACATAATAGATAACATGGGGAAGTTTATCAACACACTGCCCCAAAATACCTCCAACAGCATAGTCTGATGCGTCACATATAATCTCAAAAGGCACACCCTAGTTGAGTGGCTGAATAATGGGTGTGGACGTCAGAATCTTCTTCAGATCCCCAAATGCTTTCTTACAGTCTTCATCAAATACAAATGGGGCATCCTTCTGTAATAACTTACACAAGGGCCTGGTGATTTTGCTGAAATTCTGGATAAATCGCCTATAGAAGACTGCATGGCTCAGAAAAGATCGAACCTTCTTCACTGTACGTGGGGGTGGAAGATTGGAAATCAGGTCCACCTTCGCTTTGTCGACCTCAATCCCCTGATAAGATACGACATGCCCCAGTACAATACCTTGCTTAACCATAAAATGACACTTCTCCCAATTAATCACAAGTTCTTCTCCTTGCACCGCACTAAAACCAAAGTGAGACGGTGCAGGCACTCCTCAAATATTGAACCGAAGATGGAGAAGTCGTCTATGAAAATCTCTAAGAACCTCACCACCATGTCAGAGAATATGCTGACCATGCACCACTGAAAAGTAGCGGGTGCATTACATAACCCAAAGGGCATGCGACGATAGGCGAATGTCCTAAAAGGACAGGTAAACGTCGTTTTCTCCTTATCTTCGGGGTCTACGGGGACCTGGTTATATCCAGAATAACCATCTAAAAAGCAATAATACTCGTGCCCAGCCAAACGCTCCACCATCTAATCAATAAATGAGAGTGGAAAATGATCATTCCTTGTGGCAGCGTTCAGTTTACGGTAGTCTATACACACTCTCCACCTTGACTGAACACGAGTTGGCACTAACTCATTGTCCTTATTCTTCACAACCATTAATCCAGCTCGCTTGGGCACGACGTGAATCGGGCTCACCCACTTGCTATCAAAGATGGGATAAATGATCCCTGCATCTAACAGCTTCATTACTTCTGCCCTCACAACCTCTTGCATAGCCGAGTTAAGCCTTCTTTGTGGCTCCCTCAATGGCTTAGCATTCTCCTCCAAATGTATCTTGTACATTACCAACGAGGGGCTAATTCAGTTGATAGCTTCCTTGTGCTCTCTTAAAACATCTAATAATTTCTTCTCTTGAGCCTCACCCAAAACTGAAGCTATAATCACAAGCAAACAATCGGCTGGACCTTGGAACTTATACTTAAGATTATCCGGTAAAGGCTTAAGTTCTTTCTTGGGGGTTTCAGGTGCTGCGGTCTCCTTCGTTTCATTGCTCTCCCGAAGAGGAGACTCCAAAATGGCACTTGCTTGCTCGAGCAACTTATCTAGATCCAAATCCTCTCCAAATTGAGCGAAGCATGCCTCTAGGGGGTCATCAATGCTTGATTCATCCACAGTCTCCTCAAGAATCTCCTCTATCAAGCATGCATTTCTCACTTCATCAAATTCCAGTGGTTGCTTAGTGATATCAAAGATATTCAACTCCACTGTCATATTTCTGAAGGAAATCTTCATCACCCCTGTCCTACAATTGATCAGGGCGTTAGTTGTGGCTAAGAATGGTCACCCTAGAATGACCGGTATCTGAATCCCTACATTTTGAACTGGCTCTGTGTCAAGCACAATAAAATCCATTGGGAAATAGAATTTATCCACTTTTATCAAGACGTCCTCAATTATTCCCCGTGGTATTTTCACTGACCTATCAGCCAATTGAAGCGTCGTGTTTGTGGGCTTCAGTTCTCCTAACCCTAACTGCAAATAGAATGAGTAAGGTGGAAGGTTCACACTTGCTTCTAGATCCAAGAGAGCCCTCTCAATCTGGTTGATTCCTATCGTGCAAGAGATGGTAGAACACCCCGGCTCCTTATACTTAATGGGTAGCTTGCACTGAAGGATTGAGCTAACTTGCTCGGTCAAAAATGCCTTCTTTGGGACATTCGTCTTCCTCTTGATAGTGACCAAGTCCTTTAAAAACTTAGCATATGACGGCACTTAATGGATGGCATCCAACAATGGAATATTGATTTAGACCTGTTTGAATACCTTCAGAATTTCCTCATACTTCCCTCCTTTCTTAGGCACCTGTAATCTCTCAGGGTATGGCACTTTAGGTACAAGCGACCTAGGAGGGTCCTTCACAGTAGGTGTGGCTGTAGATGGCTCAACATCTCTCTTTTCCTTGTTGCCACTTTCTTTCCCTTGTTGCATAGCAGGGTTCTCTTCCACTCGATTGTCCACTTGTCTCCCAGACCTCAATGTGACAATTGACTACACTTGTTCCTCCCTGTGCGTAGGAATTGATGAATTTCCAACCATAAACTGTCCTTTCAGGTTGGGCACGGGCTGACTGGGGAACGTCATCTTCTCTCTTTCACCCAAACGACTTGCAATTTGCTCTATTTGACTCTCCAGTTTGGCAATTGCTTGGGTGTTTACCATTGTTGCACTGCTTACTTCGCTCATGGATTGGCCAGTCATCTTCTTGAACTCCTTAAGGGTGTCCTCTAGTGACCGTGAAACTGGCACTGGCATTTGAGTTGAAGCTTGGTAAGCAAGTGATGGTGCTAGATGGGCAGAGCGACCATGATTAGGAATTTGTGGGGCAAATCCGGGAGGGTATTGATTTTGAGCATGAAGTGGGGTTCCTCCCTGATTCATTGGTTGGCTCTGCTTCCATGAAAAATTAGGGTGGTTCCGCCACCCTGGATTGTACGTCTCGGAGCAAGATCCATTTGACTGCCTCCGATAGTCATTGAAAGCATTCACTTGTTCCATAGAATACTCGACAAAAATCGGTATAGATGGACAATTCTGTGCTAGATGCATGAGACTAGTACAGATGGAACAGCTATCAACATTGAATGTGTTGGCAGCATTGATGGATTGGCCCACAGCGAGAGTGTCAATATTCTTAGTGAGAGCATCTAACTTTATCCTCAAATCAGCGTCTTCCCTGACCTCATAGATGCCTCCTTTCTTGGGAGCACGAATGGACTTATCTCGACAGCTTGAAAAATCCCACTGTTGCGAGTTGCCGGACAACTTGTCCAACGCCTTGTATGCTTCCTCCCTCATCAGACTCAAGAATGTCTCCCCATTCATAGACTCGATCATGCTACGGTTGGGTTGAGTCAACCCTTGGTAGAAGAACTGAACGAGTCTCCATTTTTCATATCCATGTGGAGGGCATCTGATCAGTAACTCTTTGAAGCGCTCTCAGCTCTCAGAAAACTTTTCATCCTCATCCTGAGTGAAAGAACTAATCTCTTTTCAGCACTCGTTCACTCTAGACATTGGGAAAAACTTTTGATAAAATTTGCTAAGCAGATTTTCCCAAGATGTAATAGACCCGGGCGTGTTTGATCCAACCATGCCCTAGCTCTATCGTGAAGAGAAAAAAGGGAAAAGTCAAAGATAGACTGACTCCTCAGAGAAGTTCTGGAACTTGAATGTGGCACAAATGACTTTGAACTTCTTTACATGACTATAAGGATTCTCAATATCTAAGCCATGAAATGAGGGTAGGAGTTGGATGACATGTGGCTTTCAATCAAAATGGGTGGCATTGGTAGGTGGCAACACTATGCAAGAAGATAAATTAGTCGCAATGCGTGCGAATAAATCCCTAAGGGATGTAGTGGAGTCCACGTTCCAAGTTCTAGGTTGCTCTACATGTTCCGGATGATTTGCATTCCTAAAGTTTTCTCCCATCTCAACTATCTCTCTTTCAACTAGTGCTCTTTTCTGTCTCCTAAGAGTTCTTTCTAAGTCGGGATCTAAATGTGTCAAATCTAAATTCAGGGATCTCCGACCAAGCATACACCGCACTAAAAGCACTAAGATAACTTAATCAGTAGAAACTACAGAATAAAATAGAATAAATGCACAAATGGCAAACACACTATTCACAAAATAAGCCAACAAAAATTTACAAATTTTTTTTTTTTAACAATGCAAATAGAAACAAATAAAATAAAATAAAATTGCTAAAAAGAAAAATCAAACAAAAAAATGCTAACTAACTAGTAGAAAAATAAAATTAATTCAGACAAAAAATTTCACAAACCAAACAACTCCCCGGCAACGGCGCCAAAAACTTGTTGTGAGTTTTAAATTACTCACAAGCGCACGAGTCATTTGCAATATAGTGTTGTGCAAGTGCGAGGTCGAATCCACAGGGAATTGCGTTGAGAAAATGTAATTTTTTATCTAAACTAAGCCTATTTTAACCTAGTTCCGAATTTTAGATTATATTGTGCAAAGAAATGTAAACTTAAACTAAATTGGTTTAAAGCAAATGATAAAATGACTAAGGTTTCTAAATCCACCTCACTAAAGTAAAACATATATTTTCATGTTCTATATAAAAGTAATCAAAAAATTCCATGAATCCAACTTTAAACAAAAAACAACAAATATCCCAATTAAACCAAAAGCATCCAATGTATCTGCTTTTAACAAATCATAAAGAAAATCCAATTTAATCGAAAACGATTCGATATATCCATCAGATGAAACACAAGGAATATCTAATTTAACAACTAAAAGCAATCAATCATAAGATCTACTCAAATAATTGAATAGAACATTTATACTAAAAACATCAGAATTGTTATGTGCAAATCTGAAAATATAATGCTAAACAAAGGAAAGGCTTCATCTTCAACCTTAGCTGAAGATTTTAGCCTCTCATAATTATGAAACTAGAGTTCACAATACAAGTGCTAAATATTAAACTTTAAAACTAAATAAAAAGAAATAAATTACTATACATGGGAGAAATTCCACTCGCTGTTGGGTGACGCTTCCCCTCGTGGTAGCAAAGCCTTCAGGATCCACCAGAATGCTAGCAGACGTCCATCTGATTGCACCAAATGGCCCAGGAATTGCACACTGAAAGATGAAGTGAGATGGTTCTTTTATAGGGGGAGTCCCGGAGCACAATGGTTTACAGATTCGATGTGGGATACTGCCCGAGTGCGCTCGATCGTAGATCGGTGCGATCGATCGCATGTGCACTCGATCGCATGTCTTGTGCGCACGATCGTATGTCTGATGCGCTCGATCGCAGGTGCACCGCACTGCAAAGATTTCGATGTGGGATGTTGACCATGCGCTCGTTCGTAGGCAGGTGCACTCGAGCGCAGGTGCGCTCGATCGTATGTCTCGTGCGCTCGATCGCATTAGGCATCCTCAGCTTTTGCTCTTGAAGCTTGATCTCCCGAAATGCTTCATTTTCTCCACAAACCTATAAAAATACACAAAACACATAAAAGACATAAAATAAAGTGAAATAATACAAACTAAGAGCTTAACACATATAATTTAAGGGCTTAAATATGCAATATTTAAGATTCATCACTCACCTTGAGTTTGCCCATGAACCATGCAATGTTAGGTTGAGACTCTCAACTAACGATTTCACTCAATTTGGCCATTCAACATCCTCTAACTCTTATTGGCTGGTATTTGTCACTCTTTACAATTTACCTCCTGGTATGTGCATAAAAGAGCATAATCTGTTCTTATCATTGGTAATTCTCGGCCCAAACTACCTTGGTAAGAATCTGAATGTCTATCTACATCCGTTAATAGATGAGTTGAAGGTGTTGTGGATGGATGGAGTTTATGCTTACAATGCAGCCAAGAAACAAAATTTTAATATGAAGGTTGCACTTCTATGGACGATCAATGACTTCTCTGCATATGGTATGCTTTTTGGGTGGAGCACTCACGGTTTACTAGCTTGTCTTTACTGTATGAAACATACAAAAAATTTTCGACTACCACATGGTCATAAAAATTCTTGGTTTGACTGTCACTGTCAGTTTTTACAAGAAGATCATGCTTTTAAAAAGCAGAAGTAGGGTTTAATAAAGAATAGATCTGAGATGGCTCGTCACCACCACGGTTGTCATGATTAGATGTGAAAGCTAGAATGATGTCTTTTGAACAAATCACATTCAGTTCCAATGGTAGAAAACAAGAAATCTATGGGTTTGAGAATGATCATAATTTGACAAAGAGGACTATCTTCTAGGAGCTACCGTACTAGTAAACTAACCTTGTTCATCACAATCTAGATGTTATACATATTGAAAAAATATATGTTTGACAATGTTTTCAACATTGTTATTGATATCAAGGGTAAAACCAAAGACAATACTAACCCTCATTTAGATATTGCAAAGTTCTGTAGGTGTCTTCAGTTAGAACTGGTTGAAGTCAATGATAAACCTAAATATAAACCAAGAACAACCTACACATTAAACAAGTCTTAGATAAATGTGGTTTATGAATGGGTTTCAAATTTGAAGTTTCAGACGGCTATGTGTCAAATATAGCATGATGTGTTAAATTGAACAAGTGCAAGTTCTACGGGATGAAGAGTCACGATTATCACATTTTCATTGAAAGATTAATTCCCTGGCATTTCGTGACTTTTTACCTGACCTTGTGTGGGATGCATTGACAAACCTAGGTAGCTTCTTTGGTTTCTTTGTGGGACATAGAGACGTGGACTCATTGCTCCAATGCTGCGTTGGTGAATAGACAGTCGAGCGATGATTGGCGTGTTCACTATGTTGGGGGGTTCATCAATACGGATGCCCACGCATCTGCATTAGTATATGATTTCTTTGTCTCTCTTTCTCTCTCTCTCTCTCTCTATATATATATATATATTCATTTTTTCTGACAAATTGTAATGTGCAATCCCTATAGTTAGATAGACATGCCACACTTGTTGAGGTGTTTAATAGGATGCACAAACTCCAAGGGATATATGATTATATCGATCATAAGTCAAGGGACACATTGGTATGTATAAAATGTATATTTTACTTATATGCAAAATAATTGTTGCTTATAATATTGTTTAGGAATAAAAATTATTAATCATATACATTTATTTGTATTGTAGGAAACATATGACCAATGTGTTCGAGACAACAGTGGTGACCAGATTGAAGCATCCTCACATACTGAGATCGACCCCGTTGAGTGGTTGCATGCATCAAGTGGGCTAAAGAAGGGGCAATTTTATGGATTCGAGGGTATGATTAACGGTCGTCCTTTTGCTAGTAGTTCTCTAGGTAGCAGTTCCTCTGTCAGATCCATTGTATCACAGTTCACACCGGCCATTGATGTCAGAGCGATGCAACAATAAACGAATTAGGAGATGGCAAAAAAGGAAGATCTTAAGTCACAACTGGTGCAAGATAGGGATATGGCAGATGACATACGTACATGTTTCCAATCTATTGAGCAGATATTGCAGTAGATGGTGACATTTGGGTGTTCTGGGGCGACTCCTACCACACAACCCTATTTAAGTAAAACACACTGAACTTTTTACATTTAGGTTCCCAACCGTGTGCGTTTTCAGGAAATTATATTTTCATAAGTTAGCAATTTTAAGGTCAAAAAAATAAAATACTTCTCTAATGGATGAAACAAGGTTACTATCATGTCCATTTGATAGAATATGACTAGTGGGAAAAAAACAAAATCCATTTTGAATCACCAGTTACAAACTGAGGGGTTTCAGACTAAAAACTTTCATAACTTAGCGTTTTTAAAGTCAAAATAGTAAAATACTTGT
The DNA here is from genome assembly GCA_023935145.1 of Bretschneidera sinensis. Lineage (NCBI taxonomy): Eukaryota > Viridiplantae > Streptophyta > Magnoliopsida > Brassicales > Akaniaceae > Bretschneidera > Bretschneidera sinensis. Next base: position 78,459,606 of record CM043697.1, read on the forward strand.
CTAACTGATTAGGCGAGGTTACTATTACGTCCATTTAGTAGAATGTGACTAGTGGGAAGAAATAAACTCCATTTCAGATCATCGGTTACAAATCGAGGGGTTTAAGATTCAAAACTTTCATAACTTAGTGGTTTTAAGGTCAAAACGGCAAAACACTTGTCAAAACAAATGAGGCGAGGTTATTGTCACGTCCGTTTGATAGAACGTGACTAGTGAGAAGAAATGTAATCCATTTCGGATCACTGGTTACAAATCGAGGGGTTTGGGACTAAAAACTTTCATAACTTAGCGGTTTTAAGGTCAAAACGACAAAATACTTGTCTAATGGATGAGACAGGGTTACCGTCACGTCCGTTTGGTAGAACGTGATTAGTGGGAAGAAACATAAATCCATTTCGGATCCCCGATTATGAACTAAGGGGTTTCGGACTAAAAACTTTCATAACTTAGCGGTTTTATGGGAAAAACGGTAAAATACTTGTCTAACTGACGAGGTAGGGTTACTTTCATGTTCGTTTAGTAGAATATGATTAGTAGGAAGAAATATAATCCATTTCGGATCACTGTTTACAAACCGAGGAGTTTCAGACTAAAAACTTTCATAATTTAGCAGTTTTAAGGTCAAAATAGTAAAATACATGTCTACTAACGAAGTGAGGTTACATTCACGTCCGTTTGGTAGAATGTGGCTAGTAAGAAGAAACATAATCCATTTCGGATCACTAGTTATCAATCGGGTGGATTTTTGAGAAATTTTATTTTCATAACTTAGCTAGTTTCGGTTTTGGTTTACATATATTTTAATTAGTGTGTGTGTGTATATATATATTTGACCATTTGACCATGTTATTTGTTATCTTTTATTATAGGATCCAATTGCAAAGGATGATGCTAAGCATTTGGACCACGATGACATGGATATGGCCAATCCATAATTCATTTTTCAAACATTTGTATTTAAAATATTTTGTATATTCTATTATTGAATGTATTTTAATTTGAGAATTCTTAAATAATATTCTATAATTTATGAAACATTTTTTTATTATCGAATCCATTTTATTTTGTATTTTTTAAATGTATTTCAAACAAGTTGAATACGTTTAAATAGGGAAACATCAATAAAATAAAAAATATATTTTAAAAAACCAGTCCTTATCCCCAAGGGATACATCCTTTGGTAATAGCAATTTTATGAATTTTTTTAAAACACTTTTACCGAATGATCCATCCTTCAGCAATAATATTTTCCTCATTTTTATTTTTTTTTAAAAACTCTATTATCGAGAGATTGATCCCTCAATGATAATATTTTCCAATTTTTTATTTTATTTTTTAAAAAAAATATTACCAAGGAATTTATCCATCGATGGTAATATTTTTCATTTTTTATTTTTTTTTTAAAAATTATTACCGAGGAATTGATCCCTCGGTGATAATGGTAATATTTTTATTATTTTTGGTAAATCTAACTAAAAAATTATTTTTTTTTTAAAAAAAAACTCATCATTGAGGGCAGTCCATCGGTAATGTCCCTCAATAATAAGTTATTACCGATGGATTTTTTATCCCTCGAGAAAAAACTGTATCACGGATACTATTATCACTGACGAGTCTATTACTGAGGGATGCCTCTCGATGATGACTATTACCGAGGGCAGGACCATTTTCATTGATAGGAAAAATTTGTCAATAATAAATTGATTTCTTGTAGTGAGAGAGAAAAGATAGCGTTGGTTCTTCTAAAGTTTTAGTGAAATTACATGTTAGCCCATCAACACTCTAGCTCCTAAAAGCATACTCAACTAAGAATTCATTAAGATATTTACTTTTACCGCTCGTAAATTAACCCATCCAAGTAATATGAGTCCTATGCCTTATCTCTTATCTCCCTCCCTCTCTCCATCTCCCTCTTAAGTTCTTTATCGTCAGCGTTTTTTCTACTCTCCTACAATATTCTTTTTTTTCTCTCTTTAAAATTATTGTGGTTCTTTTCTCTCTCTTCCATTCCACTCTATATAACTACAATAATATTAGGTTTAGGGGGCAGTAATTTTTTTTTTTTTTGTTGGAAGCTCTTGTTTACTCTTTGAAAAAAAATTCTCACCACTTTCTTGTTAATCATGAGTATTTACTTCATGGAAAATTTCAATTTTCGGGGTTTCTCTTCTGCTGTGTTTGGAAGTAAATGAAAATGAAATTCATTTCATATGAATTGAAAAAAAGGTATTCATTTATAAATGAATTGAAGTGAAATTTGTATATGGCTTGCTTATATTAAATTGTAGAATTTAATTACATGTTTAGAATGTTTAAAAATTTCTCACATCAAAACAATAAAGATAGATTATCCAAATTTGATCATGAAAAAGATGGAATTTATGAGAGTGTAGAAGTAAAGATCATGAAACTACAACATTGGCAAGGTTAATGGAGTCATTAGTCAAATAGATTTATGAATCAAACTCCTTTTTTTTTTTTATTGAATTCAATTAATTTCATAATACAAATCTCTCAACGATTCTGAGTAAGTAGAGTAAAATCTAGTTTGGGCTATAGCGTAAAAATAATTAAAATAAAACTCAAGACTTCTCTCCTTAGAAAATTTCAGATCTTTTAAATTGAATCACAAACATCTATTTATAGGTGTTGTGGCCATGGTCCAAGGGGTGACTCGGATCCCACATCGTTGAGTGAAAGGCAAGACTGGCGCCTTATAAGGGTGGGAGTCCTCACTCCCTCACGAGGCCTTTTAAAACCGTGAGGGACTTGCTCCCAAAGCGGACAATATCGTGAGCCAGTCTACTGGGATCTCATCAATGGCGCCGTCTGTGGGAACCCCGGAATTGACCAGACACAACCGTCAGTCTTCCCTTCACTGGGGGGCTATGTTGTGGCCATGGTCCGAGGGGTGACTCGGATCCCACATCATTGAGTGAAAGGCAAGACTGGCGCCTTATAAGGGTGGGAGTCCTCACTCCCTCACGAGGCCTTTTAAAACCGTGATGGATCTGCTCCCAAAGCGGACAATATCGTGAGCCAGTCTACCGGGATCTCATCAATGGCGCCGTCTGTGAGAACCCCGGAATTGACCAAACACAACCATCAGTCTTCCCTTCACTGGGTGGCTATGTTGTGGCCATGGTCCGAAGGGTGACTCGGATCCCACATCGTTGAGTGAAAGGCAAGACTGACGCCTTATAAGGGTGGGAGTCCTCACTCCCTCACGAGGCATTTTAAAACCGTGAGGGACTTGCTCCCAAAGCGGACAATATCGTGAGCCAGTCTACCAGGATCTCATCAATAGGCAAATTTGTAACTAATTTTAGGTGGGAATTTCATTTACTTTTGACTAATAAGTCATTACCAACTGGTACTGCTAGATCAAGAAAGCCCATGTGAAGTTCAAGTGAAGATAGGCAAGGTTTCTGTGTTTCACGCTGCTCGCATTATTGTTATGAACGTGTTTGGCAACCAGTAACTATTTTCCACATGTCACTTGCACAAAAGTTACATCTACCTATAGTTTCCAAAGAAGATGTTTTGGTCAAAATAATATCATCATCCCCATTTCATAAAATTCATTCGTAAATTCTCTCATTTTGATAAAATTTATTTGAAGCTATTTCAATTCTTTGATAAGTCGTTTAGAAATGAATTTCATAGTTTAATACATATCAAACATAATATTATAGAATTATAAATAAATTTTATATTTTTAATATTTTAAAAATAAGTTTACAGAATTCATTTATTCTAAACATACACTTAATCTTCTTTTTTATCTTTTTTCTTTATGGTTGGGACTTTATTTGGTTCATCTCTCTCCGGCAGCTACATTTATCGTGCTCGCTCTTCCTCTTTGCAATTTTTTTCCTTGCTCATTTCGCCATATTCTGCCTTGATCATTGTCACCATCACGACCCATGTACTATTTTCTTTTTTGATCTCTCCCTTTTCTTTATTTGTAGCCACATGCCTTATTTATCTTTCAAATAAAATGGAGGATGAAAAGGTTGTGCACATAGAAATGCAGGCAACAACATATTAAAGTTCAACATTAGTTGGTGAAGAAGAAAATCATTTTTTATTTTTGGAGGACTTACTTAATTTCTAGCTGAAATTTTTTTGAGATAGGTTCTTGCTTGAAATTTTCTCATTAAAGAATGAATCAAGAAAATATAAATGGAGGAAAATTTTCCATTTTAATCAGTTTGCTAGAAACTCCAAAAAAAACTCCAACACTATCTTTCTCTTTATATTCAAAAGGCTCTAATTTAGAGAGAATACTTGGTTGATTAGCGTTTTTAACTATGAGAAAATTTTGGTTGACAAGACATTTAATTATTTTATTCAATAATGTCTTAACAAATGCTACTTTCAACACATTATGGTTCATTTGGCCTAGTGGTAGTTGAAGCAATTTATAGATTAGTTTATGGTTTATGATAAAATAATAATGAAGTTATAAATTGTTTATGTTTGACAAAATAGTTTATGAATTGATTTATTTTAAAATAAGTATATTTGGTATTGTAAAAGTTTATGAATATTGAAATTACCAATAATTATATATAGATGGCCAGGTGTAAGTACGAGTTAAATTAGCATTGTGCCATAACTTTTTTTAGACCAAAATAACCTCAAGAATTTAAATTTCTTTAACACAAATAGAAGGAAAATGAAGTAATTCACTAAATCTATTGATTTTAATATTTTCAACCTATGAATACTTTTTGGATATTTGACCAACCTGTAGTCGAAAAAGTACACATCCGATTTGAAAAGAGTTTGTTGAGATCTACAATATAAGATCTAGTTTCACCACCTTCCACCGAGCATTTTCCCTCATGTACTGCCTTGCTGTGAATTGAGATAGCACCTTTTTAGATCTTGTACTTTATGAAGGTTTTTATCAAAAAATACACCACCACCAGGTTGAAAAGTGACTTTTCAACATATTTGCAAACTTTGTTGATGAATTGCCGTTGAAAACGGTGGTAATGGACTTTGACTGTTGTGAGTGGGCTTCATCCCTGTGTATATAATTTTTAAATTTTAAGATTTTTCTTTTTAAAATTGTTTAAGAGTCCATACTTTATTGATGTTGTAGGGGACAATCAAGATGAAAAATTTTGATGTATAAATTGTGTTCTTTTCATTATTTGATTTTGGTACTTGTACTATAAAACAATAATTTGATATAATACAAATATTTATTAATAATAATGAGAATTAAAAAATAGTACTAATAATATTAAAGTAATATTATTAATATAATAATATCACAAATTTATTTTTGGTGGCCAAGGTTGTAAATAGCTGTGCCATCCAAAGGCAAAACAGAAAAAAAAATGTTAGTAAATGAAAATGGTTTAAGGTTAACTCTTGAAAACAATTTATATTTTTGATTTATAATAAATTAAGTTTTGGTTTATAAACCATTTCCTTAAAAAGTGTTTAAGTTAGTTTCGGTTTATAATAAATAGAAAAAAAAAATCAAACTACACCAAATAAACTATTGGAATGGTTTAGTCATGAAAAATGCTCGGATAAAACAACTCGATGATTAAACAATCAAAAAATTTAAAATATTAAATAAAGTAAATTAAGAACTACAATGTTGATCAAACAAAATAAATGAATTAATATGCAATTTCACTAAATTTTAGCATGCTGACCACATAAAAAAAATTAAACTAATACATTGTTAAATCTCACTTTAATCGAGTACAATGTCAATTGAATAAAGTGAATGAACTAATAGAAATTCCATCAAACTTCAAAATAGTGCAGTTAAATGAAAAGAATTTATTATCAAATCACGTAAACAGCCAAATGAAAACATACCACGTATACAAGAGTGATATCTTCGTTTTGATCGCACACATGGTCTCCTATGGTTAGTCTGTGTTATACTTACTGACACCAAGTACGTGACTTTATCATATGATTATGTTTTTGGATTTTATCATTTTTTTTTTCTCTTTTGTCAAAGGTTGTACGGACGGATATTCTGTTGAAACGAAGCTCGGTTTTTGTGGGGGAAAAAACGAGAGAAAAGATTTCTTTGGATCTGAGATGGGTTTTATAGATTTTACAAAAATTTAAAATTCAGATTAAAGTGATTATTTGAGCAATGATTTTAATTTGAAGCAAGAAAATCGATTCTCTTTTTGGTGATTATTTAATTAAATTTAATGCACTAAATCTGACACCATGAGGAAGAAGCTCGATACCCGTTTCCCAGCTGTAAGTCTTTCTCTTTCAGTTTCTCCTCTTTTCTGATTTTTTTTCTTCTTTGGTTGCTTGGAATTTAATGAGAAAGGAAGTAAACTTTTAATTTCGATTTGAGTGTGTTTTATTACTAAACTACAAGGAGCATGATCTGTTGAATTTGTGGCTTCTTATGGCTTTTCTGGTTGTTGATTCTTAGTTCAGAATTGAATTAGTTGGTGGGCTGTTTGGTTTTTGGGGAGATTTATAGGGGTATTGACTTGTTTTCAATTTGGGATCGTTTACATCCAATTTTGAGAGTATATGATCGGGTCTTCTTTTGTTTTCAAATTGGTTGTTTTTTCCACAGGATTGTGTGATCTACTAGATGTCAGTTGATGAGTCTTCCGTTACTAGGGCATTTGTGGTGATTATCTGGATCACATCTTAATCTTAATTTGCGACTAGTTGTTTCTTCTAAGATTGTGATTTCTGCTCACACTTAGTTGATAAATGCTTCATTTCTATGTAGTTTGTTTCGATATATGACTCGGGTGATGTTTTGACCTTGGTTTGCAGTTGTTTTCGCTAGGATTTTCGTTTCTACTTAGAGCCATGGGTATATAATATTTGGCTGTGTAATGAGGTTTTGTATTGGGTTACTCTCGGCTAATGTAGTCAATTATGTTGGGATATTTATCTGGGTTATGTTGGTTTAGATTTTGGGGTTGGTTCCTTTTCAATGAAGAGAGTTAATGCTGAAATCAGCCTGGTATATCGTATTTGGGGTTCGTATGGAGCTTGGCCTGATGAGATATGTTTTATTTCCATGAATGCACCTACTGTCTTTTTCTTTTTTGGCTGAGTAATGTAGGCAGAGGATATTGGTTACCTTTTATATAGGACAACTTTATATGATCGTGCTTAGTGTTAGAGTACCAATATCTTTCTTTTTAGTGGGGATGTAGGACATGGGTTATTTCTTGTTGAGGTTGAAAAGTATTCCTCGACAGCCATGATTATTGTTCATTATTAAGAATGGTAAAAGAGGGTTATCATTATTGAGGGTTTTTAGGATGATATATGACAATTAATGTTCGATATAGGCTTTAGCATTCATCTTGTTGTCTTTGTTCTTCTGGGGAATTTCATATCTCTTGGGACCATAAATATCCTAACTTATTTGGTCTTGATTCTGTGCCCTCTCTTTTCAGAGATAACCAGAGGTTCCTTAGTATGTTGCAGTTAAGATTAGTATGGCATTATGCTAAAGAAGCAACCTGTGCAGTAAGGCATAATATCTGTTTGGTTTTTCATCTTGCTTACTTGGTACTGACTTTACTCCTCGATGTTTTATTTATTTCTGCTCTTCTTTCCTTGGAGGTGGCACCTCTTCCAACCTGAAGCATCTTTTATGGAACCTTTTTTGGGAAGGGATCAGCATCCATGTTTTATGTTTGGAGTAGGTTTAGTTTTAACCTGCTTGAGTTTAAAATGAAAGTTTTGGCCTATTCAGCTTGAGCTTACCTTATCAAAACAACTGCACACACTTATTGGTTATCTCTGTGTAGAAAATTTTAGTTAATCCCAGATTTAATGACAAACTCTTCAGATAGCCTCAGTAAGATTGTCATTTTAAGAATCATTTCACATACGTATTTTCATTTATTGTACTGTAATTGGACAAGCTTTCCACATTGTGAACTGTGTGCTCGGTCCTCAATTCCTTCGAATTCAAGGTATTTTTAGGCAATTGTAGATTACACTGTTAACCATTCATACCACATGTAGTGGTAGTCACACAGTCTCTGCCATAGAGTTTGATGTGAAGTTTTCCCTATCTGCATCTGGTCCTTTTTCAGTTTTCAGCTGTGTAATGTTTAGATGGTAGTTGGTGTATGTGGACAAGTTTTTAACCAAGGCCTTTAAGACCCTTCAAAGAGGCTTTACCACTTAGACTACGTGTCATCTTTAATTGATTGGAAACTTATGGAAAACTGTGAAGCATCTAATTTCTGCGTGGACCTCTTAGCAAAATCTAACCCAAGTCCACTAACCTGTCCAAACCCCAACCAACCCCCAAAATAAAGGGATTTGGGTGGACGTTTTATTCTGCTGCCAAAATTTAGTTTAACCCAAACTCAAAACTATGAGATAAATGAGTTGGATATGACTTTTAACATTTTCAAGCCGAACCCAACTGGATCCCAACTTTCAGCGAAACTGACACGTTACTAATGATAACTCATCAACTTGCTTGAACCTGAGGAAATAAACTGGTTTAGGTGAGAATATTATCAACTACCCGTTTGGGTTGAGAACTCTAAACCTGAGCACTGTTTGCCAAGTCTATATGTGGCTGTGGCCCGAAAAGCATGCATAGGAAAGTTGTATTCATACTTTTAAGTTTCTCAAGTACCCTAGTAGTAGGCTCAATTATCTCCAATGCGTTAGACTATGTTTACTTCTAATCTGGAGTTTACACTTTTTTAGCCTTGACTGTGTTCTGCTTGATGCTTCCATGCATGGAAATTGATGAAGCATGATTATCTTTGAGTTACGCACCTTTGCATCTTATTCTTCTACTGGGTGGTACCATTATTATCTGACCAGAAAAAAGATTTGCAGGCTCGCATAAAAAAGATAATGCAAACTGACGAGGATGTTGGGAAGATAGCACTGGCAGTGCCTGTTTTAGTTTGTGAGTGGCTCTTACTATCTAGGTTTTACCTTTGAGTTTCACTATTTGTGCTTTTCAGTTGTTTATGCCCATTCTGGATACATTTTTGTAGCGAAAGCATTGGAGTTATTTTTGCAAGATCTTTGCGATCGGACGTATGAGATAACCCTTCAGAGAGGAGCGAAGACTATGAGTTCATTGCATTTGTAAGTTAATTGATTAAATCTTTTTCCTCTTCATTTTCTCTTGTTTATAAATACGCAATCAACTTGTAGAATTGGTTTTCTATGTTTAGGTATGTCTTCTTTCTTGTGAACCCTTAGCTAGTGGTCTTAAATCTTTCGGCAATGCAACCCGGTTTAACATTGTCCAAATAAATTTGATTAACAATTAAGTTTTCCTGTTTCATGGACATGCAATGTTAAGATATGATGCCTCCATTGAATGCAATGAATTGTACTTCTCCTGAAGTCCTTTTTGAAAATTTTTAAAGCTTGAACAATTTAATTGTATTACATGGGCTCACCAGATAAGTTTCTATGTGGCACTAAATCTCAAGATTAGACCCATTTTACCTTCTTAGTAAGCAGGTTCAGCCCTACCGTTTTGTTTTTAAGCTTCTTTCCTTCCTTTAGATTTTGTGATTGTAACTTGTTAGAGGTTTGACAAAATGTCTGCTTGTAATTATTTTAGTTTCCAAATGAATTACAAACTGCTATATGTGAACTAATAGATCAAGTGTAGAAGAAAATTGAATTGGATGAAACTTTTGGTAGATTTAATTAACTCATTGACTATTGGGTGTAGATGATGAACTTACGAATTAATCAGAACTGTTTGATAATAATTCTCACTAACTGAAGAAAGTATCCTAAATAACAGTGCTAAACTTATCCAGCCAATATGATCTGTTGCACAAAAATGGGACCGATCCTGTAAATACCCATCTTGATGCTTATTTTGTTGAGAATGATTGTGCAGCATATAGTTATGATGCTGATGAGATTTTAACTAATGCTTATGAGATTTTAACTATGTATAGTAATAATTTCTCTAAACTGAAAGCAACTTGAATGCAGATAGCTCAAATAATTAATTATTTTAATAAATCGTTTAATTAATTTTTTATGATTTATTTTCTAAGACCCTTTTCTTCTAGCAAGCTTTTACATGAGATCAAGACCTACATTTACGATCTTGTTTATGAGCATGACAGTGCTGAAGCCTATATGATCAGATCAAAATAGATTACTTAGCATATTGTTCTGAATAATGTTTTTAATGTGTTTGCAACTGTGTAAAGGGTTTCTCAATATTGAACTAAGAATATATAGTTGACTTTTGTTGCTTATAAAAAGAAGTTTACTTTTGTTTAGTGAACTCCATCCACCTTGACCTAGTTATGGCCTGCACTTGATTTGAATATGCTCACGTATGTTAGGTCTTGTTTATGGGTATTTTTGGGAAAAGTATTTTGATAAGATATATTTCTTATCTTTCTCCTAGTCTTGATAACCTTTTTGGCTTAATGCAATATCCAATTGATGTATGACGTTTGTACTTGTGGAAGTAATAGCTACAAGAGGAGCCAAGGATTTCTTAACTAAAGATTCCCCCCCCCCCCCCCCCCCCAAAACAAAGAAAAAAAGAAAGAAAAAAGGGAAAAAAAGAAGAAAACATATTCCCCCACACCCAGAGAATTGAAGGACAAGTCTGTTTCATGCTGTTCAGACCTTGTTCTTTGCCCATCTTATATTTTTAAGGTTCTAGAGTCTAGCATCATGTTGCTTTCCTCTTCTCATTGCCTATTTCTGTTTAATAATCATATATTTATATATTGTATTTCAGTCAATTAAATTGTCCATCTGCACTGCAGAAAACATTGTGTACAAACATATAACGTGTTTGATTTTCTGAGGGAAATCGTCAGCAGGGTTCCTGACTATGGTCATGGTCATTCGGATGCTGCCACAGAGGATCGGAATATTTCCAAAAGAAGGTTAGAAGAATGCTTCTGTCCTTTTCCCTTATTAACCCTTGCAGATTAACATATTATACATTTATTAATATTTGGGTCTGCCAGGAAACCTGCTGGTGACGAATGTAATGATAGTGATGAAGAGTCAAAGAGGAGCAAACTGGTGAGCTTCTCTCTTGCTCTCTCTCTCACACACACTCTAAAACAAAAAAACTATTCCATTAAACATGAAATTGTTTAATATTCAATTTCATGGAATATAGATTATGACTCTTTTTTTTATTTATTTTTATTAATTTAGAAAGTTGAAACTAAAATCGTTTTTAACATGATAAATTCATATGATTGACCCATATTTTATCTATTGAATTGATTTTTTTTATCTGTTTGTTTTTCTTTCCTAGTAAATTCTATTGTTCGTCCTTGAATTTTATAATTTGTTCTCTTTTTGGTTAAGTGTATATTTGGTCCCTAACCTAAAGGGTGGTTACAATTTGGTTCCTGATCTTGAAAGTATATCAATGTGATGCCTAAACTACCATAAACGCCACGATGTGGTCCTTTTTCAGTGAGTGTTAGAACATTGACGGAAACAAACAAAAATTATATATATTTTTAAAGTAAAACAAGAGAAAAAAAACCAAATTGAAAAGGCAATAAAAATAAATACTAACAGAAAAACTATTATACTTAAAGGAAAAACTAAAAAATTTTAAGGAGAAAAAACAGCATTTGATGGAGATTCCAGATCTGGGTGGGCTGTGGCAGCCCACGGGGCAACTGCGTGCCTGGTGAAGCAACTGCATGCCTGCCTATCTGGTGCAACCAGATCTTGGATCTGGTTCCCAGACCTGTAGCGGAATGCGAGGCAGCCGTGCTCCTGTCGATTTGGTTAAACCAGATATGGGATCTTGTTCGCAGGTTTGGGCAGCGTTGCGGCAGCTCACGAGGCTACCTGTGCCTGGAATTCCAGTGGCTCATGAGGCAGTTGCTGGCCTGGGGATGAGGTGCTTCGTCTGGCCGCTGTTGGCCTGGGGATGAGTCACCTCACCACAGCGCACAAGATCTGGTTTGGGATCCCATTCCAAGTCTGGATCCAGATCTGGTTAGGAATCCAATAATTTTTTTTTGTTTGTTAATTGTGGTTGCATTTTTCTTTTTCTTGTTCTTAAAGATTATTTACTTAAAATTTTTGGTTTATTCCATTAGTATTCCAACAGTGTTACCCGAAAAGGACCATATGGTAGCGTTTCTGGTAGTTTAGGCCTTGCATTGAGATTTTATTTAGATCAAGAAGCAAATTGTAGCCACCCCTTATGTTTAGGGACCAAATATGCACATAACTCTTATTTTTTGTCCTTAACTTTTCGATTATGTCAATTAGGTGTCAGATGCTATAATTAGTGTCTTAATTGGGTCCTTTCCTCGTCATTTCATGTCCAACATGACATTCTATGTGGCAAGTAATGGACAGGAAATATCCTGCCCAATTTTGCATGTGACATCACATGCTTTGATAAGAGAATTGAATTCTAGGATAGTCTCATTGATTTTCACCAGTTGATGTTAAGGTTTACCATTTAGTACAAAATATAGATAGAAATATAGTTATTTCAATTAAGAGAGATGTAGAAAATAAGTTTGGAGATTTCACAGAGCTTCTACTGAGTCAGAATCATAAGCTGTTGAACAACATCAACGTCATAATTCTTAGCGGCCTTGTCATCATCCCCCACAGAACCAGTGACGTTGGTAACCTCTAACTCTGAGGCTGATGGCATCAAGATCATGATCCTCATCGAGATCGTACTTGTATTTTGCTGGGGCTTCTCTTTAGTCTGCCTCCTTTGGTTCTTGGTCGTAGCACTTATTTTGCACGTACATGTTCCCCTAGCTCAGTTCATGGATTCAATAGAGGAAGATGGGGCCGGTGGTGATTTTGCCAATTGGATTGGTTTCCCTTTTGCAAAAATAGCTCAATTCTTGCTTTAGATTTTGGATAAACGGAAGTTGCTGGTAATCTTACATCATGCTTTGATCAAATGAATTCTTTTTGTGGAATTCATTTGCAATTCTAGAATTGTTGGCCCAAAGGGTATGGAGAATGAAGAGGGGGTGAATTGAGTTTGAAAACAATTTAAAACCTTCTGCAAACTCAAAATCAAATTCAAGCATTATAGAGATATAATTAAATTGCGGAACAAGTAAAATGCTGAATTTAAAGAAACAAGACGTATTATGGTTTGGGAAGCCGGATTCTCCTGAGTCTACATCCACTTCCTTCAAGGCACTCTTGAAGGTTGGACTATATTCCACTCGATTATGGTAAATTGGTTTTCACGGAGAGCCAATAACAACCATACAAAGTGATGTAGGAAAGATAGTTTAGAAAAGGAGAAATAGATTGAGAAAGGAGATAAACAATAGAGAAGCAGTAGAAAGAGGGGAGATTAGATAAAAAATAAGCAGAGAAGTAGCATACAGAAGATGAGAGAACAGAACAGAACGAGGAGAAAAATGGAGAGATAGGTTAAGTCTCAAAATTCCATAATCAATGTAAACCCTTATATGAGTGCTTTTATATAGGTACTAATCCTAAACATAATAGGAAATCATAATAATAATAAATACTAAAATCTCAAATTTCCTAAACTAAAGTCGACTATTTTATTGCTTGCTCCTTATAAAAGCATATTTACAAAATAATCCCATGAGTAACCCAAAATCCCACATATCTTAAAATAATACAATTTTTTTTCCCATTCTCCATCATTCTATCTAACTTGTAAAGGACTCGACCTCGAGTTTTGAAGTGATGAAGGATATTGTTGATTGCTCGAGTTGTGTGGTGAAGACTGAAATTTTTTTGATGTAGTGTTCTTGGTTGAACACAAGAATGATATCAAGAGAAGTTGTTGAGGCGCTTCAAACCAGTGTGGGAAGACAAAATCAAAATAATGATTATCACACACACATCATGTCTTCATGCTTGTCTTGGGTGTGCTTACAACCTGTGGCCTCAACTTGCTCGATGAAGATTTCTTGCTCAACCTTTGGCGTCTCAAAGTTGGTGGTGTCGGATTCTTCACCTTCTTGTGTCTCAAGAAACAGTTGAAAATTTCATCTTGCTTTGATTGTTTTGGAATGGAACAACACTTGTAAGCAACACTAACGAGGCCCTCGAATTTTTGGGAAACCTTGTCAAGTAGTTGTTCTATCTTGAGAAATACATTTTCAACGTTGGGCGCATATGGTATCTTTGACGAGTAATATAATCTCCAATTGACACCAATCGTCATAAATACAATGACTATACAGATCTGTTTTAGCCTAAAAAAACATCTTGATGCCAACGATAGTGCACTAGAGCTTGAAAATCAACATAAGTTTGGAAGATAACAATTTTCTCTACAAAACTATATTGATAAAAAAACCTGATGTAATACATCTTTGGTGATCGGATAGGAAACATGATGAATGGTCACAAAGAATCCATGGGGGCTCATCTAAACCATTCCTCCTAAAACAAGGTTTGCCTTTTCTTTTCCACTCAATTTTTTTTTGTTCTCCTCTCCTTTTTTATTGTTTTTTTTTTCACTTAATTTTTTTTCACATAAAAAAATAACAAAATAAGAATTCAAAATATAAGGGTAAAGAAGTGCAACAGCAGAACAGAGAATAAAAAATAAAAAAAATGAAAGAAACAGATCGAGCTACCAGTGGTGAATGAGTTGTTTCTCGGTGAGACAGAGGCTAGGCTTTTGGGATCTTGTTTTCTGGCATTGTCTGAATGCTATGATGGTGGCGGAAAACATCAAAAACCACTGGGAAGTGCAGATTGGGAGAATATTTGAGCTTTCATGCGGCAATACTTCGGCGGATTCACGTCCTGTGGGTAGCTGGGATGGACAGATTGGCGTTTTCCCGTCCGTACTGTATATTCCTTTCCTGTCGACAAGGTTGTTGGTGGCGGCGACTGCGGAACACAGCAAAATTTTACGGTTTTGCTCGCCTGACAGTTCTGGTTCGGATGGTGGTGGTGGCGTAGGCTGAAAGTCGATGGGAAGTGGCTGATGGAGTTGTTTCAGTTGCTGTTTTGGGTTTTCTGGGAATTGGGATATTTTTTTTGTTTGATACTGGGATTGGCTCAATGCTTAAGGTTGAGTCCCAAGTTCGAGTGGTGTGTGCGTGTGTTTTACTAATAAAAAAAGATGTAGTGGTAGAAGGGCGGGTTGTAGCAGTGGATCGATTTTTTTTTAAAGCGGATGGATAATGGGGTATGTGGTAGAGATAAATAGGGATGTTGGTTGTTAAGTCTCAAAATTCCATAATCAATGTCTGAATTAAAACCTTAACATGAGTGTTCTTATATAGGCACAATTCCTAAACATAATAGGAAACCATAATAATAATAAATACTAAAATCTAAATTTTTTTAAACTAAAGTCGTATTTTACTACTTGCTCTCTTATAAAAGCATATTTATAAAATAATCCCACAAGTAACCCAAAATTCCACAGATCTTAAAATAATACAAATTTTCTTTCCCATTATGCATCACAAAGTGTTTACAAGTTCACACTTAACTTGGTGTTTTATGATATCAGATTAAACTCTCTGAGTGGTCAAATCTCATACTAAAACCTCTGAAGAGTTATCACACTAGAACTCTCTTTTCACAGTAGAACTCTCTTCTCACAGTCTAAGGATTTACAAATCCTTTTTACAAGATGATAAGTGAAAGATTGATTGTTCAATAGCAAGGTAGTCCTCGAAGGATTGTTTTACAAATCAAAGAGTTATTCTTAGAGAGAGAAAATAACTTTTGCAAGGCTCAACGACTTTCTCGGCAAAAAAAAAATCCCAAAGACATTCTAGAATGATTAAAGCAATATTAATGATGTTCAAGGTTGTTTCAAGTGTTCATAAATGGCATTGCACTAAGGTATTTATAGCCCATGGACAAACTAGCTGTTATGAGCATTAGCCTGACACATTTTAAAAAACTAGTCGTTGGGTTGCTTGCGTCGATGTGTCCGATAAATCGTGTCGACCTGATTAATGTTTTGGGCAAGATCTTAGGCATAATTTGAATGTATGTTTACATGACTTAAACCTAGAAAATACTGGAAGTCACATAAAATCAGGTAGATGTGGTTTCAGATCAGGTCAATGTGAATCAAGAACATTTGCCAAATTTCTTTCCAAGTTCAATTTTGTGCAACTAAATGATTAAACCTAAGAGCCAATGCATAAGTTAAATACTTCTAACTTGCATAAGTTAAGACCTAAAAGGCTAAGACTTGCTCTCTTTGTCCCATTTATTTTGGCAAGTATTCCATTTTGGGATGCTCCTTATTGTTTGTCCACTTTGAAAAGTTAACATTCAACTGTTAGTAAAGTTTCCTAGAAGACTACCATTTAAGCCTAGATATTAAATAAGGGTATTTTTGGAAAGTAAGTTTTAATTTAATGAGATGTAAAAGTAATTATTATGTCTCCTTATAAAGTTGGGTTTTCATTTTGATTCATGTATATAGATTCTGAAATACTTGACATGAAACCATTAGATAATTTTTAGTGTTCGTTATAATTAAATCATTGGGTTGATTGACCCCAGGTCAACGATAAGTTTTTTGTTTGAAAAATTAAAAATATAGAATACATTTGCAATTGAATTGAGTATGGAATTAAACAAGCTTGTAACAAACTTCATCAGAATTGATAGAATATGCAAACAAACTCCACAAAAATGAAGATTGTAAGATTTTGTTAACAAAAATACTCATTTCATTTGGTTCTCTCTCACATTTCTCTTTACAATTAGCGCTGCCGCACATGAATCTCTCTCTCTCTCTCTCTCTCTCTCTCTCACACACACACACACACACACACACACACAAGCTTGCATTCAAGAGGCGTGCAATTTTGATTTTCTGAAGAGCAATTGTTGGTTTCAGTCTCCACACACACGCACAAAAGCCTGCATTCAAGAGGTATGCAATTTTGATTTTCGGAAGAGCAATTGTTGGTTTCAGTCTCCAAGCTAAAACAGTGGCGTATAGTTTTCCTTCGAGTAGATATTCCTTTTTGTCTTGAATATATATACCTCATTTCTATTTCGCACTAATCGTTTCAATTGAGTCAATTGAGTCCCAAATGTTATATTAACAGTTCAATTAAGTTTTGGCATCTATTTTTTGTTGACTAGATTAACAAAATGCATACGTGGTAAAGCATGTGGAGCTCACATGGTTAAGAAAAATTAAGAAAATAAAATGAAGTATAATCCAGGAAATTTGCTTCTTTTTTTAAACCTCTCCTCTGTCCAAGATTTGTTGTCATGCCAATTTGGTCAAATGCCAAGAGTATTTAAGTTTAGTTCAATTACATGCTTTCAGTGTCCTTGAAATGTTTAGGGAAAATTTATGTGCCATTTCAAGGATTATTAGCCTAGAGTGATTTGCGCAGTCTGCTTTGAGGAATAACTAATTAGAACAATTTGAATTTTGTAGCAGTTACTCTTATCATATATTTAATAAAATTTCCACTTCAGTAAGTAAGAATTTGAAAAATTATGTGTGGATATGATATGACTTCATACAAAACACGCCTATTCCTCATTATGAAGAACCAATTACTTTTTCTTTTTTGTGTATTTAGATTGTCTAGCGTTTCAATGATGAAGCTGTTTTATCTAAAAGAAAAATTGATGTGGCTTGTTTACTTACCACTGCAGCATGAGATGGGCCATGGATGCAGTGGCAGAGGTAGAGGCCGTGGCCGTGGAAGAGGTCGGGGAAGAGGCTCTCGAAATGCAGAAAGAGAGTCTGCTCATCGTGAGATGGAATTAGAATCATCGATGGTTGTTCAGCACAGTAGTACGGAAAACTCAGACCATGGAACACTGATGGAAGATGGTTCTGAGTCAAAGGAACCACTGAAAGAAAATATTTCAGTCAGTGATGGTGCCAATCCAGCTGCCCGAAGTTTTGATCTAAATGCTGAAATAGATGAGAATAATGATGCAAAAGCCACAGAAGCCCCTGGGCCTCCTACCATGGAGACTAAACATGAAGAATATCCAGGATGGTCTCTTTCTGAGATGGACAGAATCGATCCTCTACAGCTTGCAAACCTCGGCAAAAGGTTAGACGAGGATGAGGAAGATTATGATGAAGAGGGATAACTGACCATTAGCTGGAGGCTTCATCTGAATTTAGTAGATCATAGTTACAGGCACAGATCATGAAGAAGAGCTAAAAGCCCTCTCTCTTATCTTTTGCGTTCTCATACCATTTGCGTTACCTTTTCCATATGTAGATTCCTGGACAATCTGCTGTTGGAAGAATATGACAACTTTAGTCTCAAGTAAAAATTGCCCTTGGAGGCGAATCTGTCATCTTGTACTCCTAATTATACTCAGTTATTGTTGTCAGACCAAGTAAACTGGGTGGTTGGTTTTATTTTAGAAAAAGGTAACTGTTTTTTATTTTATATTTTTTATTAAATAATATGCCACAGCACCAACTGCCTCTTCCAAATTTTGTAGACTACATTAAATTATTGTATACGAGACTTCACGACGGACAGAAAAAGAAAAAAGAAAAGGAATATAAGAAATTCAATAAAAGATACTAAGGCAAGGCTCTTTCAAGCATCTATACTCTACTAAAAATTGTATCCATTTTAGCCTATTTTGATGGTAAATACACATGAAAAGCTACTTTTTTTGACACATAATATGACATTTATTTTTATTTAAAAAAATGAATCTATTTGCAGAACTTTTGTTTGTAAAGGATGCAAAATTTATTTTTACACCAAGTAAAAATTTGATTAATAATTTTAAAAAATTTTAATAATGATTATACATAATTAACGTTATTAATAAAATTTTAAAATTTTAAAAATTAAATTTTTATTTTGGGGCAACTTTACACTTTATACATGAAAGAATCTCCCATCCATTTCAGTCTATTTGATGTGATAAAATAACGTGGCAAGTTAATTTTTTGACACTTAATTTTACGGTATGATTTTCTTCAAATGAATCCACTTGAGCATATTTGGTGTGGTAAAAACACATGGAAAGCTGCTTTTTCGACACATAATATGATATGATTTAACATAAGATTGAGATTTGTGAATGAAAATCCGTTTAATATTGAGCAACCTATTTGAGAAATCCTTTTGAGTCTATTTGATGTGGTAGAGACGTGTGGCAAGTTATATCTTTGACACGTAATATTAAACATAAGATTGAGAATGAAAATTCGTTTAGGGTCTGGATTTTACTTAAGAGTTCTATTTCTCTTTTCATTGATTATCAAAATTTTAAATTTTTTAAGAATTTAATTTTTTTTATTGTTTGGATTTTTTTTTTGTAAAAATAAGTTTAATTTTAATAATATAATTAATATTTTTACCATTTTGCATTGACGTAACATTATCATTTTGCATTAACTTAACATTTCGGTTTGAAACTTAGAATAAAAATTATTTTATGAAAATATCAAAAACTTTTTAAAGTACAAACATTTTTTTTGAAAAAATAATTTAATTTTTTAAATATTAAAATAAAATTTTAATTTGATGTGTAATTCTTGTTATTCTGAGATAGTGAGAATTGACATATCTCACCTATTTGGTGAGAGTTAGTTAAAATTCTCATTATTAATGTCGAAAATCTGCCTGGAATCTGAACAGTCAGGAAGCGGTACTTGTGCACGCGAACAAGAAAAAAACTTAAAAGTCGCCGGAGGACCGAAGGGGTTGTGCCTCCGGGGGGACTCTCCGATGCTTAAGTTAAAATAAGGCTTTTTTTGGAGAATAAGGAAAGCCAAAGAGAATGGGAGCTATAAGTGGAGAATTATCCGTACCTTTTGATTGTGAGAGCCCCCTTTATATAGTGTTTCAGAGTAGAGTTTGAATAGAAGAATGATTCAAAGTTTCGATAGGAGTAGAACTCTTGGAGATAAGTTTATCATTATCGTAAGCTGGATAACTAGTTATCCATAGGCTGGAGTATTGTAATGGTACTAGGGCTCTTAGTACGGAATTGTCATTGTGCCATTTGCTAGGTGTGGCAATTTGATTGGTTGGTTTGTCTGAGTCGTGGAACTACCTTTTTGCCTTTAGAGGTTGTTACGTGTTGTTATGCTATTGGGTGAGGATTTTCGTCTAGGATTTTACCATTTTTCCCTTAGTGGGAGCAACGTATTACTGTGTCATTGAATGGGTATTTTTCCTCTGCATTAGATGCCCCCCATTTCCTTAAGTGTAGTTATGCGTTTGAAGAAGTAGTTTGAAGTGTGCCCTACAGTTTGATTAGGCCTGACATCTTTTGGGTACCTAGGTACAAAAGAGACGTGGTGTTGAGATTTGAAGTTGGATGTCTCAAGGTGAAATTATTAGTCTGGACTTTAAGTTGTGAGCTTCAGAGCAAGGTAAGTAAAAAGTCTGAATGGAACAGACTTGGGTGCCTCGGAGCGAGTTAAGTAAGGAGTCTGAATGGAACAGACTTATGTGTCTCGAAGCGAGGTAGGTAAAGAGTCTGAATGGAATAAACTTGTGTGCCTCAAAGCGAGGTAGATAAAGAGTCTGAATGAAACAAACTTGTGTGCCTTGAAGTGAGGTAGGTAAGGAGTATGAATGAAACAAACTTGCATGCCTCAAAGCGAGGTAGGTAAAAAGTTTAAATGGAACAACCTTATGTGTTTCAAAGTGAGGCAAGTAAGGAGTCTGAATGAAACATACTTGTGTGCCTCGAAGCGAGGTAGGTAAAGAGTTTGAATGGAACAGATTTATGTGCCTCGAAGCAAGGTAAGTAAGGAGTCCGAATGAAATAGACTTATGTGCCTCGAAGCAAGGAAGGTAAATAATTTGAATGAAACAGACTTGTGTGCCTCGAAGCGAGGTAGTTAAGGAGTTTGAATGAAACAAACTTGTGTGCCTTGAAGCGAGGTAAGCAAGGAGTCTGAATGAAACAGACTTGTGTGCCTCAAAGCAAGGTAAGCAAGGAGTCTGAATGAAACAGACTTGTGTGCCTCGAAGAGAGGTAGGTAAAGATTCTGAATGAAACAGATTTATATTCCTCGAAGCGAGGCAAGTAAGAATTCTGAATGGAACAGACTTATAGTCCTCGAAGCGAGGTAAATGAGGAGTCTAAATGGAATATACTTGTGTGCCTCGAAGTGAGGTAGGTGAAGAGTTTGAATGGAATAGACTTGAGTACCTCAAAGTGGTTAGAGATGGGGCATCTGGAGACCTCCAGACGACCACGGGGTCTCGCTCCCCGGTTAGTGGGCAGCTGTCCTACTTGCTAGTGAGCAAGCAGGGGGTAAGGGGCAGCGTCCCTGGAATCCAAGCCTTGTACATGTTTTGGGCTTGGGTTTTTCACTTAGAAATTTGGGTTTGGACTCATGAATAACCATGGTTTGGACGAAAGGTAGCATGACTCATCCCTTGGAGTTTTCTAAGAAATGACCGAGGCTTACTTATGCTCGGAGTTTTTGGACGAGAGAGAGTAAGGCTCATTCCTTAGAGTTTTTTGAAAAATGATCGAGGCTTATTGATGCTCGGAGTTTTTGGACGAGAGAGAGCAAAGCTCATACCTAGGAGTTTTCTAAAAAAAGACTGAGGCTTATTGATGCTCGGAGTTTTTTGGATGAGAGAGAGCAAGGCTCATCTCTTGGAGTTTTTTGAAAAATGACCGAGGCCTATAAACGCTTGGAGTTTTTAGATAAGAGAGAGCAAGGCTCATCCCTCAGAGTTTTGTGAAAAAACACTGAGGCTTATTTATGCCTAGAGTTTTTGGAAGAGAGAGAGCAAGGCTCATCCCTTGGAGTTTTATGAAAAAGGACCGAGACTTATTTATGCTCGGATTTTTTTGGATGAGAGAGAACAAGGCTCATCCCTCGAAGTTTTTTGAAAAATGACCGAGGCGTATTGATGCTCGGAGTAAGGCTCATCCTTAGGATTTTTATGAAAATATATTGAGGCTTATTGATGCTCAGAGTTTTTGGATGAGAAAAGTAAGGCTCATCCCTCAGAGTTTTTTGAAAAAAGACCGAGGCTTATTAATGCTCGGAGTTTTTGGATGAGAGAAAGCAAGGCTCATCTTTCAAAGTTTTCTGAAAAAAGACCAAGGCTTATTAAAAGGAGTGAGGTCAAATACTTGGTTAAATATTTTATTTGTACATCATTGACTGTAGTTGTGGGAGCTAAGTCCAAGAGAAGAGATGGGGCCGCATTTAGTTGTGGGAAGCCCGCTACGTGGGTCAAGGCCCATTATGCGATGGGGAGCCCACTTGTGAGAGTGTAATACCCGTATTCATAAAGTGAGGATAAAGAAGTAATTTAATAAATATAACATGGAATTAAAATAATATATATACGTGAAAGAATTATTATTGAATAAAATAATTCTCTCGAAAAAAAAATGGATGCTTGGTGGTGTAAAGAAAAAGAAAAAGAAAAAGGAAAAAGAAAAAAATGGACATGGAGGATAAGAAGAAAAGAAAAGAAAAAGAAAAAGAAAAAAAAAGTCAACATGTGTTGGCTGTCTAACATGCATAGTTTGCATGTTAGACAACAGACTGCATTGGTGGCAGTGTGATTTGGGTTGGGGGGAGGGGGAGTTAACTGGCATATATATGTGTGTGTGTGTGTTAGAGTTTTGTTTTATTTTTTTTTTAAAATCTTACCAAATCTTGTTTGGTTTTCTCTATTCTTCAATACAAATTTCTCTATTTCTTTAAACACTTGGAGACTGAAAGAAAAGTTGAAAGAGTAAAATTTTGAAGGGGTTTACGGAAGAATTTTACAGAGAGTCACGGAAAGCTCTCAAAAAACAAAAGGTAATAACATGAATTTTATTATTTAAATTTAGCATACATTAAATTTTTCGGAATTCAATATGAGAATTTTCAAAGGGTATGAATTATGGAAGAAGTTAAGAATAAATTAAAAATTTTAATATAAATATTATGTCAGGTGTTGACGATCAGTAATCTGGTGAAATTGCTGAAAGGAGTAGGAAAGACAAGGAGCTGATCCACGGGTAGCTCTAAGTGCTACGTGGTGAGTTAGATTTACTTTAAGTAATTAAGATAAATATGAACTATATAGTGATAGTATTTGAATAAATCATTAACTTATGATTTGGTGATAGATGAAAGTTGGTTGATAGGTATGATAGGATTAGTGGATGTGTAGAGAATTATTTTGTGAGAAATAATATTATTGGGATAATGAGTCGATTTAATAATAAAGATGATATGTGAAATTATTGACGAGCTATGGTTGATGATTCGATATGATTTATGAGGAGAGGAATTTAGTGGAAATTTTCAAATAATAATTTGAGAATAATCAGGATAGCTAAATTGAATGTTTAAAGACATGCTTGTTTCTATATTATTGTTTAGATGCATATTTCATATCATTATTCATATGCATATGCATAAAATAAAAGAATTGGGAAGGTAGCCGGTCTAAGTGAAATAAAAGAATCGGGAAGGCAGCCGATCTAAATGAAAATAAAAGAACCAGGAAGGTAGTCGATCTAAATGAAAATAAAAGAACCAGAAGGGCAGTCGATCTAAATGAAAACCGTGACAGCCAGTATATGCTGGAAATAAAAGAATCGGGAGAGCAATCGGTCTAAATGAGAATTAAAAAATCGAGAAGGCAACCGATCTAAGATAAAAACATGTCGACATATGGAAATATGTTCCCAATAATAATAACATTTAAATTCATGCATTGCATTTGCTTAAATATTGATTGTTATTACTTGGGAGGCTAAAGTACCATTCATGACTGTAAATTTATTGATAGATGAATGAGTGAGACAGAGAGACAATTATGCTAAGAAGAAATACGAAAATATGAAATGATGAGAATGATCTAGGTGACTGATTATGTGATGTGAATCTCATAATGAGGTAATTATGAGATAGAATTGATAACCTCAAAATGATGATTAATTATATGAAAAGAAGAGATTTATAAAGGATAGAGAATTGATATAAGTAGTGATAATAGAATGTTATTATCAAAATATATAAGATATAGATGAATGAATATTGGAAGACTACTTATACCAATTGAATACTTCTAGTAAGTTTAATTCATTGAGTTTGTGAAGCTCACTCCTCATTGTACAATGATTTCAAGTAGCAGGCAGGACATATAGTTTGGTGAGTTGAGATTTAGACGAAGTCATTATCTGTAAGCCACGTTGTTCACATTCTCAGACTAATGAGAAAATAAAATAAAAATTCATTTGTAAAAATTCATGCTTATTATGTTGTATAAAATGTTTAAGTTAAGATCTGAATAATGTATGTCCCCTATTAAGGGTTGAGGATCGATGTAAACAATTGTAGTTGTATTATTTTTATTGTTGCATATATGTGTCGTGCTGAGATTTCAAAAAGTGACGACACCATCTCGAGGGTAGCCAACCTGGGATGGGTCATTATAGATAGGCCCATTGGAGCTGAATAGACTAAGAGGGTTCTAGAATCATTAGTAGGGGTCCAAAGAGCTCCTTAGTAAATGAAAAGGTTTCATCGAAAAATGAAAAGTCACAATTTCAGCCCTTTATATTAATTGATCTCAGCCATCCATTTTTTTATAAATAAGGGGAGCTTCTCCTTCCCCTTAACATCATTTCCAATTTTCATTTCAAAGTTTCTTTGAAGAGCTCTTGGAGCAAAGGAGTCGAGGGAGTTTAGAGCCCTTGGTCTCTGGAGTGTCTTCAACTCCATTCCTTCCTCTTAGGTGACTCATTTCTTTCTCTTTCTTCTTTCTTCAAAGAAAAGTCGTTTGCTCATTATAGTTTTAGTTCTTCTGAGGCTGAGGAGAATAGCTTCTCGGCCCAATCACATGTAGAGAAAGTAGTCGTAGGTCCTGATGGTAAGGATGAGAGTAGTGTAAGAGCTCTTGAGAGAGAGACTACTTTTTTAGCTAATGTCGAGCCTACCTTGAATGATATTCAAGACGTTATGCCTGAGGGTACCAAGGATATAGTTTTCTTGGCTGAAAAAATACCAAATGAGCTGAGTGATTCCAAAATGGAGAAATAAGGATGAAATATAGGATTCAAATTAAATAATCTCTCAAGAACATTGGAATAGGAGAAATTATGTGTGACCTCCCTCATGAGGATTTACCTTATGAGGTTTGTGTGTACTCACAAACTTTAAAAGCTGGCATTTGGTTTCCTCTCAATCCTTTCATATGCCTTGTTCTGAACTACTACAATATTGCCCTTTGTCAACTAGTTTCGAACTCTATTCACGTGCTAGTAGGTTTCATTTATGTTTGTAAGAGGGTAGGTAGGTATTCGACCCTCAATGTTTTCAAGAATTTGTTTACCTTTAGTCGCTATACGAAAAACGGTTGGGTAGTTGTAAGCCAGAGGGCCAAGAAAAAGATAGTTAAAAAAAATCTGACTTCCATAAAGGAATTGAAAACGAAGTTTTTCTTTGTTCAGAGTGACACCAGTTTTGGGATCCCATGAGTTTGGGTTCCTTCTCTAACCCTCGGTGTTCTGAGCTTGGCCGTTCTTGGGCTTGGGAGCCTTACTGCTCCTTCTACAGGTGTGTTCCGGTTCAATTGGTTCATAAAAGTGATGGATTCGGTGATGGGTGGTGCGTGGATCTCATAGGAGTGGCTGATCCGAGGCATCCCTCATAGGGACAAGATCGAGCTTGGTGCTATGGCTCCTAAGGTCTTTGCTCACTCTACGGAAGAGTTATAGGCCAAGGTGATTTTCCTCTTCATTTTCTTTTTAGCTTCGATTTGAACGTTCCAATACTCATAACATGTTTTTCTTCGGCTTTTTAGGCTGGTGTGAGCGTTCAGGTTTTAACTCAGTGCTTTGTTGACGTCAACGAGAAGGGTGGTGTGTGGATCTCATAGGAGTGGCTGATCCAAGGCATCCCTCATAGGGACAAGATCGAGCTTGGTGCTATGGCTCCTAAGGTCTTTGCTCACTCTATGGAAGAGTTATAGGCCAAGGTGATTTTCTTCTTCATTTTCTTTTTAGCTTCGATTTGAACTTCCAATACTCATAACATGTTTTTCTTTGGCTTTTTAGGCTGGTGTGAGCGTTCGGGTTTTAACTCAGTGCTTTATTGACGTCAACGAGAAGTTGGAGGCACAACAGGCCTTGGTCAAGGACCTCAAAACTTCCTTTTGGGTGAAGCATGAAGAGCTTAAGCTTGTGAAAACTTAGCTTGTTAGTTCTCAAAATTCCTATGCATCTCTCGAGCAAGAGTGGTTTCGAATATAGCTGTTGCATGCGAGGAGGTGGCTTGAAAAACCTTGGTGGATTTTCGATCATCAGTTAAATATCGAACTAAGCTATAAACCAAGAGTGGGGAGTAGTACTATTATGGCTTTATGGATGCGAATAAGAAGACTATTGGCCTATTCCCTGATATAGATGTCTTGACGGTCGAGATTTTTGAGGGGGAGACCATTGTTGTTCCGGATGAGAACTATGGTGTGGAGGACAGTGATGAGGCCGAGACCAACGTTCGAGCAGTTGTGGATGTTATAGGGGACGAGTAGGTGTTACTCCCATTTTTGATTTAAGTTTTTTTTTTTTTTTTTTTTAAGTCTATATTTAAAGGTCGATAATGCCCTGACCACATTTTGTATCTAAAGGGTAGTAGTGCCTTAAACTGAACTTTTTATGAATGGATTATATTTGCGCCTTTTGTGTCTTTTTGACTCTTTCTTTCACTTCTAAGTAATTTTCCTTATAATTTTTACTTGGAATGATTTCAAAGGACTAGAGAGTTTGGGACTCTATCCTTGGTGAACGACTTGAACAAGTTCCGAAGATAGAACTAGCTCAAAGCTCTAAGCTTAGAATATAGCTTGAAAGTAGTTCGAGGATGGAAAGAGCTCGGCGCTTTAAGCTCAGAGTGTAATGTGAAATCATTTGGAGATTTAAGTGGGGTGAAATTGCTTCTTATTCATTAAAGGTTGAATGTTACTGATAGAAGGTCCCGACTCTTAGTTTTGGGTAGATAAAAGAGAAGGTTTCGAGGCCTTCTACTTAGCCTTTGAGTGAGTATAAGGAGCTCAAAACCTTTTGCCTGTGTTACCTGAGGTGATATCCAAAAGTCTCGAGGCTCTACCTTTAGTCTCATTTTGGAAAGAGCTCGGGGCTTTTGTCAAGATAAATGTTGATAAAAGAAACAGAGCTAATCTTTTATTGAGAGTGTCCAGAGACTACATAAGCAATTGGAAGGAAAAAAGAAATCCCATTGATAATAAGTTTGGAGAAAACATGAGAAAGCTTACTGGTAGAATTTGCGTAGATTTTCGACATTCTAAGTCTGGGGTATCAGTTTGCCATCCAAATCTTCAAGTTCAAATATGCCCGCTTTGCAGACCCTTCAGATGCGGTAGAGTCCTTCCCAGTTTAGGATAAGTTTTCTTGTCTCTCGAGGGTGTGACACTTCATTTCTCCTGAGTACTAGATTATACAGCCTTAAGGTTCATCTGCGGACTCGATAGTTGAAGTATTTTGCCACCCTTTAATGGTAAGCAGCGAGTTTGACTTGGGCTTTATCCCTTGCCTCATAAATTAGGTCAATGTTCATTTTGAATGTTTTCTCGTTGTTGGATTCATTGAAACTTTGTACCCACAGTGAGGGTGTCCCTATCTCTAGTGGAATGACAGCTTCCGAGCCATAAGTAAAAAAAAATAAGGTTCTCCCGTAGGTGTTCAGGTTGTCATCCGATAGGCCCAGAGGACATTTGGGAGGTGTTTAACCATTTTTTATTTGCAACAAGCCTCTTTTTGATACCTTGGAGGATGCTTCTGTTGGTCACTTCAGCCTGATTGTTTGCTTGGAGATAGCCTACCGAGGAGAATCAATGTTCAATTTTAAGGTCTTAGTAAATGGTTTTGAATTGGGAGTTATCAAATTGCTTGCCATTATAAGTGATAAGTACCCTTGGTATGCCAAATCGACAAACTATGGATCTCCACACAAATCCTCGGGTTTGATGGTCAGTGATGCTAGCGAGAGGTTCAACCTCTTTCCACTTAGTGAAGTAGTCGATAGCAACTATCAGGTGCTTCTTCTGTCTCGGAGCCTCTTGGAAGGGCCCAAGGATATCCATTCCCCACATAACGAAGGAAAGAGGACTAGTGATCGACGTCAGCGGGTTGCTAACTTATCGAGGCACGGAAGCATGCTGCTGGCATGTCTTACATTTTTAACCATATCTGTAGCATCTTTAAACATCTTCGGTCAATAATAGCCATTTCAGAGAATCTAAAAGGCTAGAGCTTGGCCTTCCAAGTGGTTTTCATATATACCCTCATAAACCTCTCAGGGGCATAGTTTATCTCGATAGGCCCGAGGCACTTCAGATAAGGCGTTGTGCGGCCTTTTTTGTACAACTGATCTTCGATAATGGCATACCGCGAGGCACAAGAGATAATATTCTTAGCATCCGCTTTCTCACTAGGAAGTATTCCATCCATTAAATACTTGATGATCGGGTCCATTAAAGCCCGCTCTTCTTTCAGCGTTGCGATCAAGGTCTCATCAATGCTTGGGGTGGGAAAAGTCTCCAAATAGGCTGCCTACATAATATCAGAATACTTAGAGGAGGCAAGCCATGCCAAGGCATCTGCATTCAGATTTTCCATTTGGGGCACTTGAGTTATCTGAAGTTTCTTGAAGGTTGCCGCAAGTCTGCGAGCTTTTTCGAGATACCTCATGATTTTTGCGCTTTTGGCTTTGTATTCTTTAGTCATCTGGTTAACTACTAGTTGTGAATCGATGTATGGCTCTAAGGCTTCGATGGCTAGTGTTTTTGTAAGTGTCATTCCAACGAGCAATGTCTCATACTCGGCCTTATTGTTTGAAGCTTTGAACTCAAACCTGAGGGCATATTCTATCGTAAAGCCTTTGGGGCTACTAAGGATAAGTTTGATTCTGCTATCAGTACTATTTGAGGATCCATCTACATACAAGGTCCAACATGGCATCTGCTGATCTTGCTCAGGTTCTTGCCTTTGTTTAGGCATTTAAGAGAATGTGGTTTCTACGGTGAAATCAGCTAGGGCATGAGCCTTAATTTCTGTATGAGGCTTGTGCCAGATATCAAACTCTCCAAGTTCTATAGACCACTTTTCTAGTCTTCCAGAAATGTCAGGCTGGTGGAGTGCTTGCCTCAGGGGCTGATCGGTGAGAAGGATAATAGTGTAGGCTTTGAAATATGGTATGAGTTTTCGAGTTGTGATCAAAAGGGCGTTGGCCATTTTCTCGATAAGGAGAGTGATGGGAGTCATAAAATGCATCTTAACAGTACTTAATTGTTATCATTTTAGGGTTGATCTAGGTTTTAATTGCACTTTTATACGTTAACAACTCTAAAGTATCATTCTTGGATCATTGATCTATTTCGGTGCATTTTCAGGTACTTTAAGCTCAAAAGAGGAGGAAAAGTTATCATTGCTTAAAGCACAAAGACTCGAGGCATACTGGAGTGAAGGAATGCTTCCGAAAGGACAAGATGGAGGGCTTAAAAGAGCAACAGCTACTGCCCGCACTGGAAAAGAGTTTCACTAAATTGCCAGAATTGCCCGTACAGATCAATCAACTTTGAAAATTAAACTGTATTTATACAAAAAGAACCAAGAGATGAGCCATATATGCTTAGAAAGATCAGGAAGTCTATTTTCTGAAGAATTTTACGGTTCATCAAAACGATTTTTCTAGAGAAAGTTAGGGCAGTTTAAGTAGACAAATGTCAGGCTGTGCGGGATTTCAGCATGATTTTGGGCTTAAATCCCACATCCCACATTGGTTGGAAAACACATTTCTATATCCCACATCCCACATCGGATTGGAAACACATTGCACTCGTGGTATTTCCTTATAAAAGGCCTACTCCACTTCAGCTTTGAGAAATCAATCGGAGCTCATCTGAAATCATTAGAGAGTGACTCTAGAGGGCCTTTGGGAGCAATCCAGAGGGCCTTTAGGAGGAATCCGAAAGTATAATTTTGGAGGGCAAGCTGAGGATGATCGTTGAGAGGCCGGAGGCAACTCAAGGAAGTATGAGCCCCATGGCTAGCTAGTCTCCAAGCAAGGCAAAGGGATGAATCCCTAAGTGTAGTTGTTCTTATTTTTCTTTATTTGATTAAGTTGTAATGGAATTATTTTTGTTAAACATTGTTATTTTTTATTCTTAATTTAATTAGTAGATTTATTATTACTCCGGTGATTGCATGCTTCTTTTTCATATAAGTTCAGTCATGCTTTCTTATGTGTACCTGTTTGAGTGTGATTGAGTCCGGTAGATCTCTTTTATAGATTTGTCCATTGCTGCGGTATTGTCGTTTATATATATCGTCGTCTCTTGATAATTTATAAGTTAGGTCATGTGTGCTTTAAAGTAAAGAAGATTTCATAACAATTACATTAGGATTTATAAATGCGCTTTAATTGAATATTTTTCTATTGCCTGTTTGGGATGTGAAACTTGCAATTGAGATAAAAACAACTGAATCAAGTTAGGATTAGAGCAACGAACCTAGGGAGGATTTCCGAAACCTTGTCGTTTCTTATTTATATTATTCAATCTATTTACACAATTTGCTCACAACTTAGATTCTCTCATTTAATCTTTTATCGTTTGAGTTAAAGTTTACACCTTCTTTTGTAATTAACTTGTTTCCCTGTGGAATCGACACCCCAAACCTGTATTACAATAACCGCGTTATATTTTGGGTGTAATCAAATTTTGGCGCCATTGCCGAGGAAACGCGCTTAAGTACAAGGAAGATTGTCAACTTTTGACATGATGGTAGAAGAGTTGTAAATAGTTTTTCTTTTCAGCAGCTGTAAAGGCGGTAACTTTGTTCCCTCTTTTAGCTTGCTGCATTAATTTTATTTTATTTTATCTTATTCTTTCTTTTTATAGTAATTTTTTTTCATTAATTTGTTACCTTGAATGCAAAAACATAGAGATGCTTGTAGGCCTGTGCTAGAGTCAGAATTCAATTCATTTCTAAATCCTTTATTTGACAGTCCATCTAGTCCCGAAGAAATGAGTGAACATGAATATCAACCCCCTAAGACCCCTCAGGATTACCTCAACCCTACACGCACAGCCACACCATCATGCATCATATTTCCAACCAATACTCGCCCATTAGAGTTTAAAACAGGGATGATACATTTACTCCCTACATTTCATGGCTTGGATAATGAAAACCCATATGTGCACATTAGAGAGTTTGAGGAAGTAGTCGCTACTTTTCATAGTCAAGACGAAACCGATGACATTGTGAGGCTTAAGTTCTTTCCTTTCACTTGAAGGATAGAGCTAAGAGTTGGCTATACTCACTTAGACCATGATCTATTGGGTCGTGGACTGAGATGACTCAGATTTTTTTTAATAAATACTTTCCCCAACATAAGACCAATGCTTTAAAAAGGCAAATCTCCACCTTTGCACAAAAGGACAGCGAGACTTTGTATCAGTCTTGGAAGAGATTTAAAGAGTTATTGAGTATGTGCCCTCACCATGGGTATGAGAGTTGGCGCTTAGTGAGCTATTTTTATGAGGGACTTACATATAGAGAGCGCCAATTTGTAGAGATGATGTGTAATGGTGAGTTTTTAGAGAAAGATCCTGATGAGGCCATAGAGTACCTCAATGAGCTTGCTGAAAAAAGCTCACATTTGGACTGGACCTAGTGCTACTGAAAGCACAAATAGGTCATGACCTATAGGGCACCCAAATGGTGGTGGAATTTACCATCTTAGGGAAGAGGATAACCTTAAGGCCAAGGTCGAGATGCTCACTAGGGAACTAGAGGCATTAAAAACTAAATGCTCAAAGCCAACACATATGGCTAACCATGCTGAATCTTTGAAACCATGTTTTGTGTGTGGCGGGGTAGGTCATCCCGCTCAAGAGTGCCCCACATTTGTTGATATGAGAGGGATGTATGAGGAACAATATAATGTCTTAGGCATGTACACGAAGCCTTTTACACCATTCTCTAATACCTATAATCCAGGATGGCGCGATAACCCCACCTTCAGTTGGAAATCTGAAAATCAGCAGGTTACACAACCCACTAGCTCATATTCTGCACCACGTCATACACTTTCATCTTCTAGGAGTCCTTTAGAAGACACTTTGCATGCTTTTATTGAGGCACAGGGTAAGACTAATCAAAGACTTGAATCTTTGATTACGCAGGTCATTGAAGAACATAAGGAGATAAAGAGCCAAGTGTCTAAGTTAATGAGCTACTTGAGTGTGACTGAGCGAGGTAAGTTCCCTTATTAAGCTCAGTCCACACCCCATGGTCAGCACCTAGCACAAAACAATTTGAAGGAGGTGAATGTCATTGAGACACTGAGGGGTAAGTCATTACACATCCCAACAACGAAAAAATCAGAGGATGTAGATGAAAGCTATCAAGCACAAGCATACATGATTGACTCATTCATGGTAAAGGTCCAATATCTTAATCCATTTGAGTCCACCCTCATCTATGGCTTCACCAAAGCATACATCGAGCCAGAATTTGCGGATGTTACTGATGACATCCTTGAGGCCCCCCAAAAGCATATAAGCACCAAATTTGGCAATGAAGCAGTGGCAGATGCATTCAACCTATGTTTTTCAAGGAGGGAATAAGAGCGTCTGGCTGAAGACGTAAAACTTAGCGCTTATGGGAGGCAACCCACAACGTACCCTTTTATTTTTATTGTTTTTTTATATTTCATTTTTTATTGTTTATTATTATTATCTTGTTGTTTTCTAGTTTTACTTTCGTATTTCTTTTTCAAGGACAAAAATACGAAGCAGTTCAAATGTTGGAGCACAATTTTCAGCTTCTGTGCACCTTTGGCTACAAGGGGAGTTTCCTTTACTCTTTCTTTTACATTGAGGTCAATGCAATTTTTAAGTTGGGGGTGGAGGAAACGCATCTCTTTGTTTCAATATTCTTTATTTCCATACATTTTTTTTTCTTTTTCCATTGAATTGCTTGGTGTCATTTTCCCTCTCTTTTTTGTTTTAAGCATGCTTTGTGGTTGCCTTGGAGTTAATTCACATGTCAATGATATAAACTTAATTGAGATAGTAGATAGCATTTAGAAGGAGTTAAATTTTGTTTCGGTTTGAAATTAATTTAAATATCAATCTTCATTTGGTTAGAGACTCTAGTTTGTGGTAAGATTGTATGATTAGTCTAAAGCATTTAGAAAAGTTTTATGTGTGATTGTTTTATGAATACTTTTGCGGTCTTGACAAGCTCTAGAACTTACTTGATAATCACTTGAGGTGAATTCCTAGAATGCACACTACTTAGGATATGATATAGGTCATTTTTGAACCGTTTGAGCCTTTCAAACCTACCATTGCTATTTTTATCACTAGTCACCTATTTGAGCCTTTTTCTCGAAAAGAAAAATTGAGTATTGTTTCTTTCGATAAACCATATACTTACCTTTATGAGTCTAAAAATATTTTATCCTTACCTTTCTTTTAAAAGAACTTAGTTATACACATGTTGTGAGAAGCACTTAAAAGGAATAAGGGTGGAAATATGAAAAAAAAAATATCACTACCACAACCCAAGTACACTAAAGGAGATAAGTTGGGGGTTGTGGAAAAGAAAAATAAAAAAAAATGATGAAAAAGAAGGTGAATGGTTATGTGCCAAAATAAAAAAAATAAAAAATAGAATTATGGCAAAGAAAGAAGAAAGAAAGAAAAGAAAAAAAATGGTGATTTGTTGAAAGAAATGCTCGAAAAATGGTTGAAAGAGTTGGGTGTTGAAGTAAGGTTATCTAGTGCTTAAAGAGTTGTGTTCAAAACTAAGAGATTAAGTTCTTCTACTTGTTGAATCCTTCCCGTTCTTTCTTAACCTTTACCTTAGCCTAACGTTACAAGCTTATTAAAGACCTTTTGATCCAATGTAGTGTGATTTTTCTACAATAGTGGAGAGTGATTTGAAAAGTGAGCCTATAGAGCTTGTTTTTGTGATTGATGTCATGCAATTTATTATGTTTTTAGAGGTCAAGACTTGTATTCATGAATGTTATGCATAAAATCATCCGGGTGTTTGGATTAATGGTTTGTGGTAAGATGGATGTTAAGAGTCAATAACGATTTTAAGATTGATGTTTGGATTACTTTTGGACTTAGGTGAAATTTAATGATTCTATGTGCCGTATGTTATGTGCAATTTTTGAGACAAAAAGTGAATTACTCTTGGTTCAACGCTAGCATTGCTTTACTTTGTTTTTAACTCCTACCATAGAATTCATATCTTATTTTCGCTTCAATTGCTAGGGACTAGCAATAAGCTAGTTGGGGGTTGTGATGAGAGTCTTAAAATGCATCTTAACAGTACTTAATTGTTATCATTTTAGGGTTGATCTAGGTTTTAATTGCACTTTTATACATTAACAACTCTAAAGTATCATTCTTAGATCATTGATCTATTTCGGTGCATTTTCAGGTACTTTAAGCTCAAAAGAGGAGGAAAAGTTATCATTGCTTAAAGCACAAAGACTCGAGGTATACTGGAGTGAAGGAATACTTTCGAAAGGAAAAGATTGAGGGCTTAAAAGAGCAACAACTGCTGCATGCACTGGAAAGGAGTTTCACTAAATTGCCAAAATTGCCCATACAGATCAATCATCTTCGAAAATTAAACTGTATTGATACAAGAAGAACCAGGAGATGATCCATATATGCTTAGAAAGATCCAGAAGTCTATTTTCTGGAGAATTTTACGGTTCATCAAAAGGATTTTTCTAGAGAAAGTTATGGCAGTTTAAGTAGACAAAAGTCAGGCTGTGCGGGCTGTGCGGGATTTCAGCGTGATTTTGGGCTTAAATCTCACATCCCACATTGGTTGGAAAACAAATTTCTATATCCCACATCCCACATCGAATTGGAAACACATTGCACTCGTGGTATTTCCCTATAAAAGGCATACTCCACTTCAGCTTTGATAAATCAATCGGAGCTCATCTGAAATCATCAGAGAGTGACTCTAGAGGGCCTTTAGGAGCAATCTAGAGGGCCTTTAGGAGCAATCCGAAAGTATAAATTTGGAGGGCAAGCTGAGGATGATCGTTGAGAGGCCGGAGGCAACTCAAGGAAGTATAAGCCCCATGGCTGGCTAGTCTCCAAGTAAAGCGAAGGGATGAATCCCTAGGTGTAGTTGTTCTTATTTTTCTTTATTTGATTCAGTTGTAGTGGAATTATTTTTATTAAACATTGTTATGTTTTATTCTTAATTTAATTAGTAAATTTATTATTACTCTGGTGATTGCATGCTTCTTTTCCATATAAGTTCAGTCATGCTTTTCTTATGTGTACCTGTTTGGGTGTGATTGAGTCCGGTAGATCTCTTTTATAGATTTGTCCATTGCTGCAGTATTATCGTTTAGATATATCATCGTCTCTTGATAATTTATAAGTTAGGTCATGTGTGCTTTAAAGTAAAGAAGATTTCAGAACAATTACATTAGGATTTATAAATGTGCTTTAATTGAATATTTTTCGATTGCCTGTTTGGGATGTGAAACTTGCAATCGAGATAAAAACAACTGAATCAAGTTAGGATTAGAGCAACGAACCTAGGGAGGATTTCTGGAACCTTGTCATTTCTTATTTATATTATTCAATCTATTTACACAGTTTGCTCACAACTCAGATTCTCTCATTTAATCTTTTATCGTTTGAGTTAAAGTTTACACCTTCTTTTGTAATTAACTTGTTTCCCTATGGAATCGACACCCCAAAGCTGTACTACAATAACCGCGTTATGTTTTGGGCGTAATCAGAGAGACACCTCACCTCAGCATCATGGAGTACCCGACTTACATAATAAATGGGTTTCTGGATCCCATTTTCTTCTCGGATCAAAACTGAGGCTATTACGTCCTGGCCTGCTGATATATAGAGGAAGAGCTCCTTTCTAATGACCGACATAATTAGGAGCGGTGGCGAGCTCAAATATTTCTTCAATTCTTTAAAGGCCTTTTGGCAGTATTTGCTCCAAGCAAAGTCCTTTGCTTTGAAGTTTGAAGAAATGCAGGCACCTTTCAGCTGATTTAGACATGAAACGGTTAAGTGCTGCTATTTTTCCAGTCAGCCTTTGTACTTCTTTGAAGTTCCGTGGATGGCTCATATCCAGAATTGCTTTTATCTTCTCAGGATTTGCTTCTATCCCTCGCTATGTGGCTATAAAGCCCAGAAATTTTACCGAGGTGACTCCAAAGGAGCATTTCCCTGGGTTGAGTTGCATCTAATATCTATGGTGTATTCTGAATGCTTTCTCCAGGTCGGATTCATGTTCTTTTGCTTACATATCATCCACGTATACTTCCATATTCCTCCCGATCTGTTGTTTGAAGATCTTATTGACCGATCTTTGGTAAATTACACATGCATTTTTCAGCCCAAAGAGCATTAACTTGTAACAATATAAACCCTAATCAGTGATGAAGATGGTATTTATTTTATCTAACTCATGCATGAGGATCTGATTGTATCCTGAATACATGTCCTTGAAACTTGGCAGTTCATAGCTTGAGGTTGCGTCGTCCAACTAGTCTATTTGCGGCAGAGGGAAATAGTCTTTTGGGAAAGCCTTATTTAGGTCAGTGAAGTATATGCAAATCCTTCATTTACCGTTTTTCTTTTTAACCATGACTATGTTGGCGACCCAATCTGGATAGTGGGTATCTCAGATGAACTCAGCCGCTAGGAGGTAGTTTACCTCTTCTTCTATGGCTTCTTGTCGCTCTTGGGCAAAAGATCTCGTCTTTTGAATGATAGGCTTGTAGTTTGGATCCACGTTTAATCTATGGATGATGGCTCAAGGGTCAATACCGGGTATGTCGGAGGCCGACCATGCGAATAGATCTTGACTCCTTTAAAGGAAAGAGATCAAGGATTCTCTTATGTCCTCGGGAAGATTGGACCCAATTCGCATAGTCCTAGAATCTCTGTCATTCAAGGAGATGACTATGAATTCTTTTACTGGTTGGCCCCATGGAGTTTTGAACTTACCCCACAAATCTTTGATCTCTAAAGGTAGAGCTCCAGACTTTTTGTGTCCTTTAACGGAATTAAGATAACATGATCGGGACGCTTATTGATTTCCTCAAACTTTTGTAACACCTTGATTAGTAGAGAATTTTACCTCCAGGTGATAGGTTAAGACTACTGCTTTCATCTTATTTAGAGTTGGCCTCCCAAGGATCGCATTGTAAGAGGACAGATGTTTGACCACTAGGAAAGTGGTCATTATTGTTGTGAGTTGTGGAGCCATTCTTGCAGTGACCTGAAGGACTATACTTTATTCGATAAATATCGGCATTCCCAAAAATTCATACAGTGGGGAAGACAATGGCTTAAGTTATTCATCTCTTAGCTTCATCTTCTTGAAGGCATCGTAGTAGAGGATGTCAGCAGAGCTTGCGTTATCTACTAAGATCTTTTCTACTTTATAATTTGAGATGAGGAGCGTAATGATCACAACGTCATCGTGAGGCATTTTTATTCCCTGCAGGTTATCATCTATGAAAGAAATTATTTATTTTTTCTTGACCTGCTTATAAGGCCGCCTGACTGATGCTACCGACCTAGCATAGGTCTTTTTTGCATGTGAGGATTACCCCTTGCTGCTAGTCCTCCATAAATAGTCTTGATGGTTCCTTTCGCCGTAGCAGCATAATCTGGGTTACTCTAGGGATGTTTGTCTCTTTGATCATCTCTTATCATTCTTACGTTGGGGCTTCATCTACAACTATGTTTAGGGCGACTGCTCTTTTCGCAATTTGACCTTTCAGTTGAGTGTTGATATGGTTGCCTGGGACGGTCTTTGTTGCCACGGAATGGGCAGGGCGTGACACTCATCGATGTCATGTCCGAAGTCTTTGTGGAAACAACACCATTTGCCTCGGTCTTTATTTTCATTAGTGTAAAGGGGTTTCTGCAGCAATTGGAGAATGTCCCGATTTTGAATTCCCATCAATATATTGGTCCTGGAGGTGTTTAACAGAGATAAGTTCTCAAACATGTAGCTAGTTTTACCCTCTCGGTGAGGCTTTTTTGCCGCACCATCCTTTGGTTTGTTAGAGTCTTTCTTTCTTTTCTCTATTCCTCCTTACTTTTCTCTTCTGAATGCTTGATCGGCTTCTGCGATCATGTATTCCTCAGCTCGAGCGAGGATATTTTTCATGTTCTTGGAGGGAGTGCCTCATAAGCTCGGAGCTGAAAAGTCCTGACTTGAGCCCATTTTTGGCCGCCAGAGTTTGAATATTAGGGTTGAGATCTGGATCTCCCATACAGCGGCGTTGAACAACGAGATATATTTTCAGAGTTTTTCTCATTTGCGCTGAATGACACTAAAAAGGCTCTTTGACGTCTTCCTTGGTCCCTTACTGCTGAGGAAGTGTGCTGCAAAGACACGACTTAGTTCTTAAAAGGAGTTAATACTGGCGGATTTGAGATGCGAGTACCATGTACTTGCAGCCTTCTTGAGGGTCAAGGGGAAGGCTCAGCACATGACAACGTCGGGATGACGATGTAAAAGACTAGTTGTGTTATAAAGTTGGATATGATCCATGAGATCAATGGTGCCTCGTACGCCTTTATGAGAGGCATTCTAAAGTGTTTTGGGAAAGGCTCAACAAGAATAGCCTGCGTAAAAAGGGGACCTTGAGAATTAATTTCGTCCAGCACATTAATGTTCCTCCCCTTGAATGATTCTTCTACCTTTTTGTCCATGTGTTCTATCCTTTTATCAAGGTTGGTATGGCTTTTAGTCGTAGAGAGAACTCGGGACCCTGGTGGATCGTTAGGGGAAGACTTAGTGGTTAAGGGACTATTGTCTCGTCGGTAGCTATTTCGAAGCCTTATAGGCCGAGGACTTCGTCGGTTTTGTAAAGGTGAATGGGAATGAGTCTATTTTTCTAATTTGGCGGCTAGTTGTGCCAACACCTATGTGAGTTCCTTCAATTGCTCTTGGGTGACCAGTACGGGTTGAATTGAATTTCCCAGGGCATTTGGATTTGCCAGGTTGGACTGGGTAGGCAACTCATGCCTTATCTGTGCATCAGATGGTTCGCTATGATTCTGGTATGAGGTGTCATGTTCTTGGATTCAAAGAAATTCTTGGCCTAGTTGTTGGCTGCAATTAGAGTCCCGAGTGGTAGGGTCAGTGGTGTTCTTGGTAGGATTCTTGGGTGGCATCATTACAGATGAGTTCTTTTCACAAAAGCAAGGAGTGTTCCTATGGACGATGCCAATATGTTGATGCTGATAATATGCTTAGAATTTGAACGGTCAGGAAGCGATACATGAGCACACAAAACAAGAAAAAAAACCCTAAAAGTCACAAGAGGACCGGAGTGGTTGTGCCTCTGGAGGGACTCTCTGATGCTTAATGATAACTCTAAATAAATCATGTTATTATACTGCTTTTAGGCATGTTTTTGGTATTGTTCTTAAGAATTAGAATTATATTGCCTGTGTTTTTAGCAATTTGAGTT
Organism: Bretschneidera sinensis; assembly: GCA_023935145.1. NCBI lineage: Eukaryota > Viridiplantae > Streptophyta > Magnoliopsida > Brassicales > Akaniaceae > Bretschneidera > Bretschneidera sinensis. The sequence goes on from CM043697.1 coordinate 78,499,072, forward strand.
TTGTGTATCTTATTTTACTAATAAGTTGTTTTAAGTGATTTATCAATGCTAAGTCATGGAAATTTATTGTGCAGACACTTGCTAGAGCGTTGGAGAGCACTGGAAGACCAAAATGCACAGAGAGGACAGAAACTCAAGGCTGCAGCCCCAGGATGTTGGCGCTGCAGCGTTGGTAGCTGACGCAAAGAAAGAATTGGACAGAAAGTTGGCGCTGCAGCGCCAGAAAGCTGGAGCTGCAGCGCCAGAATTAGGGTTTGTTGTGTGTCTTGGGGCTGCAGTGCTGGGATCTTGGCGCTGCAGCGCCAGCCCGCGAATTTTGAATCTATAAATTAAAACCCTAGCTGAACAAGAAGAGAAGGCGGTAGAGAGAAGAAGAAAAATAGAATTTGGAGGAGAGGAGACACGAAAGAAGGCTTGGAGACACTCTGGGAGGCTATGCATCAAGCTTTTAATAATTTTTCTCCGGTTTTGTATTCTTCTATTCTATCTATGTTGATGTTTTATAATATGAACATGGGTTGTTTGAACATGATTATGGAGTAGATATTTTTGTGTTAAGGATAGATGGGTCCTAAACCTTTATCTTGAGTTGTTGTTTAGACAAGTTGAATTTAATGTGTTTTTTAAAGAGCGTGTTTTATTGTTCTTAATGCTTTTTATTATTTTGATACCATCGTTGGGCATGGTGATGTGTCGAATAGAGAAGCCATGCTATTATGAATGGTTGAACTAATAAATATGATATTGGATTGTTATTTATGCAAAGGTCAGGGTAAAACATGCCATGAATGGAATAGGAGTAACCGAATAGGGATTCTAGGAAGTTTATGTGGTCCGCTTAAATCGTAACCGAATAGGGAGATATAATTAAAACAAATCCAAAAACACTTGATGCTTCTTAATTTGAATTAATCTAGAATAGACCTGGAATACGGATATTCGAAGTTAATGATTCTTGAGATTGTGGTTAGACCTAGAATATGGATAACCAATTTATTGGGGATTCTACCATCTTGGAAAACATATTAAACGAAACTTGTCCATTCGAGACTCTTGTCAATTATGGTTTAGGTGAAGTCGAGTCCTTAGCACGTTAGTTCATAAGAGTCTTCATTCCAAAGTCTGAAAGTCTTCCTCTATTTATTGTTGTCATTTGTTTTATTTTCTTAGTTAATTGTTAGAAAATTTTTCCCCTACAATTATCCGTTTGCTTAAATAACGGTAAGAGTTGAGTCATAATTTTTGTAGTATTTGTTCAGTCCTCGTTGGGAACGATATTCACTCATCATTTTATTACTTGAACGATTAGTGCACTTGCTAGTGTCAATTTCATCGCATCAAGTTTTTGGCACCGTTGCCGGGGACTGAAATAAAATATTACATTTATTCTGATTCTACTAGTTAATTTGAGAGTTTATTAATTTTGTTTTTAAGTCTATTTTTGCAGGGTTTTCGTTTCTAGTGCATGACACGTACTAGTGGGAGAATACTTGCAGAACTTAATCCAGAGATTGAGCGCACTTTTCACGCTTTGAGAAGAGCAGCACCAGTAACAGTTGACACAATGGCAGAAGGAAACAATGCAGAGGAGCAACGTGCACTGTGGGATTATGCCATGCCAAAGATAGATGGTGTTGAATCTAGCATTCGGTGACCACCTATACAAGCGAACAATTTTGAAATTAAGCCCGCCATCATTCAGATGATTCAGCATTCAGTACAATTTGGGGGCCTATCGCAAGAGGATCCAAATGTTCACTTGACTAATTTTCTGGAAATTTGTGACACATTCAAACATAACGGAGTATCGGAGGATGCAATTCGCTTTAGGCTTTTCCCATTCTCATTGAGGGATAAAGCAAAAAGTTGGTTGACTTCTTTGCCTGCCAGATCCATAACAACATGGGCAGAGTTGGCACATAAATTTTGAGGGAAATACTTCCCTCCTGCAAAAACTGCAAGGTTACGTAATGAAATTACTATGTTTTTGCAGGTTGATCGAGAGTCACTCTATGAGGCATGGGAACATTTTAAAGACCTTTTAAGAAGATGTCCTCATCACGAGCTGCCCACTTAGATGCAGGTACAAAATTTTTATAACGGTTTAACCAGTGTAACCCGAAATATGATTGATGCAGCTGCAGGTGGCATGATCATAAGAAAAACTCCAGAAGAGGCTCTTGAATTGCTAGAAGAGATGGCCACAAATTCTTATCAATGGCCAGTTGAGAGGTTACCTGTAAACAAAACCTCAGGATTGCACAATATAGATGCTGTTACAGCTTTAACAGCACAAATGAAGGTTATCACCAAGAAAATATATGGACTTTATCCTACTACACATGTTATATGTGAATTGTGTGGTGGTAGTGGCCACCATAGTAGTAACTGTCAAGCAGGTAATCAGTTTGCGTATAATTCATCTGCTGAACAAGCTAATTTTGTTTCAAATTTTCACAGGCAGAACAATCCATACAACAACACATATAATCCGGGATGGAGGAATCATCCAAACTTTTCGTGGAATCAAAGTAATGCAAAGCAACCTCATCTTGAATATACCCCTCAAGAAAAGAAGTCCAACTTGGAGGATATGATGGCTAAATTTTTAAGTACAGCAGAAACAAGATTCCAAAATCAAGAAGCATCCATAAAAAATCTGGAAGTTCAAGTTGGTCAACTAGCGAACAAAATTTCTGGACGTGCACAAGGTTCCCTCCCGAGCAACACGGAAAAGAATCCTAAGGAGGATGTCATGGCCATAACACTAAGGAGCGGTACACAATTGGAAGAGCCATAACCTAAAAGAAATCACTCATCAAGAAAGTGAGAAAGAAGAGACTGAGCAAGAGGAGAAACGTGTTTCAGCAAAGAAATGTACTGGTAAAGGTTTGATCGATTCTAACCCTGAAACTAAATATATGCCACCTCTTCTCTATCCTCAGAAATTTATGAAAGAAAAATTAGATAAGCAATTTTCAAAATTTTTAGAGATTTTCAAGAAATTGCATATTAACATTCCATTTACAGAGGCATTAGCACAGATGCCTAGTTACACTAAATTTTTAAAAGAAATTTTGTCTAATAAATGGAAGCTAGAGGAACATGGAACGGTAATGTTAACTGAAGAGTGTAGTGCTATACTGCAAAACAAGCTACCTCCAAAATTGAAAGATCCAGGGAGTTTTACTATACCGTGCACTTTGGGAAATTCATTTTTTGATAAAGCTTTATGTGACCTCGGTGCTAGTATTAATCTTATGCCTCTTTCAATTTTCAGGAAACTTGGATTAAGAGAAGTCAAAACAACAACAGTGTCATTGCAATTAGCTGATTGATCAATTAAGAGACCATGGGGAATCATAGAAGATGTACTGGTAAAAGTTGATAAATTTATATTCCCTGTAGACTTCATTATTCTTGACATGGAAGAGGATCGGGAGGTACCTCTTATACTCGGACGTCCATTCCTTGCTACAGGGAGAGCCCTAATTGATGTACAACAAGGGAAATTAATTTTGAGAGTTAATGATGAGCAAGTAGTTTTTGATATGTATAAAAATATGAAATACCCTTATGGCTTTTCTACTTCTTCTTGTTTTCAAGTGGATATTTTTGATAACCTCATTGAGGAGTTTCAGAAGAAAACATTAAATAAAGATACTTTGGAGGGATGCATCATGGAATCGGGAACTAATACCACTGAAAAACTCAACATCGAAGAAGAAGCAAGGAACTTCGAGTCTGAAATGGGAAAAGAAGTGCCAGAAGAACAAATAATAATAACTGAATTGAAAACTTTACTTACTCATTTAAAATATGCTTATTTAGAGAAAAATATTTTCCATGTGATAATATCTTCTTCGTTGACAGGTAAAATGGAAGAATGGTTGCAGGAAGTCCTAAGAAAGCACATATTTCCGGGAAAGCTGAAATCTCGGTGGACTGGACCGTACACTGTGATAAGTGTCTCACCTTTTGGTGCCGTTGAATTACGACACAAGAAAAACAAGGAGACATTCAAGGTCAACGGGCACAGATTGAAGCACTACATTATGGGGACGTTTGACCCTCAATCGTCCACCACCATTCTCCAAGAGCCATAAATCGGAAAGTCAAGCTAAAGACTATAAATTAGAACTACCATTTTGGGTCTTACTTTTTAATTTTTTTTTCTTGCTTTTTGAAATTATTTGGGGTGTTTCAATTTTTTGTGTTGCTTAATTTATTTGTTATTTCAATTTTTATGGCCTTACGATGTGTATTTTTTATTTATTTTTCAGCTTTACGTGGAGCCAGCACAGAAATTTAGCGCTGCAGTGCCAAGGCCTTCAATTTCACGCATCAGCCCAGAAATCTAGCGCTGCAGCCTCACAAACTCAGCGCTGCAGCGCCAGAACCTGATCGTTCAAAACCAAAAATCCAGCCCAGAAATTCAGCACTGCAGCGCCAGAAAATTGGAGCTGCAGCGCCAGGCCGCAAGCTGACATTTAAATGCACAGCCTTTCCACAGTTAGGGCACTCTAAAATTTAATTTCCAGCTGCTCTCCCTCTCCACTACCACCATATCCCGATCATAGCAGTGATCATGAGGATGAGGACATTGACAAAGACGATTGATTTGGCCTCTAACTAATCAAGGGAGTTCCTTTCTCTTGCTTTATAATTCAAATTCTATACATTGTGGACAATGTATCATTTAAGTTTGGGGGTGGGAACTTTATCTTAATGTTGTGCACTGCTCATATTTCTAGTTATTTTTCTATTTGTTTTATCTGAGTGCTTTCTGTTGTTTGTGTTTGATTTTGATTTTTCCGTTGATGAGAAATAGATTGACTTGATTATAGCCATTGAAAATTTGAAAAATTTTGCGTTTGTCTGTGTGCTTGAATTTGTTGTTGGATTTATTTTACATCGAACTCTTTGAACTCAATGAGCACGTACACTTAAGCACTTTGTTGTCTTGTTGTTTTGGAGAGTGTTTATGTGAGCAGTGTAGTCTTATAATCTCTTGGACTCTAGAACTTGTTTGAAGACCACTCGAGGCGAAATCTTAGGTAGTACTATACCAAAGAAAGGATCCAGGCCATTTTTGGAAAGTTTGAGCCTTTCTAGCCAACCCTTGATATGTGATTATCCTTAGTTTTCCCCTTTTGAGCTTGGATACATGTTGTTTTGTCACCCAATCATATAACCTATTTCCCTTTCAAAATATATATATATATATATATATCTCCACCTTTCACCTATAAGCACATTGATTAATAAAGGGACTATTCTCTTAAGTGGTGACAGAGGATTGAGCAAGAGGAAGCGGTCTTCACTTGGCTATGATAAGTATTACATATTTCCCTTCGAGAGTGACCAAGGGAAAGATCGAAGTTGAAACGGTTTACCACACGAACTATTTGATAAAGTTGTATTCTGCCTATCACAGGCAGCCGACAAAGCTGTGGTTGATCTTCATGTACATGCTATGCTATAGTTTCAGTAATGCACACGGAAACAAAGACTAGTGCTACTATAGTACAAGCATACAAAAAAAAAAAAAAAGAAGAAGAAGAAGATGTGACAAGAGCAAAAGTATTGGAAGTATTCCATGATAACTGAGGGAAAGTTCGAAATACAATTTTTATTGGTTGATGTGCTTAAGGTGATGTGAACCTCAAATCAATCTTTTACCATACCTTAACCTCAGCCAAAGTTATAAGCTGAAATTCTAGACATTGGTAGCATTTGGAAAGTTTTTCGTGCGTTATAATTTTTATGCAATCTTTGAGGCATGTTATATCAAATCTAATCAAACCATCTCGCACTCTTAGGATGTGTGTGCATAGAATTTTGTTCTAGTTTGCTCGAGGACTAGCAAAAATGTAAGTTTGGGGGTGTGATAACTCTGAATAAATCATGTTATTATACTGCTTTTAGGCACGTTTTTGGTATTGTTCTTAAGCATTAGAATTATGTTGCATATGTTTTTAGCAATTTGAGTTTTGTGTATCTTATTTTACTAATAAGTTGTTTTAAGTGATTTATCAATGCTAAGTCATGGAAATTTATTGTGCAGACACTTGCTAGAGCGTTGGAGAGCACTGGAAGACCAAAATGCACAGAGAGGACAGAAACTCAAGGCTGCAGCGCCAGGATGTTGGCGCTGCAGCGCTGGTAGCTGACACAAAGAAGGAATTGGACAGAAAGTTGGTGCTGCAGCGCTAGAAAGCTGGAGCTGCAGCACCAGAATTAGGGTTTGTTGTGTGTCTTGGCGCTGCAGTGCCAGCCCGCGAATTTTGAATCTATAAATTAAAACCCTAGCTGAACAAGAAGAGAAGGCGGTAGAGAGAAGAAGAAAAACAGAATTTGGAGGAGAGGAGACACGAAAGGAGGCTTAGAGACACTCTGGGAGGCTACGCATCAAGCTTTTAATCATTCTTCTCCGGTTTTGTATTCTTCTATTCTATCTATGTTGATGTTTTATAATATGAACATGGGTTGTTTGAACATGATTATGGAGTAGATATTTTTGTGTTAAGGATAGATGGATCCTAAACCTTTATCTTGAGTTGTTGTTTGGACAAGTGGAATTTAATGTGTTTTTCAAAGAGTGTGTTTTATTGTTCTTAATGCTTTTTATTATTTTGATTCCTTCGTTGGGCATGGTGATGTGTCGAATAGAGAAGCCATGCTGTTATGAATGGTTGAACTAATAAATATGATATTGTTATTTATGCAAAGGCCAGGGTAAAACATGCCATGAATGGAATAGGAGTAACCGAATAGGGATTCTAGGAAGTTTATGTGGTCCGCTTAAATTGTAACCGAATAGGGAGATTTAACTGAAACGAATCCAAAAACACTTGATTCTTCTTAATTTGAATTAATCTAGAATAGACCTGGAATACGGATATTCGAAGTTAATGATTCTTGAGATTGTGGTTAGACCTGGAATATGGATAACCAATTTATTGGGGATTCTACCATCTTGGAAAACATATTAAACGAAACTTGTCCATTCGAGACTCTTGTCAATTATGGTTTAGGTGAAGTCGAGTCCTTAGCACGTTAGTTCATAAGAGTCTTCATTCCAAAGTCTGAAAGTCTTCCTTTATTTATTGTTGTCATTTGTTTTATTTTCTTAGTTAATTGTTAGAAAATTTTTCCCCTACAATTATTCGTTTGCTCAAATAACGGTAAAAGTTGAGTCATAATTTTTGTAGTATTTGTTCAATCCTCGTTGGGAACGATATTCACTTATCATTTTATTTCTTGAACGATTAGTGCACTTGCTAGTGTCAATTTCATCGCATCACTTAAGTTAAAATAGGGTTTTTTTGGAGAATAATGAAAGCTAAAGAGAATGGGAGATGTGAGTGTAGAAATGTCCGTACCTTTTGATTGTGAGAGCCCCCTTATATAGTGTTTCAGAGTGGTGTTTGATTAGGAGAATGATTCAATGCTCTAATAGGAATAGAACTCTTGGAGATAAGTTTATCATTATCGCAAGCTGGATAACTATTTATCCATAGGCTGAAGTATTGTAATGGTACATGTAATGGTACTAGGGCTCTTGGTGCGGAATTATCATTGTGCCCTTTGTCAAGTGTGGTGATTTGATTGGTTGGTCTGTCTGAGTCGTGGAACTACCATTTTTGCCTTTAGAGGTTGCTACATGTCGTTATGCTATTGGGTGAGGATTTTCGTCTAGGATTTTACCATTTTGCCCTTAGCGGAAGGCACGTATCACTTTGCTATTGGATGTGGACTTTTCCCTTACATCACTCATATTTTATGAGAATAGTGATTTCTAAGAAAATTATAATTATCATAAATTTTGTCAAACGAACAATCTAATTTTTGTCAATTCTTAAGAATTCATAACTTCTGCATTGATTTCTCGCGTGATGAACATATCCTTACTAGTGAGGCAAGTAGGCAACCTACTTGGGAAATTAGAATAAATCCTTTTAGTATTTTATTTTTTCATTATAGAGATGGACATGTTGTTCCTATTATAGAGTGCATTGTTCTCAATTATACTAAGGATTTTCTTTTTCTCTTTAGATTCCTTCAAAAAAATAAATTTCACATTCCTCAATCCAGTTCTGCAGCAGCGCGTGCACCTTTGCTAGTAGTTATCATAATCCGCGAACTGAAGATTATATCCGTTTGGTTTTCTTAAAAGACTATTTAAAACCGATTAAAGGGATTGTTTAGTATCGACTTAAAAACAACTTCAAGTAACCACTTAAAAGTAAACAAAGCAATTTGATTAGTTCAGCCTTTATTTTTGGAAAGGTGACTTGAACATTAGTTTCCTGAAAGAAATGTCAACACATAACCACTAACTAAACTAGCTATTCTCTTGTAAAATTAATATTAATATTTAATATTTAACTTTTAACTTATATAAAATATATATCACATATATTTATATTATTATATATAAAATATTTTGGAGACATGCTCGTCTTTAATAAATTTTAAAAATAGACTTTCTTGCTTTCACTTCAGGTGTTTAATTTCTATAAACGATTATTTGTTATTTAATTATATTTAAGTCTTCATTTTTTAGTTAGTTTTATTAAAGACGTGCGTGCGCGTGTGTGGCTGGTGTGCGGGGGGGGAGGATTTCGATCATTGAAAAGTATAGTACAATCCAATGACTATCCAGTTGTCCTGAGGTGTATGAAATGGGTGTTGTATTTAAGTGTCCCCTAACACAATTTTGTTGGAAACACTAAGGAGGAGATTTTTTTAGGGAGGTCTTCATATAATACTGTATCCTCAATGTAAGAGTAAAAGAGTAAATTTAATTATTTATTAAAATTTAACATGCATATGAATTGAAAGAAAATTTTAAAAAAGATGTTGAACAAATTGAAAAAAAAAGAGTTAGAAAATTTTTCAAAGAAGAAAGGAAAGATTTTCCAAATTTCAAGGAGGTCCAACCGACCGGCAGTTTTGAAAGTTGGATGATTAGGCAGTCGATTGCACTACAAGAAAAAGCGGCATCAACTATCACCAACGAAAATTGTTCCGTCGATGATAGCTACTACGGATTATCACCGACGAACTTTATCCCTTGGTGATATTCGAAAAAATATCACCGACGGAATATTTCGTCGGTGATACTAATATTCCCTTGGTAATATTTTTTTTAATTTATCTTTTAATTTCTAATTAAATTTTCATGTGAAAAATACTATTACCGACGAAATATTTTGTTGGTGATAATAAATGCATTTTAAAAATATTTTAAATTATTTTTTTAAACTGAAAAAACGCTATCATCGACAAAATATTCCGTCGGTGATAATAAATAGATTTTAAAAACAATATCACCGACGGAATATTCTGTCGATGATAATAAATGGATTTTAAAAACAATATCATCAACATAATATTTTATCGGTGATTATAAATGCATTTTAAATTATTTTTATTTTTTAAAAAATACTATTATTTAGTTATCACCGACAGAATTAATCTGTAGGTGATAATGAACACATTTAAAAGTCCATTTTAAATTATTTTTGTTATTTTTTAAAAAAAAATTCAAATTTAAACATTATTTATGAATTAGTATATACTAATATTTAATAAATAAATAATATTGTAATAATAAATAATATGATTTAATAATAAAAATATATTAAAATATAGTAATATATGACTAATAATAAAATATAGTATAATTAAATATTTGTTATTTGTTCCTAAATAATTCTTTTATGAAATAAAAATATGCATTAATTCAAAAAAATATTTTATTTCTACATACTTTAAAAATACGTTGACAGTGTATTAAATAACATTGAATTTTTTTTTTCAACACAATGTCTTAAAAATAAATTAGTTATATTAAACTTAATAGTTGGTTTCATGTTATAAATTGAAATCATAATCATTGACTTGAAGTATTATTTATCATTAGTGAAAATATTTTACATAATTGAAAATGTCTCCGTTACTAATAATTAAAAATCGTAATAAAATTGTCTTTGCCGAAATCAAAACTACGTAGTTTTGATTTTAGGTGTGTTAATCCATTACTAAAGCTAACTTTTTGGTAATCCTTAGCCTAAAACTACGTAGAACTGTACTAATAATTAATAAAATAAAAATATAATTAAATATTTTATAATAGTGGATATTAGAAAATAATATAGTTAACTAATATATGTAGTTAAGTAATACAATATTATTATAGTACATATATAATATATAAATAATACATATAAATACATAAAAATATTAATTAACCAAACACTGCAATCGATCACAGCTTCAATTTTATCTTTTTCATTATAACAAAAAATGTATTGGGATTCCAACCAAACACTATAGTCGAGCCCAACTTCAATTTAAGGTTTAGGGTTCAGGGTTTTAAGGTTTAGGGTTTGTGGTTAATTAATTAGCTAGAGTTTAGTGTTCAAGTTTTAAGTTAATTAGGATTAGGTTAATTAGAGTTTAGGGTTGATGTTTAGGGTTAATTAAGGTTTATATTTAGGAACGACATACTAAATTATTATGAGTAATAATTAATATCATATTACTGTAGTACATATATAATATATCAATAATACTTATAATATCATTAATTAATATACATAAGGTAATTATATAATAAAATTATGAATTATTATAGCGTTGGTTACATTACTGTTAGCCTCAGTTACATTATAGTTTTAGGTTTTAGGTTTTAAGGTTTAGGATTTAGGGTTTGATAGTTTGACGGAATTAAAGTTCGGTATAATGATTTTTCAATATGGACTATCACTGATGGACACGTGTCCGTCAGTGATACTATTTATTCATTAGTTGATGAACTTAGTTTATAATTAAAATCCTTGAAATTTAAAATTGGTTTTATAATTTTAAAAAATATTATATAATTATTTAAAATAAAAAATGGTTGTTCAATTTTCCTTAATACTCTTCAACGACGGTACATTCCAGCAGTGATAACAATTTTCCCTCGTTGTAAGTTTCTAATAAAATTGTCAAGAAATATTTAATTTGTTTAATAGTAAAAAATATTATCATCGAGGGACATCTATCCTCCGTTAGTGAAAATAAATACATTAGAATATGTTTTAAAAGTCGATTAGTTTCGATTGTCTGACCGAAACCGAACTGTTTAAAAAATCTAGGTTGGTTAATTCGGTTACAAATCGATTAGTCGGGTTGGTTAGCAAGCAAAATAATTTCTAACAAAAACCGGCCAAGTAACTGACTTTCATTTACTTAATTAATTAATTAAAATTTTAATAATTATAGATATATAAGCCTGTTGACCCTCACCCATATTTTATTGATAACAAAACACAACTGTTATTATACTAACTAAATGTAGTAAGCAACAAAAGCGTTCAACCAAGGATCAAAGTTGAAGAACTCAAACCAAATCAAAGTATCAAGTGAAGACTGAAGAACTAGTATAGGTTTAAGATTTAAAAACCAATGTAAGTCTCACTTATACACTGTAATAGCTTGTTCAATGGCTCGAACAAACAAGGTTTTCTAAACCGATCGTTTTAAAACAAACATTTTCAAATAAAACAGAAAAACTGGGTTGGAAGACAACCCAGTCGACTGGGTACATATACCAGTCGACTGGAATATAAGATAGAAGGTCTCCAGTCGACTAGGTCATTCATACCAGTTGACTGATAAAATGGACAGAAGGTCCCCAGTCGACTGGATGAAATATACCAGTCGGCTGGATACCCAGAAGGTCTGAAAACGTGATTTTTTCAAGTGAACCCTATCGACTGGTATCTCGACCTAGTCGACTGGTAGTTCAAAAATATGACCGTTGGACTCCAAATCTGAACGTTTTAAAGCAAATCTTTTTCAAATTAAAGTCCTAACGACCATATTAATTGATTGCTATATAAACCAATTCATTTAAGCATTCAATAACAAGTTGTATACATTCAAAAAGAGTTGATCTCACACAATCAAGTTTTTATACTCTTGAAACACAAAAAGCTTTGAAATATTCTTATTGAGTCATTCTTCAAGCTTTACTTTGAAAGAGAGACATTATTCAGTTGTATAAGCTTCCATTAGCTGTTTCTCTACTATTTACTTTACATCATCTTTGTAAAGAGATTACTTCCGAGAGGAAAGGGATAGCTTCCGAGAGGGAGGGATTGTAAGGTTTGTACAACACCGGGAAAGTTGTATGACTAAGTTACTTAGTGGATTACTTCAAGGAGTTCCTTGAAGAGAGTGGATGTAGGGTCGAAACGAATCCGATATTGCCGAACCACTATAATATGAGTTTGTATCCTCTTCTCTCTAAACTCTTTATTTACAGCATATTACTTGTTTTAATTGTTTGCTGCTTATTCATTTTTATAACTTGCATTAATTCCGCAAAAAGTTTTAAAAACCCAATTCACCCCCCCTCTTGGGTTGAAACCTCGATCTACAATTGGTATCAAAGCTTCGTTCTCTTATTTAGGCTTAAAATCCTTGAGTTGATCCAATGGCAGCAAATAGCTACTATGAGGGACACTCTTATACTAGACCACCTTTGTTCAATGGCTCCAATTATAACTATTGGAAAAATAGAATGAAAATCTTTGTCGAAGGACAAGATTACAATCTATGGAGAATCATAGAAGAAAGACCTAGAATTCCTTCAAAAGAAATAGTTATTGGAGAGACTCTTCATACAACACCTAAACTCAAAACTGAGTACACTGACGAGGATTGTAAAACAATGTCTCTCAATAGCAGAGCAACAAGTATGTTACATTGTGCATTAGATATTTTTGAGTATAATAAAATATCTGCATGCGTTTCTACTAAAGAGATAGGGGACAAATTACAAGTCACATATAAAGGAACTAGTGAAGTAAAAAAGTCAAAAATTTACATGCTAATTTCTAAGTATGAATCATTTAAAATGTCTCCTGACGAAACTATTTCTGAAATGCACTCACGATTCACCACTATTATAAATGGTTTAAAACTGCTTGGTAAGAATATTGAGAAGGTTGAACTAACCAGAAAAATCTTGAGATCTCTGCCACCAGAATGGAAACCGAAGAGGACAGCCATACAGGAGGCCGAGAATCTTGACAAACTGGATGTTGAGACACTACTTGTGTCATTATTGACATATGAGATGGAAGAAATGACTCCCATCGTCAATAATGATGAGAAGAAGAAAAAGCATATTGCTCTCAAAGCTTCTACGAGCAGCAAAGAAATGGAATCAGAAAAAGAAGCTGAGAGTAGCGAGGAAGATGATGAAATGGCATTGATCACCAAACGATTTCACAGGTTCTTGAAGAAAAGCAAGAAACCTTACACAAAAGATCCCACTCCAAACAGGGAACCACTTATGTGCTATGGCTGCAAGAAGCCCGGTCACATTAGAGCTGATTGTCCAGTTTCAAACAAACCATACAAGGGCTTCAAAAAGAAAACCATGGTAGCAACTACCTGGAGCGATGACGAAGAAGATGAGTCATCAGACAAAGAAATTGGATACGAGGAAATTGCCAACCTTTGTTTGATGGCAATCGACGATGAAAGTGAGGTAACATCTTCTCCTTCTTCTAAAAATAATATTGTGAGTAGTAGTGAAGAATTGCTAGAAGTAATAAATGAAATGCATGAGGAATTGAAGAAATTCGATTCTAGAAATTCTGTTCTCAAGAAAGAGGTATCATCTCTCTCTAAAGAGATGATAAGTCTTAGAGAAGAAAAAGAAAAATTATCATCTTTACTGTATAATTCTTCTCAAGATTTTCTCAAAGATGAAAATGAAAATTTGAAAAATAAAATTTCTGAATTAAATAACACCATATCAAGACTTATGCTTGGTAAAGAAAAACTTGATGAAGTGCTTTCTTCCTAAAGATTAAGTGGAGGAAAATCTGGTGTAGGATACTCTCCTTTGGGAAAGCAAAAATCAAAAGAGAGCTTATATATATGCACACTCTAGAAATGGTTATACACATCCTAGAAATAACCAACATGTACATAATCAACATATGAATTCTGCACATGCTCATCCTAGGAATTACCATCATGGTTATCCTAGAAATAATTTGCATACATATGCTAGCATGTATCCTAGAATGCATCATTATTCATTCTCTAGAAATGACATGCATTTTCATACTCCTTACCATAGAAACATGTATCATAGGAACTATTATCCTAAGGATTATAGGAATGCACATGTAAGATATCCTAGAAATTTTAACTACTGTTATCCTAGGATTGTGCATCATCAATATGTCCATAGATCACCATATACTGTTAAGAAAGTTTGGGTTCCAAAAGGAACCGTGTTTTCTAGGACTAACCTCGAAGGACCCAAGAAATTTTGGGTACCTAAGAGTGCTATCGTATATCTTTGTGTGATGTAGATTTGCCTCCACACCAAGGAGAAAGGTAACTGTTGGTACCTTGATAGAGGATGCTCGAAGCACATGACCGGTGATAAAAGCGTATTCAATGAGCTAACTCTAAGAGATGGTGGACTTGTGACCATTGGAGACAATACTAAAATAAAGATCATCGGGCATGGAAAAGTCGGTAATGATTTCTCAACCTTAGATAATGTATTGCTAGTACAAGGCCTTAATCCAAATTTACTTAGCATTAGTCAATTATGTGACAAAGGATACAAAGTCACATTTGAAACCTCTCATTGTCTAGTGATAAGAGTTCATAATATCCATATGTTTGTTATATTTCCTCACGTTTTAATAGTTATAATTGCTTAAATCTTGGATTTTGATTATGTTTCATATTTTGTGGAGTAGATTGAGGAGTTGAATCAAATTGAAGTCAAAAGCAAGATTTTATGAAGAGTGGACAGCAACTTGGCGCTGCAGCCCCAGGAAGTTGACGCTGCAGCGCTGGAATGGCAAGATTTTATGAAGAGTGGACAGAAACCTGGCGCTGCAGCCCCAGGAAGTTGGCGCTGCAGCCCCAGACCGTGGGTTTTGAAAGTTATAAATACTAACCCTAGCAGAAAGAAAGAGAGCTCGGACAGAGGAGGCGGCCGTTGAATAGAAAATCTTTCTTCTATTTTCTTTAGGTTTTCTTTTAATTATGAGTAGCTAAATACTCTTCTTCCAACTGAAGGATAATTGAAGTCTTGGTTCTTCAAGAATTGTTAGATCTAAATAATTTTCATTGCTCTTTATTTCTTCTCTATTTATATATCTTCTGTGTTTATTATCAATTATTGTCTTGATTGATTGATGCAAAGGGCCCGTTGTTCAATTATCAGGTCAATAAATTTCCATTTAGAACTTTAAATCCGTAATTATTTAAATGTTCTAATATTAGTGGTAAAATAGCAAAGTTGATTATAACTAGATTTTCGATTTATGTTATAGAGATATATAACCTAGTCTAAATGAATCGAGCTTGTGTATTTGTTGGCTAGAATTGGTAGTCTTTCTAATTATTAATGCTGTCGATAGATTAAATCCTAAGAGCTTATTTAGGGTTGTTTATTAATAAGGGAAGTAATCAAAGAGCTTGTTTTGGTTATCGAGAAAGTAAGGAGAGATAGGTTGTTAGAGCTTGTTAGCAACCATAACCAATTTGGTGAAGAATAGAAGATTTTATCCTTGTATCTATGATCAATTCTCTGAACCAATTCTGAAATTATACCTTCGGTTGGATATTTACCTGATATTGATTTCTCCTTAGTTTTTAGTTGATTATAATTGCTTTCTCTTTTATTTCACTCTGATATTTCAAATCCTCTTTTTTCTTTACTTTATTTTTCATTAAAATAAATCTACCCAATCCCTGTGGATTCGACCTTGCTCATCACTGTTACAATTTGTATTTTTGAGAGTGAGAATTTTATTATTTGTTGGATTCGACACCCACCAAATTTTTAGCGGTTGCCAGGGATTGGTGTTAATTAGATTTATTTTAATGCTTTGATATTCTCGTGCAGGTGAACTGCAATACGTTCCTGAGATTGAGAAGACAGCTCGGGAGTTGAGGAAGGAAGCTAAATTGCGTGACAAACAAGCATTTTCATCCTCACCCCCCGGATTTAATTTAGTACCTAACTTAGTTGATTCATCTAGCGATTCTGAAACAGAAGAAGCAATGGCCAATCAAGAGAGAACTTTAAGGGAATTGGCTGCACCAAATTTAAATCAACAGCCACTCTGCATTACATATCCAGCTTTGGAAGTGGGTTTTGAGTTAAAATCTGGATTGATCCATTTTGCTCCCAACTTTTTTTGGTCTTGAGAATGAAGATCCTCACAAGCATCTGAAGGAATTCACGTGGTGTGTTCAAGCATGAGACCGCAAGGAGTGACCGAAGAACAAATCAAATTACGTGCTTTCCCATTCTCGCTGACTGAAAAAGCAAAGGACGGGTTATTTTATTTGCCCCCTGGCTCTATTACCACATGGATGGAGATGGTGAGATTGTTTCTTGATAAATTTTTCCCTGCATCACGAGCTGCTGGCATTAGAAGGGAGATATGTGGAATAAAATAGAAAGATACAGAGACCTTTCACGAGTATTGGGAAAGATTTAAGCAACTCTGTGCAAGCTGCCCACAACATGGAATTTCTGAACAGCTCCTCATTCATTATTTCTACGAAGGGCTCCTACCCATGGAAAGGAAGATGATGGATGCAGTAAGTGGAGGTGCCATAGTGAACAAAACTCCTCGTGACGCTAGAGATTTGATCTCCATCATGGCCGCTAACTCACAACAATTTGGATTCAGGCAGGACACATCTTCAATAAGGGTGAATGAGGCAAGTATATCTTCCATTGCAAATCAAATATCCAATCTAACTTCTGTTATCCAACAGTTAGCTGTAGGAAATATGCAACAAGTGAAAGCTTATAGGATTTGTGCCACCATCGGTCATCCAACTGACATGTGCCCTACACTTTGAGATGATTCCTACGAGCATGCCAATGCAGCTAGAGGATTTCCAGGCCCACCACAAAGGAAATATGATCCCTACTCAAATACCTACAACCCAGGATGGAGGGATCATCCCAATTTCAGCTATGGAGTAAGACCACCATTCCAACACTTTCAGCATAGACTGCCTGTTCCACCACCACAACAAAACTCCACAAGTTCAGGTATGTCTCTAGAAGAAATTGTTAAATCACTTGCAACTAACACGTAACAATTTCAACAGGAGACAAGAACAAGCATTCAACAATTGGAGAACCAAA
Organism: Bretschneidera sinensis; assembly: GCA_023935145.1. Classification (NCBI taxonomy): domain Eukaryota; kingdom Viridiplantae; phylum Streptophyta; class Magnoliopsida; order Brassicales; family Akaniaceae; genus Bretschneidera; species Bretschneidera sinensis. The sequence continues at coordinate 78,516,284 of CM043697.1, forward strand.
TAAGTCAATTGGCATCTTCTGTGAACCGATTGGAGTCTCAAGGTAAATTGACCTCCCAAACTATTATTAACCCAAAACAAAATGCTAGTGCAGTTACCTTGAGAAGCGGGAAGGAGTTGAAAGAACCCAGTAAGGCAGTACGTGGAGAAAAAATTGAAAAAGAAGTAGTTGTTCCTCAACCTCAAACTGACCAGCCTAGAGGACCTGATAGTGAACAACCAAAGGCATTGGTGACAAATCCTCCCTTTCCTACTAGATTGGCTAAATCCAAGAAAGAAGAGGAGGAGAAGAAAATTCTTGAAACTTTTCACAAGGTTGAGGTAAATATTCCCTTACTTGATGCAATTAAACAAGTGCCTCAATATGCTAAATTTCTCAAGGAGTTGTACCAACAAGAGGAAGTTGAAAGGTAATGAAAAGATAAGTATGGAGGAAAATGTTTCAGCCGTCCTCCAGAAAAAATTACCTCCAAAATGCAAGGACCTATGTATGTTTACTATCCCTTGCAAACTAGGTGATGTTAGGATTGAGAAAGCAATGTTAGATCCAGGAGCTTCAATAAATGTCATGCCTCTCTCTATTTATTCATCTTTGAATCTTGGTCCATTAAAAGAAACAGGTGTGATTATTCAACTTGCTGATAGATCTAATGTATATCCTGAAGGAGTTTTGGAGGATGTCTTAGTACAAGTTAATGGGTTGGTCTTTCCTACTGATTTTTATGTTCTTGACATGGAAGAAGATGAATCTTCTAATTCAACATTAATGTTATTAGGAAGGCCATTTCTAAAAACATCTAGGACAAAAATTGATGTGCATGATGGTACACTCACAATGGAATTTGATGGTGAAATTATTAAATTCAATATTTATGACGCCATGAGGTACTCTAATGATGTGTCTTCTGTTTTTGTTATGGATGTTATTGACCCGTTGGCGCGGGAAATCTTTGATCTAGTTGATGATGATAAACTAAAAGTTACACTTAGCAGGCATCTCACTCTTGAAGGGCTACGAAAGATCATGAAGAAGTTTGTGTTGGAGTCCGACCTACAGGATGCAATCTACGAATTAGAATCACTTAAACCTGTAAGGTATGAGGTGTCTTACATTGAGTTGCCTCTTTCTCACACAAAACTTCTTCCTTCTATTGTGCAGGCACCGAAATTGGAATTGAAACCCTTACCAGATCATCTGAAATATGCATTTTTGGGAGAAGGAGAAACTCTTCCGGTGATAATCTCAAACAAACTCTCCATATTAGAGGAAGAAAAGTTGATTCGGATGCTTAGAGAGTATAAAGAGGCTATTGGCTGGACTATAGCTGACATTAAGGGATTGAGCCCTTCCACATGCATGCATAGGATACTATTAGAGGAAGATTGTAAGCCATCTAGAGAAGCCCAACGCCGACTGAATCCACCAATGATGGAAGTGGTAAAGAAAGAGATTTTGAAACTTCTCGATGCAGGTATGATCTATCCAATTTCAGACAGTAAATGGGTAAGTCCGGTTCAGGTTGTGCCAAAGAAAACAAGTATAACAGTAATAAAAAATCCTGATGGTGAGTTAGTGCCCACTCGAATCCAAAACGGGTGGCGGGTTTGTATAGATTACAGGAAGTTAAATGCATCAACTAGAAAAGACCACTTTCCTTCCTCTTATGGTAATGTTTACATTATTCTTGCTGTGGATTATGTTTCAAAATGGGTAGAAGCTAAGGCAACTCGGACTGACGATGCTAAAGTTGTTGTAGATTTTGTCAAATCTCATATTTTTGTCAGGTTCGGGACACCAAGAGCTATAATCAGTGATCGTGGGACTCATTTTTGCAACAGAGTAGTGGGGGCTTTATTTAAGAAATATAATGTTACACACCGCATCTCCACTGCTTATTATCCACAAAAAAATGGGCAAGCTGAAGTATCTAATAGAGAGATCAAGTCCATACTCGAGAAAATCGTCAACCCAAATAGGAAGGATTGGAGTATGCGGCTTGATGATGCACTATGGGCCTACCGAACAGCCTATAAGACCCCCATAAGTATGTCTCCTTACCGTTTGGTATTTGGCAAACCATTTCATCTCCCAGTCAAACTAGAACACAAGGCATATTGGGCTGTCAAGCATTGCAACATGGGAATGGATAAATCAGGAGGACAAAGGAAATTACAATTGCAAGAATTGGAGGAAATCTGCAATGATGACTATGAAAGCTCGAGAGTATACAAAGAAAAGACCAAAGCCTTTCATGATCAACTGGTTTCTAGAAAAAAAATTTCTATTGGTCAGAAAGTTTTACTTTATCACTCTAGACTGAAGTTATTTCCTGGTAAATTGCGTTCTAGATGGGTAGGTCCTTTTATTGTTACTAATGTATTTCCTCATGGTGCAGTTGAAATACAAAGTTCAGATACAGGTAAAACTTTTAAGGTCAATGGTCATCGTTTGAAACCTTTTTATGAAGGTTTTCAAGTGTATAATGTTGATCAAATTATTTTAGAATGTCCGACTTATGGCGATTAAGAGGTGACAACGTCTAGCCAAAGACGATAAAGAACGGCGCTTTTGGGAGGCAACCCAACTTTTTGTCTTACTTTCCTTGTTTTATCTTTTTTCTTTATTTTGGCGATCAGCTTGCAAGACTCGAAGACCAAGTTGTCGGAATGGACAAAACATGACAACCTTCTTTGCTTACATGGGATTCACACAACCTTCGCCCCCAAGCACGTGACTGATATCTTGGTTGATGCTCAACATTTTCAGGGGAGTTTTCTACTTACTCTTGTTCTTTTATAGCTTTTGAGCATCTATTTTTGATACATTGAGGACAATGTATGGATTAAGTGTGGGGGATGGTCTCTGACATACGAATTTGAATATGATTTTACTTTGAACTTCACTTTTCAAGAAAATTTTCAAAATCCAAGTGATACTTTAGTTCTTGTTTGTGATCATTCTCTTCTGAATTCTAGATTCTGTCAATGCTTGTCTTAAATGATCTGGATTATTGTGAATTATTGAGATAAATTGAAGCGTAATAAGGGATTAGCATGAACAGTTGAATTCTTATTTACTACACCGTGATTAATTGCTCCTGATGATTGATTGAATGAAAAATGTGTTGGATCTAATGCACATAACCCTTTTTGTGCGCTTTTGAGCCAATGAGCATTCATATTATATTATGCTCCATTTTCTTAATTGAGTGATTGTCACACATAGTTGATTTTTCTAGAACTTGCTTTGTTATGCATGTCACGAAACTACATTGTTGAATTGGATGCATTGAATTAATAAGGGCATATAGGTGGAGCCATTTAGCTTTCTTAAAAAGCCTACCTTGATTTTTACTGTAGAAAGCCAATTTTGAACCTTGGCCCTTTTGTTGGAAGTTAACCATGGTATAAGCAATGCCAACCCATTCTTTCGTCATTTTCCCTCTTTTGAACCTCTAATTGAAAGATCGTACTAGCTTGTTCACATGAAGCTTCAAATTATCTCTGAAAGGATTGATAGATGCTGGGAATAAAGTGATTCAAGTTACAAGTGCCTTGAATTGCAAAAAGAAAAAAAAAATAAGCGGCCAGAAAAAAAAAAAAAAAAAAAAAAGAAAAAAATTTAGCCGGCCAAAAAGAAAGAAAAGTTGTGCAATTTTAATTGTTTGGAAGTGAATTGCTTGAAGAAAACATTCGACGTTATTGAGTTGTGCTTTGTGTGGAGAAGTTGGTATAATTCCTTTGACAAAAACACCTAAAAATTCCTTCTCACCACACCTTACCTAAGCCCCATTACAACCCATTTAAGGCCCTTAGATTCTTTGCATTCAATTCAATCCATTGATGTGATATATTAGCAAGCTTATGGTTAAGATCTTCTATGTTTTGACTTGAAAGTTCATCGATACCCTAAACACTTTGAGCGTATTGAGTGAATCCAATGAGAGAGTGTTAAATCCTATTGCATTTTGATTTTGAGAAGATCATTAAGGTGATTGTTCATGGTGTGATTTATAAGAATTTACACTATGAAATTGTTCGTTTCTTATTTGTCTTTAGATTTAAATCTCTAAAGCATGATAATTTGGATTATAGAGGATGAGTAAAGGTAGAAGAAGGAACGAGGATAAGAAAAGGTGATGAACTTGAGCTATTGTATGCTTGAGGACAAGCATTGTTACTTAGTGGGGGAATTTGATAAGAGTTCATAATATCCATATGTTTGTTATATTTCCTCATGTTTTAATAGTTATAATTGCTTAAATCTTGGATTTTTATTATGTTTCGTATTTTGTGGAGTAGATTGAGGAGTTGAATCAAATTGAAGTCAAAAGCAAGATTTTATGAAGAGTGGACAGCAACTTGGCGCTGCAGCCCCAGGAAGTTGGCGCTGCAGTGCTGGAATGACAAGATTTTATGAAGAGTGGACAGAAACCTAGCGCTGCAACCCCAGGAAGTTGGCGCTGCAGCCCCAGACCACGGGTTTTGAAGTTATAAATACTAACCCTAGTTGAAAGAAAGAGAGCTCGGACAGAGGAGGCGGCCGTTGAATAGAAAATCCTTCTTCTCTTTTCTTTAGGTTTTCTTTTAATTATGAGTAGTTAAATACTCTTCTTCCAACTGAAGGATAATTGAAGTCTTGGTTCTTCAAGAATTGTGAGATCTAAATAATTTTCATTGCTCTTTATTTCTTCTCTATTTATATATCTTCTGTGTTTATTATCAATTATTGTCTTGATTGATTGATGCAAAGGGACCGTTGTTCAATTATCAGGTCAATAAATTGCCATTTAGAACTTTAAATCCGTAATTGTTTAAATGTTCTAATATTAGTGGTAAAATAGCAAAGTTGATTATAACTAGATTTTCGATTTATGTTATGGAGATATATAACCTAGTCTAAATTAATCGAGCTTGTGTATTTGTTGGCTAGAATTGGTAGTCTCTCTAATTATTAATGTTGTCAATAGATTAAATCTAAGAGCTTATTTAGGGTTGTTTATTAATAAAGGAAGTAATCAAAGAGCTTGTTTTGGTTATCGAGAAAGTAAGGAGAGATAGGTTGTTAGAGCTTGTTAGCAACCATAACCAATTTGGTGAAGAATAGAAGATTTTATCCTTATATCTATGATCAATTCTCTGAACCAATTCTGAAATTATACCTTCGGTTGGATATTTGCCCGATATTGATTTCTCCTTAGTTTTTAGTTGATTATAATTGTTTTCTCTTTTATTTCACTCCGATATTTCAAACCCCCTTTTTTCTTTGCTTTATTTTTCATTAAAATAAATCTACCCAATCCCTGTGGATTCGACCTTGCTCATCACTGTTACAATTTGTATTTTTGAGAGTGAGAATTTTATTATTTGTTGGATTCGACACCCTCCATCTAGTTATAGACATCAAGAGCAACAAGATCAAATTCATTGGCCATAGACATGAAAATGTCTACATAGTTGATTTGAAATCCTTGCATTCTGAAAATAAAAAATGTTTTCCTGCTTTTAGTGAAAATCCATGGCTATGGCATAGAAAGCTTGGTCATGTAAACATGAACTTACTAAAAATAGTTTCAAGAAAAGATTTAGTTATTGGACTTCCTAAAATCAATTTTGAAAAAGACAAAGTATGCAATGCTTATCAAATGGGAAAACAAACTAGGATTTCTTTTAAAGCAAAAAATGTAGTCTCAACTACTAGACCTTTGGAACTTTTGCATATGGACTTATTTGGTCCAATTAGTACCATTAGTCTAGGTGGCCATCAATATGCTCTTGTTATTGTTGATGACTATTCAAGATATACCTTTGTTATTTTTATTGCTTACAAGGATGAAGCTTTCAAAGGATTTGAAAAGTTTTGCAAAAAGGTACAAAATGAAAAAGGAATTTATATTTCAAGCATAAAAAGTGATCATGGCAAAGAATTTGAAAATCAAAGCTTTCCAAAATTTTGTGATGAAAATGGAATTAATCACAACTTTTCAGCTCCTAGAACTCCTCAACAAAATGGAGTTGTTGAGAGGAAAAATAGAGTTCTAGAAGAATTTTCAAGAACTATGCTTTGTGAAAATAGTTTACCAAAATACTTTTGGGCTGAAGCCGTGAATACTTCTTGCTATATATTAAATAGAATTTTGATAAGGCCTCTGCTTGATAAAACTCTATATGAACTATGGAAAGGGAGAAAGCCCAATATTTCCTATTTTTCGTGCTTTTGGTAGTAAATGCTTCATCTTAAATAACAATAAAACTAACTTGGGTAAATTTGATTCCAAGACAGATGAAGGAATATTTTTAGGATATTCAACTACTAGTAAGACTTATAGAGTTTTCAATAAGAGAACTCTAGTGGTAGAGGAATCTGTGCATGTAACTATTGATGAATCTAACCCAATGAGTAGTAGATAAGTTTCCTTTAAAGATGATGCAGATTTTATTCCAAGAATGGAAACTTCTACTCCCATTGTTGACCCAAAAGAGAGTTCACCTCAAGCTAATGAAGAGATGAAAACTCCCAATTTGGACCAACCATCCTCAAGTCAACAAAAGGAAAGTCTACCCAAGGATTGGAGGTATGTAAATTATCATCCAATTGATCAAGTGATTCGTGATCCTTCACAAGGGGTAAGAACTCGCTCTTCCATTAGAAATATTTGCAATTTTGTAGCTTATTTGTCTCAAGTAGAACCTAAGACATTTATAGAAGCTGAAAAAGATAATGATTGGATAATTGCAATGCAGGAAGAGATCATTCAATAATTGGAACTAAATGGGTGTATAGAAATAAAATGGATGAAAATGGTATAGTAACTAGAAATAAGGTTAGACTAGTTGCTAAGGGATATAATCAACAAGAAGGAATAGACTTTGATGAAACCTATGCTCCTGTAGCTAGATTAGAAGCTATTCGAATGTTATTAGCCTTTGCATGCTTTAATAAATTCAAACTATTTCAAATGGATGTGAAAAGTGCCTTTTTAAATGGCTTTATAGAAGAAGAGGTTTATGTTGAGCAACCTCTTGGATTTGAAAATCCTAGTCTTTCAAATCATGTCTACAAGCTTTCTAAAGCTCTATATGGGTTGAAGCAAGCTCCAAGAGCATGGTATGAAAGACTAAGTAAATTTTTGATTGACAATGATTTTGTAAGAGGTAGAATAGACACAACTCTCTTCACAAAAACTCACAAAAATGACACTTTGATAGTTCAAATATATGTTGATGATATTATATTTGGTGCTACTAATGAATCTATATGTCAAGAGTTTGCAAAGTGCATGCAAGGTGAATTTGAAATGAGCATGATGGGAGAACTTACCTACTTCCTTGGACTTCAAATCAAGCAACTAAGAGAAGGCATCTTCATCAATCAACAGAAGTACATTAAGGACCTACTAAAGAGGTTCGGGATGGAAAGCTCAAAGCCACTTGGAACGCCTATGAGCACAACTACTAAACTTGATCATGATGAAGGAGGTAAAACTGTAGATTCTAAATATTATAGAAGCATGATAGGTGCTTTACTTTATTTGACTGCAAGTAGACCTGATATAATGTTCAGTGTATGCATGTGTGCTAATTTCAGGCTAATCCTAAGGAATCACATGTAGTTGCAGTGAAAAGAATCCTTAGATATCTACAAGGAACCCAAACCATAGGATTATGGTACTCTAGAGATTTATCTTTTGAGCTTGTAGGTTATTCAGATGCTGATTTTGCTGGATGTAGGTTAGATAGAAAAAGCACAAGTGGTACATGCCAATTCTTAGGAGCTATGTTAACCTCTTGGTTTTCCAAGAAACAAAATTCCGTTGCACTATCAACCGCCGAGGCGGAATACGTTGCAGCCGGAAGTTGTTGTGCCCAAGTATTATGGATGAAACAACAACTAGAAGACTATGGCATGAACCTCAAAAACATTCCAATATTTTGTGATAATACTAGTGTTATCCACTTAACTAAGAACCCTATTCAACACTCTAGAACAAAGCACATAGAAATAAGACATCATTTCTTAAGAGACCATGCTAAAAAAGGTGACATAAGACTAGAATTCATTCCTTCAGAAGATCAAATAGCTGACATTCTTACAAAACCTCTAGGTGAAGCTAGTTTCTATAAGAAAAGAATGTTAATGGGATTGCTGGATTATGATAAACTGAATATTTGATTGCTTTATAATTCATCATTTGCATGTTTGACATCTAGTGAAAGAGTATTAATTCTTGTTTAAATATCTCTCTCACTCAAGATGTCATAGATAAACAAATTTCATGCTATATTTCAAGACTGAAAATTTTCATAAGGGTCCAATCGACTGGTGGATCTATACCAGACGACTGGTAAGTTTGACCAAGTCGACTGGTAAGTCTCTGTCTCTTCTTCCAAACGACTAGTAAATCTGTCCAGAAGTTTGGTATCTGTAGACCCTGTTTGGAGCTAATTTTTTGAAAATCAGTTATCATCCAATCGACTGATCAATTCAATCCAGTCGACTGTAATTTCACTGTCAGTTTACCCAGTTGACTGGTACATAAACCCAGTCGACTGGTGTAGAAACTGTTCATCTTTCCAAAGCTACCCAGTCGACTAGTATCGCGATTCTATATAAGGGACTGTTCATTTTTCTGATTTTTTACGCTATTATCGAGCACCCCTGTTTTCTCTCTCTAGAAAAATTCACATTTTTTATCCAAAAACCATCCAAACTTCATCTAAACACACCGATCTACTCATCCACAAAGAGATTTTTGACTTTCTACGGTTAAAATCTCTTATTTTCACCAAAATCCTTTTTACCCAAAAACTCATTTTTCTTCAAAATGAGCGATAAAATCCATATAAAACTCACAACAAGTGGACCTAATGCGCCTAAAAAGCCAAGGTCTTCAAAATCTTCGGCATTGGAGTCGAGGGGAAAGGGAGCAGCAGGCTCATCTAGCAGAACACCCAGAACAGAGTTGGAGGAAACTCTGTTTTCTAGTCCGGCTGCTCATACGAGGTATAACTCCGTAATCCGTAATAAAAAGATCATGACGGGTAGAGTTGTTGATTTTGACTCTATTCGTCATGAAAATTTTGATATTTTACCAGCATTTGAGGCAATAAATCTGACCCCACTGGTTAGAATACATGAAAAATATTACCCGCGACTGATTCACTAGTTCTACGCGAACTTGGTGAAACCCAGTCCTCTGGCTCTGAGATTCAGAACCAGAGTAAGTGGTGTGGAGTTTGAGGTCAACACTGACCTCTTGATGAGCATACTGAGAATCCCATTAAGGGGGATTCAGTGGAGTCTGGATGGATGGCCAGACAACTTTGACGTCGAGGCGGCCTGTCAAATAGTCAGGGGAGACCCTAACTATGTGTACAGACCCACTACATTTCACATGTGTAGTGACATGCCCCTCGACTCAAAGATGTTTCAACTGATTGTCAGTTGGACCATCCACCTGAGACTCGGGAGTCGAGGGTATCTATCTAAGATAGATACGGTATTGATTTGGTGCCTTAAATCTGGGCACCACTTTAATATTTATCCTCTGCTGCTCGCCAACATGATAAATGGGGAAGCGAGCGACTCTAAGTGTCTTCCTTACAGGATGCTCATTACGCTCATACTCCAGCACTTCCGGGTGCCTATGCCAGCCTCCGAGGCTCAGGATATTGGACCAATGGACATCATCAATGTCTCATCACTAAAGAAGATGGGATACGCAGTTCGAGATGGCTTCTTCTATCCAAAAGCCGGGAAGTGGTTACGGATACGAGGAGATGAGAGTGATGATGATGAGGAGGAGGAGGCTGCTACCTATGCTGATATGGACACTGACACCCGAGCACCTCCGATTGGTGACTCGAGTACTGGCCCGACTGGATATGGAGACATAATTCAGGCTATCTCGAGCCTTCAGATAACGATGGAGTCCGGATTCCAGTCCATGCAGTCAGAGTACCAGAAATTGAGCTCCTCCATCGACCACTTACGGGACGACTTCGAGTTACATCGAGAGCACACTGAGGGTTCCCTAGCTGAGATTAGGGAACTTCTTTGTGATGGCTCGGACTCTCTCACTCCTTGAGTCAGTTTATATGTCATTTTCATGTTTTTCCAGCTCTTACCACATAGCACAGACATATTTTGTATTATTTTGTCTTATTTATGGCTCTACGAAGCCCGTTCATGTATCGACTTTTAATATATGATGTTATGTTTCTATTAGCCATAATTCATATATCTATTTACATTATTTGTGATATGTTTGCATAGTTTTAAACTGCTTTTATTCACGAAAATACTATGAAGCTGATAATGCTTGTATGAAAACTTCTGGTTCTTCCCGGGAAGGCTTTCGAAATCCGAATGAAGCCAAATTTTTGCATACAAGTTTGTTTAATCATTCTCTAGATGACTGTAGTGAATAAATAGCTTATTTTTCGATTTCTAGCCTCTTTGGTTGCTGTTGTCAAAACGGGAGAGAAAAACCGAGAAAAACTGAGAAAAACCAAATAAAAGAAACCAATGCATAGATTTAGGGGGAGTACTGCTCCAAAACTTATTCTTTGATTGGTTGAGTTAATTGTGGTTGGTTGATATATATATGAATTGCGTTTGTCTGTTTACAGGGTGGTTTTATTCGAAAAACAGAGGAGACTCTGTTCGATTTTTCGTAAAAATCAAACACTTAGCCTTTTTATCTGTTTTCTCATCATTAGTTTTGTCATCATAAAAAAGGGGGAGATTGTTGACCCTCACCCGTATTTTAATGATGACAAAACAAAACTGTTATTATACTAACTAAGTGTAGTAAGCAAAAAAAGCGTTCAACCAAGGATCAAAGTTCAAGAACTCAAACCAAATCAAAGTATCAAGTGAAGATTGAAGAACTAGTATAGGTTTAAGGTTTAAGAACCAATGTAAGTCTCACTTATACACTGTAATAGCTTGTTCAATGGCTCGAACAAACAAGGTTTTCTAAACCGATCGTTTTAAAATAAAACAGAAAAACTGGGTTGGAAGACAACCCAGTCGACTGGGTACATATACCAGTCGACTGGTATATAAGACAGAAGGTCTCCAGTCGACTGGGTCGTTCATACCAGTCGACTGGTAAAATGGACAGAAGGTCCCCAGTCGACTGGATGAAATATACTAGTCGACTGGATACCCAGAAGGTATGAAAATGTGATTTTTTCAAGTGAACCCAATCGACTGGTATCTCGACCCAGTCGACTGGTAGTTCAAAAATATGACCGTTGGACTCCAAATCTGAACGTTTTAAAGCAAATCTTTTTCAAATTAAAGTCCTAACGGCCATATTAATTGATTGCTATATAAACCCATTCATTTAAGCATTCAATAATAAGCTGCATACATTCAAAAAGAGTTGATCTCACACAATCAAGTTTTTATACTCTTGAAACACAAAAAACTTTGAAATATTCTTATTGAGCCATTCTTCAAGCTTTACTTTGAAAGAGAGGCATTATTCAGTTGTATAAGCTTCCATTAGCTGTTTCTCTGCTATTTACTTTACATCATCTTTGTAAAGGGATTACTTCCGAAAGGAAGGGGATTACTTCCGAGACGAAGGGGATAGCTTCCGAGAGGAAGGGATTGTAAGGTTTGTACAACACTGGGAAAGTTGTACGACTAAGTTACTTAGTGGATTACTTCAAGGAGTTCCTTGAAGAGAGTGGACGTAGGGTCGGAACGAATCCGATATTGCCGAACCACTATAATCTGAGTTTGCATCCTCTTCTCTCTAAACTCTTTATTTACAGTACATTACTTGTTTTAATTGTTTGCTGCTTATTCGTTTTTATAAACTTGTATTAATTTAGCAAAAAAGTTTTAAAAACCCAATTCACCTCTCTCTTGGGTTGAAACCTCGATTTACAAAGCTTTTATGCTAAACTTGTACACTCATTTCTCTTATTTTCCTTCTTTGTCTCTGTAAAGATTGATACCTCAATTGAAATATTTAAATCATGAAGTTGTATTTTGAAATATAAATTAAACATAAGATCAAAGGAAGTAATCGTGTAAAAGCTAAGATTCAACTTGGTTATAAACGAACAGTCTTGGTCATTAGTTATATAACTGGGAAATGAGAGGAAAAGAGTTTCAAAATCTTAAAAGAATTGAATAGGGGTAAAAATGTAATTTCCAAGGGTACTATATAACGTTAAAGGCCTGTCTTCAGCAAAATTTCTCATTTCTTCTTCTTTGAGAATCGGCCGTAGAGAGAGTTAGAGAGAAGAAAGGGAAAAAAGGGAAGAGAAAACCCTTTTTTTTTTCAAATTTGTTCTTGCTCTCTACCTCTCATCCATGGGTCTTTTGCTCTTAAACTTTAGAAACCATCTCTTGGAAGCTGGAGGAAGGAGATGATGCTGGAGGTAGGCTGCCACAAGCGGCTGGAGGCGCCGCTTGGGACCCACGAAATTTGGACAAGGGCTGTTTTTCTAAGCCATTTTTATCAGGATTTTGAGGTATTTTCGAAGAGTTATAAACTACCAAGTTAAACTAGACTTCTTGATGTTGATTTTTGATTTTTGTTTGAGGTAATTTGGATTTAATTTGAGGGATTTATGAGTTGTTGCAGTTGGAATAATTGTTCAGAAATTCTGGAAAATTATGTTTTCTGGGTAGTTTTGTGAGCTGTTTTTCAACAATAATTTGAGGTAGTTTTGGGTTCCAACTATTTTTAAGTTAAAGTATACTTCCTAAAGTTGATCTAGAACTTTGTTTGAGATGATTTGGATTTAAATTGATTTATTTTGAAATATTTGAAATTGGGAGAAAATTTGAAAGAAATCTGGAAATTTTTATTATGGACCTTTGATGTTAAGGTTTGATTTTTTGTTGTTGTGGGTATTGTAAAATCTAAAATTTATTGATCAAAGTTTGATTAAATCCTAAACTTTGGATGTGACGGGTATTGTTAAGAGTATAAGTTTAATTTATGGAAGTATAAAGTTTGATGGATTTATGATTATTGAAGTTGGGTTGTGAATTTATGGTGGAACTTTGAATAAATCTTGAGTTATAGCATGAAATAGCTTAAATATATAATATGAAGTGGTTTTAAATATGTAAGTTTTAGGGTTTGAAGTATGAAATCTTTCTTGGAATTAAAGGAATTTCTTTGATTAAGAGACTTTCTTGATGAAATTAAATATTTAGAAAGAAAACTTTTGCAAATTTGGAATTTTGGGTGATTACTCCAAGTTAGAGTTTGGAAAATGAAGAGTATGTGAGTTTGGGAGTTTGATAATATAAGGATTTGTGGACTTATGGATTTATATGACTTATGAATTTGCTTAAAGTTTAACACTTGCTAGAGCAAAAGGGAAAGTTTCTAATTTTGAGGAATTTAGTGATACAACAAGTTTGGAAGGAATTTTATAGATGGATAATTGTAACTTTGTGAATTAAGTTACTGTATGGAAAGCGTTAAATATACGAGTTCAAAATCTTGATGGTATAAAGATTATTGGATTGATATGGTTTTCTTGAATTGGAAAAGTTATTGAGGAAATTACATTTCATTGTCATGAGATATGAATCTCAAATTTGATAAGGAGAGGAAAAAAAAGAATATGGAATGAAAGAAAGAATGAGGAAAAGATAGACAAAGAAAAGGAACCTTATGATATTGTTTTGTTTTGATTATTTCTTGTAGTTACTTGATAAAGATAACTACTAATACATACGTCGTCTTGGATTGTTATACTAAATGGTATATTCTTTAGGTGTGGTAGAATAACATACTAAAGGCAAGGAAAAAGTCCAAGAATAGCACTTGGTGCTATCAAGGTGAGTGTCACCTCACTCTTAGCATGATAAAATTATATGTTAAAGACGAAATGCGCTAATAATATAAGTGTGTGAATATATGTGTGCTTGATTTAAACATGTGATACATATTATTTATGATGAAATGAATTAATGGATATATATTTTTAAATTGTTGTGTTTGAATGCATTTCGTGTGACATGCATTTCTTGATAATCTTATGGAATCTAGTGAAAGAGAAATGGAACCGAGAGAATGATAATGAAAGGATAGGACCCCACCTAGTGTAGGTTGTGACCTAGGTGAAGGGGATCTGATGATGATATGGAAATGATAGGACCCCACCTAGTAAAACTGAACCAGAAGAGGATGGCATTAGTAGAAGGTCACAACTCAGATACTTGGTCAAGAATAAAAAAGGTTGAAAGATAGTAGCTCAGGTATATATTTTAGACTTATGCTGATAATTTTTGTTCTAAATTATGAGATTTTTGTTAAGCCAATCTCATGGCTTCATTTCTGTTAAATTGTCAGTTCTAGCCATACTAACAACATCAGACATTTAGGCTATGATTAGTTGAGAGGAGAAGTGTGAGGAAGGAAAGAGAGGAAATAAAAATGAGAACAAAGAAAATATTGATCTTTTCATCATTGATAGAGAGGATGAAAAAGTGAAAAGAAAAAAAAAACTTATTTTGGTTGTTTTACTGATAAAATAGTATTCACATAAACAGAGAAACAAAGAACAATGGTGGTTTCTCCTATTTTTAGGATGTGCCAAGGTTGTTGCACAATGTGAGATTATGTGAATACTTGTTTATTAGTAAACTTGTTATAATGTGCTTTGTGTTTGTAAGTTTGTATGCATGTTAATTAAGGCTTGTTTTGGGTTCTTCATGGTACGTTGTTAATTTCTCTGCTTTTGCTCTTGTTTTTGGTATATAGTTGTTTGGTGCAATGATAAAAGTTGGAGCTACCGCTTTGAAATTAGAGTACATAAGAATACATTTGACTTTAATTAGTAGTAACTATATATGCATTCACACACATAGAGGATCTTGTCTTTAGAGGATTTTATTTTTGGATCAGTTGACCTTAGTAAATAACCTAGCTTTTAATGCATTAATTATGGACATATGACTAGACATGGATAGTTTGGGGCATTGGGGTCTTAATTACAGTATGGTTTTTGTAGTTGCCACTAAGCTTTGTATCTGTAGAGTAGTGATTGATGACAATGTTTACATCGGGCATTGGGGTCTTAATTTTTGAAGTATTAGCTTTATTTCACCTTTAAATCGGGACATTTATCTTTACTGTTCTTTCTTTGATTAAAACTCCAGAACCTTGGAAATAAGGTTCTGTAATTTGAAGAGTTTCTTTGAATAAATTACATTTGATTTTCTGATAGTTTTTTGGTATGTTGTTTTAAGGTTTCTGGCATGCTCCTAGGGATCTTCTTTTTGCGAAAGAAAGAGATTGACTGGTATTATGAGGGTGGTGCTGCTGCTATATTCCCAGATGGTATGTTTTATACGAATCCTCTGTTGATCTCCTGAATGTTATTGTCTTTTTGTGCAAATAATTCTTTTAAGTTTTCCTTGCAATTTGATTTAAGAAAACGTTTGAGACTCTGAGGTAACAGTTGAATGAAATTTCATGTTATCAGAATTCGGAATATAACTAATGAATATGGAGAAATAATAAAATACTTCTTCTTGCTTTATCTGGTTGTGATAATTTTCCTTTGTAGTTGCAACATTTTTCAATTTTAAGATATTATATATGTTTTCAGAAATCATACACAATGAATGAATTCCAGATTGCTTGGGAATTTCACTGAATAATCTATAAACCAACTCTTATGCACTTGATTGGATCATGTTTCTCTCTTTTTAAAAAAAAAAAAATTATAATAAGAAATTAGCATAGAAAATAAGAAAGTATCATCAAAGGGAATATGTTTGCTTCCATGGTGTGTTGTTTACTTTCTTGATGTTTTATTCTTGCACTTTATGACAATTAGACTTGAGTAATTTTTTTATGTCGCTGAATGTGTGTGCTATTCTTTCAATATGCAGCTTGTGAGCCAATTAGAGATCTTATTCCAGAAAGTGAGAGTTAGCTTCATTGATACCTATCGCAAAAGACTAAATTCTGATGATAAGGAACAAAAGTAAGAGTTGTAATTTTCTTGAATGGGATGTGCATATCTATAGAGTAAGTTGTAAACGAGGAATCAGTCTTGGGCAGCAAGAAGTGTTATTGGTGTTACCTTGAATTAATCCTGGGCTTTAGTTATTGCATGTTCACGTAACTAAAAGAAAAATGCACAACACATTTGGCTATATTAATTATGACATTGCATACCATGGAGTTTTAAAATGCTTTTCAAATAGCACAAACACTAGAGACATTACAAAGAAAATCAGTGTAAAAGTAGTTCAGTGCATAACGAGGTACACTCCATCGGTAGTAATATTTCTTTTTTTCAAAATACATTATCACCGACGGAATATTCTGTCGGTGATAATAATAATTTTTTGAAAGTCACTATCACTGATGGAAATATCCGTTCCGTCGGTGATAAATTATTATTTATTTATTAAAAACGATCAAAATTATTTTTTTTAAGTAGCATCATTTTTTATTATTTATTTATTAAAAACAATCAAAATAATTTTGTTTTTATGGAAGCATCACCGATGGATTATCCGTCGGTGATAGTTGTCGGTGATATTATTTTTTTTGACAGATATTTTTTCGTCAGAGAAAAGTGGTATCACCGAGGAGGTTATCACAATCGGGTCATCACTGACCGAAGTCCATCGATGATAAAGTTATCACCGACGAGAAATATAGTATCACTGACAGATTTTGTTCGTTGATGATACATTTTTTTTTGTAGTGCTGGTTTGGGTGAACCGGTCGATTGATCGGTCGGCTAGTGGCAAAATCGATCAGTCGGTCGGCAGGTAAGGTTACTGATCGACTAGTACTCGATTGGTGTTTCAGGGGCATTTTTGTAAAATTTTGAAAATAACCAATTGATTAGACCGTAATTTTCATATAAAAGAATTTTGAGAAGTTTGAAATCATTTTCTCACGTTTGAAATTTCGTTTTCTCTCTCTACAAAGTACCCACTCTCTAGAAAAGCTCTCAAAACACTATAAAACTTAAGAATTTCATAATCATAACTTAGAAACCGATTGATTCATAGAAGAGTTTCAAAAAATTTGAGGATATAACTTTGAAAAGGTAAAAGTTCAAGAATTTTATTATGAAATTTCAATTTTTAAAGTTTTTTCTTTTACTTTTCTTAAAAAGGGGTTTGAACTTGGATTCAAACCAAAAGAAAATAATTTTCAGAAAATCTTTGAATTTGAGATAAGATAAACATGCATACATGAAGTTAACTAGGTACATGGTATAAAAATTAAAATATGAGATAATAAGTTTGATGAAAATTTTATGCTTAGGTGGTGGTGAGCAACAATCTCGTGAAATTGTTGAGAAGAGTAAGAAAGGCAAAGAGGTTATCCACGATTAGTTTTATGTGCTACGAGGTGAGTACGATTTACCGTTAGCAAGTGAGACAAATAAGAAAAGTATATAAAACTTGAAATGATTAATATTATGAGAATGGATTATTGAATATATTATGAATATAATTGATTTGATGAATATATGATATGTGTTAATTAAATGAGTAAATAGAAGTACGAATAATCATATGATTGAAAATGAATGTATATGACAAGTTAATGAAACCGTATCCTTGAAAAGATAAGATTGATGAGAAATTGATGAAATATATGTTGAAAAGAGAAATAAATCTCTTGAGATTATGATAATTGAGTCGATATTATATATGAAAAGATTAATTAATTTATATGTTGAAAGAAAGATTTTATGAAAGAAAATGATTTTAAATTGTGTGATGATATGATATGTCTTCTTGTATGTGATTGCTCATATGCATGCTACGGCCACTAAGAGATGGAGTGTGTGGTCTTGGGGAAGATTAGAATCATGGTTGGTCTAGATGTAAATATGTTGATATGTGGAGAGATGTCCCCAAAAGCTGTACTAGAGACTGGTATGGATACTCCAAAACGGATAAATTACCCATACGTTGATAGTATGGATGATATGTGATGTGAAAGAAAAGAAATGATGAAATAAGGATGCTAATGCATTCATGTTTATATTATTTATATTAATTGAGATGCTAAGGAATTAGAATGATTATGAAATATTGATTTGGGTATGAATCTCATGATGAGATAGTTGTTATAAAAAGTTGATGAAAATATCTATATGATTTTCATATAATGAATGTGAAATTCATGATGAGGATTATGATAAAAGATGATGATAATAATATCAAAGATGATAATTATATGTTGGTTGAAATATATGAGATGAAATAAGAATTGATATCTATATGATAATTGAAATATCATGATATGAGAATTGATAGATGAATAAATGATTTGAATTATGAATAAGAATTGTGATACAATTATGACTAGAAGTATACAAATCTAGTACTTTTAGTAAATTGTAATTTACTGAGCTTGTGATGCACATTCCTCAATATTAAATAATTCCAGGCCGTAGGCAGGACTAGTAGATCCTTATCTTGAGATTCAGAGTAAGTATATGGGTAACTCCTCGTGGTTGGCATCCTCAGTCAGAAAAAGGAAAGAAAATAAAGAAAGAAAGAAATAATGAAAAGAAAAGAAGAAAAGAAATGAGAAAATAGACAGTTGTATATATTTGTAAAGAGTTGTATATGAACATGCATTTTTCTAAATATTTGGATATTTTGTGAAAGTTGTAACTCCTCTGTAAAAGAGTTGAGGTTGATGATTGTAATTATTTTTCAGTATTTATGCAATAGTTATTGCCTATATGTGTCGTTCTTGGATCTAAAAAGTGATGGCACCATCTCGGATGGACTCACCCGAGATGGGTCGTTACAATTTTGGTATCACAACTATAGATTTTATGATTATGTAGATTACACAAAACAAATTGGTAAAGTGGAAATCTAAAATAAATTATTGTTAATGCAGAGTCTAAGGAATGCTGCCTGGACGTGGAAGACCTAAAGCTAGGGTTGTGGGATAGAGAAGGCGTGGTAGGCCCTTTGTGTTCAGACGAGATGAGGTAGAGGTAGAGGTAGAGGTTGATGTATACTATGTAGTTCTTGAGATGGAACATGTTGATAGTGCGCCTGGTACTAGTGGTGCAGTGAGAAATTATGGTGCTGAAAGAGATAAGTTAAGAGAAGCTCTTGGTCATACTATTGGGAGAATGAATTAGGCAGATGGTAGAGCTGATATTCTATATTGTAGATTGGATGACCATGATAGACTAGATCCTGATGTAGTAGTAAATCTTGTGAGGAGCCTTGAGAGGTATGATGTTTAGAGGGAAGAGGGTGAATTTGGTCACGAGATGCAAGGAGATTGTTTTACTAGATTCATGAAGTTTAAAACCACATTTTTTAAAGGGATTTGATAACCCTTCTGATACTGAATTGTGGATAAAACGTGTTGAACATTTATTTGGAGTGTTACTTGTGATAGACAATAAGAAGGTTGCCTTCGTATCTTTTTTAATTAGAGGGTGAAGCTTCTAATTAGTGGGAAATTGGTGGGATGATATTTTCCCTAGGTTGAATATGGATGTAGATTGATCCTTAACCTAGAGTAGGTTTAAGGAAGTATTCTTTGTAAAGTATTTTCTTGATGCTTTTAGATCTTAGCAAGAGAGGGATTTTATCCGATTGAAGCAGAATATGATGACTACTACACAATATGATGAGAGATTTGTAGCTTTATCTAGATTTGTACTTGAGTTGGTGAATACCGATGAGAAGAAGTGTAAGAGATTTCTTAATGGCTTGCACTTTGAGATATATTGTACACTCTCATATTTGAGGCATTCAAATTATACTACTTTGGTGGATATGTCGCTTCAGATAGAGAATGACATAGTTGAGTCTAGAGGACGTAGGGAGTGGCTAAAAAGTAGAATGTAGGGTTCTAGAGGTGGTAGTCTGGGGATTCAAGGAGGTCGCCCACCCTATAGGGGTCATTTCTTTTCACAAGGACTCATTATTCACAGTCAGTAGAGACAGGCTTGATCTATGGCCTCTGTTACTCAAAGTTCTATTGGAGGAACCCTTAAGTTTGGGAAACAACCTATGGGAGTTGGAGGAACCTGTTATTCCTGTTCTAAATGTTTAGTTTGTCAGCAAGTTAAATCAGAGAATAAACATCCAGCAGGTTTGCTACAACTTCTTCCTGTGCCTGAATGGCTATGGGAGAATGTGAGTATGGATTTCGTAATTGGATTTCCCTGTACCCAGAGAGGTCATGATGCTGTGTGGGTATTATAGATAGACTTTCTTTGTCATCTCATTTTCTTCCTATTAAAACTACTTGGAGTCCAAAAGATTGGCTGGATTTTATGTTGTTGAGATTGTAAAATTGCATAGAGTACCTTTGAGTATAGAGTCATATCGAGATGATAGATTTATATCTCGGTTTTGGAGAGGCTTTCAGAAAGCCATGGGTACGCAATTATAGTTTAGTACTGCTTTTCATCCTCAAACAGATGAGCAGACAAATAAAATTATTCAAATACTAGAGGACATGTTGAGGGTTAGTGTGATGAGTTTCTCAGTAAGCTAGGATGTTACTTACTTTTGATAGAGTTTGCATATAATAACCAATTTCAAGCTAGTTTTGGGATGGCACTATTTGAGGCATTTTATGGTAAAAAATGTAGAACTCTTGTATGTTGGGAAGAAGAGAGAGAAAAAATATTTGGTCTAGAAATAATAGAATTAACAATGGAGATGATCGAATTGGTTAGAGAAAAACTTAGAGCAGTACAGAATGAACAAAAGAATTATGTTGAAAATAGAAGGAGACCTCTTGAATTTCAAGTTGGTAACTGGGTTCATCGGAAAATCTCCATGGAAAGGAGTATTGAGATTCAAAAAGAAGGGGAAATTGAGTTCAATATGTTGGACCATATAAAATCTTTGAGAAAGTTGGAACAATGGCTTATATAGGGTGGAGTTACCTCCAAAACTAAAACAATTGCATAACGTTTTTCATGTTTTTGTTTTTTTGAAAGTTTTTACATGATGAATCCCATAACATTTAATATCAATCTATAGATCTTTAGGAAGACCTTACTTTTGTGCAAGTTCCAATCAAAATTTTAGACAAAAAAGAACAGGTCTTGCGTAGTAAGTTTGTTCCGCTAGTTCAAGTTGTGTGGCAGAATCATGAAAATGAGGAAATCAAGTGGGAACGTGAAGTAAGCATGAGAAATCTGTATCCCCAACTTTTTCATGATGTATGTAAGAAAATTTTAAGGACGAAATATTAATATGGTTGGTAGAATTGTGATACCCATACCCTCAATGTAAGGGCAAAAAGGTAAATTGAACTATATATTAAAATTTAACATGCATACATATGAATTGAAAGTTGAATTTGAAAGAATTTTTGAAAAAAGATGTTGAACAAATTGGAAGAAAAAGAGTTAGAAATTTTTTTAAAGAAGAAATGAAAGATTTTTCATATTTTAAGAAGGATGGAACTGTAACGATACATCCCGGGTTGGCCACCCCCGAGACAGTGTCATCACATTTTGAAAATCCTAGCACGACACATATATGCAACAATAAAAATAAAACCAACAAAATTTTTTATATCAATCCTCAACCCTCAACAGGGGAGATACATCATTCTGATCTTGACTTAAACATTATATACAATGTAAAATGCGTGAATATTTATAAATAAATTTTTATTTTATTTCTCATTAGTTTGAGGATATGGACACATACATGGCTGACAGATAATGATTTCGTTTGAATCTCAATCCACCAAACTAACTGTCCCGCTTGCTACCTGAAATCATTGTACAATGAGAGATGAGCTTCACAAGTTCAGTGAATTAAATTTACTAGAAGTATTCAGTTTGTATACATAGTATTTCAATATTTAATCATTTATATCTCATACAACTTGATATTAGCATTCTGCTATCACTACACATATCATAAGTCCCATTCTCTATCAATCTCTTCTTCTTATACATTGGTTCACCTTAAGACCATCAGTTATCTCATAATTAACTCGTAATGAGGTTCACAACATAAATTCTACCATTTAGATGTTTCTTATCATATCATACTTCTATATTTCTTTCTCACCAAAACTGTCTCTCTGTGAGATTTATTCATCTATAAATAAATTCACAATAACAAACAACACTTCGGCATTTCAGTAATGCAATCAATATTTAAAACAGATGCAATGCATGAATTATTATTAGGGAACATCTTCCCACATGTTGACATGTTTTTATCTTAGACTGTCCCCCTCCCGGTTCTTTATTTCCAGCATATACTGGCTGTCACGGTTTTTCAATTAGACCGGCCTCCTTTCGATTCTTTTATATTATGCATATGTATATGAACAATAACATAAAAACAAACATGAATTCAAATATTTAAATTAGCTATCTTGATTATTCTTTAATTATTATTTAAAAAATTTCACTAAATTCCTCTCCTCATAAATCACATCAAATTATCCATCATAGCTTGTCAAGATCTATTAAATTTCATCTCCTCATAATTCATATCAAAACATCAATCATAGCTCATCAAGAATTTCACTTATCACTTTTATTATTAAATCAATTTATTATTCCAAAAATATTATTTTTCACATAATAATTTTCTACATGTCCAAAATTCCTATCATACCTATCAATCAATTTTTTATCTACCACCAAAGCCTAAGCTAATAATTTATTTTAATATTATTACTAGATATTTCATTTTTTTCTAGATACTTAAAGTAAATCTAACTCATCACGTAGCACTTAGAGCTACCCGTGGATCACCTCCTTGCCTTTCCTGCTCCTTTCAGTAATTTCTCCATGTTGTTGATCGTCAACACCTGACATAATATTTATATTAAAAATTTTAATTTATTCTTCAATTCTTCATAATTCACACCCTTTGAAAATTCTCACTTTGAATTTCGGGAAATTTCTTGTATGCTAAATTTCAAAAAAATAAACTTCACATTATTACCTTTTGTTTTTCTTAGAGCTTCCCAAGGTTCTCTATGAAATTTTTTCGTAAACTCCATCAAAATTTCGCTCTTTCAACATTTTTTTTGGTCCCCAAGTGTTTAGAGAAATAGAGTAGTTTGAAGGAAAACCAAACATGATTTGGTAAGTGAATAAAATAAAATAAAAGTAAAGTATATATATACAAATTTTTTTTCTTAGCCACAGCAGTTCACCCTCCCCCAATTCTCAAGCTGCCACGATTTGCAATGTGTAACACATGCAAAGCTTAGCTTTTAACTTGGCAGTAGGTGGCAACACCTGTTGCCACCTTTTTTTTAAAAGAAATTTTTTCTTTTCTTTTTCTTTTTCCTTCTTTCCACCCTGGACACATCCAGATTTTTTTTTGTTTTTTATTTTCTTTGTAACTACGGCCCCATGCGTCCATTTTTTTTCTCAACAGAATTATTTTATTCAATATTAAATCCTTTGCATATATATATATATATATATAATTTTAATTTCATGTCATATTTATTAAATTATTTCTTTACCCATACTTTAAGAACACGGGTGTTACAAGAACAAGTTGATTGGTTACCCAACCGATTGGTTGGTGAGGGTCGACCAATCAATTAGTGGAGCAGCCGACCGACAGTTTTGAATGTTGGATAATTGGACAATTGACTGGTTTGAGTAAATTGATCGATCGACTGGTCAATTGGTGGAGAACCGATCGACTGGCAGATAAGCTGACTAGTTAGCTAGTACTCAACCGGTGGTTCAGGGGTAGTTTTGTAAAATTTTAAAATAACCAATTGGTTGACCGCGTGGTCGACCGATCAAACTAGGATTTTCATATAAAAGCATTTTGAGAAGTTCGAAATAATTTTCTTACGTTTGGAATTTTGTTTTCTCTCTCTACAACGTACTCTCTCTCTAGAAATGCTATCAAAACATTGTAAAACTTAAAGATTTTATAATCTTGTCTTAGAAATCAATTGATTCACGAAAGAGTTTCAGAAAATTTAATGACAAAGTTTTGAAAAGGTAAAAGTTTAAGAATTTTATTGTGAAATTTCAATTTTTAGAATTTGTTCTTCTACTTTTGTTAAAAATGAATTTGAACTTGGATTCAAACCAAAAGAAAAGGACTTTTTGTAAATCTTTGAATTTGAGATAAGATAAACATGTATACATGAAATTAACCTGGTACATGGTATAAAAGTTGAAATATGAGATAGTAAGTTTGATGAGAATTTTATGGTTAGGTGGTGGTGAGCAACAATCTGGCGAAATTGCTGAGAAGAGCAAGAAAGGCAAGAAAGTGATCCATGATTAGCTTTAAGCGCTACGTGGTGAGTACGATTTACTGTTAGTAAGCGATACAAATAAGAAAAGTATATAAAACTTGAAATGATTAATATTATGAAAAATAATTATTGAATATATTATGAACATGATTGATTTGATGAAAATATGATGTGTTAATTAAATGAGTAAATAGGAGTATGAATTATCATATGATTGAAAATGAATATATATGACAATTTAATGAAACTATATCATTGAAAGGATAAGAATGATGAGAAATTGATGAAATATATGTTGAAAAGAGAAACAAATCTCTTGAGATTATGATAATTGAGTTGATATTATATATGAAGAGATTAATTGATTTATATGATGAAAGAAAGATTTTATGAAGAAAATGATTTTAAATTGTGTGAAGATATGATATGCTTGCTTGTATGTGGTTGCTCATATGCATGCTCAGGTCACTAGAGAGATGGAGTGTGTTGTCCCGGGGAAGACTAGAACCATGGCTGGTATGAATGTAAACATGTTGAAATGCGGGGAGACGTCCCCAATAGCTATACCATAGATTAGTATGGATACTTGAAAACGAATGAATTACCTATACGTTGATAGTATGGATGAGATGTGATGTGCGAGAAAGAAATGAAATGATGAAATGAGGATGTGGATGCATTTATGTTTATATTTTTTATATTAATTAATTGAGATGCTAAGGCATCCGAATGATTATGAAATATTGATATGAGTATGAGTCTCGTGAGATAGTTTGATAAGAAGTTGATGAATACGATAACTACATGATTTTCATATAATGAATGATATGAATGTGACCCTCATGATGAGGATTATGATAAAAGATTATGATAATAATATCAGTGATGATAATTATAAGTTGGTTGAAATATATGAGATGAAATCAGAATTGATATCTATATGATAATTGAAATATCATGATATGAGAATTGATAGATGAATAAATGATTTGAATTATGAATATGAATTGTAATATAATTATGACTATCATTTTAAGAAAAACATTTTTAAATTCTAAGTGTTTAGTTTTTATAAAAAAAATTGATAAAGTCTCCTTTGTTTTTGTGATAAAACCTTCTACAAAGTTCAAACATAATCCAACCAAGCAGTTAAACAACATTTAAATAACTTAATGAGCAAAGCTCCCCCATAATCTTTGTATACTTAACATATATTAGCACATATATCTCCTAATTTTTTGTAGAGCTCGATTTTAATTAGAATATTTAAAATCACAAAGTTTCACTTCGATGCGTTTTTGGTATGCTTGTTCAGAATAGAGTTAGATATTTTTTTCTTATTGTATTTGGACTTGTGGAACTTGGGGACAAGTAAGTAAATAAAGGACCAAGTATTAAAATATTTGTCATTTGAGATTTTTTTTTTAAAACTTTTGAGGAATAGTAAGAGGTACCAAGTGAAAATAGAATTTTTAAAGAGCTATATATATATATATAGGTGTGGATCTTGGCTCGGCAAAGGTGAGTTTCACCTTACTTTTAGTAATCGTCGTAAACGGTATAATAAAAATGAAAAGTTTAAAAGAATATACATATGAATAATTAGGGGAATGTAAAGTTTAGTACTATGAGAATTATATATGTATATATGCATATATATGAAAGTATGATTGTATAAGAATTAAACCTAAAGATGACTCGATGTTTTTATGTTTAATAACTGTGATGAATACCCTTGAAATGAAAATAACTGATGGATAACTGTATGTGCATGAAAGCGATGTTTGGTCTAAATGATGATTTTTGTTTTACAAGTATAGTGGATTGTCATGAGTTGAGTATATGATTGCTTGGGTTTGATGATTATTTGTGATATGAATTCAATGATGTGATTGGTTGATGGATGCTTAATTTAGAAGTTTGTTGGATCATGAAATTGCATATCATATTGGATAAAGCATTGCATGATCCGTCTAACGAGATGGAGTGTTGTGTAAGGCCAAAAACATTCGTCTAATAAGGGGCAGTGTTAGGTGAGGTCGGAAATGGAACCGAAAATGTTGTGAATGTATGGTATGTGGGGAGACGTCCCCCTTATTATATAATGAGCCCAATGAAGGGTAGTGAAATGAAATGAGTAAAGAAATATGAAGTAAAATGAATAAAGAAATGATTAAGCATTGCATTGCATCTCATTACATTCATCTGTTGCGCGGTTATATACCTAAATTAATGAGTAGATAATCGAACTTGTTTTACTTGCAAGTGCACAAGGTCAACAGTGTAGTATAGTGTGCGAATGCAAGATCATCTCCACAGGGATTGGTAAAGTTCAATTTAGAATTATATTCGCAATATAAAAAGATAGAAATAATAAAAGCGTTGAGAAATAATAAAGATAAAATACTAAGGATTAAGGCGTAGGGACTTGATATCCACCACTAATTATGCGACCTCAATACAACAGTATGCCAATGCTTTACTCATGCCATGTATACCTAATATTTGTCAACCTAAGGGCATGGTATCTACTCTAACTCTTTTCTCTCTTAAGGGATTCAACATGGTATCAACTGAGTTGTTCCTTAAGAGAGCATAGGACCTGTGGAAATCGACAACCACACGGGACCTAGGGCATGGTATCTAATCCCGGTTTCCCATGTTGATTAACCTAAGAATCCAGATAAGATATCTTTTGTTACTATTGTTGAACCCAGGACTCGATCATCCAAATTGATTCAACTAACTAATCCATACCACATGCATATGTTGATCAGACACACACATATGAGGAATTTAAATACAAACAGACATTAATCAAGTTAAGCAACACAACATAAATATCACAAAGGCACCAATACTGAATTATTGAGTAAACATAATTAGGGCTTCAACCAAGCCCTTACCAAAAAGTTAAATACACATAATAAGATAAAAAGGAAAGAAGAAACCCGAAATCATTATGGAGAAAAGTCGTCAATTCATCTCCAAAATCTCTCCTTCGGGCTCGTCCGGCCTCAGGCCTCCCCGAGCAAAAACTAAAACTGAAAGGGAGCTTGATCCCCCAATAGGGAGATCTTCTCCAAAGGGAGATTAAAAGATAAAAGAAGGGATAAAAGAAGTGATTATTTGTGTGTGCTTTACAGGTGTATTTATAGAGCTTGAGTAGTCCTAGAAGGCTCATGAGTTCCTAAACTTTCCTAAAACACAAAACTCATTTATTTCCAAAATAAAGTTATTTCCAAAATAGAGTTATTTCCAAAATAGGGTTCTGCAGTTTACTGTTCATGCCCGTACATGTGCGCTCGATCGCATACGTGGTGCGCTTGATCGCAATTCTGTGCTCGATCGCACAGAGGAGTGCGCTCGATCGCAATCTAGCCAGTAACTGCTCCAGGATTTCCAGATTTCTTTCTTTAAGTGCCAAAAATGCTTCTTTTTCTCCAAGACCCTATAAAAATGTGTAAAACACAAAAGTGAAGTAAAATAGACTAAAACATATAGATAAAGAACTTAACAAATGTAAATTAAGGGGCTTAAATATAAATATTTAAGCTCCTATCACATCCCCAAACTTACATATTGCTAGTTCCTTAGCAATACAAAACCAAAAACTAAATGAAAAACAAAGACGCAAAGATAAATCCAATGCTCATGGTGTCCAACAAAAGTTTAGGTTTCACACAAAACTATGATGCGCATTCATGAGCAAGCTTAACAAGTATAAACACATCTTTTCAATGAATACGAGTTTTGAACACAAATCACTTTCATGAGGCAGGTTAAGACATCACAAGTTTGACTGAGTGTGTGGTGGACTAGCACATAAAAGATTGGGTTTCCAAATAATTCTAATGTGTACTGTTTCGATGACTCAAGATTCACCAAATTTCCTATTAGAATCAACAAAGATGGCATAGATTTTCTTCTTTTCTTTTATTTGTGAGATTTTTGCCAAGTTAGTTCCCTTAAGCTTTCTATTTGACTCGTGTAACGAGTGTTTAGCCAATGACTCCCAAACCAGATGGTTTTAGGGCATTAGGTGTAGAAACACCCCTAAAGGCTTACTAACTCGAGTCAAAAAGGCTACAAAACTAACTGGTCTTAATGCTACTGATCAGAATATTCCACCTTTTGACGTGACACTCACTACTTACTGAGGCAAGAGGGCCAGTTACTCAATGGAAAGTTCTTTTTAATGATATTTAGGAGCATTTTTTTTTCTTTTTGAGCAATAACGAACTTTTTCTATTTTCTTATGCCACCGCGTTAATCTAATAGGTCATCTGGTTCACAGTCAAGCAAAAAGAAACATACAAATCAAAATTAAATGTCATACCCCACACAACTATGTGCTAATGTGCTCATGTTTAGTTTAAGTCGAACTTGTGAATCCTTAAATGCCTAAAAGAAAGTGATTATGGTTCAAAACTTAATTATTGGCCTATATGTTCAAGGTATTAAGCTCACTTATGAAGTCAAATCATATTGTTTGTTTAGAACACCAAAAAATTTTGGAACGGAATGAACATGTATTTATCTATGAAAAACAACAAAACAAAAAAAACTGGGACAAGGTGTGTGTGAATGTGTCTCCCATACCCCCAAACTTAAATTACACATTGTCCCCAATGTGTGAATAATAAGGAAAGAGCTGACCTGGGAGATGGAGAACTAGCTAGGTCGGCATGGCTCATAGCGTACCCCCAAACTTGAACGGATGCACACATTGTCCCTCCCATGAGCGCTAAGTTTAACGTCTTCAGCCGGACCAAACTTTATTTTTCCCCAAAACTAAGAGTGGCAGCAGCTAGCATAGGAAGTGTCTTATTCTCTCCCATATAAGCATAAGATAAGTGCTCGGGCAACTGCTTGAATTCCAAGTTAGGTGCTTGTATAATAAAAGGGGGAAGAATAGTATTAGTAGGCACAAGAATTTCAAATGGATCGGTGTACTTACTTGGAGGCTTTGGAAAGGCCTCTAGAAGGTGTATAGTTTCAATGATGTCATCAGTAACATCCTTGCATTTGGGCTCAATATCTGATATTGGGATACTATAGGTAAGAGCAGTTTCTATTGGATCAACATGATGAACCTGAAAAGCTTCCTCAATAACACTTTGCGTCATGCATATATTAAAACATTTTATATTATCTAGGGGTAATTTTAATGCATTATATCTTTTGATTTCAACCTTCTCACTATTTACCTTCTCCATCTCACTTACCTTGGATGTGGATGCTTGTGTAGGCTCATTAGTTTCGATGATCTTACCATTTGTTAGAGTTGTCACGGCATTTAGTTGCTGATGTCCTTTTGGAGTAGGTAGTGGTTGGACTGGAAGTTCACCCAACTTTCTTTCACTTAGCTCCTTAGCCAATTGCCCCATTTGTTCCTCGAGTCTTTGAATGGCTTGCTCATGTTTTGTAGTGGTTTGTCGTTGCTCAATCATGAACTGTTCTTGTGAAGTTATCAGTTGCCTCATAAGACTCTCTAGGTCACTATTTTCTGATTTCAGCATTGGTTGGGCTGCTGGTTGGAAGTGTCGTTGCTGTCCTTGAAGATTCAAAGCATTTTGAGTGTTGCTCCATGAGAGGTTGGGGTGGTTCTGCCATCCAGGATTGTAGGTATTTGCATATGCACTGTTCAGTCCCTCATAATTTGCTTGTTCTTGATCTGTAGTTGAATACAGAGGACAAGTATAAGTATTATGATCAAAATGAGAGCATATAGCACATACCTGGCGTTGTGTAGCCTGTGGACTAGGTAAGTTGTTCTGATCAGCTATGGCTTTTATGAGCATGTCTAGCTTTCTTTCCATAGCAGCCATCTGATTCGAAGATCCATCATTGAAGCTCACCTCATACATACCCTTGCTTTTAATTCCTTGTTTACCTCTCGAGGAGAATTGTTGGGTGTGCTCACTTAATGTCTCAAACAGCTCCATGGCTTCTTCACTAGTCTTCTCCATCAGCATACCTCCACAATCGGAATCCACTATACCTTGATTTATGCCACTCAAACCTTCATAGAAAGCTAGAACCAGCTCATCTTGAGGTAAGTTGTGATGTGGACATTTGAGTAGCAGCTCATTAAAGTGTCCCCATGCCTCGAAGAAGAGATCTTGATCCCTCTGTTGGAAGGATTGAATCTCCTTCCTTATCTGCCTTGTCTTTTGGGCTGGAAAAAATTTCCTTAGATATCTACTGGATAGCTCTTCCCAAGTATGGATGGAATTTGCAAGCAATGAATAATACCACATTTTAGCATTATCTTTTAATGAAAAAGGGAAAAGAATTAACCTGATTCCCTCTTGATCTAGGCCCCAAATATGCTGGAACTTGCAGGGATCACAGAATTCTCGAAGGTGCAAGTGTGGATCCTCAGCAGGTGTACCCCTAAAATGAGTCAAGGCACTGAGTATCTGTAGAGATATGTAATGCATGAAGGATGGTTGAGGTTATGTGGAATGAAGGATTGCTTCATAGGTCTCCGTTCTGGTGGCAGTTGGTTGTAAAGCTGTTCCATTGGTGCTTTACCCTCAAATGAATTAGTTGAAAAGCTTCAGGTCAGCAGTTTCAGTACTGTTGCTCGGGTACTTTCTGGAGCTTTTGCGCTCAAGCGCACACTGAACTTGCGCTCGATCACAGATGTGCGCTCGATCGCACAAGGCACTGCGATCGGTCGTAATGAGGATAGAAATTCCTCTGCTGTATACCTGAACAAAAGAAAACGAAAAGAAGGAATAAATTTGATTTTTGATAAAACTAGAAATAAAACAGAACAGAATAAAATAAAATAAAAATTAACAAAAATAATTCGAAAAAGAAATTTAGCGCAATCCCCAGCAACGGCGCCAAAAACTTGTTGCGCTATTATATACCTAAATTAATGAGTAGATAATCACACTTGTTTTACATGCAAGTGCACAAGGTCAACAGTGTAGTATAGTGTGCGAATGTAATATCATCTCCATAGGGATTGGTAAAGTTCAATTTAGAATTATATTCGTAATATAAAAAGATAGAAATAATAAAAGTGTTGAGAAATAATAAAGATAAAATACTAAGGATAAAGGCGTAGGTACTTGATATCCACCACTAATTATGCGACCTCAATACAACAATATGCCAATGCTTTACTCATGCCATGTATACCTAATGTTTGTCAACCTAAGGGCATGGTATCTACTCCTTAAGCTATGATCTCCCTAAGCAACAAGTTAGGCATGGTATCTACTCTAACCTTTTTCTCTCTTAAGGGATTCAGCATGGTATCAACTGAGTTGTTCCTTAAGAGAGCATAGGACCTGTGGAAATCGACAACCACACGGGACCTAGGGCATGGTATCTACTCCTGGTTTTCCATGTTGATTAACCCAAGAATCCGGATAAGATATCTTTTGTTACTATTGTTGAACCCAAGACTCGGTCATCGAAATTGATTCAACTAATTAATCCATACCACATGCATACATTGATCAGACACACACATATGAGGAATTTAAATACAAACAGACATTAATCAAGTTAAGCAACACAACATAAATATCACAAAGGCACCAATACTGAATTATTGAATAAACATAATTAGGGCTTCAACCAAGCCCTTACCAAAAAGTTAATTACACATAATAAGATAAAAAGAAAAGAAGAAACCCGAAATCATTATGGAGAAAAGTCATCAATTCGTCTCCAAAATCTCTCCTTCGGGCTCGTCCGGCCTCAAGCCTTCCTGAACAAAAACTAAAACTAAAAGGGAGCTTGATCCCCCAAAAGGGAGATCTACTCCAAAGGGAGATTAAAAGATAAAAGAAGGGATAAAAGAAGCGATTATTCGTGTGTGCTTTACAGGTGTATTTATAGGGCTTGAGTAGTCCTAGAAGGCTCATGAGTTCCTAAACTTTCATAAAACACAAAACTCCTTTATTTCCAAAATAGGGTTCTCAGTTTACTGTTCATGCCCGTACATGTGCGCTCGATCGCATACGTGGTGCGCTTGATCGCAATTCTGTACTCGATCGCACAGAGGAGTGCGCTCGATCGCAATCTAGCCAGCAGCTACTCCAGGATTTCCAGATTTCTTCCTTTAAGTGCCAAAAATGCTTCTTTTTCTCCAAGACCCTATAAAAACGTGTAAAACACAAAAGTGAAGTAAAATAGACTAAAACATATAGATAAAGAACTTAACAAATGTAAATTAAGGGGCTTAAATATGAATATTTAAGCTCCTATCATCATCCCATGGATAGCGGACATTCGATGAGATTGACCCATGAGTGGCATGTGTTGTGATTGGCCCATGGAGGGCATGTGTTGAAATTGGCCCATGAAGGGCATATGATGTGAATGAGCCGGTGAAGGCTATTAAGCAAAAGTTGTTGTGAATTGAAAACTATCGGGATAGATGTGGTTTATGAATGGTTAATCTTATCATGTGTGTGGATTAAAAATATGGATTATAAACTATGTGATAAGTTAAGATTATCATAGTTATTGCAATAATTATTTCTTTTGGACTAAGAAATGAAAAAAGTAAATCGAATTTGTAAATAAAAGTCTTATGAAACTTATACATATGAAAATAGACTTATATAACAAGAATTAGAAGTAAAGAACTTAAACCCCAAAGCAATTACTTTTAGTAAGATGTTTACTCATTGAGCTTTTTAGCTCACCCCTCCCTTTTTACTAACATTTCTGGAAAATATTGGAAAGCTTGTGACCAAGAAGATGAGATGACTAACAAAGAAATGAGTCCTTAGAAAAGGCCCCGTCTACGACATCCTTGCATTTTTTTAGTCTTTGGGAGTTAGTTTAACGTTTATGCATTAATTTGTAAAAGTGTTTAAGTTAGACCCTTAGAGGGAATTTTAGTCCTACTTGTGTTTCTTTAAAAAATCTTCCATGGATGTAAAAATTTATGTTGTTTAAAAATGTTACTTGTCAAAGAATGATTTTTTTTTTTTTTATAATTATTGTATGGTTGCATCTTGAGTCAAGGTGCTTAGTGCTGAAAAGTAATGGAGTCGTTCTGAGTAAGGCCCACTTGGAATGGGTCGTTACATTTTTCTCTCCCTTTTTGACATCATCATAAAAGGGTAGCCAAGAAACATATAAGGATAGAGAAAAAATAAAGAGCATGCATAAACAATCAGAAAGCAAATACCAATCCAAACATAAGTTTAACCAGAAATGAAATATAAAAGCTCACACGAGCAAATCCCAATATGCGTGAAAAAGAAAATAAAATGTACAAGCAAATTGTTTAGGAGTTAAAAAATATGATAAAGGAACATAGATAGAGCTTAAGGGCCTGGAAGATCGAAGTGGTCATAGAGGATGTCATGAATTTATGAAAAAGATTCACGAACTTTAGCAAATGGTCATTCCGTTTTAGTCCGGAACACCGTAAGATCATCATACACCGAGTTCATCTCTGACCTCAAGGTTTGAAGTTGTAAATCAATTGCTTGTTGCATAATGTTAATGGAATCTTAACGAATAGTAAGTGCTTGAAGGATGACGTCTGTCGAATCAGTATCGACTGAACCCTGACCTGTTGTTGTCTGCTGAGTACCCAAATCATCATCCTGATTTTCTTTCTCTTTATCATTGCCTTCATCTCTAATTTTGATGTTCTTTCCCTGCTTTGGGAATACCAAACTTTCCTGTATCTGAAATCCCATCCTCTTAAAGGAAGACACATTGATTACATCATTTTGATCAATATCTTGTGATTCATTTTCAGGGAGAGGAACCTTAAAATGTTGTAGGATTAGGGTGATAATCATCCCATAGGGAAAACAAATTGAATCACTCTTATAACCAACTATCATGTTTTCAAGGATCAGGGGATAGAGGTTATATTGTTTTTCTGTCTTCAGATAATAGATCAGCATGATGTCTAACTTAGAAGGGCTTATTCGAATTCTTAGCCTTAGATTGATACACTAGTTGATAATCAGATTAAGCATCCTAGAGTCTAGGGGTAAATCATGATAAATGTTGTAGGTTTGGATTCCATAGACATAAGAGGGGTTACTTTTGATAGCCCTATAAGCTCTATCATAGTTAAACTCGTCTAGCCAACCATCTGACCACCAACTCATACCACCAACAGGAAAATTCTCAAAATGATATAGAATTTCAGCAGTAATAGTAAATTCCTTACCTATTGCCATGGTTTTAAACCTAAGGGCAGATGGTGAGGGCTGTTCTAAATTTGCATAAATTGATGTATAAGTCTAGGGTAGTACTTTTGATGGATTAAAACTAGGAGAGTCCATCATAGTTTATCAAAAATAGGTTGGATATTAAAATTGCCAAAACAAATGGAAGTAAAATAAAAAATCCTACCAGCCATAATCTCTTCAACTTGAATGACGTTGTCATACCTTGCTTTTACTTCAGCATTACAAAAACTTGAAACATCAAGATCATGGCGAGACTTCTTGCTAGTATCTCATTCCTTTTCCTTTCCTTTCTTTTGGGCTCTTGAGAAGTTGCTTTTCGTGTCCTTTTAGGGAGGATAAAATTCAGACCAGGGTGAACCATTTGCACCCGAGGTCTTTGAAACATAGTTCTTGAGAAAGTGAAAAAAGAGAGGATTTAAGGAGTGGGTAAGTGTGGAAATGGAAGATTTTTTTTTCTGGAAATTGCAAGAAATCTGATATTTCTAGAGAGAAAAGATAAAATGGCTATGAAATTTCTAATTTAGGTTGAAGGTGACGTTTCAAAACAGAGAGAGGAATTTATAGTATCACGTATTCAATCAATTAGATATCCTATATAATTGACTGAATCAGTTACAAAACTGATTTAAAACGTCAGTTATGTGCATTCAGTTGACTGTAAGTACAGTTTAGTTGACTTAATGAGAGTTAGAGAGTTCAGAGTTTTTTTTTTTTTGGGAAGACATTTAGTTGATTGTATGAAAGGTTCAATCGACTGGATGGATTGTTAAGTCGACTAAATAAGAGGTATTTCATTTCTGTCTTTTATTCAGTTGACTGAATGACTTATTTAGTTAATTGGAGTAGAATTTTTCAAGAAAATGCAATCAAACATCAAATCATACAAAATTTCTCATTCACAGTTTCATTCTTATCATACAAAATCTATCTTCATTCAATGGTTTATTGAAAATATCGGCTAATCGTTTTGCATTAGGGTTTAGCTAGTTTAGGGTTTAGTTTAGATCGGGTTTACATTAGGGTTTAGGTTTATTAGGGATTAGGTTTTTAGGGTTAATTAGGGTTTGATATAAGATAATTATATAATTAATTAATTAGGGTTTAGGGTTAGGTTTAATTTAGATTCATTATTTAGCGTTTAAGGTTAGGGTTTACATACATAGGGTTAATTAGGCTTTAGACTTTACGGTATAAACTTTAGGGTTAATTTAGGGCTTAGGGTTTATATTAGCTAGGAATAATTTTAATTAGGGTTTTAGGTCTAGACTTTAATGTAAGATAATATTTAACTAATATAAGATAATTATATAATAAAATAATAATATGATTAATTAGGGTGATTTAGTGTTAATTAGGTTTTGGATTCATTAGGGTTTTATTAAGGTTAGGGGTTTACATAGGGTTATTTAGGGTGTTTAGATACATTATAGGGTTTGGGTAATCAAGCTCCCAAGAAAACATTCATGAAATAGACAGAGATTTAATTAGTGAAATTAGAGGATCTGATGAAATCAATAAGATTAATCTTAGATTCAGAGTACCTTTACCTACAACTAGGAATTATTACCCTAGACCAACACCTCCAGATCTTCAATTTGAAGATAGACAACTAGCCATACAAGCTAAGTATGACAGTGACGCCATTTATGAATGGAATATAGATGGTGCTAGTGAGCATATTATTCTTGATATACTTCAAGAAATGGCTATGGCTGCAACATCCTACAGAACGAAACCCACCAATACTAATAAAGGTATCACTAAGTCTATCATTGCAGGGTTTACTGGAACCCTTAAAGGATGGTGGACTAATTACCTTACTGAAGAGAATAGACAAGAAGTATTAGAAGCCACTAAGGATGGAAACCCTCAATCTATCATAAACCCTCAAACAGGAGAAGTTAGTATTTTCACCCCAAAAATAGAAAATGCATTTGAAACCCTCATATATGCAATTACAAAACATTTTATAGGAGACCCAGACAGATGGATAGCCAGGTCTACTGAGATTCTTCTCAATTTAACCTGCCCTACCATGCAAGACTTTAGATGGTATAAGGATGTATTCCTTGCCAAAGTATTCACTAGGAAAGATTCCAATAATGCTTATTGGAAAGAAAAATTTATTAGTGGACTTCCTAGACTCTTTGCTGAAAAAGTAAGGCAAAGAATTAGAGATCTCAACAATGGTAATCTTCCTTATGATGATCTTTCTTATGGTGAGATTATTAGTTTTGTTAATTATGAAGGTTTAGTCCTTTGTAATGATATTAAGTTAAAATCTAAAATGAAATCAGAACTCCATCAGAGCAAAAAGAAATTAGGATCCTTCTGTGCTCAATATGGATTTGAAACCATTAGAGCCCCATCAGCCATTAAGAAAAAGAGAGCTAAGTCCATTAGAAAGCAAACCTATAGGAAGCCCTTTAGGTCCAATAGGTTTATAAAGCCCAATAAGCCTAGTACTTCTAGTCCCAAGCCCAAGAAAAATAAAAGTCCAAATACCCATAAGTCAAACAAGGCTTCAAAAACCTGTTTTAAATGTGGTCGCCTTGGTTATTGGGCCAATGATTGTAGAGTAAAACAGAAGATTAATGAACTAGAATTAGAGGATTCATTAAAACAACAATTAATAAAAATTACGGTTATTGAATCTCAGTCAGAAGAAGACCCTTCTTCATCTGACAATGATGATGTTATATACACTTTACAAGAGACCTCCAATTCAGAATCCTTTGATGAGTCACCTGCTTGTGATTGTGATAAAGGATTTTGTAAATGTAAAACCATAAATATGATTTCCTCTCAAAAGGAATTCTTATTAGACATCATAGATAAAATTGATGACGCCATCATCAAGAAAGACTATTTAATAAAATTAAGAGATATTATTTGTGAAGAAAAAAGGATAAAGGATCCAGAACCCTTTAACCTTGCAAAAATCTTAGAAACAAGATTTAGTAAACTCAAGACTGCTAGTATTCAAGACTTACAAGTAGAAGTCAATAACATGAAAGGACAAATAAAAACCATTCAACAAGAAACTGTAGATCTTAAGGCAAGAATGATCAACCTTGAGATTAAAGGTCTCAAAGATTCAATCTTGTCTCCCACAAAGGGAAAAGGTATCATCCCTGATGAGGCCCCTTTACCCTTAGACCATAAAGAATCTTCATTACCTTTAGATGAAAGCTTCATTAGTTTAATAGAAAGGATTAATTACCAGAAATGGTACATTAGAATTTCTATTGTCATTAATGAAGAATGTCATATTAACACCATAGCCCTAGTTGATTCTGGTGCTGACCAGAATTGTCTCAAAGAAGGATTAGTTCCCACTAAGTATTATGAAAAAACCACTGAAAGGTTAAATACTGCCAGTGGTTCCAAATTAAATGTAGAATATAAAATAAGCAACTCTTATGTATGTAACGATGGTTGCTGCCTAAGAACTCATTTTATACTAGTCAAGAATATTCATCAAAACATTATCTTAGGAACACCTTTTCTTACTCAAATATATCCCTTCACAGTCAGTCACTTAGGGATAGAAACTAATTTATTAGGATAAAAACTATTTTTTCCTTTCCTTCAACCAATAGACACTCGAGATTTAAACCTATTACAGGCCAATAGTTTACATCGACAGATAAATCTAGTCCAAAATAAACAAGCCCATATTAACTTCTTAAAAGAAGAAATTCATTATAAGAAAATTAGAGCAACAGTTAGCTATAGCCCAAGTTCAGACCCAAATAAAAGAATTAGAGATAATCTTTAAAAAAGAAATCTGTGCTAATATCCCAAATGCTTTTTGGGAAAGAAAAAAGCACATAATATCTTTACCATATGAGCTCGGTTTTAACGAGAAGGATATTCCTTCAAAGTCCAGGCCCATCCAAATGAATCAAGAATTGTTAGAATATTGTCAAGAAGAAATTAAGGGATTATTAGAAAAGAAATTAATTAGACCCAGCAAATTCCCTTGGAGTTGTTCAGCTTTCTATGTTCAAAAGCAAGCTGAATTAGAAAGAGGAGCTCCTAGATTAGTTATTAATTATAAACCTTAATAAGGTATTACAATGGATTAGATACCCTATTCCAAACAAAAAAGATCCTTTGAATAGACTCCGTGATTCTGTTATATTCTCAAAATTTGATTTAAAGTCAGGATTTTGGCAAATACAAATTTGTGAAGAAGATAGATATAAAACAGCCTTTAATGTGCCCTTTGGACATTACGAATGGAATGTAATGCCCTTTGGACTTAAAAATGCACCTTCAGAATTCCAAAACATCATTAATAATATTTTTAATGATTATTTTTCTTTTAGTATTACTTATATTGACGACATACTGATTTTTTCCAAATCCATAGAACAACATTTTAAGCACCTTAAATCTTTTTTCCAGATTATCAAGACTAATGGATTAGTTTTATCATAAACTAAAATGAAACTATTCCAAACCAAGGTTAGATTTTTAGGACATCTAATATATCAGGGAACCATTAAGCCAATAGATAGATCTATAGAATTTGCAAGCAAATTTCCTGATGAGATTAAAGACAAGACTCAGCTACAAAGATTCTTAGGATGCCTCAATTATATATCAGATTTTTCCCCCATATGAGACAACTCTGTGAACCTTTATATAAAAGGCTTCGTAAAAATCCCGAACAATGGTCCCCTCATCATATTAAGGTTGTCAGACTTATTAAATCAAAAGTCATTAGTCTTCCGTGTTTGGGTATCCTGTCTCCCTCAGCTCAAATAATTATTGAGACTGATGCCTCCAATACAGGATATGGTGGTATTCTCAAACAACTCATTCCAGGTCAATCCATTGAACAAGTTGTCCGTTATCATTCTGGTATTTTTCTTGGAGCACAAAAAAATTATTCAACAATAAAAAAGGAAGTTTTATCCATTGTTTTATGCATATCAAAATTTTAAGATGATTTATATGGAAAAACATTTTTATTACGCATTGATTGCAAATCAGCCAAAGAAGTATTAAAAAAAGATGTTCAAAACTTGGTTTCAAAACAAATATTTGCAAGATGGCAAGCCATTCTAAGTGCTTTTGACTTCAATATAGAATACATAAAAGGAGAGCATAATTCCTTTCCTGATTTCTTTACTCGAGAATTTTTACAGGATAAACAGCAAGATGTCATCCTCTCGAAAGGGAAAGGAGAAGGTTAATCCTTCCTCAAAACCCCAAGACCTTTCAGACTATTATACGTCCCCGAGACCTCCAAGACCTCCTTTGGCTCCTAAAACTCCACAAAAATCCAACAGATTTTCCCCACTAGAAGATCTCCAAGCTTTTCCTGATCTATCAACCCAATCCTATTCCCAAGTATTATCATCCCAACCAAAAAGCCTTCCTACCCAATATTATGAAAAACCCAACCAAGAATATATCAGATGTACTACTTTACCTATTCCATCCAATGAAAATGATCATAATAAAATCATCCAATGGTTATATTCTAATCATATTTTTCCTACAGGTTTTCAATATATTCCTACTGATATCCATAAGACCCAGAGATTTTATGAGTTAATTTTTATTGATACAAAATCAGCAGAAATTACCCATACCTATGATCCTCTTGACCATTCCAGAATAATTTATTCCAAAAGCAAAATTTTAAAAATAATTAACCCAGAAAAGACTTCAGACCATTATATGCCAAAACCCTTTTCCATATCCTTTGTCCCTCCAACCTACAATTACCATGACTACCAAATAGCCTGGTATATAATATATTTTTTATTAAACCAAAAACCCATTCTTGGTTTATCTTTTTTGACAAGAAAGTCTGTTTTGAATTCCCTACATGGGTTTTTGATTGGTGGAACCTTTTTGGCACCAGTTCTATAATCTTCCCATAAAAAACCCAAGAATCCCTCCAGTACTTTATAAACCATATTTCTGAGAGCAAACCTTATGCCCATGAATTACTTTTTGTTGCTATGTTTGCAATTCCATGGATCTTTGCTTGGGATCCATAGTCCCATCCCACCTTGGATTACATGCCCTCAAAAGAATTTTCAAGATCAAATGGCAGACGAAATATGATTGCTCTTATTCAGACATCAGTACTATAAAAAATTGGTTTCATAATAATCCTTGCCACCTCAAGAAGATAAAGCCAAGTGTCTCATCTTCCAGCATTTCCAAAAAAGAAAGAAGGAAAAAATTACTTGAAGAATTATCGCAAATCTCAGACTCCGACAACAGTGAGAATGACAGCACTCAATCTCCTTCTGACAACCCACCTCCTCAAAATTATTGGGCCCAAGATCCCTTTGAAGATATGGAGTTTGAAGCTGCCGACTCAAGACAGCACCAATAGTTCCTGCCAACAAAAAAGTAAAAACAGTAAAAGCAAGAAAGATATCAGCCGACACAAAATGACAAATCATATCATCCAATTCAAAAAGTAAAAAGTAAGTTATCAGCCGACGCAAGAAAACAAATAGTCTTAGCTAGTACAAAAGCAGCAAGATTCTCAGCCGGATGAAGATAAAAGCAAAAGTAACTGCAGTTCAAGACAGCTCAGCCCTCCATAATGCTGAAGACCAAGACAATCAAGACTAGCTTGTAGTATAAATACATATTGTAATTATGCCCAAGACAGAGTTAGTTTTTCAGTCTGCTTTGAGTGTTTGTGAGCTTTGTAAATCCTGTACTAGAGAGAAAAAAGTGAATTAATAATTCACAAGTGAGCCTGCTTTCAGCACTTGATCACTGTAAGATATACTCTCTTTTTTGTCACTAAAAATAATTCTGTTGATTAAAAACCTTGCATAAATTTCTTATATTTCTTCAGAACTTTCATTATTGTTTGAAATTATTGTTTTGTTTTAAACGATCAAAACGATCCTACACATGTTTTGGTATCAGAGCCATGAGCCATGTTCACGTTTCTTTTATGATACTGTTCATCTTCCTGCTTTGATTATATTGCTTTTAGATTACTGTTATTCTGGTGTTTGTGTGGTGGTAAGGCCGTTTGTGGTGTAAGGTTGTTGGTCAGCCCTTTGTAAGTCCGTTGGTCAGCCGTGTTAGGTGGTCCCGGCAGTCACAGGCAGTCACTATTCACCTACTGTAACAGTCTTCTTTTTGCCATATCTTAAAATCTCTTTGTATGGATAGAATCTTTAGGAGACGTAAACAAGGTGATGACTCTTCATCATCTGTTTCAGGATCCAAACCTTCCTCTCCTCTACATGATCATCCCACTGGTGATAATGACCCAAATTATACCATAAACAGCCAAGAAATAAATATAGCCAAAGTAGAACAAGATCTTCTTAATTGGCACATCCCCAATCAAAAGATCAATAGGATTTACCAAATAGGTAGCTTTGACTTTAGGTCAGACTACTCCATTAAAACAACAGAACAGACTTATAGCATAAGTAAAGAAAATGAAAGTATTAAGTTATTATCTTTACCTGCTATGAGAAAGCATAGGCAAGAAGGATTTAAATATATGCATCTAGGATTAGTCCAGATAGCCATTAAACCCTTGCATCGTCTAGGAATAGACACTCCTGTATTAATGATGCTTAGAGATGTTAGGCATGTGAATTTTCAGAATTCTTTATTATCTTTAGTTGCTTCCAATATTCATAATGGTCCTGTTTATTTTAATTGTTATCCAAATTTTTCTATAGATTTGTATGATCCAAATCTCATAGATACTCTTACATTAGATATACAATTAAAATGATTAGAATTAAAAACAGGAACTAGGAATTTGAATATTATTTATAAAATTTATTATAAAGTAATGACCACTAAGATTAACCCTAAGGCATTACTCCAGAAAAAACCAGGAGAAACTCTCCTTTTAGAAGCCAACACTTTTTATGCTAATACAATAACTCCTAAGTTATTAAAATGGAATCAAATAACCATTCTTGAAAGTTGGAAATTTGACTCATTAGTTCCCTCCAGGGAATTAAGGAGTTCAAATGTTTCCCACATTAGTGAAACTAATGATGGAAGTGTTATTATCAGATTTGCCTCTGATAATTCCCCTTCCTCTTCAATCCCATCCAGACGATTAGTTTCCAATAGGATTAGAACAACCCCTTTATATGATGATCCCCAGATACTACCGCTTAGACGTAGTCTAGAATCAAGGTCTCATAACCATCTATTAGGTGTAGATTTTCATCCAACAATCCCTAAAGGATATTATGAAAATGATTCCTTTAAAATAGCATTAGATGATCCAGTAGGAGAAACTTCTCAGAAAAATGAAGTGCAGGATCCTGTCCAAGATCCTTCTCCCACTAGATCAGATATGTATGAAGTAAATGTCATAATGAGTAGTAATTATGAAATCAACAAAGACCTATTAAGAAAAGATTTTTATTCAATAGAAAATAGGGAAAAAGCAAATTGGTTTTTTCACACATTTTCTAAACAAGAACAATCTCAAATCCGTGAAGAATGGTATGATCACATGAATTAAATTCATTGTGATTTATTATTCTTTGACTGGTTTGAAATTTATACTTTCAATAAATTTTTTTTTAACCCTTTTGCAATAAATCATCATGATTTAGAAAAAAATTCATCAGGTAGATACTATTAATAAATTAGAACAAAAATGGACTTCCTCAACTAATCAAGTTTCGTCATCCATTCATCCTCCATTAAATAATTTAATATTAAAACCACCCATGTTTAAAGATGAAATACTTGCTACTCCTTTCAAAATTCTTAAAAACCCCGACAATAGGGATAGAATTCCTATAGGTCATGATATATCACATCTTTATGAACAAAACAATTTTACAAACCAAAATTTAGCTACAATATTAACCCATTTGTATGCCATTAATCAGACTGTAGACTCTATAGACCAGAAGATTAAGCATCTACCTTCCAAAATTCCCCGGGAAAGAGTTCCATCATCTTTATTAACCCCTTTACCCCCTTTACAACCTTCAAAATCTCTTACTTTTACACCAACCATCTAGAAACCACC
The DNA here is from genome assembly GCA_023935145.1 of Bretschneidera sinensis. Lineage (NCBI taxonomy): Eukaryota > Viridiplantae > Streptophyta > Magnoliopsida > Brassicales > Akaniaceae > Bretschneidera > Bretschneidera sinensis. The sequence goes on from CM043697.1 coordinate 78,559,734, forward strand.
TGTCATTACTCAACCCATTTTTACTCCTCATATAGAAACTGACATAGTTACCTTAGGAGATGATGACATATTAGCCTATATTAATAGAAGATTACGACAATTAAGTATAAAAGAAGAACCTAAGGAAGAATCAAGCTCCCAAGAAAACATTCATGATATAGACAGAGATTTAATTAGTGAAATTAGAGGATCTGATGAAATCAATAAGATTAATCTTAGATCCAGAGCACCTTTACCTACAACTAGGAATTATTACCCTAGACCAACACCTCCAGATCTTCAATTTGAAGATAGACAACTAGCCATACAAGCTAAGTATGACAGTGACGCCATTTATGAATGGAATATAGATGGTGCCAGTGAGCATATTATTCTTGATATACTTCAAGAAATGGCTATGGCTGCAACATCCTACAGAACGAAACCCACCAATACTAATAAAGGTATCACTAAGTCTATTATTGCAGGGTTTAGAATTTAGTGTTTAATATAAGGTAATAACTAATACAATAAAATTACAAATTATTGATAATTAATAAGTAAATAGTAAATAAATATAAAATAATAATATGGTTAATTTATAAAATAATAAATTAATATAATATAATAATTAATATGATTGAATATTATTATAGTACATGTATAATATATATTTTATATAGATGATATATGATTTTTAGTATATATATTATCACCAAGTGGAATTTATTATTAGCAACGAATTTTAGTCCCTTGGTGATAATCTACCTTAAATACCAATTTTTCCTCTTTCTTTTTCCTGTGCTTGCATTTTCCTTCCTTTTTCCTTTGATGCGTGACAGCTCCTTCGTCTCTCTCTCACTTAGCAGTAGCCACCATCTCCTCCTCACCATCTTCTCCTCATCCTCATCCTCTTCATCTTTTCCTCATTCTCTAATTCTCTTTTTCTTTCTACTCTCTCCCTCATCTCGTTTTTCCTTCCTCCCCTACCTGGCCACGCGTGGGTCTCTTTCTCTAAAAACCTAAATCTTAGATTTTTTCAGCCACCACTAGAGTTTTCAAGTGAAACCCACGGTGGGTTAGTTGATTTTCAACCTCAATTTCTAGTCTTTTTACTTGATTTTTCAAGTTTTTGATTTACTTTGTCTTTCTTCTAAACACTACAAATTTCAGCCACCGTGGGTTTTTTCAGCAACCCATACTTTTGGTCAGTGGTGGTAAGTCTTCTCTTCCATTCTCTTTCTTCCAATTTCTCACAATTAAAGGACTTTCTCTATCATTCCATGTTTTCTCTCTCTAGAATTCTAGGCATTTCAAGCGGTAGATTCCGGAAACTCTCCGGTCACCGTTAGCGCATACTCTACAGCTTGGTGATTTCTTCTCTTATTAATCAATTTTTTCATATTTATGCATTTTTGAAATATATGTTTATGGAAAATTAAATTAGTAAGCTAAAATATTATTTTCTGTTGGATTATCTTTCAACTGATGCAATTAACTGTTATTTATTGTTTATGTTTTGAAGGTTGTTCTGATAGTTTGAGGTGGCCTTTTGGTTTTTAACTTGTTATACTTGAAAAAAATTGCCCAAAATGGAAAGAGTCTTTGGGAGATAGATAAATAGATGGAGAAAGTTAGTACAATGCCAATAAATTTGTCTCATTTAATAATGGAAGTTCAGTTGGTCTCATAGTGTAACGACCCATCCTAGGTTGGCCACCTCCAATACGGTATCATCACATTTTGAAAATCCCAGCACGACAGATATATGCAACAATAAAAATAAATAACACCAATAGAAAAAATTTACATAAATCCTCAACCCTCAACAGGGGAGTTACCTCAATCTGATCTTTAAACATTAACCACAACATAAACTGCATGAATATTTACAAATAAATTTTTACTTTATTTTCTTTCAACATTAGTCTGAGGATGATGACACGCACGTGGCTTACAGAAAATGATTTCTTCTGAAGTTCAACTCACCAAACTAATTGTCCTGTCTGCTACCTAAAATCATTGTACAATGAGAAGTGAGCTTCACAAGCTCAGTGAATTAAATTTACTAAAAGTATTCGTATAAATGGTTTTTCAATATTTAATCATTTATATCTCTCACAACCTGATACTAACATTCTACTATCACTACACCTGTCAAAAGATTCATTCTCTATCAGTCTCTTCTTCTTATTTATTAGTTCACTTCAAGACCATCCGTTATATCATAATTATCTCGCGAATGAGTTCCATATCATAAAGTCTACCATTTAGATAATTCTTATAACCATAACAATAACACACCACACCTCACCATTTTAATAATCTTATCACCATAACTGTCTCTTTCTGTGAGACTCAACTATCTATAATTAAATTCACAATAATACACCACACCTCAGCATTTCAATAATCTTATCACCATAACTGTCTATTTCTGTGAGACTCAATCCATCTATAATTAAATTCATAATTCATACACCACACATCAGCATTTCAATAATGCAAGCAATAATTAAAACATATGCAATGCATGAATGATTATGATGGGAACGTCTTCCCACCTGTCGACAAGTTATTATTATCTTAGATCGACCCCCTCCCGGTTCTTTACAGCTTATCCCAGCTGTCACAGAATTTATCTCCAGCATATATCGACTGTCACGGTGTCCTTTTTATTTCCAGCATATACCGGCTGTAACAGTTATTCCATTAGACCGGCCCCTTCCCGGTTCTTTCGATTATATTATTAAATGCATATGCATATGAACAGTAATATAAACACCACATGAATTCAAAATATTTAAATTAACTTTCCTGATTTTTCTCAAATTATATAAAAATTGCACTAAAATCCTCTTATCCCAAATCACATCAAATCATAAATTAAAGCTTATCAAGATCCACTAAATTTCATCCCAAATCACATCAAATCATCCATCAAAATTTGTCAAGATCCACAAAAATTCATCTCCTCAAAATTCGTATCAAAATATCAACCATAGCTCATCAAGAATTTCGCTTATCATTATTATTATTAAATCAACTTATTATTTTAATAATATTTCTTCTCGCATAATAATTTTTCTACGGTCAAACATTCACATCATATCTATCAACCAAATATTTATCTATCACTAAAACATAAGTTAATAATTTATTTTTAATATTATCACTAGATATTTGATTTTTATTTAGACTACTTAAAGTAAATCCAACTCACCATGTAGCTCTTAAAACTACTCGTGGATCACCTCATTGTATTTCCCGTTTCTCTAAAAAATTTCCCCTGGTTGTATATCGTCAACACCTGGCGTCATATTTATATTAAATTTATAATTTATTCTTTCAATCGTTATAAACCACACACTTTGAAAATTACCACTTTGAATTCAGGTAAACTTCATAAATGTCAGAAATTTAAAAATAAGCATTATATTATTACCTTATATTTTTCTGATAGCTTCTCGTAATTCTCTATGAAATTCTGTAGTAAACTTCTTCAAAATTTTTCCATTTTGATCTTTCTTTGAGTTCCCAAGTATTTAAAGAAAACATGAAATCAAAAGAAAATGTAAACGAAATTGGGTACCAAAGGCTTGCGTTTTCAGCTTATATCTATATATAAGCAAAGTTTGTAACTTTGCAGCTGAACAACTGCATTCTCAAGATAATATAAAGCCTCCACGTTTTAAAAACGTGGAGGACTCTCTCCCCACACAAATTTACTTGGAAGCAAGTGTTGCCACCTGCTGCCACCTTTATTTCTTTTTTTTTTCCTTTACTTTTTCTTTACTTTTTATTTTATTTTTTTTACTTCACTTTCTTCTTTTCTATATTCTGGGATGTTTACGTCCTAGATTTTTTTTTAATAAATTTTTTTCTTTTTAGAATTACTTTTTAAATCTCAATACACTTTTTCATTGATATATATATATATATATATATATATATATATTATTTTTTTCAATACACCAAATCACCAACTTGAGACTCAAGAGGTTTACTCTGGGCTGTTTTACGGTTCTCTCTAACAAATTTGATCATCTCAATTGTTAACTCGGTAATTGATGGACCAGATATATTTCTCTGTCCCATTTGTTTCCAACATAAAAGAGTTCTACACCTCCGACCATACAATGCTTCAATCGGTGCCGTCCCAATATTAGTTTGATACTGATTATTATTAGCAACTTTAATTGATGGCATGTAAGCATCCTAACTTACTGAGAAACTCATTACCTTCGCCTGTAATATATCTTCTAGTACTCTAATAATTCTTTCTATCAACTACATCCCTCTTCAATCCTGACCACCAGAATTTTTGTCTCCATCCTCTGTACATCTTATTGTTACTTGATTGCATCGAATCTACATCATAATGTGCCTCTTTCGTTAACTCCTCTCTCAACTTCGCATTATTAGGAACACAATTTCCATGTTCTACTACCTAGCTACCCTCATTTCGAATTTTGAACTCAAAATGCTTTCTAGTAAGCACTCAATGCTTAATCTTTTCTATCTCTTCATGTCAACCTTGCATCTCTAAAACATTTTACTATGAACAATTGTACAACCATATTCGTTAACCAAAATCCTCTATCACTGATATTCAACTTCATTCTTATCTCTTTTAAATCTATAATAAATTTCACATCAAGACTTCCAATAGCAGTTAACCTCCTTGTAAACTTTCTACTCAATGCATCAGCTATCACCTTCACATTTTTCTGGATGATAGGGAATTGTACAATCATAGTCACAATTCAACTCCATCCACCATCTTTACCTTAAATTCAACTCTCTCTAGGCAGGTAAATACATTGAATTCTTATAACCCATGAATATTTTACAAGTGGCTACATACAGATGATGTCTCCAATCACTATAATAGCCAACTGTAAGTCATGAGTAGGATAATTTCCATCATGAATCTTAAATTGCCTAGAAGTATGGGCCACAGCCTTCCTATGTTACACATATCCCAACCTATGATGTGAAGCATTACTATACACCACAAATCCTTCATCAGCAGAAGGAAACACCAATACTGGAGCTGTAGTCAATTTCTCCTTTAGTAATTTGAAATTTTCTCTTGCTTCCCATACCATATAAATCTCTCCTCCTTCTTAGTTAGTCTATTTATCAGTATTATAATAATAGAAAAGTTCTGAAAGAATCTTCTATAATAACCAGCTAACTTCAAGAAGATTCTAATCTCAGTCACATTAGTTGGTCTCTCCAAACTTAATATTGCTTCTACCTTTTGTGGATCAACTACTATACCATTTCCCGTTCTTTCATGTTCCAAGAAAGTTATTTCATTCAGCCAACACTCATACTTAGCGAATTTTGCATATAATTTCTCTCTCATCAGAATTTCCAACACACTGTCTATATGTTTTTCATGCTCTTCCTTAGTCCTAGAATACACCAAGATGTTATCGATGAATACGACCACAAGATCATCAAGAACGGTTCAGAAATTTTTATTCATCAAATCCATGAATGTTTCTAGAACATTATTCAATCCAAAAGATATCGCAAGAAAATTATGACCATAACGTGTCCTAAAAACAGTCTTAGGCACATCTCCCTTCTCTATCCTCAAATGGTGATAACTTGATCTCAGGTTTATCTTAGAAAACACTCTCACTCCTTGTACTGCTCACACAATTTATTTATCCTAGGAAAATATATTTGTTTTTATTCAACTATCTGTAGTCTATACACACTCTTATCGTTCCATCTTCCTTCTTCACGAACAACACATGGGCTCCCCAAATACATTAGGTCCAATAAATTGTTTATCCAAAATTTTTTAAACTTTTAACTCTCTAAACTAATTGGGTGTCACTCCAGTTTATAGGGTGCTATTATATATTTGTGATGAACCTGGCATCACATCAATAGAGAATTAAATCTCTTTACTTGGAAGCGATTTAGACTATTCATCAACAATTACATTAGAATAATCTTTCATCACAAAGATTTATTCTAACTTCCTATTTTCCTTCTTAGAATCCATTATGTATGGCCAATACTCCTTAAAACCCTTCTTCAGTCATCTCCTAGTGGTTAAAGCAAAAATAAAATAGTTTAAGAGTATCTTATGTTCTCCCTGAAAGTTAAAGTCCTTATATCCATATCTTGAACATTACATTCTTTTTAAAACAATCCCAGTTTTAAATTCGATATGACTCACACAACTCTTGTAAACGTTTATAATTATCACTCTATCTTTAGTGGAAACTTCAATAAAATATTTTGCATTAAAGGACCAATACATACTTTAATAGACTTCATATGAATACTGGATGCAAAGAATGGGTTGCACCAAGGTTAACCAATATTGATATATCCACCTTCTCCACACGTAAAACACTTCAAATTTTGACAATTCTGGGATAAATATATCATCTGAATATATATATATATATATATATATATATATATATATATATATATATATATATATATATATATATATATATATATATATAACAAACTTCTATCTCTCAATCCTACATCAGATTACCACCTTCCCTTGGTGGCATACTTACTAATTCTGCCATGATTCCTAGTTCTTATAACCTATCTCTCAAATCTAAGGGTCCCACTGATATTAATCTGGGCTACAAAATCAATAAATTATGCTTGCCTCTGACTCTGTACTAAAGTTCTCTGTGATAGGGAACACCTCATCTGGGGTGGTCTTTCACCATGTACACTCATATTACCACTACCTCTATAACCTTCATGTCTAAGCCTCTTTAACCACTCTTTTTCTTTCCCTTAACTCCATCATATCTCTCTCTCAATCTGAAATGATATATCCACCACTCTGACATAATTCATATACCTCATGTAAGATAGTGTTGATCAAACCTTAAAACATAGTTCATCTATGAACTTCTTACACTTCTTCTCCTCTGGGTATACCATTTTTCGGTTCAAACCTCGATAAAGCCATAAATCTCCTATCATACTGAGCCACAGTCAACCCATTTGCCTCAAATAAATAGAACCTCTATCTTGTTGGGCTCTAAAGATCTAAGGAAAGTATTTATCAAAGAAAACATCCTTAAACCTATTCCAGGTTAAGGGTCTATCAACATATGCACTTACCCTGGGGAGAATATCCTTCCACCCTTACAAAATTTCTTCTTCTAATTCAAACGAAACAAAGGCAACCATATGCCTGTCAGTTACTGGTAGAAAACCAAATAATCTCTCTACATGTTTTTCTTAAAACTCTTGCGTAAAAAGATTCATAGATCCTTTAAACCATAAGGCATTCAGTTTAATTATATCTCCTTGCATCTCATGCATAAACTCACTTTTCCCTATTTTTAAATGTCTACCATTATTGGGTTAACAACATCAGGCACTGCTCTAGCCTGTTCATCAAGTCTATGCTATAAGCTATCAACTCTATCATCTGTTACATTCATTTTCTTAAGATCATGTGTAAGAGCTTATCTTAGCTCATCTCTTTTAACTTCAAATTCTCTCACACCTTTATCAATATCAATTATATTGTCAACACATTCCTTTATTGGAACCATAGATTCAGACTCAACCTTAACTTGTCAAAAATATTGGGGACCTACCACGCCCTCTCAAATCAACAACTCTAACTCTAGTCCTAGCACGTCCACGTGTCATCCTCAGAATGTTCATTATAATTTACTTTAATCTTCCACTTTTTTACTTTTTATGCAGTCTATAGAATCATAAAACCTAATGCTTTGATACCAAAATTGTAACGACCCATCCCGGGTTGGCCACCCCCAAGACAGTATCATCACATTTTGAAAATCCCAGCACGGCACATATATGCAACAATAAAAATAAATAACACCAATAGAAAATTTTTACATAAATCCTCAACCCTCAATAGAGGAGTTACCTCAATCTGATCTTTAAACATTAACCACAACATAAAATGCATGAATATTTACAAATAAATTTTTACTTTATTTTCTTTTAACATTAGTCTAAGGATGATGACACGCACGTGGCTTACAGAAAATGATTTCTTCTGAACTTTAACTCACCAAACTTATTGTCTTGTCTGCTACCTGAAATCATTGTACAATGAGGAGTGCGCTTCAGAAGCTCAGTGAATTAAATTTACTAAAAGTATTCAGTTGTATAAATGGTTTTTCAATATTTAATCATTTATATCTCTCACAACCTGATACTAGCATTCTACTATCATTACACTTGTCAAAAGAGTCATTCTCTATCAATCTCTTCTTCGTATTTATTGGTTCACTTCAAGACCATCCATTATTTCATAATTACCTCACAAATGAGTTCCACATCATAAAGTCTACCATTTAGATAGTTCTTATAACCATAACAATAACACACCACACTTCAACATTTTAATAATCTTATCACCATAACTGTCTCTTTCTGTGAGACTCAACCATTTATAATTAAATTCACAATAATACACCACACCTCAGCATTTCAATAATCTTATCACCATAACTGTCTCTTTTTGTGAGACTCAATCCATCTATAATTAAATTCACAATTCATACACCACACATCAGCATTTCAATAATGGTAGCAATAATTAAAACGTATGCAATGCATTAATGATTATGATGGGAACGTCTTGTCACTTATCGACAAGTTATTATTATATTAGACCGACCCCTTCCCGGTTCTTTACAGCTTATCCCGGTTGTCACAAAATTTATCTCAAGCATATACCGGCTGTCACGGTGTCCCTTTTATTTCCAGTATATACCGGCTGTCATGGTTGTTCCATTAGACTGGCCCCTTCTCGGTTCTTTCGGTTATATTATTAAACGCATATGCACATGAACAGTAATATAAACACCACATGAATTCAAAATATTTAAATCAACTTTCTTGATTTTTCTCAAATTATATAAAAATTCCATTAAAATCCTCTTATCCCAAATCACATCAAATCATAAATTAAAGCTTTTCAAGATCCACTAAATTTCATCCCAAATCACATCAAATCATCCATCAAAATTTGTCAAGATCCACCAAAATTCATCTCCTCAAAATTCGTATCAAAACATCAACCATAGCTCATCAAGAATTTCACTTATCACTATTATTATTAAATCAACCCATTATTCTAATAATATTTCTTCTCACATAATAATTTTTCTACGGTCAAATATTCACATCATATCTATCAACCAAATATTTATCTATCACCAAATCATAAGTTAATAATTTATTTTAATATTATCACTAAATATTTGATTTTTATTTAGACTACTTAAAGTAAATCCAACTCACCACGTAGCTCTTAAAGCTACCCGTGGATCACCTCATTGTATTTCCCGTTTCTCTCAAAAATTTCCCCCAGTTGTAGATCGTTAACACTTGACATCATATTTATATTAAATTTATAATTTTTTCTTCCATTCGTTATAAACCACACACTTTGAAAATTCCCACTTTGAATTCAGGGAAACTTCATAAATGTCAGAAATTTGAAAATAAACATTATATTATTACCTTCTAATTTTCTGATAGCTTCTCGTAATTCTCTATGAAATTCCGTAGTAAACTCTTTCAAAAATTTTCCATTTCGATCTTTCTTTGAGTTCCCAAGTATTTAAAGAAAACATGAAATCAAAAGAAAATGTAAACGAAATTTGGTACCAAAGGCTTGCGTTTTCAGCTTATATCTACATATAAGCAAAGTTTGTAACTTTGCAGCTGAACAGCTGCATTCTCAACATAATATAAAGCCTCCACGTTTTAAAAACGTGGAGGACTCTCTCCCCACACAAATTTACTTGGCAGTAGGTGTTGCCACCTGCTGGCACCTTTATTTCTTTTTGTTTTTTACCTTTACTTTTACTGTACTTTTTCTTTACTTTTTACTTTACTTTACTTTTTTTTGACTTCACTTTCTTCTTTTCTATCTTCTGGGACGTTTATATCCCAGATTTTTTTTAATTTTTTTTCTTTTCAGAATTCCTTTATTCAAATACCACTAAACCCTTCACATAGATTTTTGTTTTTAATTCCATGTCATATTTATTAAATTACTTATTTACCCTTACTTTACTAATATGGGTATTACACATAGTGTCCTCTTGTGCAATAAAAAATGCACTCATAGCCACTAAGGACCCTTTACAAATATGGCTTTGGCTCTAATTAGTGGAATTTGTTTGCCCTGTGAATTAGCACTTATATGTTCCAGAGGATATTCTACAAAGAGGGTAGGGCTATAGGGGACTAGAATTTAGGAGCTATTTTCTTGGATAAGTCAAAATAATGTATACTTGAAAATGGCTCAAGAACTCACTAATGACTTCAAATATGTAGCAAAACAGAATTAAGTATTGACAGTAAATATTTTTACATATCCATTCTTAAATATGGCGTGGATTATCTGTGAAAAATATATAAATTTGATATAAAGAAGTTGAAGTTGTGTTTTGTTAATTTCTAAACTAGTGAATTTTATCTAAATATTTTATGAAAAGTAATTGGAAACTTAAGGTTTGATAAAATGAATTTAAAGGAGGTAAACTAAATTCACTAGTTTTATTTCAAGTTAAATTATCATGGTATTTTGTTTCCAAGTTAGTACGTAAGTGGGAATGAGAAAAATATGAGAGTAATACTTAAGAAGCAATTTGAGAATTTAATTATAGAAATGTACGAATTTAGGTAATGATACCGTTAAAAATAAAATTCAAAATCAGACTTTATTATATCATAAAAGTAAAATTTTAAATGAAATCTTAAGAATTTCATGTAAAAACTACATTTAAGCACACATTTACTAGTTATTGGCATTGTAGAATGACAATTTTTAGTGTGCTTTTGTGAGCTTGGTTACTTATAATTGTGCATACATGCATCATGGCATATCATGTATATATTCATGCATTGCATCTTACCTTAGAATTCCCGTCCAATGATTATTGAGCGACCTAAATGCTCTTGTTGCTTATCAATTAATATGTTTTCAATGAGAATGCTTGTGTTCAAATAATCATTGGATTGTCCAGTGGACAGTTCAGGAATGCGTGATCGATTTTTCAATTTATAGTTCCTATTTTGTTTTGTTTTGACTAGATTTCGACTGCATCTCTCATTGTTCTATAGGTACGCACTAAATTTAGGACTATCTTCCTCTGGATATAGCTCCGAATTAAGTCGTGTACTTGGAGGACCAAGGGAAAATGCCACTGAAATCGAGTCCTAACAGAACAAGTTTGGAACTACAAATTGCAAAATCGATCACGCATTCGTGAATGGGTTAGGACCCCTACCTATTTTTGAATTAGATGATATGGTTAGAAAGCATGCATCAACATGCATGATGCATAAGGAATCATTCTGTTGTTTACTAATTTGTTATCAATTTTCGACTTGCAGGCTACAAACAATCTCGACCCAATTGTACTTCATCATTACCGAATATTGATTGAGTTAGGTTTGTAAATCCATATGTATTTCTGTGTTAGCCCATAATTGGTTGTGTGATAAATTTATGTTAAATTTACACTTTTTTTCATTATAAGTAATTAGCATCATTAGAAGCCACATATATTTAATGAATCATTTTTGGAAGATAAAAAATGATAACAAAATATATGTTTGTGATTGTATCATGCTATTTCGGTCTATATATATTTATATGTATGTAAAAAAACAATATGCATAACTGAAAGAATAATATGTATTTAAAACATTTTATTGACAGTAGATTTTTTATTATTATAATAATTAGAATGATGTCAACTGACCGTAGTTGGATGGATCGTCGAGTTGTTAATCATGGCCTATCTATGGAATTTTTAGAAAGGTTGAGATTTTTATTGACTTTGCATATGGTAATCCATCGTTTGTGTATGATGGAACTATTTGGTGTCCTTGTTTTCTATGCCAAAATTTAAGGATCTTAAATCGAGAAACAATCACCTTGCACCTATATAAGAAAGGTTTTACTCCAAATTCATGGTGAGTCGACACTCCAATCAGATCACCATGTTGAGGAAGGTTTTAAAGAAACGAATCGGATAAGAGAGATGATAATGGATGTTGCTAGCTGTCATGCAAAAATTTATACCTAAATTAATAAGCAAATATTTGAACAGTTTTACTTGCAAGTGCACAAGGTCAACAGTAGCATAGTGTGCAAATGCGAGATCATCTCCACATGGATTAGTGAATTTCGATTTAGAATCAGTTTCGCAATATAAAATCACAGAAATAAATATTGAGTTTAGATTGATAATGATAAGAACACAAGGCTTTGATATCCACCACTAATCATATTTTCATAATAAACAATGAGCCAATACTTTAGTTATATTATGAGTAACTACTGTTTGTCAACCTAAGGGCATGATGTATACTCTTTAAGCTATTGATTTCCCTAAGCAACGAGTTAGGCATGGTGTATACTCTAACTCTTTTCTTTCTTAAGGAATTCAACATGGTGTATATTGAGTTGTTCCTTAAGAGAGCATAAGATCAGTGGAAATCGACAACCACATGAGACCTAGGGCAAGGTGTATACTCTCGGTTTCCCATGTTGATTAACCCAAGAATCCAGCGTGGATTTCTTTTGTTACTATTGTCAGACCTAGGACTCGGTCATCCAAATTGATCTAACTAACTAATCCATATCACATGCATATGTTGATCAGGCAGACACATATGAGGAATTTAAATAAACACAGACATTAATCAAGCTAAGAATCATAACACAGCTATCACAAAGGCAACAATATATTGAAAAACAAATTAGGGCTTCAATCGAGCCCTACTAAGAAGTTAGTTACACATGGTGATGATGTTACACATCTTCATAATGTAAACTAAATAAAGAAGAATAAACTCAAAAAATATTGTGGAGAAGAGTCGTCAATTCGTCTCCAAAGCTGATAACTTAAAAGTAGATTAAAAAGTATTGTTTCTGTATTTTACAGGTCTATTTATAAGGTTCTAAGGACACCACGAAACCCTAATTTCCAAAACAAGACCCGAATTATTCTTTCCAGAACTGGCTCTGCCGTTTCACTGCACGTGTGTGCTTGATCCCATGCTTTTGTGCTCGAGCGCAACCTTCTATGTGTGCGCATGAGTGCTTGTGTGCTCGATCACACTTTCCTGTGCTCGATCGCACTTGGCTGCTTCCAGGCCTCCAGATTTGTTCCTTTGAGTTCCAAAATGCCATCTTTTTCTCCAAGAACCTATAAAAACAAAGAAAACACAAAAATTAAGTAAAATAGAATAAAATATGTAAACAAAGAGGTTAGTAAATGTAAATTAAGGGGCTTAAAATATGAATATTTAAGCACTTATCACACCCCCAAACTTACATATTGCTAGTCCCTTAGCAATACAAAACAAAAAACTAACTGAAAACAATAACAAAGATAAATTCATCATTCATGATAGCTAAAAATTTGGGTTGCACGCAAAACCATGATATTTATTCATGAGCAGGCTTAAAATATAAACACATCTTCATAATGAATAAGAGTTTTAAAACCTAATTACTTACTCAAGGCTAGTTAAAGCATCACAAGTCTGACTTAGTGTGTGGTGAATTAGCACATAAAAGATGAAGCTTCCAAATAACTCCAATGTGTAGTGTTTCAGTGTCTCAACATTCATCGAATTTCCTATCAGAATGAACAATACTAGCATAGTTTTATTTATTTATTTTTTTCTTTTATTATGAGATTTTTGCCATATCGAGTTCCCTTAAGCTTTCTAATTGACCCATGTAGCAAGTGTTTAGCCAAATACTCCCAAACCAGATGGTTTTAGGGAATTAGGTGTAAAGACACCCCTAAGGACTTACTAACTGTTGAACGTTTATCTACTTAAATAAATAAGCAAAGAATCGTATAGTTTTACTTGCAAGTGCACAAGGTCAATAGTAGCATAGTGTGCAAGTGCGAGATCATCTCCACAGGGATTAGTGAATTTCGATTTAGAATTAGTTTCTCAATATTAAATGGTAGAAATAAATGTTGAGTGTGAATTAATAATAATAAGAACATAGGGCTTTGATATCCACCACTAATCATACTTTCCTAATAAGTAAAGTGCCAATGCTATAGCCCTATCATGAATACCTAATGGTTGTCAACCTAAGGGCTTGGTCCACTCCTTAGGCTATTGATCTCCCTAAGCAATGAGTTAGGCATGGTATATACTCTAACTCCTTTATCTCTTAAGGGGTTCAACATGGTGTATATTGAGTTGTTCTTCAAGAGAGCATAAGGTCTGTGAAAATCAACAACCAAATGAGACTTAGGGCTTGGTCCGCTCTCGGTTTCCCATGTTGATTAACCCAAGAATCCGGCATGGATTTCTTTTGTTACTATTGTCAGACCCAGGACTCGGTCATCCAAATTGATCTAACTAACTGATCCATACTATTGTGAATTTTAAATTACTCGCAAGCGCACGAGTCATTTGCAATATAGTGTTGTCCAAGTGCGAGGTCGAATCCATAGAGAATTGCGTTGTGAAAATATTTTTATCTAAACTAAGCCTATTTTAACCTAGTTCCAAGTTTTGAATTGTCTTTTGCAAAACAAATATAAACTAAACTAAATTGATTTAAAGACTAATGATAAAAACACTAAGGTTTCTGAATCCACCCCACCAAAGTAAAGCATATATCTTCATGTTCTATATAAAAATAATCTATCAAAACATTCCATGAATCCAACTTTAAACAAATCATAACAAATATCCCAATTAAACCAAAACAATCCAATGTATCCGCTTTTAACAAATCACAAGGATATCCAATTTAATAAAAAACAATTCGATGTATCCATCAGATGAAACACACGGAATATCCAACAGAACAATTTAAACTCAATTAATCATAAGATTTTACTCAAATAATTGAACAGAACATTTATACTAAAAAACATCAGAATTGTATAAACAAATCTGAAAATATTATGCCAAACAACGGCGAGGCTTCATCTTCAACCTTAGCTGAAGATTTTAGCCACTCATAATCATGAAACTAAAGTTCACAATAACAGTGCTAAACATTAAACTTTAAAACTAACAAAAGTAGTAAATTAAAAACTGACTATACATGGGAGAAATTCCACTCGTTGTTGGGCGGCGCTTCCCCTCGTGGTAGCAAAGCCATCGGGGTCCACCAGAATGCTAGCAGACGTCCACCGGATTACACCAAATGGCCCAGGAATTGCACACTAAAGATGAAGTGAAGAGGGGCTTATATAGGGAAACATCACAAGTGCAATGTGTTTCCAATCCGATGTGGGATACTGCAGATTCCAGCTTTTTCTCTTTGACCTTTGTCTACTAAAATTGCCATAACTTTCTCTAGAAAAATCATTTTATTGATCCGTAAAATTCCCCAGAAAATAGACATCCGGATCTTTCCAAGCATATATGGCTCATATCCTGGTTCTTCCTGAATCAATACAGTTTAATCCTAAAAAATGGCTGATCTGTCACGCTGAAATCATGCACAGTCTGACCTTTGTCTACTAAAACTGCCATAACTTTCTCTAGAAAAATCATTTTATTGATCCGTAAAATTCCCCAGAAACTAGACATCTGGATCTTTCCAAGCATATATGGCTTATCTCCTGGTTTTTCTTGAATCAATACAGTTTAATCCTCAAAATGGCTGATATGTACGAGCAATTCTGGCAATTTAGTGAAACTCCTTTCCAAGCTTGTAAACCTGTAAAACAACGAAAAACAACTCAAAGCAACAAATTTCTAAGCTAACAAATGTAAATTAAGTGGCCAAAATATGCAATATTTGGCACTCATCAAATACCCCCAAACTTATATTTTGCTAGTCCCTTAGCAAAACAAAATAAATAAAAAAAACTAAATGGCAAACAAAGGACATAAAGATAAGTTCATCACTCACGGTATCCAAAAATTTAAGGAGCACTCAAAACTATGATATCCATTAATAAGCAAGCTTAAAAAATATAACCCATCTTCGCAATGAATAGGAATTTTAAAACCTAATTACTTACAAGAGGCAGGCTTAGACATCACAAGCTTGAATAAGTGTAAAGTGAATTAGCATATACAGATGAGGTTTCCAAATAATTTCAATGTAAAATATATCAATGTCTCAAGATTCACAGAATTTCTCATCAAAATGAACAGCGATGGCATAGTTTTTTTTTTTTATATATAAGGCTCTGCTATGTTTAGTTCCCTTAAGCTTTCTAATTGACCTATTTATCAAGTGTTGAGTCAACGACTCCCAAACCAGATGGTTTTAGGGCATTAGGTGTAAAGACACCCCTAAGGACTTATTAACTCGAGTAAAAAAGGCTACGAAACTAAACTATCCTTAATGCTACAAAGCAAAATTTCCACCTTTTGACGTGAACACTCACTGCTTACGGAGGCAAGAGGTCCAGTTACTCAGTAGAAAATTTCACAATGATCACTATGAATAAAATTCCCACCTTTTGACGTGAACACTCACTGCTTACTGAGGCAAGAGGTCCAGTAACTCAGTGAAAAGTTTATTGATGATGATTATTATTATTATTTTTAATGCTTTTCTATGCCTAAGTGTTAATCCCAGAAGTCATCCAGTTTCAGTTAAGTCAAGGAAACATACACATTGAAATCGCATGTCATACCTCACACAAATATGTGCTAATGTGCTCGTGTTAGATTGGCTCAAACATGTGAATTCTCAAATGCCCAAAGTAAGTAACAAAGTTTTAAAACTCTATCATAAAATCATGTGTTCAAAATTTTAAGCTCACCAATGAAATCACATCACAATATTTGTTTAGATCAACTAAAATTTCAAAATAACATGAACATGCATTTACCTTCTTATATATATATTTTTTTAATTAAAGAAAAACAACAACAAATTAGGACAAAGTGTGTGTAATGTGTCTCCCATACCCCTAAACTTAAACTACACATTGACCCCAATATGTGAATAATATGGAAAGAGCTAACCTGGGAGATGGAGAACTAGCTGGACGGGTATGGCTTGTAGCATACCCCCAAACTTGAACTGAAGTACGCGTTGTCCCTGAAAAATAAAGACTGAAAAACAAAAAATACTGGAAACAAACATTAATCATAAATATGTAAAATAATAAATAATCAGAAAGGATAAGTTATGGGGTGCCTCCCATGAGCGCTAAGTTTAACGTCTTCAGCCAGACCCAACATTAGTAATCGTGCCCAGCTAAACGCTCCACCATCTAATCAATAAATGGGATTGGAAAATGATCCTTCCTTGTGGTAGCATTCCACCTACGGTAGTCTAGACACACTCTCCATCCTGATTGCACATGAGTTGGAACCAACTCGTCGTCTTTATTAATCACTACCGTCAATCTAGCCTGCTTTGGCATGACATGAATCGGGCTCACCCACTCACTATCAAAGATTGGATAAATGATCCCTACATCCAACAGCTTTATCACTTCAGTCTTCACAACCTCTTGCATAGCTAGGTTGAGCCTTCTTTGTGGCTCCCTCGATGGCTTGGCATTCTCCTCCAAATGTAACTTGTGCATCACCACCGAGGGGCTGATCCCCTTGATATCCTCAATAGTCCAGCCTATAGCTTCATTGTGCTCTCTTAAAACGTCCAATAATTTATCCACTTGAGCATCAACCAAATCTGAAGCTATAGTCAGAGGCAAAGAATCTGCTGGACCTAGGAACTTATACTTAAGATTGTCCGGTAAAGGCTTAAGTTCCTTCTTGAAAGGTTCAGGTGTTGTGGTGTCCTTTGTCTCACTACTCTTCTGAGGAGCAGACTCCAAAGTAGCATTTGCTTGCTCAAACAACTTATCCAAATCCAAATCCTCTTCAAACTGAGCAAAGTATGCCTCCAGGGGGTCCTCAATGCTTGATTCACCCACAATCTCCTCCGTCTTACTACTCTCCCGAGGAGCAGACTTCAAGATAGAATATGCTTGCTCGAGTAGCTTATCCAAATCCAAATCCTCTCCAAACTGAGCAAAGCATGCCTCCAAAATGTCCTCAGACTTCCCTTCTTTCTTGAGCGCTTGTAATCTCTCAGGGTAAGGTGCTTTAGGTACAAACGACCCAAGAAGATCCTTAATAGTAGGTGTGGCTGTAGATGGCTCAGCATCTCTCTTCTCCTTGTTGCCACTTTCTTGCCCTTGTTGCATAGCTGGATTCTCTTCCACTTGATTGTCCACTTGTCTCCCAGACCACAATGGGACAATCAATTGTACTTGTTCCTGCCCGTGCATAGGAGTTGATGAATCCCACCGCAAACTGTTCCTTCAGGTTAGGCTCAGGTTGACTGGGGAACCTTGCCTTCTCTCCTTCACCCAAGTGACTTGCGATTTGATCCATTTGACTCTCTATCTTAACAATCACTTGGGTGTTTACTATTTGCGCACTCCTTACTTCGCTTATGGATTGGCCAATCATCTTCCTGAAATCATTGAAGGTGTCCTCCAATGACTGTGAAACCGATGCTGGCGCTTTAGTGGAAGCTTGGTAAGCGGGTAATGGTGCTGAATGGGCCGAGAAACCATAACTTGGAACTGGTGGAGGAAATCCGGGAGGGTATTGATTGTGAGCATGATGAGGGGCTCTTCTTTGATTTATCAATTGGTTCTGCTTCTATGAAAAATCAGGGTGGTTCCGCCACCCTGGATTGTACGTCTCGGAGTAAGATCCATTCGATTGCTACCAATAGTCATTGAAAGCATTCATTTGTTCCATGGGATACTCGACAAAAGCCGGCAGAGATGGACAATTCTGTGCTAAATGCATAGGACTAGCACAGATGGAACAACTATCAACATTGAATGTATTGGTTGTATTGATGGACTGGCTGGTCATCTTCATGAAATCCTTGAGGGCGTCCTCTAAAGACTGTGAAACCGGCGCTGGATTTATCCACATTTTTTTATATTTTTATTTTATTTTATTTTTGGGCAAATGCAAATAAATTAAAATTAAAAGTAAAATTAAAATTAAAATTAAAAAAAATAAAACAAAAATACTAACTAAACTAGTAGAAAAATAAAATTATTTTAGACAAAAATTTCATAAACAAAATAATTCCCCGGCAACGGCGCCAAAAACTCGTTGTGAGTTTTAAATTACTCGCAAGTGCACGAGTTGTTTGCAATATAGTGTTGTGCAAGTGTGAGGTCGAATCCACAGAGAATTGCATTGTGAAAATATTTTTATCTAAACTAAGCCTATTTTAACCTAGTTCCAAGGTTTGAATTGTCTTTTGCAAAACAAATATAAACTAAACTAAATTGATTTAAAGACTAATGATAAAAACACTAAGGTTTCTGAATCCACCCCACCTAAGTAAAGCATATATCTTCATGTTCTATATAAAAATAATCTATCAAAACATTCCATGAATCCAACTTTAAACAAATCACAACAAATATCCCAATTAAACCAAAACAATCCAATGTATCCACTTTTAACAAATCACAAAGGATATCCAATTTAATCAAAAGCGATTCGATGTATCCATCAGATGAAACACACAGAATATCCAACAGAATAATTTAAACTCAATCAATCATAAGATTTTACTCAAATAATTGAACAGAACATTTATACTAAAAAACATCATAATTGTATAAACAAATCTGAAAATATTATGCCAAACAACGGCGAGGCTTCATCTTCAACCTTAGCTGAAGATTTTAGCCACTCATAATCATGAAACTAAAGTTCACAATAACGGTGCTAAACATTAAACTTTAAAACTAACAAAAGCAGTAAATTAAAAACTGACTATACGTGGGAGAAATTCCACTCGTTGTTGGGCGGCGCTTCCCCTCGTGGTAGCAAAGCCTTCGGGGTCCACCAGAATGCTAGCAGACGTCCACCAGATTACACCAAATGGCCCAGGAATTGCACACTAAAGATGAAGTGAAGAGGGGCTTATATAGGGAAACATCACAAGTGCAATGTGTTTCCAATCCGATGTGGGATACTGCAGATTCCAGCTTTTGCTCTTTGACCTTTGTCTACTAAAACTGCCATAACATTCTCTAGAAAAATCGTTTTATTGATCCGAAAAATTATCCAGAAAATAGACATCTGGATCTTTCCAAGCATATATGGCTCATCTCCTGGTTCTTCCTGAATCAATACAGTTTAATCCTAAAAAATGGCTGATCTGTCACGCTGAAATCATGCATAGTCTGACCTTTGTCTACTAAAACTACCATAACTTTCTCTAGAAAAATCATTTTATTGATCCGTAAAATTTCCCAGAAACTAGACATCTGGATCTTTCCAAGCATATATGGCTTATCTCCTGGTTCATCCTGAATCAATACAGTTTAATCCTAAAAAATGGCTGATCTGTACAAGCAATTCTGGTAATTTAGTGAAACTCCTTTCCAAGCTTGTAAACCTGTAAAACAACGAAAAACAACTCAAAATAACAAATTTCTAAGCTAACAAATGTAAATTAAGGGGCCAAAATATGCAATATTTGGCACTCATCACATACCACATGCATACGTTAATCAGACACACACATATGAGGAATTTAAATAAAAACATGCATTAATCAATTAAAGCATTATAACATGGCTATTAGCAAAGGCAATCAATGATTATATATATAGGAAATAATAATTAGGGCTTCAATTGAGCCTTATTAGGAAGTTAGTTACACATGCTAAGTAAACTAAACATCATAACCATAACTAAACTAGAATAGAAAAATAAAACCCGAGGTATGTTGAGGAGGCGAGTCGTCAATTCCTCTCCAAAGCTTACAACTTCAAGCTTTAATCCAAAAGTACGTTTTCTGTGTTTTACAAGACTATATATAGGGCTCTAAAGGTGCCCGAAACCCTAATTTGCAATTTAAGGTCCGGAGATTTCTTTCCAAATTTGGCTCTGCCGCCTCTGGTGCATGTGCACTTGATCGTATGGGTCTGCGCTCGAGTGTCTGTGCACTCGATCACAAGAGAGGTGCGTTCGAGCGCACCTTGCTGGTTTGCAGATCTTCACTTTTTATTCCTTAGAGCTCCAAAATGTCATCTTTTCGTCAAAGCCCTATGAAAAACACAGAAAACACAAAAGTGAAGTAGAATCTACTAAAATATATAAACAAAGAGCCTAACAAGTGTAAATTAAGGGGCTTAAATATGATTATTTAAGCACTTATCACACCCCCAAACTTACATATTGCTAGTCCCTTAGCAATACAAAATGAAAGAACATATCAAAACAAAATTAAAGATAAATTCATTCTTCATGATATCCAAAAATTTGGGTTGCACATAAAACCATGATGACTGTTCATGAGTAAGCTTATAATAAAAACACATTTTTGCAATGAATAAGGATTTTAAAAGTTCATATTACTTACACAAGGTTGGTTTAAGGCATCACAAGTTTGATTTGTTGTGTGGTGAATTAGTACATAGAAGATGGAGCTTCCAAATAATTTTTAATGTATAGTGTTTCGGTGTCCAAACCTTCATCGAATTCCTTATCCGACAGAACAAAAATGGCATAGTTTTTACTTTTTTTCTTTTTTTTTTCTTTCACCATGATTTTTTTGCCATGTTGAGTTCCATTAAGCTTTCTAATTGACCATTGTAAGGAGTGTTTAGCCAATGAATCCCAAACCATATGGTTTTAGGCCATTAGGTGTAAAGACACCCCTAAGGACTTACTAACTCGAGTAAAAAAGGCTACGGAACTAATAGGTCTTAATGCTGCTAAGTGAAATTCCCACATTTTGACATGAACACTCACTGCTTACTGAGGTAAGAGGTCCAGTTACTCAGTGGAAATTTTTATGATCATTAAATGCTTAATTCCCACCTTTTGACGTGAACACTCATTGCTTACTGAGCCAAGAGGTCCAGTTACTCAGTGGAAATTTTACTTAATGATTGTTAGGAGCATTTTATTTTCTCTTTTTGCATGATGGACATTTTTTTCTTTATTTTTCTATGCCAAAGTGTTTATCTAACAAGTTATTTGATTACAGTTAGGTCATGGAAACATATACATAAGAATTATATGTTATACCCCACACAATTGCGTGCTAATGTGCTCGTGTCGGATCTATATCAAACTCGTGAATTCTTAAGTGCCTTGAGGTAGGTAATTAAAGTTTTAAAATTTTTATTACTAGGCTATGTGTTCTAGATTTTAAGCTTACTAATGAAATTTTATCATATTTGTTTTAAATCAACCAAAATTTTCAACACAAAGTGATCATGCATTTATCTTTAAAACAAAAAATTGGGACATAATGTGTGCATGTGTGTGCAAGTGTCTCTCTCTACCCCAAAACTTAATATGCACATTGTCTCCAATGTGTGAGTGACATGGAAAGATCTGACCTGGGAGTTGGAGAACTAGACTGCTGGCATGGCTCGTAGTACGCCCCCAAACTTGAACTTGATGCACGCACTATGTTCCTGAAAAAGAAAAACAAACGTTGTGCCAGAAAACAAGAAATATGGAAAATAAACAGATAAATAAACTTAAATAAGAAAATAAAAATACTATAATAAAAAAGGATATGCTATGGGGTGCCTCCTATGAGCGCTAAGTTTTACGTCTTCAGCCAGACAGGGTATCCTCTCACTGTTAGTCATCGGGTGGTGCAGTCGAAGAGGTACTGGGTGCAGGAGGTAGGAGATCGAGGATGGCCTGTAGCATCGCCTCTTATCATACAAACTACGCCTCCAAACCATCTATCTACTGATGGATCAGACGAGTCGCCTCTCTGTCCTCCCAGCGGATATCGGAGAGCTCGCAGTGGAAGGAGGATAGCTCCTCGAGAAGGTGCTGGTATTTTGTGGACCCCATGTCTGGCTGGCCCTCCTCCTATGTAGGGCTCACTGCCGGGTGCTCGGTGTCCATCGGATCATCCATCACAGGCTCATCAGTAGGAACATGCACCCAGGGTCCTCAGGGCATGTGGGATTGGCTAAGACTCCACTGGGCTCTCCGGAAGAATGGGTGGTCATTGACTGGTCCGTCCACAGAGGAGCCTTTGATCCCCTTCTTCTTGAAGATGTGGCTGAGTAAGAAGGGGAAAGAGAGCCCCCATGCATTAGTCGTGGTGGTCTGATGGCTATGCACATAGTCCCAGAACTTATGCATTTGACTCCATATGACAGCTGGTATGGAGTATCAGTAACCTCGATGAAAGGCATAGAGGGCCTATATGGACTGATCCCTTCTTTGAGTCTTGTGCCCTAAGGAGCACACATTGCGCTGGAGGATGGAGTCTACCAGCCACAAGCGGGGAGGCAACTTTGACCGGCTTCTCGTATTGTTGTGCTGGTCCGCATACTAGCCCGCACACATATCCTCGATAATGTGGGGTAGAGGAAATGGGTCTGGCTGCTCCTCCATATGGTTGTCCTCCGGAAAGGACTCATCACAACAGTGGAGGGCGATGGTGATATCAGCAATGGCTCTATGAATTTGCCCTAGACTGAGGAGGATAGGATCTTTGGTCGGGTGCAGTCATAGGTCAGGTTCTCGTAGAAGCTGACCATGAATCTAGTGTAGGCTGTCGAATAGACTGGCTTGAACAGCCACTTGAGACCCCGGGCCTTGAACTCTTGGACCGCCCATCTCGTAGTGTCCAAGCTCTTGAAATCCCCATCGATGTTGAACGTAGTCTCGAACAGGATTTCATGCTGCTTGAAACTAGGCCGGGTGGAATAAGAGCGGCTGCTGGAGGCTCAGGAACTGGATGCCATTTGCTTAGGTATGAAAGTGCAGCTTCTGGTGTGAGTGCGCTCGATCACACAGATTGAGGTGCGCTCGATCCCAAAGGCCTAGCACTCGATCACACTCGATCAAGCAATTGGTCTAACAGTTTTTGTGCAACAGAAACTTGAAACTGTAGAAGTCACACTAACTTGATCCCACCTCCTGTAAATATGAAACAACACAACCAAAAGAAACAACACAACCAAAAGAACCAAAACATAAGGTAAATGCATAATAAAAGGAAATTATAAATCAAGAACCGTGTGTGATGATGTGTAGCTACTTAGAAACAAAAATGGATATACCTTGTGTACTTAGGAGGGGAGTGGTTGTGCAATGGGGAAGGATGAGGTGTTGTGCTAGCGGTAGGGTTGTTTACGGTGGTGAGGTGGTGATGTGTGGAGTGCTGGAGGTGAGAGGGAGGTTTGAAGTGGATTTTGTGTAGGGTGAGGGTAAGTGTGACAGACAGGAATAGGAAGTGCGCTGGAGTGTAAGGTGAGGAAAATAGGTTTGTGAGTGAAGTGTGAATAAAAACCCTCACGTGCCTTCTTTGCCTTGAGTGCGCTCGAGCGTATAATGAAGTGCTGATTATGCCCAAAGAGTAACGCGGTAGTTGTAGCACAGCTTTGGGTGGTCGATTCCACAGGGAAACAAGTTAACTATAAGGAAAAGTGTAAACTTTAATATGAAACAATAAAATCCAAATAAATAAATCTGAGTTTTGGTAGTAAAGTATTATGAGGAAATTGTGTATTTGTAATGAAAAATATAATAAGGAAACAACAAAGTTATGGGAATCCTCCCTAGGTTCATTGCCTTATTCCAATCTTGATTCAGTTGCTTTTATCTCGATTGCAAGTTTCATATCCCAAACAAGCAATCGGTGTATATTCAATTAAAGCACATGTAAACCCTAATGTAATTGTTATGAAGTACTCTTTGATTTTGATTCAAGCACACATGACCTATCCTATAGATTTATCAAGAAGCTACAATATATCTCAATGACAATATTGTAGTAATGGACAAACCTAAAGATAAATCTACCGGACTCAGTCACATCCAAACAACTTGACATAAGAAGAGCATGATTAGACTTTTATGGAGAAGAAGCATGCAATCACCGAATTAAGAAAATCTAGAATAAGAAGAACATAAAGCGCAGCTATCACATGAACCTAAATTCTTCTTGTTTAATCAAAGAATACTCATAAACAATGTTTTGATAATAAATCCAAATTACAACTGAATCAATAATGGAAAATAAGAACAACTACACCTAGAGATTCATCCCTTCGCCTTGCTTAGAGATTAGTTGGCCATGGGGCTCATACTTGAACACTGTAATAGAGAATCTTTCTCAAGTTTTTCGGCCTTCAATGATTCTCCTTTCTCAAACCCTAAGTGATTTATTTATAATACAAATGTCCAAGGGTGTTTTAGGGTTTAAATAATCATTAAAGTCCTAATTAGGTCCTAACTCGGAGAAGGGAACTCGTGTGCGTGCCTCGGCCCTCTCTTCTGGGCGCCACAACCCTAGCTGGTGTGGCCTTCTCCAAGCTCTGGGTGCCACGGCCCTGACTGGTGCTGATTTGTGGAGGTTCTGGGTGCCGCGGCCCTGATTGGTGCTGTTCTGGAAGCCTGAACTTTGTCTACTAAAAATGCCATAACTTTCTCTAGAAAAATAATTATTATGAGCCATAAAATTCTCTAGAAAATAGACTTCCGATCTTTCTAAGTATATATGGTTCATCTCCTGGTTCTTCTTGCATCAATACAGTTTAATTTGCAAAAATGATTGATCTGTACAGGCAATTATGGCAATTTAGTGAAACTCTTTTCCAAGTGCTTGTGAACCTTCACTCTGGTGTTCATCGAGTCATTGTGCTTCAAGCAATGATAGCTTTTCCATCTTTTTTGAACTTAAAGTACCTGAAAATGCATCAAAATTGATCAATGATCCAAGAATGACACTTTAGAGTTGTTAAGGTATAAAAGTGCAATTCAAACCTAGATCAACCCTAAAATGCTAACAATTAAGTACTGTAAAGATGCATTTTATAACTCTCATCATAACCCCCAACTAGCTTATTGCTAGTCCCTAGCAATTCAAGCAAAAACAAGAGATGAATTCTACGGTGGGAATCAAAACAAAGTAAAGCAATGTTAGTGTTAAAACAAGAGTAATTCACTTTCGTCTCAAAAATTGCACATAACACATGACACATAGAATCATTAAATTTCACCCAAGTCCAAAAGTAATCTAAACATCAATCTTAAAATTGTTATCGACTCTTAACATCCATCTTACCACAATCCATTAATCCGAACACCAGGATGATTTTATGCACAATATTCATGAATACAAGTCTTGGCCTCTAAAATATATTAAATTGCGTGACATCAATCACAAAAACAAGCTTTATAGGCTCACTTTTCGAATCACTCTCCACTATTGTAGAAAAATCACTCTACATTAGATCAATAGGTCTTTAATAAGCTTGTAATGTTAGGCTAAGGTAAAGGTTAAGAAAGAACGAGAAGATAACTTTGAATAAATCATGTTATAATAAGCTTTTAGGCACGTTTTTGGTGTTGATCTTAAGCATTATAATTGTGTTGCATGTGTTTTTAGCAATTTGAGTTTAGTTTATCTTATTCTACTAATAAGTTGTTTTAGTTGAATGATCAATGCTAAGTCTTGGAAATCTTCTGTGCAGACACTTGAAGGAGCATTGGAGAGCACTAGAAGGGCAAAATGCATGAAGGAGACAGAAACTCAAGGCTGCAGCGTTGGGATGTTGGCGCTGCAGCGCTGGTAGCTCGCAAAAAGAGAGGAATTTGGACAGAAAGTTGGCGCTGCAGCACTGGAAAGTTGGAGCTGCAGTGCCAGAATAGGGTTTGAAATATGTCTTGGTGCTGCAGCGCTGGGAAGTTGGAGCTGCAGTGCCAGCCCGCCAATTTTGAAAGTTATAAATAGAAACCCTAGCTGAACAAGAGGAAGAAGGCGACCGTAGAAGAAAAAAAAGAGAATTTGGAGAAGAAGAGACGCAAAAGGAGAGTTGGAGATACTCTGGGAGGCTACGCATCAAGCTTTTAAATCATTCTTCTCCGGTTTTGTATTATTCTTATCTAGCTATGTTGATGTTTTATAATATGAACATGAGTTGTTTGAATATTATTATGGAGTAGATATTTTTGTATTAAGGATAGATGGATCCTAAACCTATATCTTGAGTGCTATTTGGACAAGTTGGAATTTACTTTGTTTTTCCAAGAGTGTTTTATTGTTCTTAATGCTGTTTATTATTTTGATTCCTTCTTGAAGCATAGTGATGTGTCGAATAGAGAAGCTATGCTTTTATGAATAGTTTAATTAATAAATATGAGTTTGGATTATTAGCTATGCAAAGCCAGGGTAAAACATGCCATGAATGAAATAGGAGTAACTGAATAGGGATTCTAGGAAGTTCGTGTGGTCCGTTTAAACCGTAACCGAATAGGGAGATTTAACTGAAAGGAATTCCATTGAACTTAATGCTTCTTAAGTTGAATCAATCTAGAATAGACCTAGAATATGGATATTTGAAGTTGATGATTCTTGAGATTGTGGTTAGACCTGAATAAGGATAACCAATTGATTGGGGATTCTACAATCTTGAAAAACATAGTAAGTGAAACTTGTCCATTCAAAACTCTTGTCAATTATGGTTTAGGTGAAGTCGAGTCCTTAGCATGTTAGTTCATAAGAGTCTTCATTCCAAAGTTTGCAAATCTTCTGTTAATTATTAGTGCTTCTGTTTTTTTTCTTTAGTTAATTGCTAGTTAACTTTTCTCATACAATTATTCATTTTCTCAAATAACAGCAAGAGTTGAGTCATAATTTCTGTAGTATTTGCTCAGTCCTCGTTGGCAACGATATTTACTCATCATTTTATTACTTGAATGATTAGTGCACTTGCTAGTGTTAATTTCATCGCATCAAGTTTTTGGCGCCGCTGTCGAGGATTGAAATAAAATATTACATTTATTCTGATTCTACTAGTTAATTTGAGAGTTTGTTAATTTGGTTTTTAAGCCTATTTTGCAGGGTTTTCGTTTCTAGTGCATGACACGTAATAGTGGGAGAATACTTGCCAAACGTAATATAGAAATTAAGCACACTTTTCATGCTTTGAGAAGAGCATGCACTGTGGGATTATGCTATGCCAAAGATGGATGGTGTTGAATCTAGCATTTGACGACCGCCTATACAAGCGAACAATTTTGAAATCAAGCCCGCCATCATTTAGATGATTCAACATTCAATACAATTTGGGGGCCTATCGCAAGAAGATCCAAATGTTCACTTGATGAATTTCCTTGAAATTTGGGACACATTCAAGCACAACGGAGTATCGGAGGATGCTATTTGCTTAAGGCTTTTTCCATTTTCATTGAGGGATAAAGCAAAAAACTGGTTGACTTCTTTGCCAGCAGGATCCATAATGACATGGGCAGAATTGGCACAAATTTTTTTAGGGAAATACTTTCCTCCTGCAAAAACTGCAAAGTTACATAATGAAATTACTATGTTTTTGCAGGTCGATAGGGAGTCACTCAATGAGGCATGGGAACGTTTTAAAGACCTTTTAAGAAGATGTCCTTATCATGAGTTGCCCACTTGGATGCAGGTACAAACTTTTTATAACAGTTTAACCAGTACAACCCGAAACATGATTGATGCAGCTGCAGGTGACACTATCATGAGAAGAACTCCAAAAGAAGCTATTGAATTGTTAGAAGAGATGGCCACAAATTCTTATCAATGGCCAGTTGAAAGGTTACCTGTTAATACAGCCTCAGGATTGCACAATATAGATGTTGTTACAGCTTTAATAGCACAAATGGAGGTTCTCACTAAGAAGATAGATGGACTTAATCCCAACTCACATTCAATATGTGAATTGTGTGGTGGTAGTGGCCATCACAGCAATAGCTGTCAAGCAGGTAATCAGTTTGCATATAATTCATCTACTGAACAAGCTAATTTTGTTTCAAATTTTCACAGGCAAAACAATCCATACAGTAACACATATAATCCGGGATGGAGGAATCATCCAAACTTCTCGTGGAATCAAAGCAATGCGAAGCAACCTCATCCTGAATATCCTCCTCAAGAAAAAAAGTCTAACTTGGAGGATATGATGGCCAAATTCTTAAGTACAACAGAAACTAGATTTCAAAATCAAGAAGCATCCATCAAAAATCTGGAAGTTTAGGTCGGTCAACTAACAACCATAATTTCTGGACATGCACAAGGTTCCCTCCCGAGCAACACAGAAAAGAATCCTAAGGAGGATGTCAAGGCCTTAACACTAAGGAGCGGCACACAATTGGAAGAATGACAACTTAAAGAAATCACTCATCAAGTTGGCGAGAAAGAAGAGACTGAGCAAAAGGAAAAATGAGTTTCAGCAAAGAAGTCTACTGGTAAAGGTTTGATTGATTCTAACTCTGAAACTAAATATATACCACCTCTTCCTTATCCTCAGAAATTCCAAAAAGAAAAATTAGACAAACAATTCTCAAAATTTTTAGAGATTTTCAAGAAGTTTCATATTAACATATTGCAAAGGCATTAGCACAGATGCCTAACTACACTAAATTTTTAAAGGAAATTTTGTCTAATAAATGGAACCTAGAGGAACATGGAACGGTAATGTTAACTGAAGAGTGCAGCGCTATACTGCAAAACAAGCTACCTCCAAAATTGAAAGATCCAGGGAGTTTTACTATACCTTGCACTTTGGGAAATTCACTTTTTGATAAAGCTTTATGTGACCTTGGTGCCAGTATTAATCTTATGCCTCTTTCAATTTCCAGGAAACTTGGATTAGAAGAAGTCAAAACAACGACAGTGTCATTGCAATTAGCTGATCGATCAATTAAGAGACCACTGGGAATTATAGAGGATGTACTGGTAAAAGTTGATAAATTTATATTCCCTGTAGACTTCATTGTTCTCGACATGGAAGAGGATCGGGAAGTACCTCTTATACTTGGACGTCCATTCCTTGCTACAGGGAGAGCCCTGATTGATGTACAATAAGGGAAATTGATTTTGAGAGTCAATGATGAGCAAGTAGTTTTTTATATGTATAAAATTATGAAATACCCTTCTGGCTTATCTACTTCTTTTTCTTTTCAAGTGGATATTATTGATAACCTCATTGAGCAGTTTCAGGAGAAAACATTAAATGAAAATACTTTGGAGAGATGCATCATGGAATCAGGAACTAATACCACTGAAAAACTCATCATCGAAGAAGAAGCAAGAAACTTGAAGTCTGAAATGGGAAAAGAAGAGCCAGAGGAACAAATAATAATAACTGAATTGAAAACTTTACTTGCTCATTTGAAATATGCTTATTTAGAGAAAAGTATTTTCCCTGCTATAATATCTTCTTCGTTGACAGGTAAAATGGAAGAACGGTTGCTGGAAGTCATAAGAAGGCACATATTTCTGGGAAAACTGAAATCTCGATGGACTGGACCGTATACCGTGATAAGTGTCTCACCTTTTGGTGCCGTTGAAGTTCAACACAAGAAAAACAATGAGACATTCAAGGTTAACGGGCACAGATTGAAGCACTACATTATGGGGACTTTTGACCCTCAATCGTCCACTACCATTCTCCAAGAGCCATAAATCCGAAAGTTAAGCTAAAGACTATAAATTAGAACTACCATTTTGGTTCTTACTTTTTATTTTTCTTGCCTTTTGAAGTTATTTTGTGTGTTTCAATTTTTTGTTTTGTTTAATTTATCTGTTACTTCAATTTTTATGGCCTTACAGTGTGTATTCTTGGTTGATTTTCAGGCTTACTTGGAGTTAGGACAGAGCTCCAGCGCTGCAGCCTCACATTTCTGGCACTGCAGCACCAGGTCCTACCCCTACACACTAACCAGGTAAGAGATTCAGCGCTGCAGCCTCACATTTTTGGCACTGCAGTGCTAGGACCTGCACCCACACGCTGTTCTTGCTCACACGTTAAACTGCCCAGAAATTCAGCGCTGCAGTGTTGGAAAGTGGGAGCTGCAGCGCCAGGTCGCACACTAGGCTTTTAAATCAACAGCTTTGCCACTGTTAGGTCACTTCAAAGTCTGATTTCCAACAACCCTCTATCTCCAAATCACTAAAATTCAACATTCTTCCCTTATAATTACCACCATATCCCGATCATAGCAGTGATCCGGAGGATGAGGACATTGACAAAGACGATTGATTCGACCTCCGACTAATCAGGGGAGTACCCTTCTCTTACTTTATAATTCAAATTTTATACATTGTAGACAATTTATCATTTAAGTTTAGGGGTGGGAACTTTATCTAAGTGTTGTGCGCTGCTCATGTTTCTAGTTATTTTTCTGTTTGTTATATCTGAGTGTTTTCTGTTGTTTGATTCTGATTTTGTCGATGATGAGAAATAGATCGACTTGATTATAGCCATTGAAAATTTGAAAAATGTTGCGCTTGTCTGTGTGCTTGAATTTGTGTTGGATTTATTTTACATCGAACTCTTCGAACACAATGAGCACTTACACCTACGTACTTTGTTGTCTTGCTGTTTCGGAGAACGTTTATGTGAGTAGTGTAGTCTTGTGATCTCTTGGACTCTAGAACTTGTTTGAAGACCACTCGAGGCGAAATCCTAGGTAGTACAGTACCAAAGAAAGGATCCAGGCCATGTTTGGAAAGTTTGAGCTTTTCTAGCCAACCCTTAATATGTGAATATCCTTAGTTTTCCCCTTTTAAGCTTGGATATCTATTGTTTTGTCACCCGATCATCTAACCTATTTATTTTTCAAACAAAAAAAATGCTACAACTCTACCTTTCACCTGTGAGCACATCGATTAATGAATGGACTATTCTCTTAAGTGGTGGCAGAGGATTGAGCAAGAGAAAGCGGTCTTCACTTAGCTATGATAAGTATCACATATTTCCCATTGAGAGTGACCAAGGGAAAGATCGAAGTTGAAAAGGTTTACCACACGAACTATTTGATCAAGTTGTATTCTGCCTATCATAGGCAGCTGGCAAAGCCATGTTTGATCGTCGTGTACATGCTATGTTATAGTTTCATTAATGCACACGGAAATAAAGACTGGTGCTACTATAGTACAAGCATACCAAAAAAACAAAAAGAGAGAAAAAGAAAAGAAGAAGAAAAAGATGTGACAACAGCAAAAGTATTGGAAGTATTCCAAGATAACTGAGGGAAAGTTTGACATAAAATTTTTATTGGTTGATGTGCTTAAGGTGATGTGAGCCTCAAATCAATCTTTTACCATATCTTAACCTTAGCCAAAGTTATAAGCTGAATAAAGTCCTGGTGATCTCGAGTATTGTCATGGCCTACATTAGTGGAGAGTGGTGTGAAAAGCAAGCTTACGGACTATGAGAGATTGGCATTATCCTACTTGCTTGCATAAACCGATCAGAGTGGCGAAACGATTAAGTTTATAAAGGTGTTACACACACACACTTTTTAAGAATTTGATGTAAGATAAAGTTAGTAATAAATTTGAAATTCTAGACATTAGCAGCATTTGGAAAGTTTTCTTGCGTTATAATTTATATGCAATCTTTGAGGCATATTATAGTAAATCTAATCAAACCATCTCGCACTCTTAGGATGTGTGTGCATAGAATTTTATTCCAGTTAGCTCGAGGACTAGCAAAAACGTAAGTTTGGGGGTGTGATAACTCTGAATAAATCATGTTATTATACTGCTTTTAGGCATGTTTTTGATGTTGATCTTAAGCGTTAGAATTGTGTTACATGTGTTTTTAGCAATTTGAGTTTAGTTTATCTTATTCTACTAATAAGTTGTTTTAGTTGAATGATCAATGCTAAGTCTTGGAAATCTTCTGTGCAGACACTTGAAGGAGCACTGGAGAGCACTGGAAGGGCAAAATGCATGAAGGAGACAGAAACTCAAGGCTGCAGTGCTTGGATGTTAGCGCTGTAGCGCTGGTAGCTGGCAAAAAGAGAGGAATTTGGACAGAAAGTTGGCGCTACAGCGCTGGAAAGTTGGAGCTGCAGCGCCAGAATAGGGTTTGAAATATGTCTTGGCACTGCAGCACTGGGAAGTTGGAGTTGCAGCGCCAGTGCACGGATTTTGAATGTTATAAATAGAAACCCTAGCTGAACAAGAGGAAAAGAGCGGTCGTAGAAGAAAAAAAGAGAATTTGGAGAAGAGGAGATGCAAAAGGAGAGTTGGAGATACTCCGGGAGGCTACGCACCAAGCTTTTAAATCATTCTTCTCCGGTTTTGTATTATTCTTATCTAGCTATGTTGATGTTTTATAATATGAACATGGGTTGTTCGAATATTATTATGGAGTAGATATTTTTGTGTTAAGGATAGATGGATCCTAACCTATATCTTGAGTGCTATTTGGACAAGTTGGAATTTACTTTATTTTTCAAAGAGTGTGTTTTATTGTTCTTAATGCTGTTTATTATTTTGATTCCTTCTTGAGGCATAGTGATGTGTCGAATAGAGAAGCTATGCTTTTATGAATAGTTGAATTAATAAATATGAGTTTGGATTGTTAGCTATGCAAAGCCAGGGTAAAACATGCCATGAATGAAATAGGAGTAACCGAATAGGGATTCTAGGAAGTTCATGTGGTTCGTTTAAACCGTAACCGAATAGGGAGATTTAACTGAAAAGAATTCCATTAAACTTAATGCTTCTTAAGTTGAATCAATCTAGAATAGACCTGGAATATGGATATTTGAAGTTGATGATTCTTGAGATTGTGGTTAGACCTGAATAAGGATAACCAATTGATTGGGGATTCTACCATCTTGAAAAACATAGTAAGTGAAACTTGTCCATTCAAAACTCTTGTCAATTATGGTTTAGGTGAAGTTGAGTTCTTAGCATGTTAGTTCATAAGAGTCTTCATTCCAAAGTTTGCAAAATTTCTGTTAATTATTAGTGCTTCTGTTTTTTTTCTTTAGTTAATTGCTAGTTAACTTTTCTCCTACAATTATTCGTTTGCTCAAATAACAGTAAGAGTTGAGTCATAATTTCTGTAGTATTTGCTCAGTCCTCGTTGGGAACGATATTTACTCATCATTTTATTACTTGAACGATTAGTGCACTTGATAGTATTAATTTCATCGCATCAGGATTCACAAGTAAAAGAACTTAATCTCTTAGTTTTAACCACAACCACTTTAAGCACTGGATAAGCTTCAACACCCAACTCTTTCAACCATTTTTTATAAGAGCATATCTCTCAATAAGTCACAACTTTTCTTTTCTTTTCTTCTTTCTTTGCCATAATTCACTTCTTTTCTTCTCTTTTGTATTTTGGTATAAGACTATTCACCTCCTTTTCCATTTTTTTTCTTTCCTTTTCCACAACCCCCAACTTATCTCCTTTAGTGTACTTGGGTTATGGTTTTCATATTTCCATCCTTACTCCTTTTAAGTGCTTCTCAACAAATGTGTATAACTAAGTTCTTTTAAAAGAAAAGTAAGGATAAAATATTTTTAGGCTCATAAAGGTGAGTAAATGGGCTATTGAAAGAAACAAGGCTCAAATTCTTTTTCAAGAAAAAGGCTCAAACAGGTGACTAATGATGAATATAGCAAGGGTAAGTTCAAAATGCTCAAACGGTCCAAAAATGGCCTATATCATATCCTAAGTAATGTGCATTCTAGGAATTCGCCTCAAGTGATTATCAAATAAGTTCTAGAGCTTGTCGAGACCGCAAAAGTATTCACAAAACAATCGTACATTAAACTTCTCTAAATGTTTTAGACTAATCATACAATCTTACCACAAACTAGAGTCTCAAACCAAATGAAGATTGACATTTAAATTAATTTCAAACATAAGCAAGATTTAACTACTTCTAAACACTATATGCTATCTCAATTAGGCTCATATCGTTGACATGTGAATTAACTCTAAGACTAACGCAAAGCATGCTAAAAACAAACAAAAAGGAAAATGACACCAAGCAGTTCAAAGAAAAATATGAAAAACAGGAATATGTTTCCTCCTTTCCTCCACCCCCAACTTAAAATAAGCATTGTCCTCAATGTGAAAGCAAAAGTTAAGGAAACTCCCTTTGTAGCCAAAAGTGTACAGAAGCTAAAAATTGTGCACCACCATTTGAACTGCTTCGTATATTTATTCCTGAAAAAGAAATATGAAAGTAAAACTGGAAAACAGCAAAATAATAATAATAAACAAGAAAAGAAAATATGAAAAAAATAATAAAAGGATATGTTGTGGGTTACCTCCCATGAGCGCTAAGTTTTACGTCTTCAGCCAGACGCTGCACCACTCTCATTGTTGGCCTCATTGTGGTGTTGAAGATGAGGCTCCATACTCAGTGGCCTCAGTGCTAGTCTTTTGGCAAGGAATACTTAAAGTCCACCATATGTGGCTCAAGTGTTTTTGGTGATGCCCATTTACTATCAGCAGTAGGGTATTTGATTCCTGCATCCATGTGACTTCTTTCAAGCAACTCCTCAAAGCATGGTTGCCAAGATTTCTTAATAAATTTCTTTGGCTTATAAAAAACATCAACAACATTAACAGCATAGGGATAAACTGAAGAATCATTGAATTCAAAATTATTAGGAATGAATTCCGAAGAGTTAAAATTATGTACTCATCCTCTTCATGTGGCTCCCATGAGACTCGAAAAACATTTACCTCTAGAGTCTTATTTCCAAATGATAATGTCGTTAGGCCATCCCTACAATTAATGAGGGCATTGGCTGGCAAGGAATGGTCTTCCAAGTATCAAAGGAATTTTTTACTCTGTGTTTACACTAGAAACAATATCTAAAACCAAAAAATCAACAGGATAGTAGAAATTATCAATTTGCAACAAAACATCTTCTACAATACCTCTTGGTTTTCTTTCCGATCTATCCACTAATTGAAGTACCACGGAGGTTGGTTTCATCTCACCTAAACCGAGCTGTAAGTACATGGAGTATGGCATGAGGTTCACACTAGCACTCAAATCTAGCAATGCTTGGCCACAACATTTGTTTCCAATTTGGCAAGCCACCGTTAGACAGCCCAGATCTTTATATTTGGGTGGTGCCTTGCTGTCAATTACTGCACTTACTTACTCCATTAAGAATGTCATCTTCTTAACATTATGCCTTTTCTTGAGTGTGCATAGATCCTTGATGACTTTAGCATAGTTGAGAATCTATTTTATGACATGAAGAAGAGGAAGATTAATTTTAACATGCTAAAGTTTTTCAAGAATCTCACCTTTTAATGCTGTATTTATTTCCTTAGGTTTAAGGAGTGCTTGAGGGAAAGGCACCGGTGGAGAATAATCATCATGGGCCTCTTATTCCTCGGGGGTTTTATCCTTGTTGCACACGGTGCTAGGATTCAGGATTGATGGTAGAGGGGGTCCATCAATTTTCTTACCACTGCGAGTGATTATGGCATTAACCTTTCTAACATTTTGATTTTTAGGGTTGGAGGTTTGTGCCATATGTTGTCCCCTTAGATTAGGTTGTGGCTGTTAAGGAAAACAAACTTGCTCTTGAATCATCAAGAAACTAGTCAACTTGGTGAGTTGGCTCTTTATTACCTTTTGTTCCTCTTTGATCGCTTGTTGTTCCTCTAACAACCGTTGATTTATTTTTCCTTGATCTTCCACACTCTTGGCATGTACCTGCATAAATGACTTAAACATATCTTCCAAAGATAAATATTGTTGAGGTGCATTAGATGAGGTTGCTTCCGGTTTCCATTGGGTACTAGAGTGGGCAGGGGGTCGCATGTCTGATTTCTAACTAAAATTAGGGTGATTCTTCCAATCGGGATTATAGGTGTTAGAGTAGGGTGAGTGTGGTTTCCCTAAGGGTATACCTACAGTATTACACTCTTCCTTCATCTCAAAATAAACTAGACAATCCTTAGGTAAATGATCTACCCTATTACACATGAAACAAGGCTTATAGGACTCTACCCTAGCAACCGGTTCATGGGCCCTAGCATTTCTAGTTTTTAAGGCTTCAATTTTCTTAGTTAGGGCCTCTAAACGGGCTTTAAGGTTATCCTCTTCCTTAAGTTGATAAATCCCAGCAGATTGTTTTTTCCTAGTGCTTTCCATGGCATTTGGTCCTGTCCAAGTGTGGGCTTTTTCCAATAAGTCATCTAGGAAATCTATGGCTTGGTCGGGATCTTTTTGAAGAAAATCCCCATTGCACATCAATTCTATGAATTGTCTTTCCCTACTTAGAAGTCCATCATAGAAGTAGCTAACCACCTACCAACTCTCATACCCATGATGTGGACAAGAATTTAATAGGTCCTTGAAACACTCTCAAACTTGATATAAGGTTTCGCTCTCCTTTTGTGCAAAGTTTGAGATTTGTCTCTTGAGGTTATTGGTCTTATGGGTTGGGAAGTGCTTGCGAAAGAAAACTCATGTCATCTCATCCCAACTACCTATGGACCTAGGCCTTAATGAGTACAGCCAAGCTTTGGCTTTTTCCTTAAGTGAAAAAGGGAAAAACTGAAGTTTGACGGTGTCTACCATATCAGCCCTACCTTGAAAGGTTGCTACTACTTCCTCAAATTCCCTAATATGGATATAAGGGTTTTCATTCTCAAATCCATGGAAGGTTGGTAGCAATTGAATCATGCCCGGTTTGAAATCAGGTTGTTGAACATTAGGGGGGAACATGATACATGATAGGGTGGTCGTTCGGCTAGGGTGCAAGTAGTCTTTAAGGTCCTAGCAACATTCTCATTAGGGTTTTCAGCCATGTTAACAAGATTTTCTAACTTCTCTATTAGGTGTACACTAGGGTTTGATCTAGGCGAGGTTTCACTAATGGACGTGGAAGGAAAGAGTATCTCTAATTCAGGTCCCTAAATGAACCTACCTCGCGAATCTCTCAGTCTAAGCATACACCAACTGAGTTTAAAAAGTAATAAAAACAGAACAAAATAAAAAAAAAATCAGAAAATTAAAACCTTAAAGAAAGGAACGATAGTACTGTCTCGTCTTAGAGTTGACAATCTTCTTTGTACTTAAGTGCGTTTCCCCGGAAACGGTGCCAAAATTTGATTACACCCAAGAGTAACGCGGTAGTTGTAGCACAGCTTTGGGGTGTCGATTCCACAGGGAAACAAATTAACTATAAGGAAAAGTGTAAACTTTAATACGAAATGATAAAATCCAAATAAGTAAATCTGAGGTTTGATAGTAAAGTATTATGAGGAAATTGTGTATTTGTAATGAAGAATTTAATGAGCAAACAACAAGGTTCTGGGAATCCTTCCAAAGTTCTTTGCCTTATTCTAATCTCGATTCAGTTGTCTTTATCTCGATTGCAAGTTTCATATCCCAAACAAGCAATAAGTGTATATTCAATTAAAGCACATGTAAACCTTAATGTTATTGTTATGAAGTACTCTTTGATTTCAATTCAAGCACACATGACCTATACTATAGATTTATCAAGAAGCGACAATATATCTTAATGACAGTATTGTAGTAATGGACAAACCTAAAGATAAATCTATCTGACTCATCACATCCAAACAACTTGACATAAGAAGAGTATGACTAGACTTATATGGAGAAGAAGCATGCAATCACCGGATTAAGAAAATCTAGAATAAGAAGAACATAAAGCGCAGCTGTCACATGAACCTAAATTCTTCTTGTTTAATCAAAGAATACTCATAAACAATGTTTTGATAATAAATCCAAATTACAACCGAATCAATAATGGAAAATAAGAACAACTACACCTAGAGATTCATCCCTTCGCCTTGCTTGGAGATTAGTTGGCCATGGGGCTCATGCTGGAACATCGTAATGGAGAAGCTTTCTTAAGTTTTTCGGCCTTCAATGATTCTCCTTTCTCAAACCCTAAGTGATCTATTTATAATACAAAGGTCCAAAGGTGTTTTAGGGTTTAAATAATCATTAAAGTCCTAATTAGGTCCTAACTCGGAGAAAGGAACTCATGTGTGCACCACAGCCCTCTCTTCTGGGTGCCGCGACCTTAGCTGGTGTTGCTTTCTCCAGGCTCTGGGCGCCGCGGCCCTGCCTTGTGGGCGCCGCTGCCCTGACTGGTGCTGTTCTGAAGGCCTGACCATTGTCTACTAAAACTGTCATAACTTTCTCTAGAAAAATCATTTTTATAAGCTATAAAATTCTCCAGAAAATAGACTTCCACATCTTTCTAAGCATATATATCTCATCTCCTGGTTCTTCTTGCATCAATACAGTTTAATTTGCAAAAATGATTGATCTGTACGGGAAATTCTGGTAATTTAGTGAAACTCCTTTCCAAGTGCTTGTGAACCTTCACTCCGGTGTTCATCGAGTCATTATGCTTCAAGAAATGATAGCTTTTCCATCTCTTTTGAACTTATAGTACCTGAAAATGCATCGATATAGATCAATGACCCAAGAATGACACTTTAAAGTTGTTAAGGTATAAAAGTACAATTCAAACCTAGATCAACCATAAAATGCTAACAATTAAGTACTGTAAAGATGCATTTTATAACACTCATCAAGTGCACTCGATCATACTTCTGGGGGGGGAGGGTGTACGCTCACGCGCTATAGAGCGCAGGGTGAAGGTGCACTCGAGCACATTGTGTTGTGCACTCGAGCGCAAAGCAACATGTATAGAAAAATTAAATATTACTATGATTAAAATAATGAGTTTAGAATAATACAACCATACAGTACTTTAGTGGCCTCAGTACCACTAACCTTGATAGAGGCACTTGAGCTATAGGTTGATGAAAGTGGGAATTGCTCAAGCGCTCTCTATAGTAGCATCAGTACTACTTTATTTGAAGGGGGCACTTAGAGCCCACCTCATATGGTTCAAGTGCCCTCGACAACTGCTTTATCTCCAACTATTGTGCCTGTACAATGAAAAATAGAAAATCAGTATTAGTAGGCTCAGGAGGTTCAACTGGAGGAATAATCTTACTTGGATGCTTTGGTGCGGCCTTAAGGGGTTGCATAGCTTTATTGATGTCCTTAATCTCATCGTCATCCTCTGACTCAATATCTAATCTTGTGACACCATGGTTGAGGGTGGTCTCCAATGGATCAATGTGATGGACCTGAGAAACTTGCTCAACAAAACCTTGAATCAAGCTTACATTAGAACATTCTTTATCATTTGTGGTGTATTTTAATGTATTAAATATTTTGAATTCTATCTCCTCATCATTTACCTTCATAGTGATAATGCCCTTTTTTACATTAATATTTGTGTCAATGATTATCATAAAGGGTCTTCCTAAGATGATGGGTAGAAGTAATGGCATAGTACATTCTTTCATATCTAATACAATAAAATCAGCAGGTAAAATAAATTTACCTACTTTTACCAAAACATCCTCGAGAATACCTCTTGGTCATTTGATGCTTCTGTAAGCCAGTTGCAAAGTGATGGAGGTTGGTTGAAGCTCCCCCAAATCTAGTGTCTCAAATACACTGTATGGCAGTAGATTGACACTCGCCCCTAGATTCAATAGTGCATGCTCGAATAGCTGATTACTTATCTTGCAAGGAATAGTAAAACTACCCGGATCTTTTAGTTTTGGTGGTAGTTTTCTTAATAGCACAACACTTACCTCTTAAGTTAAGGCTACTGTCTCATGTTCCTGAAACTTCATTTTGTTAGTGCAACAATCTTTTAAAAATTTAGTATATGCAGGAATTTGTTTAATTGCATCTAATAAAGGAATTTTTATTTCCACTTTTCTCAAAATTATGAAAATGTCAATCAGTTTAGTCTCTTTCTTAGGCTTTACTAACCTTTGAGGGAAGGGTGGAGGTGCATTCACCTTCTCCATCTCACTTACCTTAGATGTAGATGCTTTATCTGGAGATGCTTGTGCAGGCTTATCACTACCTATAATCTTACCACTTCTTAAAGTTGTCATAACATTCAGTTGCTGATGTCCTCTTGGATCAGGTAGTAGTTGGGCTGGAAGCTCTCCTTGCTTTCTGCTACTCAGTTCCTTGGCCAATTGCCCAATTCGAACCTCTAGCCCTTGAATAGCTTGTCCATATTTGCAGTGGTTTGTCTCATCTCAGTTCGAAATTGTCTTGTTTCTGCCATGAACTGTTCTTGTGAATTCATCAGTTGTTGGTGTTGGGATACCAACTGTTGTTGCTGAGTTACCAGTTGCCTCACAAGACTCTTTAGGTCACTTTTCTTTGTTTCGGGAACTGAGGGGGCTACTGGTTGGGAGTTCCTTTGCTGTTCTTGATCGTTCTGATTGTTACTCCAAGAAAAGTTTGGGTGATTCCGCCATCCAGGGTTGTAGGTGTTTGCATACGGATTGTTCTTTGGCGGATAGTTGTTTGGCCTACAAAGGATCTGCAGATGAATACAGGGGATATGTCTCAGTATTATGATCAAATTGGGAACATATCGCACATACCTGGAGTGGTGTAGCTGGTGGATTAGGTGATGTATTCTGAGTGGCCATGGCTTCAACTAGCAGATCTAGTTTCCTCTCCACAGCAGCTATTTGGGTAGAAGATCCTCCATTTAGGTTTAATTCATACATACCTTTGCTCTTGGTTCCATGTCTACCTCGAGAGGAGAACTGCTGGGTGTGTTCACTTAAGGTTTCGAATAGCTCCATGGCTTCTTCGCTGCTTTTCTCCATCAGCACTCCTCCACAACCTGAATCCACAATACTTTTATTAGTATCGCTTAAACCTTCATAGAAAGCTTGTATCAGTTCATCCTGAGGTATATTGTGATGTGGGCACTTGAGTAGCAGCTTGTTGAAATGTCCCCGTGCCTCAAAGAATAAGTCTCCATCCTTTTGTTGGAAAGACTGAATCTCCTTCCTCATTTGCCTCGTCTTTTGAGCTGGGAAAAATTTCCTTAGGAATTTGTTGGCCAACTCCTCCCAAGTGTGGATACAAACTGCAGTCAATGAATTGTACCACAATTTAGCATTATCTTTTAAGGAAAAAGAGAAAAGAATTAACCTGATTCCTGCTTGCTCTAAGCCTCGGATGTGTTGGAACTTGCAGAGATCGAAGAACTCTCGAAGGTGTAGGTGTGGATCCTCACTAGGTGTACCCCTAAAGTGAGTCAATGCACTGAGTATCTGCGGAGATATGTAGTAGTTACTTTTCACCTCGGGTTGATAAGCAATGCATGATGGCTGATCGAGGTTCCGTGGGATGAAGGATTGCTTCATCAGTCTTCGCTCAGGTGGTTGTTGATTTTCGATCTGTTCCACCATCGGTGCTCCTTCATCGATTTCTTCTTCTATCTCTTAAGTGTTGTCTCTAAGCCTTTGTTGGATAGTTCGCTCAAGCTCGGTATCAAGGGGAAAGAATGTTGGATGCTTGGATCGAAGCCTGTGTATGAATCAGTAACAATTGCTTGAGTGCAGCAGTTCAACACTGCTGCTCGGGTAACTCTCTGCCTCAAGTGCGCTCAATCGCCCAGAGGGGTACGCTCGATCGCAAGTGGTACAGAGAGTTCTGCTGGAGTGCCTGAAATAGAAAACAAAAAAAGGAATTAGATTAGGTTTTTAATGCAATAAAAATAAAGGTAAAAACATAAACTAAAAATTTTGAGATTTTTTGATAAAAGAAAACAGAATAAATAATTTTAAAAAAAATTACTAACTAAACGAAAATAATTCTAGAAAGAAATTTAGTGCAATCCCCGGCAACGGCGCCAAAAACTTGTTGAACGTTTATCTCTTTAAATAAATAAGCAAATAATCGTGTAGTTTTACTTATAAGTGCACAAGGTCAATAGAAGCATAGTGTGCAAGTGCGAGATCATCTCCACAGGAATTGGTGAATTTCGGTTTAGAATTAGTTTCTCAATATAAAAAGATAGAAATAAATGTTGAGTGTGAATTAATAATAATAAGAACATAGGGCTTTGATATCCACCACTAATCATACTTTCCTAATAAGTAAAGTGCCAATGCTATAGCTCTATCATGAATACCTAAGGGCTTGATCCACCTAAGGGCTTGATCCACTCCTTAAGCTATTGATCTCCCTAAGCAATGAGTTAGGCATGGTGTATACTCTAACTCTTTTCTCTCTTAAGGGATTCAGCATGGTGTATACTGAGTTGTTCTTTAAGAGAGCATAAGGTCTGTGGAAATTGACAACCACATGAGACCTAGGGCTTGGTTCGCTCCCGGTTTCCCATGTTGATTAACCCAAGAATCTGGCATGGATTTCTTTTGTTATTATTGTCAGACCCGGGACTCGATCATTCAAATTGATCTAACTAACTGATCCATACCACATGCATACGTTGATTAGACACACACATATGAGGAATTTAAATAAAAAAAACATTAATCAATTAAAGCATTATAACATGGCTATTAGCAATTTAAATAAAAAAAAACATTAATCAATTAAAGCATTATAACATGGCTATTAGCAAAGGCAATCAATGACTATATATATAGGAAAGCATAATTAGGGCTTCAATCGAGCCCTATTAAGAAGTTAGTTACACATGCTAAGTAAACTAAACATCATAACCATAACTAAATTAGAACAGAAAAATAAAACCCGAAGAATGTTGAGGAGGCAAGTCGTCAATTCCTCTCCAAAGCTTATAACTTCAAGCTTCAATCCAAAAGTATATTTTTTGTATTTTACAAGACTATATATAGGGCTCTAAGGGTGCCCCAAAACCCTAATTTCCAATTTAAGGTTCGAAGACTTCTTTCCGAACTGGCTCTGCCGCCTTTGGTGCATGTGCGCTTGATCGTATGGGTCTGCGCTTGAGCGCATGTGTGTGCTCGAGTGCCTATGCGCTCGATCACAAGAGAGGTTCGCTTGCTGGTTTACAGATCTTCACTTTTTATTCTTTAGAGCTCCAAAATGTTATCGTTTCGTCAAAGCCCTATGTAAAACACAGAAAACACAAAAGTGAAGTAGAATCTACTAAAATATATAAACAAAGAGCCTAACAAGTGTAAATTAAGGGGGCTTAAATATGACTATTAAAGGACTTATCACTAACTCGAGTAAAAAAAGTTACGAAACTAACTGGTCTTCATGCTGCCAAGCGAAATTTCCACCTTTTGACGTGAACACTCACTGCTTACTGAGGCAAGAGGTCCAGTTACTCAATGGAAACTTTATTTAATGATCATTATAAGCAGAATTCCCACCTTTTTGACGTGAACATTTACTGCTTACTGAGGCAAGAGGTCCAATTACTCAGTGGAAAGTTTATTTAATGATAATTAGGAGCATTTTATTTTTTCTTTTTATGCAAATTGTTTTTCTATGCCAAGGTGTTCTTCTAACAAGTTATTCGATTACGGTTAATCCATGGAAACATACACATAAAAATTATATGTCATACCCCACACAATTATGTGCTAATGTGCTTAAGTCAGATTTAGATCAAACTCATGAATTCTTAAATGCCTTGAAGTAAGAAATTAAACTTTTAAAACTTATCATTAGACCATATGTTACTGATGAAATCTTTATCATAATATTTGTTTAAATCAACCAAAATTTTCAGAACAATATGAATATGCATTTATCTTTTCAATAATACTAAAAAAAACTGGGATAGAGTGTGTGAATGTGTCTCCCATAACCCTAACTTAATTTACACATTGTCTCCAATGTGTGAGTGACATGGAAAGATCTGATCTGGGAGATGGAGAATGATGAGAGTCATAAAATGCATCTTAACATAACTTAATTGTTAGCATTTTAGGGTTAATCTAGGTTTTAATTTCACTTTTATACGTTAACAACTCTAAAGTGTCATTCTTGAATCATTGATCTATTTCGGTACATTTTCAGGTACTTTAAGTTCAAAAGAGCAGGAAAAGTTATTGTTGCTTGAAGCATAAAGACTCGAGGCATACCAGAGTGAAGGCATGATTGTGGAAGAACAAATGAAGAGAAATCAAGTCTTGAGTGTGTGCGTTGCGGCTTGAAGAAGTCCAAGCCTCAGCCTCCAAAAAGAAGCACAAAAGAACAAGGAAACTAACCAGTGTGCACCGTGGCCTGGTCTAGGCAGGGACGAGGCGCCCATAAGCATACCCAACCAAGAACAGACAGAGCTGCGGTTCTAGTAAGTGAGAGCCGCGGCATGCACAC
This sequence comes from Bretschneidera sinensis, assembly GCA_023935145.1. Taxonomy (NCBI): domain Eukaryota; kingdom Viridiplantae; phylum Streptophyta; class Magnoliopsida; order Brassicales; family Akaniaceae; genus Bretschneidera; species Bretschneidera sinensis. The sequence continues at coordinate 78,604,662 of CM043697.1, forward strand.
GATCCCTTTCTCCGAGTTATGACCTAATTAGGACTTTAATGATTGTTTAAACCCTAAAACATCCTTGGACCTTTTATATTATAAATAGATCACTTAGGATTTGAGAGAAAATCAATCATTAAGGCTGGAAAACACAAGAAGACTGTTATATTCTTCTACATCAAAGTGTTCAAGAATGAGTCCCATGGCCAACTAATCTCCAAGCAAGGCGAAGGGATGAATCCCTAAGTGTAGTTGTTCTTATTATCCATTATTGATTCAGTTGTAGTTTGGATTTATTGCCAAAACATTGTTATGATTTACTCTTTAATCTAATTAGAAGATTTTTCTCTTAATCCAGTAATCGTATCTTTTGTCTCCATATAAGTCTAGTCATGCTTTTCTTATGTGACATTGTTTGGGTATGATTGAGTCCGGTAGATTTATCTTTTAGGTTTGTCCATTACTGCAATATTGTCATTAAAGATATATTGTCGTTTCTTGATAAATCTATAGGATAGGTCATGTGTGCTAAACTCGAAAGTAAAGAGTAATTCATATCAATTACATTAGGGTCTATATATGTGCTTTGATTGAATATTTGCCGATTATTTGTTTGGGATGTGAAAATTAAAATCGAGATAAAAACAACTGATTTGAGATTGGAATAAGGTAACAAACCTAGGGAGGATTCCTGCAACCTTGTTGTTTCTCTACTATATTTCTCAAATCTATTTACACAATTTTCTCATATTACTTCACTATCAAAACATAAATTTTCTTGCTAGATCTTTATCGTTCGTGTTAAGGTTTATGTTGTGAGTTTTAAATTACTCGCAAGTGCACGAGTCGTTTGCAATATAGTGTTGTACAAGTGCGAGGTCGAATTCACAGGGAATTGTGTTGTGAAAATATAATTTTATCGAAACTAACATTATCTTAACCTAGTTCCAAATTTTTGAATTGTATTTTTGCAAAAGAAATATAAACTTAAACCAAATTGTTTTTAAAGCAAATGATATATAAACTAAAGTTTCTGAATCCACCCCACCAAAGTAAAGCATATATTTTCATGTTCTATGAAAGTAATCAAAAAATTCCACGAATCCAACTTCAAACAAAAAACTACGAATATCCCAATCAAACCAAAAGCATCCAATGTATCCGCTTTTAACAAATCACAAAGGAAATCCAATTTAATCGAAAACGATTCGATGTATCCATCAGATGAAACACAAGAAATATCCAGTTTAACAATTTAAACGCAATCAATCATAAGATTTACTCAAATAATTGAACAAAACATTTATACTAAAAACATCAGAATTGTTATGCGCAAATTTGAAAATATAATGCTAAACAATGGAAATGCTTCATCTTCAACCTTAGCTGAAGATTTTAGCCTCTCATAATTATGAAACTAAAGTTCACAATACAAGTGCTAAACATTAAACTTTAAAACTAAAAAAAAAGAAATAAATTACTATACATGAGAGAAATTCCACTCGTTGTTGGGCGGCGCTTCCCCTCGTGGTAGCAAAGCCTTCGGGGTCCACCTGAATACTAGCAGACATCCACCGGATTACACCAAATGGCTAAGGAATTGCACACTAAAGATGAAGTGAAGAGGGGCTTATATAGGGAAATATCACAAGTGCAATGTGTTTCTAATCTGATGTGGGATACTGCAGATTCCAGCTTTTGCTCTTTGACCTTTGTCTACTAAAACTACCATAACTTTCTATAGAAAAATTATTTTATTGGTCCGTAAAATTTCCAAGAAAATAGACATCCGTATCTTTCCAAGCATATATGGCTCATCTCCTAGTTCTTCCTGAATCAATATAGTTAAATCGTCAAAAATAGCTGATCTGTCACGCTGAAATCATGCACAGCCTGACCTTTGTCTACTAAAACTGCCATAACTTTCTCTAGAAAAATCATTTTATTGATCCATAAAATTACTCAGAAAATAAACATCTGGATCTTTCCAAGCATATATAGTTCATCTTCTGGTTCTTCCTGAATCAATATAGTTAAATCCTCAAAAATGGCTGATCTGTCACGCTGACATCTGGATCTTTCCAAGCATATATAGTTCATCTCCTGGTTCTTCCTGAATCAATATAGTTAAATCCTAAAAAATGGCTGATCTGTCACGCTGAAATCATGCACAGCCTAACCTTTGTCTACTAAAACTGCCATAACTTTCTCTAGAAAAATCATTTTATTGATCCGTAAAATTCCCCAGAAAATAGACATTCGGATATTTCCAAGAATATATGGCTCATCTCCTAGATCTTCCTGAATCAATACAGTTTAATCCTCAAAAATGGCTGATCTGTACGAGCAATTCTGGCAATTTAGTGAAACTCCTTTCCCAGTGCTTGTAAACCTGAAAAACGATGAAAACAACTTAAACTAACAACTTTTTAAGCTAACAAATGTAAATTAAGTGGCCAAAATATGCAATATTTGGCACTCATCAGTTTACACTTTTCTTTGTAGTTTGCTTTTCCCTGTGGAATCGACACCCCAAAGCTGTGCTACAACTACCGCGTTATACTTTGGGCATAATCAAATTTTGGTGCTGTTGCCGGGGAAAACACGCTTACATACAAGGAAGATTGTCAACTCTAAGACAAGATGGTACTATTGTTCCTTTCTTTAAGTTTTTGATTTTCCGATTTCTTTTATTTGTTCTGTTTGTTTTTTTTATTATTTTCCTTTTAACTCATTTTGGTGTATGCTTAAACCGAGAGATTCGCGAGGCAGATTCATTAAGGGACCCAAAGTAGAGCTACCATTTCCTTCGACGTCCGTTAGTGAAACATCTCCTAGATCAAACCCTAGTGTACACCTAAACGAGAACTTAGAAGACTTTGTTAAAATGGCTGAAAACCCTAATGAGAATGTTACTAGGACACTAAAAGATTACTTGCATCCTAGCCGAACAGCCACACCATCATGCATCATGTTTCCAGCCAATTCTCACCATCAAGATTTCAAAACAGGGATGATTACTCCCTACATTTCATGGCTTGGAAAATGAAAACCCATATGTACACATTAGGGAGTTTGAGGAAGTAGTTGTGACTTTTCATAGTCAAGATGCAACTGATGATATCGTGAGACTCAAGTTTTTTCCTTTCTTTTTAAAGAATAAAGCTAAGAGTTGGCTATACTCGCTGAGACCACGATCTACTGGGACATGGAATGAGATGACTCAGGTCTTTTTCAATAAATACTTCCCTCAACATAAGACCAATGCTTTAAAAAGGCAAATCTCCACCTTTGCACAAAAGGATAGTGAGACTTTCTATCAGTCTTGGGAGAAATTTAAGGAGCTGTTAAGTATGTGTCCTCACCATGGGTATGAGAGTTGGTGCTTAGTGAGCTACTTTTATAAGGGACTTACCTATAGAGAGCGCCAATTTGTAGAGATGATGTGTGATGGTGAATTTTTGCAAAAAGATCCTGATGAGGCCATAGAATACCTTAATGAGCTTGCTTAAAAAGCTCATACTTAGACTGGATCTAGTGCTACTGAAAGCACAAATAGGTCACAACCTATAGGAAACCCAAGTGCTGGTGGAATATACCATCTTAGGGAAGAAGACAGCCTAAAAGTTAAGGTCAAAATGCTCACTAGGAGTTAGATGCATTAAAGACTAAAGGCTCAAAGCCAACACACGTGGTTAATCATGCCGAATCTTCGGAACCATGTTTTGTGTGTGGTGGGATAGATCATCCCGCTCAAGAGTGCCCCACATTCGTAGATATGAGAGGGATGTATTAGGAACAATTTAATGCCTTAGGCATGTACAAGAAGCCTCTAGAACCTTTCTCTAACACCTATAATCCGGGATGGCGAAATCACCCCAATTTTAGTTGGAAGTCTGAAAACCAGCAGCTTGCACAACCCTCTAGATCATACTCTGCACCATATCATGCACCCTCATCCTCTAGGAGTTCTTTAGAAGACACTTTACATGCTTTTATTGAGGCACAGGGTAAGACAAACCAAAGGTGTGAAGCATTAATCACACAGGTTGTGGAAGAGAATAAGGTAGGAGCCAAGTGTCCAAATTGATTGGCTCCTTAAGTGTGACTGAGCGAGGTAAGTTCCCCTCTCAAGCTCAGTCAACACCCCATGGTCAACACATGACACAAATAAATTTGGAAAATATAAATGCCATTGTGACAAGAAGTGGTAAGACATTACACATCCCAACAACGAACAAATCCGAGGATGTGGAAAAAGGTCAAGGTAGCAATGGATTGGAGCTGCCCAAGGACCCTAAGATTACCAAGAGCCATGTTAAGGCACCTTTCCCTCAAGCCTTAAAATCAAACAAGAAAAATCTGGACCTAAACAATGAAATCCTAGAGAACCTAAGGCAAGTAAAACTTAATCTACCTCTTTTGCATGTGATTAAACAAGTTCCTACCTATGCAAAGGTTCTCAAGGATTTGTGTACAATTAAGAGGAAGCACCATGTAAAGAAAACAACATTCCTAACGGAGTAAGTTAGTGCTTTAATTGAGCAAAGAATCCCCCCAAAATACAAGGATCCTGGCTGTCTAACCATTGCATGTAGCATTGGAAATCATGAGGTTGGACAAGCCTTGCTAGATTTATAAGCTAGTGTAAATCTGATGCCATTTTCTATTTATTTGTAGCTGGGATTAGGAGATATAAAACCAACCACTGTGGTATTGCAATTGGCTGACTGTTCAGCCAAAGCACCCCGGGGTGTGGTAGAGGATGTTCTCATTCAAATTAATAAATTTTACTATCCTATTGATTTCCTAATCCTTGACACTGCTGTTGACACTAACTCTAAAATTCCTTTGATTTTGGGTAGATCTTTCCTTGCTACTATAAATGCTCCAATTAATTGCAGGAATGGACTCATGAAGTTGTCCTATGGAAACATGACCCTCGAGGTGAACATCTTCAATGTTGCAAAACAGCCCGAAAATGAGATCGAGAACCACCACTTATATATGATCGAGTCACTCATCGATAAGGGAGTTTCTATAGCTCATGATTTTGATCCGCTTGAATATTTTCTTGTTAATTCTGAGATTGATTCTATTAACAATAAAATTGATATAATTGATATTTGTGTTGTTTTGATAAATCTCAAGATTATGGCACTCGAGCATGGCAACCAAAGTTTGAGGAGTTTCCCAAAAGAAGTGAGAAGCAAAACCCCTCAAGTGTGGAAGCACCTAAAGTCGAATTGAAGTCACTACCTAAGGGTTTGAATCATGTTTTTCTCAGTCTAGGTGATACTTTTCCTGTTATTCATTTGAATTGTCTGAGTCTCAAGGTGAGAAATTAATTCGGACCTTAAATGCACATAAATCAGCCTTAGGTTGGAGCATGGTTGATTTAAAAGGTATTAGTCCCCTGATTTGTTCTCAAAAAATAAATTTAGATGAAGGAACTAGTCCTCGTAGAGACCGTCAATGTAGGTTTAACCCCACCATGAAAGAAGTAGTGAAGAATGAAGTGTTAAAACTATTAGATGCGGGAATTATATATCCCATAGTTGATAGTAAATGGGTAAGTCCTACACAGGTCGTTCCTAAAAAGTCCGGAGTCACTGTGGTAAAGAATGACCTAGGAGAGTTAGTCCCTACAAAACTTGTGACTGGGTGGCGCATGTGCATTGAGTATAGAAAATTAAATGCTGCCACCCGGAAAGACCATTTCCCACTCCTCTTAATCGATCAAATTCTTGAGTGTGTAACTAGTCATCCTTTTTACTGTTTCTTATATGGTTATTCTGGTTATTATCAAATTGAAATTGCATTAGAAGACCAAGATAAAACCACTTTCACTTGTCTTTTTGGCACCTATGCTTTTCGTAGAATGTCATTTGGATTATGTAATGCCCCTGCCACTTTTCAACGTTGTATGATGAGCATTTTTAGTGACATGATTGAAAATTGCATGGAGGTTTTTATGGGTGACCTAACTGTTTTCGGATCTTCATTTGATGCATGCTTAATGAATTTAGAAAGAGTGTTGATTCGTTGTGAGGAAAAGGAATTAGTCTTAAATTGGGAAAAATGCCATTTTATGGTACCATCCGGTATTGTCTTAGGGCATTTTGTTTCTTCTAAAGGGATAGAGGCTGATCAATCTAAGATTGAATTAATCTCTAAATTTCCCACATCTAAGACAGTAAAGGATATAAGATCTTTCCTTGGTCATGCTGGTTTTTATAGGAGGTTCATATAAAACTTTTCCAACATATCTAGACCACTATGTGCCCTTCTAGTTAAAGATGTCCTGTTTGAGTGGACTCAAGCTTGTCAAGAGGCCTTTAAAATGCTAATTGGCAAGCTTACTTCATCACCTATAATGCAGTCACCTGATTGGACTTTACCCTTTGAAATCATATGTGATGCTAGTGATTATGCTATAGGTGCTGTTCTTGGACAACGAAGAGAGAGGAAACCTTATGTTATTTACTATGCTAGTAAAACCCAAAATAGTACGGGTGAGCATGGGTCGGTTTGGGTCAGGTTATCCTAATATTTCAACCCAACCCATTCATACTGAGTTGAAAAAATCTCAACCTAACCCAACCCAACCCATTCTAATCGATTTGGGTTGGTTTGGGTCACCGGGTTGATATATTTTTTTACTAAATAATTAAACCATACATATTACATAACAAAAAAAATATTATATTAAATCCAAAACTAAATCCATTCATATTACAAGTAAAATATGTGTGCTTGACAGTACAAAGAATATTTGATAACATGGAAAAGAGAACAATTGTCTCATGGACTACAAGGGTTGTAAGCTATATTAAATTTGTTTTTTTTGGATACTGCTAAAGAAGCTTTTGATGACATGCAAAAGAATGATGTTGTGCCATGGAATGCCATAATTAGAGACTACATTGAAGCCAAACTTGGTAAGGATACTTTGGCATTGTTTCATGAAATGCAAGCGAGTAATATAAAGCCTGATGAAGTGACCATGGTCAATTGCTTATCTGCATGCTCACAATCTGGAGCCCTTGATGTTAGAATATGAATTCATCGTTATATTGAAAAACACAATCTTCATCTGAATGTTGCGTTAGGAACTGCTTTAGTTGACATGAATTTAACTTACTTTAGAAGACTGTTCAATTACGAAGGAAATTTGGATTTTTGCACAATTTCTAATAATATATTTTAGTAACTCACCATTTGCTGGCCGTGCTATTGTTTTCTCACTAACCAGTCTAATTTTTGGATTATGCTTTAATGCACTTGGAAGTGACATGGGGGCTCTTAAAAGGTCACAGAGAGGCAAATTGAATGGTTCAATATTATTTGCATGAAAGGCTTCCAGCAAGTTGATATTACAAAGCTTTATCATGCATTCAACATTTCTTCCATCAACATTATGGTACATCTTTTTGGAATATAAGTTTATCTGCATACATTGATCCCGACTGGAATCTTGTAGGTTAGAGTGTTAATTTCTATGTTTATTTTATAGTTACAATGATATAAGAAATCAAAATTTTGTTAGTATAAGTTAATTGTGCATCAATTTATTCTGATTGAAGTTATGTCTAAGAATAATTATGAAAACTATTTCATAACTCGAAATCAATATTTGTTTCTAATGTAAATATTTGAAACTAAAATATGGGTAATTGGAAAGTATGAGATTTGTTTGGACATTGGAGTATCTGCTACATATAATTTTACACACTAATAGTAATTAGAATGAACATTTTATGATTATATATTTTACAATTATACTATAATTATTTATACACTATTTTATATTCAATAAATATAAAATATATAATTATATATTTGACCGAGTTATCGGTTTGGGTCAGGTTAAAAATTTTGAACCCATGACCCAACCCAACCTAACCTACCGAGTTCAAAATATTTTCAACCTAACCCAACCCAATCTCTAAAAAGCCACAACCCAATCCAACCCATTATACCGATTTGGGTTGGGTTCGCGGGTGAATCGGGTTCTATGCTCACTCCTACTAAATAGAGCTCAAATGAATTACTCCACTACTGAAAAAGAATTGCTTGTTGTAGTATTTTCTTTGGACAAGTTTCGTGCCTATTTAATTAGTTCTCCTATTCTTATCTTCACAGATCATGCAGCCCTCAAGGACCTTCTTACAAAGAAGGATGCTAAGTCACGACTAATACGGTGGATCTTGCTCTTACAAGAATTTGACCTCACCATCAAGGACAAGAAAGGAGTAAAGAATGTGGTGGCTGACCATCTATCAAGGCTCACATTTGAGGACACCTATGATGACATGCCAATCAAGGATGATTTTCCCGATGAGTATTTACTCTATATTACTTTTCTACCATGGTTTGCTCATATCGTGAATTATTTGGCTACAGGTGAGATACCAATGGATTGGAGCGCTCAAGACAAGAGGAAGTTCTTGTATGAGGTATGTAATTTTTATTGGGATGACCCTTATCTTTTGAAGTACTACCCTGACCAAATTTTAAGGCGTTGTATCCCTAATGAAGAGATTGCCAGCGTCTTGGAATTTTGTCACTCCCAAGCTTGTGGAGGCCACTTTTCAATGAAAAAAACTGCTGCAAAAATTTTGCAGTGTGAATTTTATTGGCCCACCATGTTTAAAGATGCAAATATCTATTGTCACTCATGTAAAAAGTGTCAGAAGTTATGAGCTGTGTCTCATTGTAATATGATGCCCTTAAACCCAATTTTAGTGATTGAAATCTTTGATTGTTGGGGCATTGATTTTATGGGACCATTTCCTCCTTCTTTCGGATATCAATATATCATTGTGGCAATAGATTATGTGTCAAAATGGGTAGAGACAGCAACTTGCCGAAGCAATGATAATAGAATGGTAATTAAATTTCTCAAAGAAAATGTGTTATCTCGATTTGGTACACCACGTGCTATAATTAGTGATTGAGGTACGTATTTTTGCAACCGTTCATTTGAAGCTTTGATGAGAACATATGGGGTGTTACATAAGATTTCCACAGCTTACCACCCTCAGACAAGTGGACAAGTAGAACTTGCAAATAGAGAAATTAAACAAATTTTAGAAAAAATGGTTTACCCGGATCGCAAGGATTGGTCTTTGAGACTAGTTGATGCGCTTTGGGCCTACCGTACAGCTTTCAAAACTCCCTTAGGTATGTCACCTTATAGGCTTGTTTTTAGAAAGCCTTGCCACTTACCTGTAGAACTCGAGCATCGAGCTTATTGGGCCATCAAGTCTTTCAATTTTGACATAGGAGATGCGGGTAAGCTTAGGAAATATCAGTTAACCGAGTTAGAGGAGTTGAGAAATGATGCTTATGAGAACTCTCGAATCTATAAGGCTAAAATGAAAGTGTTTCATGATAAAAATATTTTGAGGAAAACATTTAAGCCTAATGATTGGGTGTTCTTATACGACTCTAGACTACATAAGCACCTAGGAAAACTTCGTTCGAGGTGGACCGACCCTTTTATAGTAAAGAATGCTTTTGAAAATGAGGTAGTAGAAATAGAGGATACTAGAGATGGTCGAATTTTTAAAGTAAATGGTCAATGCCTTAATGTCTTAATCGATAGGCAAGATCCGAAAGTGGAAGACATGCCACTTATGGATCTGGTCTATTCCCCTTGACCACACCACATAGGTACATTTTTATTTATTTTTGTTTTGTTTTGTTTGTTTTATTAAGTTTATTTCAATTTTAATTTTTAGTTTAATATGATTTTTAGTTTAAGAATTATTTTTATTTGATTAATTTTTTTTTTCCTTTTGGCAACAAACAAGTTTTTTTTAAACTAGAAACAGGTCCAAGCAGCCCTTGCGCCTAGGCCCAGCCCAAGGTACACCTCACCCTAAAGCACCAGGCCCATTTCACCCCAGCCCGCACTGCGCCCCAACTGCAGCCGCACCGCGCCGCCCAGTAACTCAACCAGCACGCCCAAGCCTTCAAACCGCGGCACCTATTGAACTTAGCTGCGGTGCTAGCTACCAATTGTTCTGCACACCCACGATCTGCACCATTTTAAAACCAAATTTCTACACTTATTCTTCATTTCAACTTTGAGAAAACACAGCCTACTTCTCTCTCTCTCCTCCTCTCTCAAAACTCTCACATACCCACTCATTTTTACTCCAAATTTCTTGTTTTTAACATCATTTCTTGGAGGATTTAGCACTAATATTGCAGATATTGCTGGAAATTTTTCCAAAAAGCTTGGTTCTAAGAGGATTTTGGATTCTTCAAGACAACTTCAAATTGGTGGGTACTCTTCCTTCTCTCCAACATTGGGCATCAAGTAAGACTAATGTCTCTTCTTTGTTGTTCATTTGTGCTATTTGGGTGGTTGATTTTGAATTAGTACTGTTGTTCTATATATTTGATTCAAATGGCCCCTAAGACTAAGAGACCAAGGGGGAAACAAGCTCAAGAGTATGATGAGAGCAAATTTGTTAGTTTTGAGGCTAGTGAGAGATATGTTAGGATGATGCACACTAGAAAACCCATTCCTGAGAGATGATTCAATATAACAGAGAGAGCAAACCCCACCTTGTTTAGAATGATCATTGATAGGCATTGGGGTACATTTGCAAGATAACCATCTCATTCCCTCACAAATGTGGTTAGAGAATTCTACGCTAATGCAGACGAACATTGGAATTGTAAGGTGAGGGTGAGAGGCAAAACAGTTTCTTTTAGTAGCACATCTATAAATAGATTCTATGGGCTACTTGACATAGAAAACAGTGAGTATATTGCATATACATCTAATATTAATTATGAAGAGATTTGCAATACTCTTTGTGTTCTGGACACTACATGGAAAATGATGGGTGATACCCCTATAACCTTGCCCGGTACTTCTTTGACTGTCAATGCTCGAGCTTGGCAATATTTTGTATGTCAGAGGTTGATGCCTGCTACCCACTATAGTGACCTTACTGTTGAGAGAGCTATTATGATTTATGCCATTTTGATGGGCATGACTATTGATGTGGGCCATATCATATTTAACTCTATTATACACACTGTGCAACAAAAGCTTGGATTGTATTTCCCTTGCTTAATTACCCAATTATGCATCCAAACCGGAGTCCAGTACAGTCCTGATGAGGATTCCCAGTAACCAAAGAAGCCCATCGATGATGGCATGCTCACTCTAATTAAAGCCTCAAGGCCGCCAGTTTTGGGAGAGAGAGCAGTGATTGCAGCCCCTCCTCTCCCTAGGCATTTCACTGTTGCAGAGCGCCTTGAGCGTTTAGAGATTCGTTTTGACAAGTATTAGAAATTCTTGCATGATAGGTTTGATCGTCAAGAACAATTCTTGGCTAGGCAAGTTGATTATCAGGCGGGCGTATACTCTTCTTTTGGTCAGATGTACCAACACGTTGCCTTCGCTACTGGTTGTGACATAGATCACTTCCCCACTTTGCCACCCTATTTGGGTTCATCTTTTGATCCAACTCCAGAGGAAGGTGAAGAGAATGACGAAAATGAAGAGGAGGATGAAGACTTAGAGGATTAGTTTTGGGTTCTATCTTGTTTGTCCCCTTTTATTTTATTTTTTTCTTATTATTATCGGATAAATGTACTAACATTTGTTGTGTCTTTCTTTTCATTGTTTTATTTTGTTTTTCGTACTTCATTTTAGTTTTTATTTATTTCCATTTCATATGTTAACCTAACATATGGTGGGAATCTTAATGTTACACCGCAGTTGCTTTCTTTTTGTTTGTTTTGTTCTATGTTATAGATTGAAATTTCAGTAAGAAGTACGACATGTAGTTCAAATGGTGGTGCACAATTTTCAGCTTCTGTGCACTTTTGCTTACAAAGGGAGTTTCCTTTACCTTTTCTTTCACATTGAGGTGAATGCAATTTTAAAGTTGGGGGTGGAGGAAACATATTTCTTTTTGTTCCATTGAACTGCTTGGTGTCATTTCCCCTTTTTATTTGTTTTTAGCATGCTTTGTGTTAAGCCTTGGAGTTACTTCATATGTCAATGATATGAACTTAATTGAGATAGCATATAGCATTTAGAAGAAATTAAATCTTGCTTCGATTTGAGATTAATTTAAGTGTCAATCTTCATTTGGTTTGAGACTTTAGTTTGCGGTTAGACTGCATGATTAGTCTAAAACATTTAGAGAAATTTTATGCGTGATTGCTTTGTGAATACTTTTGTGGTCTCGACAAGCTCTAGAACTTATTTGATAATCACTTGAGGTGAATTCCTAGAATGCACACTACTTAGGATATGATGTAGGTCATTTTTGGACCGTTTGAGCCTTCCAAACTTACCCTTGCTATATCTATTGCTAGTCACCTGTTTGAGCCTTTTTCTTGAAAACAAATTTGAGCCTTGTTTCTTTCAATAGCTCATTTACTCACCTTTATGAGCCTAAAAATATTTTATCTTTACCCTTCTTTTAAAAGAACTTAGTTATACACATTTGTTGGGAAGCACTTAAGAGGAGTAAGGATGGAAATATGAAAAAAAATTACTGTCATAACCCAAGTACATTAAAGGAGATAAGTTGGGGGTTGTGGAAAGAGTAAAAAAATAAAAATAAAAAAAGGAAGTGAATGGTCTTATGCCAAAATAGAAAAGAAAAGAAAAGAAAAAAAAAGAGAGAGAAGAAAAAGAGAAGGGAAGTATGGCAAAGAAAGAGGAAAAGAAAAGAAAAGTGGTGGAGAGATATGCTCTTATAAAAAAATGGTTGAAAGAGTTGGGTGTTGAAGTAAGGTTATCCAGTGCTTAAAGAAGGTTGTGTTTAAAAATAAGAGATTAAGTTCTTTTATTTGTTGAAACCTTCCCGTTCTTTCTTAACTTTTACCTTAGCCTAACGTTACAAGCTTATTAAAGACCTATTGATCCAAGGTAGTGTGATTTTTCTACAATAGTGGAGAGTGATTTGAAAAATAAGCACTTGGAGCTTGATTTGTGATTGATGTCACGCAATTTATTATGTTTTTAGAGGCCAAGACTTGTATTCATGAATGTTATGCATAAAATTATCCGGGTGTTCGGATTAATGGATTGTGGTAAGATGGATGTTAAGAGTCGATAACAATTTAAAGATTAATGTTTGGATTACTGTTGGACTTGGGTGATATTTAATGATTTTATGTGCAATGTGTTATGTGCGATTTCTGAGACAAAAAGTGAATTGCTCATAGTTTAACACTAACATTGTTTTACTTTGTTTTGATTCCTACCGTAGAATTCATCTCTTGTTTTTGCTTAAATTGCTAGGGACTAGCAATAATCTAGTTGGGGGTTGTGATGAGAGTCATAAAATGCATCTTAACAGAACTTAATTGTTAGCATTTGAGGGTTAATCTAGGTTTTAATTGCACTTTTATACGTTAACAACTCTAAAGTGTCATTCTTGAATCATTGATCTATTTCGGTGCATTTTCAGGTACTTTAAGATCAAAAGAGGAGGAAAAATTATCGTTTCTTGAAGTACAAAGACTCAAGGCATACCAAAGTGAAGGCAGGTTATGGAAGGACAAATGAAGAGAAATCAAGTCTTAAGTGTGTGCGCTGCAGCCTGAAGAAGTCAAAGCCTCGGCCTCCAGAAAGAAGCACAAATGAACAAGGAAACCAACCAGTGTGCACTGCGGCCTGGACTTGGTAGGGCCACGGTGCCCAGAAGCATACCCAACCAAGAACAGACAGAGCTGCGACTTTAGTAAGTGAGAGCCGCGGCACGCACACGATCCCCTTTTTCGAGTTATGACCTAATTAGGACTTTAATGATTGTTTAAACCCTAAAACACCCTTGGACCTTTTGTACTATAAATAGATCACTTAGGGTTTGAGAGAAAATCAATCATTAAGGCTGGAAAACACAAGAAGACTACTATATTCTCCTACATCAAAGTGTTCAAGAATGAGCCCCATGGCCAACTAATCTCCAAGCAAGGCGAAGGGATGAATCCCTAGATTATCCATTAATGATTCAATTGTAGTTTGGATTTATTGCCAAAACATTGTTATGATTTACTCTTTGATTTAATTAGAAGATTGTTCTCTTAATCCAGTAATCGTATATTTCTTCTCCATATAAGTCTAGTCATGCTTTTCTTATGTGACGTTGTTTGGGTATGATTGAGTCCGGTAGATTTATCTTTTAGGTTTGTCCATTACTGCAATATTGTCACTAAAGTTATATTGTCGTTTCTTGATAAATCAATAGGATAGGTCATGTGTGCTAAACTTGAAAGTAAAGAGTAATTCATATCAAATACATTAGGGTCTATATATATGCTATGATTGAGTATTTGCCGATTGTTTGTTTGGGATGTGAAACTTACAATCAAGATAAAAACAACTGAATTGATATTGGAATAAGGCAACGAACCTAGGGAGGATTCTTGGAGCCTTGTTGTTTCTCTATTCTATTTCTCAAATCTATTTACACAATTTTCTCATATTACTTCACTATCAAAACACAATTTTTCTCACTAGATCTTTATCGTTCGTGTTAAGGTTTACAATTTTCTTTGTAGTCCGCTTTTCCCTGTGGAATCGACACTCCAAAGCTATGCTACAACTACTGCGTTATCCTTTGGGCGTAATTGTTGTGAGTTTTAATTTACTCGCAAGCGCACGAGTCGTTTGCAGTATAGTGTTGTGCAAGTGCGAGGTCGAATCCACAGGGAATTGCGTTGTGAAAATATAATTTATAATCTAAATTAACTCTATCTTAACCTAGTTCCAAATTTTGAATGATAATTTGCAAAATAAATTAAAACTAAATTAAATTGATTTTAAAACTAATAAAAAGCACTAAGGTTTCCGAATCCACCCCACCGAAGTTAAGCATACATGTTCTAAAAATATAGCCTATCAAAACATTCAATGAATCCAACTATAAGACAAAAAACAAAGAATATCCCAACTAAACCAAAAGCACCCGATGTATCCGCTCTTAACAAATCAGAAAGGGAATCCAATTTAATCGAAAAGCATTCAAAGTATCCATCAGATGAAACACAAAGAAAATCCAACAGACAATTTAAACTCAATCAATTATAAGATTAACTCAAATAATTGACAGAACATTTATACTAAAAATTGTCAGATTTGTACAAGCAAATCTGAACTACTACGCCAAACAACGGCGGGGCTTCATCTTCAACCTTAGCTGAAGAGTCTAGCCACTCATAACAATAAAACTATAATAAAAAGTGCTAAACA
Source organism: Bretschneidera sinensis (assembly GCA_023935145.1). NCBI lineage: Eukaryota > Viridiplantae > Streptophyta > Magnoliopsida > Brassicales > Akaniaceae > Bretschneidera > Bretschneidera sinensis. Next base: position 78,619,885 of record CM043697.1, read on the forward strand.
TTTAAACTAAAACAACTGAATATAAAGAAATAAATAAACAACTTTACATGGGAGAAATTCCACTCGCTGACGGGCGGCGCTTCCCCTCGTGATAGCAATGCCTTCGGGATCCACTAGAATGTTGGCGGACGTCCACCGGTAAACACCAAAGTGGCTCAGGAATTGTACACTGAATTATGAAGCCAAATGGTGTTTATATAGGGGAAGTCACGGAGCACTGCAGGTTTCAGATTCGATGTGGGATACTGGCCCGAGTGCGCTCGATCGCAGAATGGTGCGATCGATCGCATATGTGCTCGATCGCATGTCTGTTGCGATCGATCGCAGACGCACTGAACAGCAACTATTTCGATGTGGGATGTTGACCTTGCGCTCGTTCATAGGCAGGTGCGCTCGATCGCATATCTTGTGCGATCGAGCGCAATGTCTCCAGAGGCTTCAAATCTCCTGAAATGCTTCATTTTCTCCACAAACCTGTAAAAATACACAAAACACAAGAAAAACGTAAAATAAAGTAAAATACTACTAACTAAGAGCATAACAAATATAAGTTAAGGGTCTAAAATATGCAATATTTAAGACTGATCAAATACCCCCAAACTTATATTTTGCTAGTCCCTTAGCAAAACAAAATAAAAGACTCAATGAAAAACAAAGAACATAAAGATAAAGTCATCACTCATGGTATCCAAAAATTTAAGGAGCACACATCACCATAATATTCATTCATGAACAAGCTTAAAAAGGTAAACCCATCTTCGCAATGAATAGAAATGTTAAAATCTAATTACTTACAAAAGGCAGGATAAGGCATCACAAGCTTGAATCAGTGTAAGGTGAACTAGCATATAAAAATGAAGCTTCCAAGTAACTCTAATGTGTAAGGTCTCCATGTCTCAAGATTCACCGAATTTCCCATCAAAAATGTACGAAAAGGCATAGTTTTTATTTTATTTTATTTTATTTTATTTTTTAATAAGGCACGGCTATGTATAGTTCCCTTAAGCTTTCTAATTGACCCATGTAGCGAGTGTTAAGTCAATGACTCCCAAACCAGGTGGTTTTAGGGCATTAGGTGTAAAGACACCCCTAAGGACTTACTAACTCGAGTAAAAAAGGCTACGAAACTAAACTGACCTTAATGCTACCAAACAAAATTTTCACCTTTTGACGTGAACACTCACTGCTTACTGAGGCAAGAGGTCCAGTTACTCAGCGAAAAGTTTATTAATAATAATTTTTTTTTATATTTTCCTATGCCCAAGAGTTCATCCAACAAGTCATCCAGTTTCAGTTAAGATAAGGAAAAATACACATTAAAATCACGTGTCATACCTCACATAATTTGTGCTAATGTGCTCGTGTTAGATTAGATCAAATATGTGAATTCTCAAAATGCCTAAAGTAAGTAACTAAATTTTAAAAATTTATCACCAGATCATGTGTTCAAAATGTTAAGCTCACCAATGACATCACATCACAGAAAATGTTTAGATCAACCAAAATTTCACGATAACATAAGCATGCATTTGTCTCTATGACGAAAAGACAACAAATTAGGACAAAGTGTGTGATGTGTCTCCCATACCCCCAAACTTAAATTACACATTGACCCCAATGTGTGACTAATATGGAAAGAGCTGACCTGAGATATAGTGAACTATCTGGACTGGTATGGCTCATAGCATACCCCCAAACTTGAACTGAAGTACGCTTTGTCCCTGAAAAATAAAAACTGGAAAACAAAAAATACTGGAAACAAACATTAATCATAAAAATGCGAAATAATAAATAAACAAAAGAAAAGATAAGCTGTGGGGTGCCTCCCATGAGCGCTAAGTTTAACGTCTTCAGCCAGACCCAACATTAGTAAACAGGCCCAACTAAGTTCTCCACCATCTGATCAATAAATGGGAATGGAAAATGGTCAGGCCTAGTGGCAGCATTCAATTTACGGTAGCTGATACACACTCTCCAAATTGACTGAACACGAGTTGGAACCAACTCGTCGTCCTTATGCTGCACTACCGTTAATTCAGCACGTTTGGGCACGACATGAATCTTGCTCACCCACTTGCTATCAGAGATGGGATAAATGATCCATGCCTCTAACAGCTTAATATCTTCTACCCTCACAACCTCTTGCATAGCAGGGCTGAGCCTTCTTTGTGGCTCCCTCGATGGCTCAGCATCCTCCTCCAAATGTATCCTGTACGTCACCACCGAGGGGCTGATCCCCTTGATGTCCTCAATGGTCCAGCCTATAGCTTCCTTATGCTCTCTTAAGACATCCAATAATTTCTCCTCTAGAGCATCACCCAGATCTGAAGGTATAATCACAGGCAAACTATCGACTGAACCTAGGAACTTATACTTAAGATTATATGGTAAAGGCTTAAGTTCTTTCTTGGGGGTTTCAGGTGCGGCGGTCTCCTCCGTCTTATTGCTCTTCCGAGGAGGAGACTCTAAAATGGCATTCGCTTGCTCAAGTAATTTATCTAAATCCATATCCTCTCCAAATTGAGTAAAGCATGCCTCTAGGGGGTCCTCAGTGTGGGAGTCATCAACAATCTCCTCCGTCCTATTGCTCTCCCGAGGAGGAGACTCCAAAATGGAATTAACTTGCTCAAGTAATTTATCTAAATCCAAATCCTCTCCAAATTGAGCAAAACATGCCTCCAGGGGGTCCTCAGTGCTTGATTCATTCACAGTCTCCTCAAGAATCTCCTCTATCAAGCATACATTTCTCACTTCATCATATTCATATGGTTGCCTAGTGATATCAAAAATATTCAACTCCACAGTCATATTTTCGAAGGAGATCTTCATCACCCCTGTCCTACAATTTATCAGGGCGTTAGCCATGGCTAAGAATGGTCGCCCTAGAATCACCGGTATTTGAATCCCTACATTCTGAACCGGCTTTGTGTCAAGCACAATAAAATCCACGGGGAAATAGAACTTATCCACTTTTATCAAAACGTCCTCAACTATTCCCTGTGGTCTTTTCACTGACCTGTCAGCTAATTGAAGCGTAGTGGATGTGGGCTTCAATTCTCCTAACCCCAACTGTAAATAGATTGAGTAGGGTAGAAGATTCACACTCGCCCCTAGATCCAAGAGAGCCCTCTCAATGTGGCTGACTCCTATCGTGCAAGAGATGGTAGGACACCCCGGGTCCTTATACTTGATGGGTAGCTTGCACTGAAGGATTGAGCTGACCTGTTCGGTCAAAAATGCCTTTTTTGGGACATTCGTCCTCCTTTTGATAGTGACCAAGTCCTTTAGAAACTTGGCATATGATGGCATTTGATGGATGGCATCCAAAAATGGGATATTGATTTGGACTTGCTTGAATACCTCCAGAATTTCCTCATACTTCCCTCCTTTCTTCGGCGCCTGTAGTCTCTCGGGGTAAGGCGCTCTAGGTACAAATGACCTAGGAGGGTCCTTCTCAGTAGGTGTGGCTGTAGATGGCTTAGCATCTCTCTTCTCCGTGTTGCCACTTCTTTGCCCTTGCTGTATAGCAGGGCTCTCTTCCACTCGATTGCCCACCTGTCTCCCAGACCTCAGTGTGACAATCGATTGTACTTGTTCAGCCCTGTGCACAGGAGTTGATGAACTCTCAACCATATATTGTCCTTTCAGGTTGGGCATGGGCTGACTGGGGAACTTCCCCTTCTCTCTCTCACCCAAGTGACTTGCAATTTGCCCTATTCGACTCTCCAGCTTGGCAATTGCTTGGGTGTTTACCACTGTTGCACTCCTCACATCACTCATATTTTGGCTAGTCACCTTCATGAACTCCTTAAGGGTGTCCTCTAGCGACTGTGAAACTGGCGCTGGTGTTTGAGTGGGTGCGTGGTAAGCAGGTGAAGGTGCTGGATGGGCAGAACAACCATGATTAGGAATTTGTGGGGCAAATCCGGGAGGATATTGATTTTGAGCATGATAAGGGGCTCCTCCCTGATTCATTGGTTGGTTCCGCCTCCATGAAAAATTTGGGTGGTTCCGTCACCCTGGATTGTACGTCTCGGAGTACGATCCATTTGACTGCCTTCGAAAGTCATTGAAAGCATTTACTTGTTCCATAGGATACTCGGCACAAGCCGGCATTGATGGGCAATTCTGTGCTAGATGCATGGGACTAGCACAGATGGAACAGCTTTCAATATTGAATGTGTTGGCAGCATTGATGGATTGGCTCACAGTGAGAGCGTCAATCTTCTTAGTGAGGGCATCTAACTTTATCCTCAAATCAGCGTCCTCTCTAACCTCATAGATGCCTCCCCTCTTAGGAGCACGAATGGACTTATCTCGACAGCTTGAAAAATCCCATTGCTGTGAGTTGTCGGACAACTTGTCCAACGCCATATATGCTTCGTCTTCTGTCAGACTCAAGAATGCCCCCCCATTCATAGACTCGATCATGCTACGGTTGGGTTGAGTCAACCCTTAGTAGAAGAATTGAACGAGTCTCCACTTCTCATATCCATGTGGAGGGCATCTGATCAGTAGCTCTTTGAAGCGCTCCCAACCCTCAGAAAATTTTTCATCCTCATCCTGAGTGAAAGAGCTGATCTCCTTTCGGCACTCATTCACTCTAGACATTGGGAAAAACTTATGATAAAATTTGCTAAGCAGGTTTTCCCAAGATGTAATAGACCCAGGCGTGTTGGAATCCAACCACGCCCTAGCTCTATCGTGAAGAGAAAAAGGGAAGATTCGAAGATGGACTGACTCTTTAGAGAAGTTCTGGAATTTGAATGTGGCACAAATGTCTTTGAACTTCTTCTCATGGCTATAAGGATTTTCAAGATCTAAGCCATAGAATGAGGGTAAGAGTTAGATGACATGTGGCTTCAAGTCAAAGTGGGTGGCATTGGTCGGTGGCAACACTATGCAAGAGGATGAGTTAGTCGCAACGGGTGTGAACAAGTCCCTAAGGGATGTAGTGGAGTCCACGTTCCAAGCTCTAGGTTGCTCTACATGTTCAGGATGATTTGCATTCCTATAATTCTCTGCTATCTCAACAGTCTCTCTCTCAACTAGCGCTCTTTTCTGTCTCCTAAGAGTTCTTTCTAAGTCGGGATCTAAATGTATCAAATCTAAGTCCAAGGATCTCCGACCAAGCATACACCAACTAAAAAAAGCACTAAAGTAAACTAACCAGCAGAAACTTGCAGAATAAAACAAACACACAACTTAAATTTTTTTTTTTTTTTTTTAACAAAAAAGATAACTAACTAGTAGAAAAATAAAATCATTTTAGACCAAAAATTTTCACAAACTAAACAACTCCCCGGCAACGACACCAAAAACTTGTTGTGAGTTTTAATTTACTCGCAAGTGCACGAGTCGTTTGCAGTATAGTGTTGTGCAAGTGTGAGGTCGAATCCACAGGGAATTGCGTTGTGAAAATATAATTTTTAATCTAAATTAACTCTATCTTAACCTAGTTCCGAATTTTGAATGATAATTTGCAAAATAAATTAAAACTAAATTAAATTGATTTTAAAACTAATAAAAAGCACTAAGGTTTCCGAATCCACCCCACCGAAGTTAAGCATACATGTTCTAAAAATATAGCCTATCAAAACATTCAATGAATCCAACTATAAGACAAAAAACAAAGAATATCCCAACTAAACCAAAAGCACCCGATGTATCCGCTCTTAACAAATCAGAAAGGGAATCCAATTTAATCGAAAAGCATTCAATGTATCCATCAAATGAAACACAAAGAAAATCCAACAGACAATTTAAACTCAATCAATTATAAGATTAACTCAAATAATTGACAGAACATTTATACTAAAAATTGTCAGATTTGTACAAGCAAATCTGAACTACTACGCCAAACAACGGCGGGGCTTCATCTTCAACCTTAGCTGAAGAGTCTAGCCACTCATAACAATAAAACTATAATAAAAAGTGCTAAACATTTAAACTAAAACAACTGAATATAAAGAAATAAATAAACAACTTTACAGGGGAGAAATTCCACTCGCTGACGGGCGGCGCTTCCCCTCGTGGTAGCAATGCCTTCGGGATCCACCAGAATGTTGGCGGACATCCACCGGTAAACACCAAAGTGGCTCAGGAATTGTACACTGAATTATGAAGCCAAATGGTGTTTATTTAGGGGAAGTCACGGAGCACTGCAGGTTTCAAATTCGATGTGGGATACTGGCCCGAGTGCGCTCGATCGCAGAATGGTGCGATCGATCGCATATGCGCTTGATCGCATGTCTGTTGCGATCGATAGTAGACACACTGAACAGTAACTATTTCGATGTGGGATGTTGACCTTGCGCTCGTTCATAGGCAGGTGCGCTCGATCGCATATCTTGTGCGATCGAGCGCAATGTCTCTAGAGGCTTCAAATCTCCTGAAAAGCTTCATTTTCTCCACAAACCTGTAAAAATACACAAAACACAAGAAAAACGTAAAATAAAGTAAAATACTACTAACTAAGAGCATAACAAATTTAAGTTAAGGGTCTAAAATATGCAATATTTAAGACTGATCAGTAATCAGAGAACTAGATGTCTGGCATGACTCGTAGCACACCCCCAAACTTGAACTGATGCACACACATTGTCCCTGAATGAAAAACAAATGTAATGCTGAAAAATAAGAGATACTAATAATAAGCAGTTATAAAAGTAAATACTAACAATAAGTATGCAAAAATACTGAAAATAAAAGGATATGCTGTGGGGTGCTGATTACGCCCAAAATAGTAACGCGGTTGTTTTAGCACGACTTTGAGGTGTCGATTCCACAGGGAAACAAGTTAACTATAAAGAAAGATGTGAACTTTAATATGAGACGCTATAATAAGTAAAGAATCTAAAATTGATGATGAAGTAATTGTGTAGGTTTGTGAAATATAATAGAGAGGCAACAAGGATCTGGGAATCCTCCCTGGTTCGTTGTCCTAATCCTAACTTGATTCAGTTGCTTTTATCTCGATTGCACGTTTCACATCCCAAACATGCAATCGAAAAATATTCAATGAGAACATGTGTAAACCCTAATATGATTGTAATGAAATACTTCTTATTTCTGATTCATGCATGTACGATCTATCCTAGAGGTTTATCAAGAAACGACAATATATCTTTGTTGACGATATTGCAGTAATGGACAAACCTAAAGGCTAGACTTACCAGACTCAATTATACCCAATAATCTTGACATAAGAGAAGCATAACTAAAGTTATATCAAGGAAAAGATACAATCATCGGAATAGATAAAATCTTAGAATTAGATAAAGAAGTAAATCATAACAATGTTTGACAATAAATTCTTATTACAACTGAACCAAATAAGGATAGATAGGAACAACTACACCTAGGGATTCATCCCTTCGCCTTGCTTGGAAGTTAGTTAGTCATGTGGTTCAGGGCTAAACTCTTTTGTGGATGAGAGTTGCTGTCTTCAACTTCTGGGTCTTTGCTCACAGCCAAGATGTTGTCTCTTAAACCCTAAGTGTCTTATTTATAGTACAAAAGACCAAGGGTATTCTTGGGTTTAATCTAGTGTTTAAAAACCCTAATTAAAGTCTAACTCGGAGATGTAAATACGTGTGCGCACTGCGGTGCTACTGGGGAGCACCTCGGCGCTAGGTATAAGTTGGAATGGGTGACCTTCTGGGCACCGTGGTGCTCAACAGCACCGCGGTGCTGGCTGGTTGGTCAGAATGTGCATGTTTCTGGACGCCACGGTGCTGGTCTTTTTGTTGATAATCTCTATGCTTTACCTCTCCGTAGCTATTCCTTTGCTTCGTCGTGCATAGACCCTCGGTGCTTTTAAACAACGATCGTTTCTTTCTCTTCTTTGGACTCAAAACACCTGAAAATGTGCTTAAATAAGTTAGTAGTTCAATGAGATTACTTAAGAGTTATCAACACATAAGAGTGCAATAAAGACCGAGAAGAATCATAAAATGCTAACAATTAAACATCTTTGAGGTGCATTTTATGGCTCTTATCACAACCCCCAACTAGCTTATTGCTAGTCTCTACCAATTCAAGCGAAAAAAAAAAAGATGAGTTCCATGGTGGGAATCATAAACAAAGTAAAGCATTACTAGTGTTAACCAAGAATAATTCACTTTTGTCTCAAACATTGCACACAACATACAGCACAAAGAATCATTAAATTTCACCCAAATCCAAAGGTAATCCAAGCATCAATCTTAAAATCGTTATTAACTCTTAACATCCATCTTGCCACAATCCATTAATCCGAACACCCAGATGATTTTCTGCGTAACAATCATGAACACAAGTCTTGGCCTCTAAAAACATAAATTGCGTGAATCAATCACAAAAACAAGCTCCATATGCTCACTTTTCGAATCACTCTCCACTATTGTAGAAAAATCACACTACATTGGATCAATAGGTCTTTACTAAACTTGTAACGTTAGGCTAAGGTAAAGGTTAAGAAATAACGGGAAGGATTCAACAAGCAAAAGAATTTAATCTCTTAGTTTTGAACACAACTCTTTAAGCACTGGATAATCTTACTTCAATACCCAACTCTTCCAACCATTTTTCGAGCATTTCTTTCAACAAATCACCATTTTTTTTCTTTCTTTCTTCTTTCTTTGTCATAATTCACTTCTTTTTTTTTATATTTATTTTGGCACATAAATAAATACGGTGGATCATCCAAAGTAAATTGGATATCCATTGTGATTCTAAAGGGATACATTGGATGATTTGGTTGAATTAGGGTATTCGTTGTGATTTGTATAATGGTGGATTCATGAAATTATTTGGTAGATTAATTTTATATAGAACATGAAAATATATGCCTTATTTTGGTGGGATGGGTTCAGAAACCTTAGTATTTTTATCATTTCTTTGAACTCAATTTAGTTTGAATTATATTCTTTGCAAAATATAATTCAAAATTCGGAACTAGGTTAAGATAGGTTTAGTTTAGATAAAAATATATTTTCATGATGCAATTCCCTGTGGATTCGACATCGCACTTGCACACATTATATTACAAACGACTCATGCACTTGCGAGTAATTTAAAACTCACAAAAACATAACCTCCAACCAGTTGTTATTCTTGTAGGTATGAGCTCCTCATCTTCATTCTTCACCATTGTGATCACACTCTTTTTCGGAATAACTTGGATCGAACTTACCCATTTACTGTCTGAGATAGGGTAGATAATGCCAACATCTAATAGTTTCAATACTTCTGCCTTTACTACCTCTTTTATGTGTGGGTTAAGTCTTGTTTGAGCATCCCAATTGGGTTTTGCTTCATCCTCAAGGTAGATATGATGCATTCATTTGGCTGGACTTATCCCTTTGATGTCAGTAATGGTCCATCCAATAGCAGATATATGATCCCTAAGAACTCTCAATAGTTTCTCTTCTTCCCCAACGCTTAAATTGGCAGCCACAAACACAGGTAATGTCATATTCTCTCCCAAATAGGCATAAGTTAAATGCTCTGGCAGCTGCTTTAATTCCAAGTTTGGTTCCTGGACAATAGAAATGAGAAGAGTAGTATTAGTAGGTACAAGAGATTCAAATGGAGGGGCATACTTACTTGGATGTTTCGGAGAGGCCTCAAGGAGGTGCACAGTTTTAATGATGTCATCAGTAACATCTTCAGGTTCTTGCTCAATATCCAATTTTTTGAAGCCATGAGTAAAGATAGTCTCCAATGGATCAATGTGATGGACCTAAAAAGCTTGCTCATTATACATACATTAAAGCATTCCATGTCATCTTGAGGTAATTTTAATGCATCAAATATTTTGAACTATTTTCTCACCATTTACTTTTATACTTATTATACCCTTTTTTCATACAAATCTTTGTATCAGCAGTTCTCATAAAAGGTCTTCCTAAGATAATGGGCAGAGGTAATGGCATAAGGCATTCTTCCATATCTAATACAATAAAATCAGCAGGTAAAATAAACTTACCTGCCTTTACCAAGACATCCTCAAGAATACCTCTAAGTCTTTTGATGCTTCTATCTACCAATTGCAAAGTGATGGAAGTTGGTTGAAGCTCCATCAAGCCTAGTATTTCAAATACTGTGTATGGCAGCAAATTTACACCCGCTCCTAAATCCAGTAATGCAAACTCAAATAGCTGGTCACCTATCCTGCAAGGAATGGTAAATCTACCCGGATCTTTCAGTTTTGGTGGTAGTTTTCTTAATAGCACAACACTTACCACTTCTATTAAAGCTGCTGTCTCATGTTCCTGAAACTTCCTCTTATGAGTGCAACAATCTTTCAACAATTTAGCATAAGCAGGTATTTGTTGAATTGCATCTAATAAAGGAATGTTTATTTCTACTTTCCACAAAGTCTCAAAAATATCAAGCAGCTTATTTTCTTTCTTTTGTTTTACTAGCCGTTGTGGGAAGGGTGGTGCATTCACTTTCTCCATTTCACTTACCCTTGATGCAGAGAGTTTTTCTAGAGGTGCTTGTGCGGACTCATCAGTTCCTATTACCTTACCATTTCTGAGAGTTGTAACAGCCTTCAGTTGCTGGTGCCCCTTTGGATTAGGTAGTGTTTGAGTAGAAGCTTACCTTGCTTTTTGCAACTCAGTTCCTTAGCCAATTGCCCCATTTGTACCTCTAGTATTTGAATGGCTTATTAATGTTTTGCAGTGGTTTGTCTTAGCTCGGTCCAAAATTGCCTTTCATCTACCATGAACTGATCTTGTGAAGTTATAAACTGTTGTTGCTGAGTTGCCAATTGCCTTAAAAGACTTTCTAGGTCACTTTTCTTCGATTTGGGAATTGAGTGGGCTGCTGGTTGGGAGTTTCTTTGCTGCCCTTGATGGTTCATGGCATTCTGATTGTTGCTCCAAGAGAAGTTGGGGTGGTTTCTCCATCTAGGATTGTAAGTGTTTGCATATTGGTTGTTCTTTGGCGGATAGTTGTTTGGTCCCACATAATTTGCTTGCTTTGGATCTGCAGATGAATATAAAGGACATGTCTCAATATTATAATCAAAACAAGAACATATAGGACATACCTGGAGTGGTGTAACTGGTGGATTAGGCGATGTGTTCTAAGCAGTCATGGCTTTAACAATCAGATCTAGTTTTCTCTCCACATCAGCTATTTGGGTAGAGGATCCACCATTTAGAGTCACCTTATACATACCTTTGCTCTTGGATCCTTATCTACCTCTACAGGAGAATTGCTGAGTGTGCTCATTTAATGTCTCGAATAGCTCCATGGCTTCTTCGCTGCTCTTCTTCATCAGCACACATCCACAACCTGAATCCATAATACTTTTACTAGTATCACTCAAACCTTCATAGAAAGCTTGTACTAGTTCATCCTGAGGTAGATTGTGATGTGGGTATTTGAGTAGCAGCTCGTTGAAATGTCCCAATGCCTCAAAGAACAGGTCTCCATCCTTCTGTTGGAAAGATTGAATCTCCTTCCTCATTTGTCTTGTCTTTTAAGCTGGGAAAAACTTCCTTAGGAACTTACTATCCAACTCTTCCTAAGTGTGGATAGAAACGGTAGGTAATGAATTGTACCATAGTTTAGTATTATCTTTTAATGAAAAAAGAAAAAGAATTAACCTGATTCCTTCTTGGTCTAAGCCTCGGATATGCTGGAACTTGCAGAGATCAAAGAATTCCCGAAGGTGCAAGTGTGGATCTTCAGCAGGTATACCCCTAAAATGAGTCAATGCACTAAGTATCTGCGGAGATATGTAATAATTGCCCTCCGCCTCTAGTTGATAAGCGATGCATGATGGCTGGTCGAGGTTCCGTGGGATGAAAGATTGCTTCATAGGTATTCGCTCAGGTGGTTGTTGGTTTTCTAACTGTTCCGTCATTGGTGCTTCTCTCTCGAATTCTTCTTCTACCTCCTCAACGTTGTCTCTAAGCCTTTGTCTAATGGTCCACTCAAGCTCTGTATCGAGGGGAAAAAAAGTGGGATTTTTGGATCGAAGCCCTTGCATGAATCAGCAAAATCGCTTCAGTGTAGTAGTTTCAGTGCTGCTGCTCGGGTAGCTTCTGCCTCAAATGCGCTCGATCGCACCAAGGAGTGCGCTCGATCACAGTGCCACAGATGAACAGATACAGTACTTGAAACAGAACAGAAAATGAAAATAAATTAGGTTTATGATGAAACAGAATAAAAAAAATAGAAAAGAGAAAAATAAAATGAATGAAAAATAATCCTAAAAAGAAATTTAGTGCATTCCCCGGCAACAGCGCCAAAAACTTGTTGTGCAAAAATTTATACCTAAATTAATAAGAAAATATTTGAACAGTTTTACTTGCAAGTGCACAAAGGTCAACAGTAGCATAGTGTGCAAATGTGAGATCATCTCCACAGGGATTAGTAAAATTCGATTTAGAATCAGTTTTGTAATATAAAATGATAAATAAATAGAGTTTAGATTGATAATGATAAGAACATAGGGCTTTGATATCCACCACTAATCATATTTTCCCAATAAACAATACGCCAATGCTTTAGTTATATTATGAGTACCTACTATTTGTCAACCTAAGGGTATAGTGTATACTCCTTAAGCTACTGATTTCCCTAAGAAACGAGTTAGGCATAGTGTATACTCTAACTCTTTTCTTTCTTAAGGGATTCAACATGGTCTATACTGAGTTGTTCCTTAAGAGAGCATAAGATCTGTGGAAATCGACAACCACATGAGACCTAGGGCAAGGCGTATACTCCCGGTTTCCCATGTTGATTAACCCAAGAATCTGGCATGGATTTCTTTTCTTACTATTGTCAGACCCATGACTCGGTCATCCAAATTGATCTAACTAACTAATCCATACCACATGCATATGTTGATAAAGCAGACACATATGAGGAATTTAAATAAACACAGCTATCACAAAGGCAACAATATTCATATATAGAAAAACATAATTAGGGCTTCAATCGAGCCCTACTAAGAAGTTAGTTACACATGGTGATGATGTTACACATCTTCATAATGTATACTAAATAGAGAAGAATAAACCCAAAAAATACTGTGGAGAAGAGTCGTCAATTAGTCTCCAAAGCTGACAACTCAAAAGAAGATTAAAAAGTGTTGTTTATGTGTTTTACAGGTCTATTTATAAGGTACTGAGGACACCTCGAAACCCTAATTTCCAAAACAAGACCCGAACTATTCTTTCCAGAATTGGCTCTGCCGTTTCACTGCATGTGTGCGCTCAATCCCATGCTTTTGTGCTCAAGTGAAGGGTTGTGCTCGAGCCTTCTATGTGTACGCATGAGTGCTTGTGCACTCAATCACACTTTCCTGTGCTCGATCGCACTTGGCTGCTTCCAGGCTTCTAGATTTGTTCCTTTGAGTTCCCAAATGCCATCTTTTTCTTCAAGAACCTATAAAAAACATAGAAATCACATAAAATGAATTAAAATAGAATAAAATATGTAAACAAAGAGGTTAGCAATATTTAAGCACTTATCAGTAGCTCAAACTTTAACTGGGATTCTGAAGAGGATCCAAATCCTTATCCTGCAAAGTTCTATGACATGTTGAGAGATGTTGATGAGCCCTTGTGGGAGGGTTGTAAGAAGCACACTAAGTTATCAGTGATCTCACAACCGTTTAATTGTAAATCTAATTTTGACATGTTTGAGAATTGTTTTAATGTATTATTGACAATAATTAAGAGTATGTTGCCTGAGGACGAGAAGTTGCCTGAAAACTTTTACAAGTCTAAGAAGACGGTGAATGAGTTAGGACTTAGGTATGAGAAGATACATTCATGCCCGAATGATTTTATGTTGTATTAAAAGGAAGCAAAGACAAGAAAGTGTATGACATGTGTGGACATCCTTGGTTTAAACCTAGGCAGAGCGATAATAAGAAGCTAAAAGACATACCACACAAGGTGTTGCATTACCTTCCGCTGACACCTAGACTTCAAAGACTTTCGAAAAACACTACCGAACACATGAGATGGCATAAGGAGGGAAAATTTAGTAAGCCAGACATGGTCATCCACCCGATAGATGGGATTGCATGGAAATGTTTTGATGATACTCACCCTAAGTTTTCCCATGAACAACGCAATGTTAAGTTGGGACTCTCAAATGACAGTTTCACTCCGTTTGGCCATTCGGTGTCCCCTTATTCTTGTTGGTCGGTATTTGTTACTTCTTACAATTTACTTCCTGGTATGTGCATGAAAGAGCATAATTTGTTCTTATCATTTGTAATTCATGGCCCAAACAACCCTCGTAAGAGTCTGGATGTCTATCTACGTCCATTAATAGATGAGTTGAAGGTAAGGGTGAGCATTGGTCGGTTTGGGTCGAGTTATTCTAAAATTTCAACCCAACCTGTTCATATCGGGTTGGAAAAATCTCAACCCAATCCAACCCAACCCATGAACCCATCCAAACTCAACTCAACCCAACCCATTCTAATTGGTTTGTGTCACTGAGTTGATTTTTTTTTACTAAATAATTAAGCCATACATATTACATAAGAATACAAATATTCTGTTAAATCCAAAACTAAATCCATTCATATTACAAGTAAAATATGTGTGCCTGATAGCACAAAGAATATTTGATAACATGGAAAAGAGAACAATTATCTCATGGACTACAATGGTCGTAGGCCATGTTAAATTTGGTTTTTTTGATGCTTTTTGATTACATGCAAGAGAAGGATGTTGTGCCATGGAATGCCATAATTGGAGGCTATGTTGAAGCCAAACTTGGTAAGGATGCTTTGGCATTGTTTCATGAAATGTAAGCGAGTAATATAAAGCCCAATGAGACCATGATCAATTGCTTATCTGAATACCCACAACCTGGAGACCTTGATGTTAGAATATGGATTCATTGTTATATTGAAAAACACAATCTTCATCTGAATGTTGCACTAGGAACTGCTTTAGTTGACATGAATTTAACTTACTTTAGAAGACTGTTTAATTACGAAGGATATATGGATTTCTGCACAGTTCCTAATAATATATTTTAGTAACTCAGCATTTGTTGGCCGTGCTAGTGCTTTCTCACTAATCAATCTAATGTTTGGACTATGCTTTAATGCACTTGGAAGTGACATGGGGCTCTTAAAAAGTTACAGAGAGGCAAATTGAATGGTTTTATAATGTTTGCATAAAAAAGCTTTCAGCAAGTTGGTATTACTAAGCTTTATCATACATTCAGTATTTCTTCCATCAACATTATGGTACATCTTTTTGGAATATAAGTTTATTTGCATACATTGATCCCGACTGGAATCTTGTAGGTTAGAGTGTTAATTTCTATGTTTATTTTATAGTTACAATGGTACAAGAAACCAAAAGTTTTTTAGCATAAGTTAATTGTACACCAATTTATTCTAGTTGAAGTTATGCTTAAGAATAATTATGAAAACTATTTCATAACTCGAAATTAATATTTGTTTCTAATCTAAATATTTGAAACTAAAATCTAGGTAATTGGAAAGTATGAGACTTGTTTGGACATTAGAGTATCTTCTACATATAATTTTACATACTAATAGTAATTAGAATGGATATTTTATGATTATATATTTTACAATTATACTAGAATTATTTATACACTATTTTATATTCAATAAATAAAAAATATATAATTATATATTTGACCGGATTACCGGTTTGGGTCGGGTTGAAAATTTTGAACCCATGACCCAGCCCAACCTAACCCATCGGGTTCAAAATATTTTTAACCCAATCCAACCCAACCCATTATATCGGTTTGGGTGGGGTTCGCGGGTCAACTGGGTTCCATGCTCACCCCTAGTTGAAGATGTTGTGGATAGATGGATTTCCTACTTACAATGCAACCAAGAAACAAAGTTTTAATATGAAAGGTACACTTCTATGGACAATCAGTGACTTCCCTACATATGGTATGTTTTTTGGGTGGAGCACTCACAATCTACTGGCTTATCCTTATTGTATGGAGCATACAAAATCATTCCAACTACCACACGATCATAAAAATTCTTGGTTTGAATGTCACCATTAGTTCTTATCAGAATATCATGCATTTTGAAGGCTGAAGCAGGGTTTCGTAAAGAATAGATCTAAGAGTGGCCCGTTGCCACCATGGTTGTCGGGGATAGATGTGAAAGCTAGAGTGATGTCTTTTGAACATATCACATTTGGTTCCAATAGTAGCAAACAAAAAATTCATGGATTTAGGAAGGATTATAATTGGACAAAGAAGAATATCTTGTGGGAGCTGCCGTATTGGTAAACTAATCTTGTTTGCCATAATCTAGACGTTATGCATATTGAGAAAAATGTGTTTGACAACGTTTTCAACATTGTTATGGATATCAAAGATAAATCCAAAAACAATGCTAATGCTTGTTTAGATATAGAAAAGTTTTATAGGCATCCTCAGTTAGAGTTGTTTGAAGTCAATGGTAAACCTAAATATAAACCTAAAGCAACCTATACATTAAACAAGTATCAGATAAACTCGGTTTGCGAATGGGTTTCGAATTTGAATTTTCGAGATGGATATACCTCAAATTTAGTACTATGTGTTAAAGTAAATGAGTGCAAGTTCTACGGGATGAAGAGTCACGATTATCACATGTTCATGGAAAGATTAATTCCCCTGGTGTTTCGTGACTTTTTACTTGACCTATATGGGATGCATTAACAAACCTAAGTAACTTCTTCAGAGACATGCACAACTAAACTTTGCTTTGAACAAGTGGAGTTTCTTGAGAAAAATATTTCCTTATCCTATGCAAGCTTGAGAAGATTTTCCCTCCGAAATTCTTTGATTCAATAAAGCTGTTGTGAGTTTTAATTTACTCGCAAGCGCACGAGTCGTTTGCAATATAGCGTTGTGCAAGTGCGAGGTCGAATCCACAGGAAATTGCGTTGTGAAAGTATATTTTCAATCTAAACTAACTTTATCTTAACCTAGTTCCGAATTGTGAAATGATATTGCAAAATAAATTAAAACTAAACTAAGTTGATTTAAAAACTAATAAAAAGCACTAAGGTTTCCGAATCCACCCCACCGAAGTTAAGCATACATGTTCTAAAAATAAAGCCTATCAAAACATTCAATGAATCCAACTATAAGACAAAAAACAAAGAATATCCCAACTAAACCAAAAGCACCCAATGTATCCGCTTTTAACAAATCACAAAGGGAATCCAATTTAATCGAAAAGCATTCAATGTATCCATCAGATGAAACACAAAGAAAATCCAACAGACAATTTAAACTCAATCAATTATAAGATTAACTCAAATAATTGACAGAACATTTATACTAAAAATTGTCAGATTTGTACAAGCAAATCTGAACTACTACGCCAAACAACGGCGGGGCTTCATCTTCAACCTTAGCTGAAGAGTCTAGCCACTCATAATTATAAAACTATAATAACAAGTGCTAAACGTTTAAACTAAAACAACTGAATATAAAGAAATAAATAAACAACTTTACATGGGAGAAATTCCACTCGCTGCCGGGCGGCGCTTCCCCTCATGGTAGCAATGCCTTCGGGATCCACCAAAATGCTAGCGGACGTCCACCGGTAAACAGCAGAGTGGCTTAGGAATTGTACACCGAATTTTGAAGTCAGGTGGTGTTTATATAGGGGGAGACCCAGACTGATGTGGCTTGCAAAAACGATGTGGGATACTGGCCCGAGTGCGCTCGATCGCAGTATGTTGTGATCGATCGCAGATGCGCTCGATCGCGTGTCTGGTGCGCTCGATCGCGCTGGTGCGATGCACTGCAAACATTTCGATGTGGGATTGATGACCTTGCGCTCGATCATAGGCAGGTGCGCTCGAGCGCAGATGCGCTCGATCGCATATCTCGTGCGATCGAGCGCAATGTCTCCAGAAGCTTCAAATCTCCTGAAATGCTTCATTTTCTCCACAAAGCTGTAAAAACACACAAAACACAAGAAAAACGTAAAATAAAGTAAAATACTACTAACTAAGAGCATAACAAATGTAAGTTAAGGGTCTAAAATATGTAATATTTTAGACTCATCAAATACCCTCAAACTTATATTTTGCTAGTCCCTTAGCAAAGCAAAATAAAAGACTCAATGAAAAACAAAGAACATAAAGATAAAGTCATCACTCATGGTATCCAAAAATTTAAAGAGCACATATCACCATGATATTCATTCATAAGCAAGCTTAAAAAGGTAAACCCATCTTCTCAATGAATAGAAATGTTAAAATCTAATTACTTACAAAAGGCAGGATAAGGCATCACAATCTTGAATCAGTGTAAGGTGAATTAGCATATAAAAATGAAGCTTCCAAGTAACTCTAATGTGTAAGGTCTCCATGTCTCAAGATTCACCGAATTTCCCATCAAAAATGAATGAAAAGGCATAGTCTTTTTTTTTTTTTTTTTTTTAATAAGGCACCATTATGTTTAGTTCCCTTAAGCTTTCTAATTGACTCATGTAGCGAGTGTTGAGTCAATGACTCCCAAACCAGGTGGTTTTAGGGCATTAGGTGTAAAGACACCCCTAAGGACTTACTAACTCGAGTCAAAAAGGCTACGAAATTAAACCGACCTTAATATTACCAAGCAAAATTCCACCTTTTGACGTGAACACTCATTGCTTACTGAGGCAAGAGGTCCAGTTACTCAGCGTAAAGTTTATTTATAATAATTTTTTTTTTATATTTTCCTATTCCCAAGAGTTCATCCAACAAGTCATCCAGTTTCAGTTAAGATAAGGAAAAATACACATTAAAATCACGTGTCATACCTCACATAATTTTTGCTAATGTGCTCGTGTTAGATTAGATCAAACATGTGAATTCTCAAATGCCTAAGGTAAGTAACTAAATTTTAAAATTTATCACCAGATCATGTGTTCAAAATGTTAAGCTCACCAATGACATTACATCACAGAAAATGTTTAGATCAACTAAAATTTCACGATAACATGAGCATGCATTTATCTCTATGACGAAAAGAGAACAAATTAGGACAAAGTGTGTGATGTGTCTCCCATACCCCCAAACTTAAATTACACATTGACCCCAATGTGTGACTAATATGGAAAGAGCTGACCTGAGATATGGAGAACTATCTAGACTGGTATGGCTCATAGCATACCCCCAAACTTGAACTGAAGTACGCTTTGTCCCTGAAAAATAAAAACTGGAAAACAAAAAATACTGGAAACAAACATTAATCATAAAAATGCGAAATAATAAATAAACAAAAGAAAAGATAAGCTGTGGGGTGCCTCCCATGAGCGCTAAGTTTTACGTCTTCAGCCAGACTCTCCCTAGAATACTACACTCAATCTGAGTAACTAGGATCCTCCAACAGTATCGTCTCAATGTCCGGACTCCTCAACTCTAAGAATGGTTTTAGCCTCTGTCCATTTACCTTGAAAGTATTACCATTCTTAGGATCCTCAATCTCGATGGCCCCATGAGGAAAAACCGATCGAATAATGAATGGGCCTGACCATCGGGATTTGAGCTTGCATGGAAAAAGATGCAGGCGCGAATTATAAAGAAGAACTCTCTGACCCGGCTCAAAAGCTCGTCTCAAAATATTTTAGTCATGAGTCTTCTTCATTTTTGCTTTGTATGATCGGGCACACTCATATGCATCATTCCGCAGCTCCTCCAATTCATTGAGTTAGAGCTTCCGTTGTGAGCCAGCCTTGGAAAGATTAAAATTTAGTTGCTTGACAGCCCAATACGCACGATGCTCTAATTCAACAGGAAGGTGACATGCCTTTCCGTATACAATGCGATAGGGAGACATGCTACTTGGCGTCTTGAAGGCTGTCCGATATGCCCACAGTGCATCCGTCAATCGCAGAGACCAATCCTTTCTAGTAGGGTTCACAGTCTTTTCCAAAATATGTTTGATCTCGGGATTTGAAATTTTCACTTGACCACTCGTCTGTGGGTGATATGGGGTGGCAACTTTGTGCGTGATACAATATTTCTTCATCAACTGCTCAAAGATCTTGTTGCAAAAGTGCTTACCTCCATCACTTATGATTGCTCGAGGTGTACCAAAACGAGCAAAAATAGTGTCTTTCAAGAACTGGACCACAACTCTGTGGTCATTGGTCTTGCACGCAACAGCCTCCACCCACTTGGACAGATAGTCCACAGCAACTAGAATGTATAGGTAGCCAAAGGAGTTTGGGAATGGTCCCATGAAATCAATGCCCCACACATCAAAAATCTCAACAATCAGAATAGGGTTGAGGGGCATCATATTTCTCCTAGAAAGACTCCCTAGCTTTTGGCAACGCTCACAAGATATACAGTAGGTGTGAAAGTCCCGGAACAGGGTAGGCCAATAAAATCCACACTGCAAAATCTTTGCAGCGGTCTTTTTCGCACTAAAATGCCTTCCACATGCATGATCATGACAAAAGGCGATGACATTAGATTGGTCATGCTCAGGAATACACCGTCTAATGATCTGATCAGGACAATACTTGAACAGGTAAGGATCGTCCCAGAAAAAGTGTTTTACCATGGCCAAAAATTTTGATTTATCTTGCCTCCCCCAATGCAAGGGCATATGTCCGGTGACAAGATAGTTCACTATGTCAGCAAACCATGGTGCGGGACTGTGAGCAATGTGCATCAATTTCTCATCAGGAAAAGTCTCAGAAATGGGAGTGGCAGCCTCACTGAATTCCACAATCAATCTAGACAAATGGTCCGCCACCACATTTTCCGAACCTTTCTTATCCCGAATCTCAATGTCGAACTCTTAAAGTAGCAAGATCCATCGGATAAGACGAGATTTAGCATCTTTTTTAGAGAAAAGATACTTCAATGCAGCATGGTCCGGGTACATAATGACTTTAGATCCTAACAAGTAGGATCTGAACTTGTCTAATGCAAAAACGACTGCAAGCAACTCCTTCTCAGTGGTAGAGTAATTGAGTTGTGCATCGTTTAGAGTTCGACTTGCATAATAGATAGCATGGGGAAGTTTATCAACACGCTGCCCCAAAACAGCTCCAACAGCATAGTCTGATGCGTCACACATGATCTCAAAGAGCACATCCCAGTTAGGTGGCTGAATAATGGGTGTGGACGTCAGAATTTTCTTCAGATCCCCAAATGCTTTCTTACAATCCTCATCAAATAGAAATGGGGCATCTTTTTGCAACAACTTGCACAAGGGCCTGGCGATCTTGCTGAAATTCTGGATAAATCACCTATAGAAACCTGCATGGCCCAGAAAAGATCGAACCTCTTTCACCGTACGTGGGGGTGGAAGGCTGGAAATCAAATCCACCTTCGCTTTGTCGACCTCAATCCCTCGATAAGATATGATATGCCCCAGTACAATTCCTTACTTAACCATAAAATGGCACTTCTCCCAATTAAGCACTAGGTTCTTCTCCTTGCACCGTACCAAAACCAAAGAGAGACGGTGCAGGCACTCCTCAAATGTTGAACCGAAGATGGAGAAGTCGTCCATGAAAATCTCCAAGAACTGCTCTACCATGTCAGAGAATATACTGACCATGCACCGCTGAAAAGTGGCGGGTGCATTGCATAACCCAAAGGGCATGCGACGGTAGGCGAAGGTCCCAAAAGGACAGGTAAATGTCGTCTTCTCCTGATCTTCGGGGTCCACGGGGACCTGGTTATATCCAGAATAACCATCCAAAAAGCAATAATACTCGTGCCCAGCCAAACGCTCCACCATCTGATCAATAAATGGAAGTGGAAAGTGATCATTCCTTGTGGTAATGTTCAGCTTACGGTAGTCTATACACACTCTCCACCCAGACTGCACACGAGTTGGCACCAACTCGTCGTCCTTATTCTTTACTACCGTTAACCCAGCTCGCTTGGGCACGACATGAATGGGGCTCACCCACTTGCTATCAGAGATGGGATAAATGATCCCTGCATCTAACAGCTTAATAACCTCTGCTCTCACAACCTCTTGCATAGCAGGGTTGAGCCTTCTTTGCGGCTCCCTCGATGGTTTAGCATCTTCCTCCAAGTGTATCATGTGCATCACCACCGAGGGGCTGATTCCCTTAATATCTTCAATGGTCCAGCCGATAGCTTCTTTGTGCTCTCTTAGAACCTCTAACAATTTCTCCTCTTGAGCCTCTCCCAAATCTGAAGCTATTATCACAGGCAAACAACATGCTGGACCCAGGAACTTATACTTAAGATTATCCGGTAAAGGCTTAAGTTCCTTCTTTTGAGGTTCTGGTGACACCTTCTCCTCCTCCTCCTTGCTTTCTTGAGGATCAGACTCCAAAATAGCATTTACTTCCTCGAGTAACTTATCTAAACCCAAGTCCTCTCCAAAGTGAGCAAAGCATGCCTCCATGGGATCCTCAATGCTTGATTCATCCACAGTATCCTCAAGAATCTCCTCTATCAAGCACACATCTCTCATTTCATCATATTCCAGTGGTTGCCTAGTGATATCAAAAATGTTCAACTCCACTGTCATATTTTCGAATGAGATCTTCATCACCCCTGTCCTACAATTGATTAAGGCGTTAGCTGTGGCTAAGAATGGTCGCCCTAGAATCACCGGTATTTGAATCCCTACATTCTGAACCGGCTCTGTGTCAAGCACAATAAAATCCACGGGAAAATAGAACTTATCCACTTTTATTAAAATGTCCTCAACTATCCCCCGTGGTCTTTTCACTGACCTGTCAGCCAATTGAAGCGTCGTGGATGTGGGCTTCAATTCTCCTAACCCCAACTGCACATAGACTGAGTAGGGTAGAAGATTCACACTCGCCCCTAGATCCAAAAGGGCCCTCTCAATGTGGCTGACTCCTATCGTGCAAGAGATGGTAGGACACCCCGGGTCCTTATACTTGATGGGTAGCTTACACTGAAGGATTGAACTGACCTGCTCGGTCAAAAATGCCTTCTTTGGGACATTCGTCCTCCTCTTGATAGTGACCAAGTCCTTTAAAAACTTGGCATATGATGGCACTTGATGGATGGCATCCAAAAATGGGATATTGATATGGACTTGCTTGAATACCTCCAGAATTTCTTCATACTTCCCTCCTTTCTTGGGCGCCTGTAATCTCTCGGGGTAGGGCGCTCTAGGTACAAACGACCTAGGAGGGTCTTTCTCAGTAGGTGTGGCTGTAGATGGCTTAGCATCTCTCTTCTCTGTGTTGCCACTCCCTTGCCCTTGCTGCATAGCAGGGCTCTCTTCCACTCGATTGTCCACTTGTCTCCCAGACCTCAGTGTGACAATCGAATGTACTTGTTCCTCCCCGTGCGTAGGAGTTGATGAACTCTCAACCATAAATTGTCCTTTTGGGTTTTGCACGGGCTGACTGGGGAACTTTCCTTTCTCTCTCTCACCCAAGTGACTTGCAATTTGCCCTATTTGACTCTCCAGCTTGGCAATTGCTTAGGTGTTTACCATTGTTGCACTCCTCACATCGCTCATATTTTGGCTAGTCGCCTTCATGAATTCCCTAAGGGTGTCCTCTAGCGACTGTGAAACTGGTGCTGGTGTTTGAGCGGGTGCATGGTAAGCAGGTGAAGGTGCTGGATGGGCAGAACGACCATGATTAGGAATTTGTGGGGCAAATCTAGGAGGATATTGATTTTGAGCATGATGAGAGGATCCTCCCTGATTCATTGGTTGGTTCTGCCTCCATGAAAAATTTGGGTGGTTCCGCCACCCTGGATTGTACGTCTCGGAGTATGATCCATTTGACAGCCTTCGAAAGTCATTGAAAGCATTTACTTGTTCCATAGGATACTCGACACAAGCCGGCATTGATGGGCAATTCTGTGCTAGATGCATGGGACTAGCACAGATGGAACAGCTTTCAACATTGAATGTGTTGGCAGCATTGATGGATTGGCTCACAGTGAGAGCGTCAATCTTCTTGGTGAGGGCATCTAACTTTATCCTCAAATCAGCGTCCTCTCTGACCTCATAGATGCCTCCCCTCTTAGGAGCACGAATGGACTTATCTCAACAGCTTGAAAAATCCCACTGCTGTGAGTTGTCGGACAACTTGTCCAACGCCATATATGCTTCGTCTCCTGTCAGACTCAAGAATGCCCCCCCATTCATAGACTCGATCATACTACGGTTGGGTTGAGTCAACCCTTGGTAGAAGAATTGAACGAGTCTCCACTTCTCATACCCATGTGGAGGGCATCTGATCAGTAACTCTTTAAAGCGCTCCCAGCTTTCAGAGAACTTCTCATCCTCGTCCTGAGTGAAAGAGCTAATCTCCTTTCGGCACTCATTCACTCTAGACATTGGGAAAAACTTATGGTAAAATTTGCTAAGCAGGTTTTCCCAAGATGTAATAGACCCGGACGTGTTGGAGTCCAACCACGCCCTACCTCTATCGTGAAGGGAGAAAGGGAAGAGTCGAAGATGGACTGACTCCTCAGAGAAGTTCTGGAATTTGAATGTAGCACAAATGTCTTTGAACTTCTTCACATGACTATAAGGATTTTCAAGATCTAAGCCATGGAATGAGGGTAGGAGTTGGATAACATGTGGCTTCAAATCAAAGTGTGTGGCATTGGTTGGTGGCAACACTATGCAGGAAGATGAGTTAGTCGCAACGGGTGCGAACAAATCCCTAAGGGATGTAGTGGAGTCCACGTTCCAAGCTCTAGGTTGCTCTACATGTTCAGGATGATTAAAATTTTCTCCCATCTCAACAGTCTCTCTATCAACTAGTGCTCTTTTCTGCCTCCTAAGAGTTCTTTCTAAGTCGGGATCTAAATGTGTCAAATCTAAGTTCAAGGATCTCCGACTAAGCATACACTAACAGAAAAATAATGAGATACTAACCAGCAGAAGCAACAGAATTAAGCAAATAAATTTTTTTTTTCTATATTAAATTAACTAGTAGAAAAATAAAATCAATTCAGACCAAAAATTTTCACAAACAAAACAATTCCCCAGCAACGGCGCCAAAAACTTGTTGTGAGTTTTAATTTACTCGCAAGTGCACGAGTCGTTTGCAATATAGCGTTGTGCAAGTGCGAGGTCGAATCCACAGGGAATTGCGTTGTGAAAGTATATTTTCAATCTAAACTAACTTTATCTTAACCTAGTTCCGAATTGTGAAATGATATTGCAAAATAAATTAAAACTAAACTAAGTTGATTTAAAAACTAATAAAAAGCACTAAGGTTTCCGAATCCACCCCACCGAAGTTAAGCATACATGTTCTAAAAATATAGCCTATCAAAACATTCAATGAATCCAACTATACGACAAAAAACAAAGAATATCCCAACTAAACCAAAAGCACCCGATGTATCCGCTTTTAACAAATCACAAAGGGAATTCAATTTAATCGAAAAGCATTCAATGTATCCATCAGATGAAACACAAAGAAAATCCAACAGACAATTTAAACTCAATCAATTATAAGATTAACTCAAATAATTGACAGAACATTTATACTAAAAATTGTCAGATTTGTACAAGCAAATCTGAACTACTACGCCAAACAATGGCGGGGCTT
This sequence comes from Bretschneidera sinensis, assembly GCA_023935145.1. Taxonomy (NCBI): domain Eukaryota; kingdom Viridiplantae; phylum Streptophyta; class Magnoliopsida; order Brassicales; family Akaniaceae; genus Bretschneidera; species Bretschneidera sinensis. The sequence continues at coordinate 78,645,404 of CM043697.1, forward strand.
CATCTTCAACCTTAGCTGAAGAGTCTAGCCACTCATAATTATAAAACTATAATAACAAGTGCTAAACATTTAAACTAAAACAACTGAATATAAAGAAATAAATAAACAACTTTACATGGGAGAAATTCCACTCGCTGCCGGGCGGCGCTTCCCCTCGTGGTAGCAATGCCTTCGGGATCCACCAGAATGCTAGCGGACGTCCACCGGTAAACACCAAAGTGGCTTAGGAATTGTACACTGAATTATGAAGTCAGGTGGTGTTTATATAGGGGGAGACCTAGACTGATGTGGCTTGCAAAAACGATGTGGGATACTGGCCCGAGTGCGCTCGATCGCAGTATGTTGTGATCGATCGCAGATGCGCTCGATCGCGTGTCTGGTGCGCTCGATCGCAACTGCGCTCGATTGCGCTGGTGCGATGCACTACAAACATTTCGATGTGGGATTGATGACCTTGCGCTCGATCATAGGCAGGTGCGCTCGAGCGCAGATGCGCTCGATCGCATATCTCGTGCGATCGAGCACAATGTCTCCAGAAGCTTCAAATCTCCTGAAATGCTTCATTTTCTCCACAAAGCTGTAAAAACACACAAAACACAAGAAAAACTTAAAATAAAGTAAAATACTACTAACTAAGAGCATAACAAATGTAAGTTAAGGGTCTAAAATATGCAATATTTTAGACTCATCAAAAGCATTTGCAAGTTCACTTAGCTTACAAAGCTAAAGTCGGTGGCCGTGTGCAATATCGATGGATGTATCCGTTTGAGAGGTAATATCAGTAATTCTGCCAATAGTTAGAGCTTTCTCACTTCATATCATTGAATATTTTAATACATTTGTATATGTATGCAAAATAGATGTATGCACAACGTAAAGAAATAGACTCAAAAAAAAGTGTGCGTTGAAGGTTCTATGGTTGAGGCGTACATCATACAAGAAATCTCAAATTTCTATTATGAATATTTTGAACCAAATGTTAAGACAAAAATGAATCGAGTAGATCGCAATGATGATGGGGGAAATGTGGATCAAGGAGAGCAGTTATTTAGGTCATGCTTATGGTCGTGAGACTATTAGAGTCTTGGATGACAAAGTGCTGAAGGCCACAGATATCTACGTTCTCCTTAATTGCATTGAAATTATTCTATATGTGGAGCGAGTACTATTTTCATTTTTAAATCTAATGTATTCTCTTACCACATATTCATATCTTAGACAATAATCAATTCATCATCATCATTGTTGTAGACAATATGACGAGTCCTTCAGGAGTGCGCACCGAGGCATAACTAATGAACAAATTGAAAAGCTTCGTGAGAAGAACTTCGCAAAATGGCTTCGGGATCTTGTAAGCCATACTAGATGATATATTATAAATATTGTTAGTATATATTTATTATGTAATAACGTATTGATATTTAAGTATCTTTGAATTATATATTTTAATTATAGGTCACTAAGGATAAAACAAATAACAAGTAAATACAAGGGATAGGCGTTGACTCGATGAATCGTGTAAAGTGTTATTCCGGATATTATGTCAGCGGATTCAAGTTTAACACTAAGGAGTATGGACAACATAAGAAAAAAATGAAGAATGATGTACTTGTGAAAGGTAGTTTTTATGATGAATATGAACGTTACTTCTACGGATGTTGACAAAAGTTATAGAGCTCCAATATATAGGGATTAATAACACTTTTGTATTGTTAAAATGTGATTGGTTTGATTCTGATAATGGACTTCAAATAGACCAATATGGTCTCATAGATATTAAGTATAAGTCTAGGCTTAACTCAAACGAACTATTTGTATTGACTTCATAAAGAATACAAGTATATTATTGCACTTACCCTTCCAAAAAGAAAGAAAGAAATGATTGGTGGGCAGTGTGCAAAATGAAGTCTAGGGAAATGCCGAATTCCCTTGTATCAAGATCTAGATGATGATATAATGCCTATAGTTGCAGATTATTTCTAAGAGGATGAACCATCTGTTCTATGTGGAGTCTTAGATGAATTGAAGATGTAAATCCATCCAATATACGTGCTCCCACAAACAAAGAAGAAAATAAGGAAAAAGGGGAAGAAGAAAAAGAAGAAGAAGAAGATAATGATGCTGACGATGACGATGATGACGATGACGATGATGATGATGAGGATTGATTATGCCCAAAATATACGCGGTTGTTGTAGCATGGCTTTGGGGTGTCGATTCCATAGGGAAACAAGTTAACTATAAAAGAAGGTGTAAACCATAACACAAACGATAAAGATTTAAGTGAGAAAATATGAACTTTTGGTAGTGAAGTAATTGTGTAAAATAGATTGTAGAATATAATAGGAAGATAACAAGGATCCGGGAATCCTCCTCAGGTTTGTTGCCTTATTCCTAACTTGATTCAGTTATTTTTATCTCGGTTGGAAGTTTCACATCCCAAACAGGCAACCGGCAAGTATTCAATGAGCACATATATAAACCCTAATATGATTATTATGAAATACTTTTTATTTTCGATTCATGCACATATGATCTATCCTATAGGTTTATCAAGAAACGACAATATATCTTTGTTGACAATATTGCAGTAATGGACAAACCTAAAGGTTAGATTTACCGGACTCAATTATACCCAAACAATTTTGACATAAGAGAAGCATGACTAAATTTATATCAAGGAGAAAGATACAATCACCGGAATAGATAAGATCTTATAGTTAGATAAAGAAGTAAATCATGGCAATGTTTTGACAATAAATTCTTATTACAACTAAATCAAATAAGGGAAGATAGGAACAACTACACCTAGGGATTTATCCCTTCGCCTTGCTTGGAAGTTAGTTAGCCATGGTGTTCATGGCTAAACACTTTTATGGATGAGAGTTACTGCCTTGAGTTTTCTAGCCTTTTTTTCTACAACAAGATCTCCTTTCTCTTAAACCCTTAGTGACCTATTTATAGTACAAGGGTCCAAGGGTGTTCTTGGGTTTAATCTAATTTTTAAAACCCTAATTAAAGTCTAACTCGGAGATATAATCCTGTGTGCGCATTGCGGTGCTGCTTTATGGGCGCTGCGGTGCTGGGTATGATTTGGCTGGATAAGCTTCTGGGCACCACGGTGCTGACTGGGGAGCACCATGGTGCTCATTGATTGTTCACAACATGGAGGTTTCTGGGCACTGCGGTGCTCACTGATTGTTGATTTTCTTCATGTTTTGCCTCTCCGCAGCCACTCCGATGCTTCGTCGTGCATGGAACCTTGGTGCTTTTAAACAACGATCGCTTCTTCTTCTCTTTGGACTCAAAATATCTGAAAATGCACTGTAATAAGTCAGTGGTCCAATAATATTACTTAAGAGTTATCAACACATAAAAGTGCAATAAAGACCGAGAAGAATCATAAAATGCTAACAATTAAACATTATTGAGATGCATTTTATAGCTATTATCACAACCGCCAACTAGCTTATTGCTAGTCCCTAGCAATTCAAGCAGAAATAAGAGATGAATTCCATGGTGGGAATCAAAGTAAAGTAAAGCAATATTAGTGTTAACTAAGAGTAATTCACATTTTGTCTCAAAAATTTCGCATAACACGCAGCACATAAAATCGTTTAAATTCACCCAAGTTCGAAAGTAATCCAAACATCAATCTTGAAATCGTTATTGACTCTTAACATCCGTCTTACCACAATCCATTAATCCGTACACCTGGATGATTTTGTGCACAACATTCATGAATACAAGTCTTAGTCTCTAAAATATATTAAATTGCGTGACATTAATTACAAAAACAAGCTCCATAGGCTCACTTTTCAAATCACTCTCCACTATTGTAGAAAAATCGCACTACATTGGATCAATAGGTCTTTAATAAGCTTGTAAAGTTAGGCTAAGATAAAGGTTAAGAAAGAATGGGAAGGATTCACAAGTAAAAGAACTCAATCTCTTAGTTTTAAACACAACCACTTTAAGCACTTGATAACCTTACTTCAACACCCAACTCTTTCAACCATTTTTTATAAGAGCATCTCTCTTGATAATTCACCACTTTTCTTTTCTTTTTTTTCTTTCTTTGCCATACTTCATTTTTTTTCTTCTATATTTGGCAAATACCCATTCTCCTCCTTTTTCATTTTCATTTTCTTTTCTTTTCCACAACCCCCAACTTATCTTCTTTAATATACTTGGGTTATGATTTTTCATATTTCCATCCTTACTCCTCTTAAGGCTTTTCAACAAATGTGTACAACTAAGTTCTTTTTAAAAGAAAGTTAAGGATAAAATATTTTTAGACTCATAAGGGTAAATAAATGGGTTATCGAAAGAAACAAGGCTCAAATTATTTAAAAGCTCAAAAAGGTGACTAGCGATAAATATAGCAATGGTAAGTTTGAAAGGCTCAAACGGTTCAAAAATGACCTATATCATATCCTAAGTAGTGTGCATTCTAGGAATTCACCTCAAGTCATTATCAAGTAAGTTCTAGAGCTTGTCGAGACCACAAAAGTATTCACAAAACAATCACACATAAAACTTCTCTAAATGCTTTAGACTAATCTTACAATCTTACCACAAACTAGAGTCTCAAACCAAATCAAGATTAACACTCAAATTATTCTCAAACTGAAGCAAGATTTAACTACTTCTAAATACTATATGATATCTCAATTAAGTTCATATCATTAACATGTGAATTACATCTAAGGCTAACACAAAGCATGCTAAAAAAAAAAAAGGGAGAACAACACCAAGCAGTTCAATGAAAAAAAATTTATGGAAATAAGGAATATGGAAACAAAGAGATGCGTTTCCTCCACCCCCAACTTAAAAATTGCATTGACCTCAATGTAAAAGAAAGAGTAAAGGAAACTCCCTTTGTAGTCAAAGGTACACAAAAGCTGAAAATTGTGCTCCATCATTTAAACTGCTTCGTATATTTGTCCCTGAAAAAGAAATACTAAGTTAATACTAGAAAACAGAAGAAAAAAAATACGAACAATAAACAAGAAAAAGAAATATGAAAACAATAAAAGTAAAAAGGATAAGTTATGGGGTGCCTCATATGAGCGCTAAGTTTTACGTCTTCAGTCAGACGCTCTTATTCCCTCCTAGACAAACATGAGTTGAATGCACCAACAACTGCTTCACTGTCAAATTGGGTGCTTGTATGCTTTAAAGAAGCCTTAAGGATGTCATCAGTAACATCCGTAAATTTTGGCTTGATATATGCTCTTGTGAAGCCATGGGTGAGGGTGGACTCTAATAAATTAAGGTGCTGGACCTTTTCCATGAATGAGTCAATCATGTATGCTTGGTGGGTTTCGTCCACATCCTCTGATTTTTTCGTTGTTGGGATGTGTAATAACTTACCACTTAGTGTCTCAATAGCATTCACCTCTTTCAAATTCTGTTGCACTAGGTACTGACCATGGGATGTGGACTGAGCTTGAGAAGGGAACTTACCTCACTCAGTCACACTCAAGTAGCTCATCAACTTGGACACTTGGCTCTTTAGATCCTTATGTTCTTCAATAACCTGCGTAATTAAGGATTCAAGCCTTTGATTAGTCTTATCTTGTACCTCAATAAAAGTATGCAAAGTTTCTTCTAAAGGACTTCTAGAAGGTGCAGATGCATGATATTGTGTAGGATATGATCTAGGGGGTTGTGTAGGTGGCTGGTTTTCAGATTTTCAACTAAAATTGGGGTGATTTTTCCACTCCGGACTATAGGTATCAGAAAAGGATGAAAAAGGCTTCTTGTACATACCTAAGGCATTACATTGTTCCTCATACATCCCTCTCATCTCCGCAAATGTGGGACACTCTTGGGTGAGATGATCTACCCCGCCACACACAAAACATGGTTCAAAAGACCTTGCATGATTAGCTACGTGTGTTTGCTGTAAGCCCTTAGTCTTTAACGCATCTAGTTCCCTAGTGAGCATCTCGACCTTAGCCTTTAGGATATCCTCTTCCCTAAGATGGTAAATTCCACCACCATTTGGGTTCCCTACAGGTCGTGACCTATTTGTGCTTTCAGTAGCACTAGGTCCAGTCCAAGTGTGAGCTTTTTTAGTAAGCTCATTGAGGTACTCTATGGCCTCATCAGGATCTTTTTCTAAAAACTCACCATTACACATCATCTCTACAAATTGACGCTCTCTATATGTAAGTCCCTCATAAAAATAGCTCGCTAAGCGCCAATTCTCATACCCATGGTGAGGGCACATACTCAACAACTCCTTAAATCTCTCCCAAGACTGATATAAAGTCTTACTATCCTTTTGGGCAAAGGTGGAGATTTGCCTTTTTAAAGCATTGGTCTTATGTTGGGGGAAGTATTTATTAAAAAAATCCGAATCATCTCAGTCCACGACCCAATATATCATGGTCTCAGTGAGTATAGCTAACTCTTAGCTTTATCCTTCAAAGCAAAAGGAGAGAACTTAAGTCTCACAATGTCAGCAGTTGCATCTTGACTATGAAAAGTCGCAACTACTTCCTTAAACTCTCTAATGTGCACATATGGGTTTTAAATTTCTAAGCCATAAAATGTAGGGAGTAATTGTATCATCCCTATTTTAAAATCTAAATGGCGAGTATTGGCTGGAAATATGATGCATGATGGTGTGGCTATGCGTCTAGGGTGGAGATAATCCTGAAGGGTCCTAGGGGGTTGATCTTTGTGTTTACTCATCTCTTCGGGACTAGATGGGTTATCAAATAAAGGATTTAGAAAAGAATTTAATTTTGACTCTAACACAGGCCTACAAGCAAATCTGCCCAGTGTCTCTACATCTGGGCATGCAAGATCACAAAATAATAATAAAAAAAAACAATAAGAAAATAATATAGCAAGCTAAAAGAGGGAACGAAGTTACCGCTTTTACAAACTGCTGAAAATAAAAACTATCTACAATTCTTCTACTGTCTTGTCTCAAGGTTGACAATCTTCCTTGTACTTAAGCGTGTCTCCCCAACAACGGTGCCAAAATTTGATTATGCTCAAAATATACGCGGTTGTTGTAGCATGGCTTTGGGGTGTCGATTCCAAAGGGAAACAAGTTAACTACAAAAGAAGGTGTAAACCATAACACAAACGATAAAGATTTAAGTGAGAAAATATGAACTTTTGGTAGTGAAGTATTTGTGTAAAATAGATTGTAGAATATAATAGGAAGATAACAAGGATCCGGGAATCCTCCCCAGGTTTGTTGCCCTATTCCTAACTTGATTCAGTTATTTTTATCTCGGTTGCAAGTTTCACATCCCAAAGAGGCAACCGACAAGTATTCAATGAGCACATATATAAACCCTAATATGATTGTTATGAAATACTTTTATTTTCGATTCATGCACATATGATCTATCCTATAGGTTTATCAAGAAACAACAATATATCTTTGTTGACAATATTGCAGTAATGGACAAACCTAAAGGCTAGATTTACTGGACTCAATTATACCTAAACAATCTTGACATAAAAGAAGCATGACTAAATTTATATCAAGGAGAAAGATACAATCACCGAAATAGATAAGATCTTATAATTAGATAAAGAAGTAAATCATGGCAATGTTTTGACAATAAATTCTTATTACAACTGAATCAAATAAGGGAAGATAGGAACAACTGCACCTAAGGATTCATCTCTTCGCCTTGCTTGGAAGTTAGTTAGCCATGGTGTTCATGGCTAAACACTTTTATGGATGAGAGATGCTACCTTGAGTTTTCTGGTCTTTTTTTCCACAATAAGATCTTCTTTCTCTTAAGCCCTAAGTGACCTATTTATAGTACAAGGGTCCAAGGGTGTTCTTGGGTTTAATCTAATTTTTAAAACCCTAATTAAAGTCTAATTCGAAGATACAATCCCGTCTGCGCACTGCGGTGCTGCTTTATGGGTGCTGCGATGCTGGGTATAATTTGGCTGGGTAAGCTTCTGGGTACCGCAGTGCTGACTGGGGAGCACCGTGGTGCTCACTGATTGTTGATTTTCTTCATGTTTTGCCTCTCCGCAGCCACTCCGACGCTCCGTCGTGCATGGAATCTTGGTGCTTTTAAACAATGATCGCTTCTTCTTCTCTTTGGACTCAAAATACCTGAAAATGCACTGGAATAAGTCAGTGGTCCAATAATATTACTTAAGAGTTATCAACACATAAAAGTGTAATAAAGACCGAGAAGAATCATAAAATGCTAACAATTAAACATTGTTGAGATGAATTTTATGGCACTTATCAAGGATGATGATGAAGAAAAAGAAGAAGAAGAAGAAGATAATAAGTCTAGTACTAACATGGATGTCGATTAGATAATGGTAAGATCAATTTTGTTCATGGATGATGAGAATTATATGAGTTTTATAACTAACTGTTGACCCTTATCTAAATTTTAATAATGACAAAACACTACTCTAAATGGACTAACGATTTTATCTAAGTGTTTAAACGATAAAAGCATTCAACAAAGAATCAAGATGCAAGAACTCAACCCGTATCGGCAAAAGATACAGTATAGGCATTAAGGTATTGAAACAAACTGTAAATCTCTTTTGTTCAAGTAAGTAGCTTGTCTTATGGCTATTTTTTATAAAAGAATTTTGACAAAACTATTTATTCAAACTCTTCTAAGTCAAAAACATTTTGAAACATGAAAAACTGGGTTGAATGGCAACCCAGTTGACTGGCTCCTTATACTAGTCGACTGGGATATGGGACAAAATATCTCTAGTCGACCGGGTGATCTATATCAGTCGACTGGCAACTGGGACAGTGAGTTCCTAGTCGACTGGTGCTTAGGACCCAGTCGACTGATACTCTCCCACAGCCTAAAAGTGAACTTTTTCACTTGATCCAGTCGACTGGTAATTCGAAAAATATGACTGTTTGAGACGCCAAACTTGAGCATTTAATATACCAAACCTACCAAGTCAGTGTCTAATGGCTATATTAATTCAAGGCTATATAAACCCACTTCAATGAGCATTTAAAACAAGAAGAATACACATTCAATATATAGTTTGCTCATTAATACTCAAAAGCCTTGAAAAATTTATTGTTGAGCCATTCTTCAAGCTTTTCTTTGAAAGAGAGATATTGTTCATTTGTAAAAGTATTCATTGTTATCTCTCTACCATTTACTTTACAGCAACTTATATTTATTGTAAAGGGATTAACTTCCGCAAAGAAAAGATTAGCTTTCGAGAGGAAGGGATTAGATTAGCTTCCCAAAGGAAGGGATTGTTTGTAAGGTTTGTACAACACCCGTGAAGTTGTACGCCTAAAAGTTTTAGTGGATCACTTCAATGAGGTTCCTTGAAGAGAGTGGACGTAGGGTCGGAACGAATATAATATTGCCGAACCACTATAAACTGAGTTTGCATTTTCTTTTCCTTAAACTCTTTTACTTAAAGCACATTACTTGTTTATACGCTTGTGCATTTAAATGTTTTTATAAACTTGCAAGTAATTAGTAAAAGTTTTTAAAAACCCAATTCACCCCCCTCTTGGGTTGGAACCTCAGTCTACACTAACAAATAGTATACATTGTATAATTTCTTTATTGTCATTTGCATGAGCTAGTTTTAAATAGATTGTATCAATTGTCATGTATTCACATTTCCAACTTTTTTTACAAAACAGGCTACCACGAGGCAAGGGTCGATCGCTTAGAGGTGCAAAGGACAGGGGCCTCGAATGAGGTCCTACGAGCATAGATCCTTTCGAGACTAGTATTGTAGAGGCTAAGCCACCAAAGGTTGTTGCCTCTTCAGCTAGTAAAATTACCTTCAACTTTTGTGTTGTTCTTTAATTATGTTTATTTCTAATAAGTTAAAGTAATTCTTAAATAGCATACTATTTAATATGTGAAGATACATTCTTATATGTAGGAGTAGAGATCGGGCCTTCTGAGGCCCCTCTAGTCAAGTGCAGGGTCAGAGGACCAAACAAAGAGAAGGCCCTGCCAGCACAAAAGATATTTTTTACCATATTGAGCAAGAGATGTTTATATTTGTTCATTGCATATTATTCCTGTCATTAATTTCCATTAATATATGTCCCCGATCGATTAATGTACTTATTTGTTTATGAATGTAGTAAATTCCATGGTTTCAAAGACATCTCCAAAAATATTGTGATTCATGCGAGTAAGCACATGAGTGGCCCATGAAACACTTACTCTCAATTCTATGTGGACAGCTAAACCTCTATTTGGGAAAATTTCCTGGTATATATTTTTCCTTAATCTTTTGTTTTAATTTCACTTTTTTATTCTCATGAAGTGTTATGTATCATAGGCTTGTGCTATATATAAAATAATTGACTACTACTCATCTTTTGGTTGTTTCTCAAGAACACTACACTTTTGCGACTCTAAAGGAGCTTCAAGCTGCTAGGTCTGACCATGATAGGATCATTGTGGCTCGCTACACCGATTGGCTTAATCAATTACGGGATAAATGTAAGAAGTAGAGAGGCAAGGACAATAAATTGGCATGATTGGAGTGGAAATGAAGAGGGAAAAGGCCACAAAACCTTAGTGAGCATTGGACCGCTTTGGTTAGTTTGTGGGCCTCAGAGACGTGGACTCAGTGCTCCAATGTTGTGTCGGTGAATAGGTGGTCAGGAAATGATTGGCGTGTTCGCCATGTTGGGGGGTCCATCAATACAGACGCTCACACAGCTACATTAGTATATATATGTATATATATAATTACATATATAGTTAAATTCACTTTTTCTAACAAATTGTAATATGTAGTCCCAATAGTCGGGCAGACAATCCACACCTGTTGAGGTATTTAACAAGATGCATAAGCACCAAAGGACATATAATTATGTTGATCATAAGTCTAGGAACACAATGGTATGTATAAAATGTATTTTTTTTACTTATATGTAAAATAATTGTTGATTTTAATATTGTTTGGGAAAAAAATTATTAATAATATACATTTATTTGTAATGTAGGAAATATATGACCAGTGTGTTCAAGAAAAGTGTGGTGGCCAGATTAAAGCATCCTCACAGACTGAGATCAACCCCGCTGAGTGGTTGCATGCATCAGGTACGCTGAAGAAAGGGAGATTTTATGGATTTGAGGGGATAATTGATGGTCTTCCTCTTGCTAGCAGCTTTCTAGGTAGCAGTTCTTTTGCCAGATCCACTGCATCACGGTTCACACCAATCGTTGATGTCAGAGCGATGCAACAACAGCTAGATGATGAGAGGTCAAGAAAGGAGGAGCTTTAGGCACAATTGGCGTAAGCAAACAATAGCGCAGATGAAATGCATACAAATCTCCAGTTCATTAAGCAGATATTGCAGTAGCTGGCGACGGTCGGGTGTTTTGGGGTGACTCCTATTGCACGACCTGATGTAAGTAAAACACTGAAATTTTTTACATTTAAGTTACCAATCGTGTGTGTTTTCTGAAAATTATATTTTCATAAGTGATCAGTTTTAAGGGCATACCGGTAAAATACTTGTCTAACAGATAAGGCATGATTATTGTCACATTCATTTGGTAGAATGTGACTAGTGAGAAGAAATGGAATCCATTTCGGATCACATGTTACAAACCGAGGGGTTTCGGACTAAAACCTTTCATAACTTTGCGATTTTAAGGTCAGAACAAATACTTGTCTAACAGACGAGGTGGGGTTACTGTCACGTCCATTTTGTAGAATGTGTCAAGTAGGAGGAAACAAAATCCATTTCGGATCATGTGTTAAAAACCGACGGGTTTCAGACTAAAAACTTTCATAACTTAGCGGTTTTAAGATCATAACAGTAAAATACTTGCGTGACGAACGAGGTGAGGTTACTGTCACGTCCATTTGGTAGAATGAGACTAGTGGAAAGATATATAATTCATTTCGGATCACAAATTACAAACCGAGGAGTTTCAGACTAAAAACTTTCATAATATAGTAGTTTCAAGGTTAAAATAGTAAAATACTTGTTTAACAGATAAGGCGAGGTTACTGTCATGTCCATTTGGTAGAATGTGACTAGTGGGAAGAAACAAAATCTATTTCGGATCACGGGTTACAAATTAAGGGGTTTCAGACTAAAACCTTTCATACCTTAGTAGTTTTAAGGTCATAATAGTAAAATACTTGTATAACGGACGAGGCAGGGTTACTATCACGTCTATTTGGTAGAATATGACTTGTGGAAAGAAAAGAAATCCATTTCGGATCACAGGTTACAAACTAAGAGGTTTCGTACTAAAAAATTTCATAACTTATCAGTTTTAAGGTCGAAACCGTAAAATACTTGTTTAACGGACGAGGTAGGGTTTTTGTCACATTCATTTGGTAGGATTTGACTAGTGGGAACAAACTGAATCCATTACGGATATTGAGTTACAAACCGAGGGGTTCAGAATAAAAAATTTCATAACTTAATTGTTTTAAGATCAAAACAGTATAATACTTGTCTAACGGGCGAGACTGGGTTACCATCACGTCCGATTGGTATAATGTGACTAGTGGGAAGAAATGGAATCCATTTTGGATCACAGGTTACAAACTGAGGGGTTTCAGACTAAATACTTTCATAACTTACTAGTTTTAAGGTCAAAGCAGTATAATACTTGTCTAACGGACGAGGTGGGGTTACTGTCACGTCCATTTGGTAGAATATGGCTAGTGGGAAGAAACAAAATCCATTTCTAATCATGGGTTACAAGCTGAGGGGTTTCAAACTAAAAACTTTCATAACTTAGTGGTTTTAAGGTCAAAACCGTAAAATACTTATCTAAGAGATAAGGTAGGGTTATTGTCACATCTATTTGCTAGAATGTAACTATTAGGAAGAAACAAAATCTATATCGAATCATCGATTATCAATCGTGTAGGTTTTCAGAAAATTTTACTTTCCTAACTTAGCTTGTTTCTATTTTGGTTTACATATATATTAACTATTGACCATGATATTTGTTATCTTTTATTATAGGATCCAGCTGCAGAGGATGATGCTGAGCATTTGGACCACGATGACACATACATGGCTGACCCATGATTTTATTTTCAGTCATTTATATTTAAATTCTTTTGTATATTCTATTATTGAATGTATTTTAATTCAGTTAATCTTAAATAATATTTTATTAATTTACGAAATATTTTGTATTCTCGAATCCGTTTTATTTTCTATTTTTTAAATGCATTTCAAACAGGTTGAATACGTCTTAACAGAGAAGTATCAATAAAATAAAAAAAATGTTTTAAAAACTAATTTTTATTATCGAGGGATCTATCTCTTGGTAATAGTAATTTTTAGGAAAAAATATTTAAAAAAATCTATTACTAACGGATATATCCCTCAGTAATACTATTTTTCAATTTTTATTTTTTGTAACAACAATATTACCAACGGATTTATCCCTCGGTAATACTTCCTTTTTTTTATAAAAATTAAAAATTTGAAAAATCTTTGATACAGTCGACTGAAAGATTCATCTAGTCGACTAAATGAAGGACATAACCTTTTGGCCTCTAACTCAATCAACTGAATGATTCATATAGTCGACTTAATGAAGTATTTTTCAAAATTTTGATCCAATCAATTAAAAGATTCATCTCGTCGACTGAATGGACATAACCTTTTGGCCTCTGACTCAATTGACTAAATGATTCATACAGTCGACTGAATGAAGGATTTTTCAAAAAAAAAAATATTACCAAGGGATCCATCCGTCGGTGATAAGCATAATATTTTAGTATTTTTTGTAAAACCAACCAAAAAATAAATCTTTTTAAAAATATATCACTGAGGGGCAATTCGTCGTAATGTCCCTCGGCGATAAGGTATCACCGACGGATATATTTGGCCCTCGCTGAAAAACTACATTATTGAGGAAATTATCACCGACTGGTACATTACCGAGAGATCCCCCTCTGTGATGACCATAACCGAGGGCAGAAAGACTTTCACTGACAGGAAAAATTCATCGATGATGAGCTGTTTCCTTGTAGTGAACATGCATTTTTGTAAGTAATTGTATATTTTGTGAAAGTTGTAAAGAAGAAAAGTTGTAACTCCTTAATAACAGAGTTGATACTGATGATTATAATTATTTTTTAGTATTAATGCAATAGTTGTTGCATATATGTATCGTACTTGGATATATCTAAAACGTGATGGCACCGTCTCCGGTGGACTCACCCGAGATGGGTTGTTACACTTCTCATAAATCATTAACAAATAAAGAAGGGTAAATTACAAATATATAATTGTTGTTTGACTTTAATTATACTCCACTCTACCAGTATCAAAACATGACAACTCAGTCCATTAAATGAGTCTGGCTAGCAAAAATTATGTAAAGTCAAATTTTCCCTTGTTAGTATTAACTATGGCACATGTGTGAGTAAGTAAAAAAACCAAAAACCCTTTGAAAACTATCATGCCTTCATTTCTCATTTTTTTTGTCCTATTTAAAATTTTTAAAAACCAAAATTTGCTATTACATCAACAAATTTATTGTTAAGAAAACCCAAAAAACTTACTAGCAAGTTACTTTCCAACAAATTCCCAACGCTTAGAGGATCTACTGCACTCTTTCCCTTAAAGTTTCCTTCTCACGCAAAAAGCTTCTCCAACGTCTATATAATAGTCCCCACATGCCTCTCTTTTTGTTTTAATGTCATCTTGATTATTTTATTATTAAAAGAATGAAGGTAAAGAGCAATCTTAACACTTTTAAGTGCATCTGACTAACACAGGCAGTTACACTATCATTTTTTTTTTTTACTGAAATGACCAAATTGGATGAATTCGTACCACTGCATAGTAAAAGTTTGGAGTGAAATGTAAGTTTTTAATACTAATAGAGTGGATTGTAATTAGGGTTAAATAACAATGATGATATTGTAATTCACCCAAAACAATTCATAGAAAATCATTTGCCATGTTCCAAATGGAGCAAGCCAAGTTTGATTAAGGAAATTATAGATCTAGCTATTCAATAACAGCTCGATTCCACGTAGTATTCACATCCACATAGGGTAAAGCTTAATACCCTATCTCATAGGATAAATCCTTTCAATTTCTCTGCTGCTACACGCAAATTAAGTACCATACCACATTTTTTGGTGTTAATTAAACAAAAATTGAGAACAAAAGAGATTATAATAATATGCCCCCACTGCAAAGATATCAGTTAAGGTTCTTTCTTGTTTTAATTAGTGCAAAACATTAAAAACATACATTGGAAATAAATATTAATTTCTAGATACTTTTATAAGTTGAACATAACATGTTAAAAAAGTTTTTAAATTCCTCACAATTATTCATGGTTTTTTAATAGCCATTATTTGACCATTTTAATATATAATCAAATTGGGAGTTACACATTTTGTAACTATTTTAATATAGCCAATAAATTGAAAGTTATAAATTGTGATTAATCTCAATAAATTGAGAGTTACAAATTTTGTAATTATTTCTATTTTAAAGTTTGAATAAAATTATTAGACTCATTTGTACCTATAAATACCAAGATTTTCAAGAGCCTAAGACATACAATTTTTCAAATTCTTTTCTTGTCTTCTACTTTCTGCATATTTGCCTTTTTGGGTAACATTGATCGGGTTGGTTCACCCATGCTTCCCCGTGGATGTGCACATTGTAGGAGGCAAATCTGTGAGCACTTAGTTTTTATCTTGGACCCGGTCTTAGCCATTTGCACCTACACGTAGGGAGGCTATAACGACTTTAGGACAGTGGCTTTCCGCGACTCACACGCCCGCTCATTCTATTTTCTCTATTTTAATTAATTAATTAATTTTATTATACATTATTCTTAGTATCATATGTTTATATTGCATTAAAATTATTTTGATTTCTACAAGTATATATTTTGAAATTATCTGTTTAGTTTTTATCACCATTTATATAAAACAATTTCCAACAACTAAAGTCGTTCTAGTATTATTAACAAGTGGCTATCAACTAGCTTAGTTTGTAGAATCACTTATTATTGTAAAAAAGACTAGGGATCAAACTCTCTCACGCTAAGCACAACTTGAAAAGTTCTACCGAGATAACCCATGTGGAAAATTTTGGATACTTGAACTGAAGTGGCTTGATTTTGATTTTGTAATGCTAGTTTACATTAAATTGAAAATTTTGAACTAATAAATGTTCATATTCTTGAATATGCAGTTGGTAACACGTTTATTTGAAATTGATAATTGGATATATATATAAGTGAATTGCATGCACTTCTCATAAAAAAAAATTGGTGATTTGCATGTAATCGGTCGATGTGGTCTCAGTTATGTGTATCTGATCATAGCCTAAATTGTTTGTATTTAATCTTTTGTCTTAGTTTTGACTTAAAAATTATGGTACGTGTGTACCTTTCACCATCTTGTATTGAAGTAAGCAAAAATCACTGATTTATGTTGTCATTCATCTTGTCAAATATATTCTATATTGGACAAAGTTTCGTTAAAAAAAAATGTGTCCAGAAGGGTGATCTTTTGGTCTAATGCATGTGAGTTGTTACAAACGATGTTCATTTTATCTGATGATGTTCATTTTCTCTATGAGTTTTTATATATTATGATGATTTAGTATTATTAATATGTGGTATCATAGCTAGGTTTTGCATGTGTAAGATACCTAGTTTTATATATTATGTTGTATATGTATGTTTTTTCCATGATATATACAATATGCTAATATATAAGAATTTTGAATGTGTTACATATATTTATCTATATATTTATGAGAATTTTTTTTGTATTATATATCAATAGTTTTTTTTAAAAAAAAAATAAATCATTGATTCAAATATATATGTTTTAGAGTGAATTGTTGTTGTTAAAAGAGTGATTATAGGGATAGATTTTCAGATTAGAGAGAACAAAGATATTCAAGTACAAACCATATATATTCACGCTAAAGACAATTTGAAATAAAAATCAAGTACAACATTACAGCACCAAATCATTACATTATTACAATATAATGACAAGAAGAGATTTTTCATTAGAATGTTGTCAAACCATGTGCTGATTCAGTGATTCTAATCTACTTGTTATTGGTTTGTATATCTCTAATAACAAATTATTATTAAATTATTTCTGTAATCATTATAGTAGCATATATACATATTATGTATGACTTTAAGTATCATTCCATTAATACTGTAAATGTTATAAAAAATATCAAACTAAGCCATTAGTACGTTATAAATGTAAACATTATTGTAAACGTTATATAATTAAGTTAATATACGTTATATACATAAAGACAATGATTATACCAATATAATAATCACTATAATAAATTGTTGTAAATGTTATAAACGTTTAATGACTATAAAAAAGTGTTAGTCCATTTAATCAAAGTTAAGGCATAGAGCTTTGATGTATTTGAATTTCTTTATGACTTCATAAAATTTAAGTTAATTATTCATAATAGAATATCATGATAATGTGATATCAACGAAAACATAATAATCAACTGATTTTTCTTTATTGATTAAAAAATGAAATTAAAAAACCAAAAAAAATATTATATACTAAATTAAAAAAAATCAAATCAAATTGAGGAATTATGAATTATTGTAACACCTAGCTAGTGCTTTTGATCAGCGACCTAGTGTTTTATATATGTGCTTTATATATATTTTAATGTTTTACATATTTCAAAATATTTGCATGTCTCTATTTACACATGTAGTATCAAAGTCTTCTTCTTTAGTATAACTTATTTTAGAATTTAGTTGAAAATTTTGCACTCTAAATAAGATATGTATGTTAATGTAAGAAAATCGTTTTATGAATTATTAAGAAATGTGTATGTGTGTATATATATATATATATATATATATATATATATATATATATATATATTTGAATATATTCAATGACTTAGAACTATTTATATCATATATTAGTCTATGACCATTCAAATATGTAGGGCAAATGGTAGCACCATATTTGTTAAAACTATTAGAGTGCATTGATCCAAAAAAAAAAAACTTAAATCAAAAACAAAATTTGAGCAAAACTTATATAAATTAAAAGCAAGAGAGATTTTACACTTAAATCTATCAGTCAAATTTTGATTGGTAACTGATATGAAGCTTCTGTAGAATATATATATATATATATATATATATATATATATATATATATATATATATATATAGAGAGAGAGAGAGAGAGAGAGAGAGAGAGAGAGATACTTTAAAAAAAACGAAAAATCAATCATAAGTATCTACATAAAGCAATCTATAACTTTAACAATAGGAGAAAAATTAAAGACCATAAAACATATATACCCATTATTAGCAAAGAAATTAAGCATTGAATTTAAATACTTTGCAAAACATGATTGAGGAAGAGAAGAAACATGGATAAATTGCATGGGAATAGAAAATGACATTATTATAGTGGAGAAAGTGGAAGAAAAGAGGAAAATTAATAAATTTCAAATAATTTGTAATCAAGTAGATGGAATGAAAAAAAGGAAAAAAAATAAAGAAATAAAGAACCTTAGGAAAATAAGTGAATCAAATAAAAAAAATCACTAACATCTTGTTATATATTAAATCGAGTAACTTCTAAAAATAGTGAGAAAATTCTTTTTGAAATATGAAAAAATACACCTCCAAGACTTGATATTCTAAAAGTGTGGGGGTGTCTAATTAAAGTAGGTATACTCGAATGAAAGAGTAAGGAAATATGACAAATTATATATGTTGTTTTTATAGGTTATTCTCAAAGTAGTAATGCAAACGGGTTCTTAGTGATAAGTAAATTATCCAATAACACAATAATAGAAGCTAGAGATACAAAATATTATGAGGATATCTTTCTTTTTAAAATTAAGGTGTTGGTTCAACTTTCAAATGTTTAATTAAATGAGGATATTTTTTAGTTCATCCCTAGGAAATAAATCTGAAACTTACTGTGAACCTAAAAGAAGTAAGAAGGCTAGAATTGAAAAGAATTTTGGAGATAGATTCTTTTCGTTTTAGTATAAGGAGAACATTCTACCTATAGTAAGACTATATCTTGTGGAGATGCATATTTCTGGAAGTAAGTTATTGATAATAAATTTAAATTAATAATACTTGATAATACTTAAGTTTTTTTAGACTTACCTCCCGGGAGTAAGCCTAGAGGTTGTGAGTAGGTTTTTAATAAAAAGATGAAACTTTATGGAAGTTCTATGGAGGCTGAGTTAATAGGTTTAGATACAATTTGTATAGAGGCTGAGTGATTAAAAAAATAATAAGAATTGATGGATATTCCTTTTGTGAACAAACTTATACCCTCCATACATATACATTTTGATTGTAAAGTTGTGATAGATCTTATACGAAAATCTCATTCTAATAAGAAGATGAACAAACATATTCAAATGAGATATAATTCAATCAGAGGATTGTTGAGTATAAGTGTTATATCTCTAGAGTTTGTGAGATCTGAAAGGAATATAGCTGACACATTGATTAAAGGTCTACCCATGAGGGGTATACTTGATACATCGAGGAGGATGGGCTTAGCCCATATGGAGTCACCAACAGGGGTAACCTAACCTTTGTGATTGGAGATCAGATGAAGAAGGTTCAATGGGTAGAAACGTGCAGCGCGTGCTCAATTTTAGCATTACTTTTGAGGAGCATTCTCCATGAGAGCATCTCATCCCCATCTTTAAGGTGATAGTGCTTATTAGTGTGATGTTTAGGATTGGTATTTACCATTAATGTGACCGAGGCGGGTATTACCGTGAGGTACTTATCACACATACCTTTGGAGGCTCACCTAAGTGAGAGTTGTCGTGAGGCCGCAACTATGGGATTGGGCTATTCCCTAGAGACTCTCACGAGAATCAAGATAAGAGTGCATAACCATTAATAACGCTAATCCAGGAACCTGACCCTATATCAAATACTGTAAGTGTGACTTGTTGAAGTCTGATTAAGGGATCTAATTCAAGGCATAGTCCATTACGGTTCTCTTAGATGAATACTATCAATACTAAGTGAAGGCTCAAGTCTTGAAGACTCCTGCACCTATTGCCTAGTACTAGAGTTGCCCTTATATACTTTCTATATTTTAATTTATTTTGTTTTGAGTTTTGAAATTTTAAAACTTATGGGGGATTGTTAGAAAAGTTTTTAAATTCCTTACAATTATTCATGGTTTTTTAATAGATATTATTTTACCATTTTAATATATAATCAAATTGATAATTACACATTTTGTATCTATCAAATGACTTTTCAATAGTCCTTATATGACTATTTTAATATAGCCAATAAATTGAAACTTACAAATTTGTGATTAATCTCAATAAATCGACAGTTACAAATTTTGTTTAAATTTTGAATTAAATTATTAGGCTAATTTGTACCTACAAATACCAAGATTTTCAAGAGCCTAAGACATACAATTTTTCAGATTCTTTTCTTGTTTTCTACTTTCTACATATTTGTGTTTTTGGGTAACCTTGATCAGGTCGTTTACCTGCGCTTCCCAGTGGATGTGCACATTGTAGGAGGCAAAGCTGCGAGCACCTGGGTTTTATCTTGGAGTCGGTCTTAGCCATTTGCACATGCACGTAGGGAGGTTATAACGACTTTAGGACAGTGGTTTTCCCCGACTCACAGGCTAGTTCCTTCTGTTTTCTCTATTTTAATTAATTATTTTATTTTTTTATATGCTATTGCTTAATATCATATATTTATATTGTGTTAAAATTATTTTGATTTTTACAAGCATATATTTTGAAATTATCTATTTAGTTTTTATCACCAATTATATAAAAAATTTCCAACATAATATATGCTTGGAACTTTGCTTGAATATATATATATATATATATATATATATATATATATATATATATATATAGTATGATGCTATCACATGCATTGTACTCATGAAATCATTAATAACAATTAATGACGTCATCACTTAATTTAGAGAATTTTATATCTTAGACTTGACTGCTTTCAATAAAAAAAAGGTAATTCAAAGCGTGGTAATTATTAGAAAGTTAAATTCCAAATAAGGGAATGTTGGAAGCAGACGAATTAATTAAGTTGAAAATAAACGAAACCCTAGTTGATTATCAAAATCAAACAATACATAATCTCATGAGATCCAATTAAGTTAATCGAGTAGCGTTTTAAGGTAATTTGACTGACTGAGAAACAATTAAGCGTGTTTGATCACATGCTTAGAAATAATTGTATGACAAGGAACAAAATCTGAAGAAGCTTGGATCCTTTGCTAAAACAATGCATGTAATAACTGCATAATGGGATTTGTTTCCATACGAGAAGAGATCTTATATTTACTCAACCCTCAATAAAAAGAAGAAGCATATCTCTCTTGATTTCCTCCAAACTCAAAAAATAATTTTTCATTGTTCACCAATATTCATCATGAACAAAGGAGAACCGTGCCCCTCTGAGGCCTCAAGCATCTCGGCAGCGGTCTCGTTGGAAGAAGATGGTAATGATCATCGTGGCAAGAAGATCATGAAAGAAGCAGCACTCGATTTGAAGCTTTCGAATGATAACGATATGGATATTCATTATTCTTCAATGATGCAACAACAACAACAACAAAAACTCTATCTTTTTAATCCTATGGCTATCATCAACGAGTCGGATGATGATCAAAAGTGTTCGGATCGGAAGGTTTTCCCGTGCAACTTTTGCAAACGAAATTTCTCTACTTCACAGGCACTTGGAGGCCACCAGAATGCTCATAAACAAGAGCGTGCATTGGCCAAAAGGCATCAAGCTGGGATGGATGTAGCTGCCGCATTCCCCCATTCATCATCACACTTCCGCTCCTATTACCCTAATTATTCATCAACAATCCCATTTTATGGATCATCATTCAATAATAACTCCTCACTCAGGGTTCACCTGGAATCCATGATTCATAAGCCCTCTTCTTATCCATGGCATCGTTTGGGTCATTCTGGGTGGTCTGGCAGCAGCAGGCAACCCAGTACTATTGGTGAAAGGTTAAGGATGGAGGGTACTCTTCAACTTCACAATGGAATTGCTGGATATTCTCCTTCAATAAGATTTGATGATTCTTCTCCACCAAATATACCTAATAAGCCACAGCCACATACTGGTCTGCTTGCGGCCGAGCATGCTTCGAAAACTACTGATCCTACAGGCCTTGATTTGTCCCTTAAGCTTTAATTTGTTTTAATTATATATTGGCGACCTATTATTCTAGGGTTAAGAGATCGACAAGAATATTATTATTAATTACTCATAGCTACATGTTTGGTTAGTTCACATTTTTATTTATTTTGCTGGATTGATTAGTTTTCACATTGGACCTTATATATATATATATATATATATATATATATATATATATATATATATATATATATATATATATATATATAAAGATATATATGTGTGTGTGTGTGTGTGTCATTTGGTTTACTTGATCGATCATTGTTTTTTTTAATTTACTTTTCTGATTTCTCTAAACTTTTTCTTTCTTCATCTCTTTCTTTTTAGATTATTTGACATAATAATAAACTAGTTATATTTGATGTGAGAAAACGGTATTAGCATGAACAATCTTCATGCGTACGATATAGAATATTTAAGCATGGATTCTTCATCTATGATTATTATTATTGATATACAGTATTTATTATTATTATTATTATTT
The DNA here is from genome assembly GCA_023935145.1 of Bretschneidera sinensis. Taxonomy (NCBI): domain Eukaryota; kingdom Viridiplantae; phylum Streptophyta; class Magnoliopsida; order Brassicales; family Akaniaceae; genus Bretschneidera; species Bretschneidera sinensis. The sequence continues at coordinate 78,668,105 of CM043697.1, forward strand.
AGGGTTTATGCAAGTTTGATGTATTGTGTGATAAGAAATTTCCTGATCAGTGATCAAAGAAAACATATATTGCCCTTTCTATAGTGATTTATTTAAGTATTTGTAGACAATGATTACTCTCTCAGTCCTTATTATTAGTTACCTTTGAAAAAACATAGGTTTTTGACTTATGACATACAATTTCATTGTTACCTTTAAATGGAGTAAATTCTTTTTGTCTCGGTAGTTGTGTAAATATTAGATTTTATAGCATCGCAGATCCTTGAAGTATTTACCCATTGTATTTAACTCCTTAAACTATTAATTTGGTATCCTAACCACTTGAACTATGAATCAGTTGCAATCAACTCATTATACACATTTTCTGGTCAATATACTCAACAAAGACAAAAAAACCCTTACCAAAAAGACAATCCCATGTCTCTCACATGACCTTTTTTTTAATAGTTAAAATGAGCATAATGCTAAAACCTCTCTCGTGTCAATAACAGTGCAAGACATTAAGAGAAGCTATAGGTTTTCATCTAAATTTTTGGGGCTTCTTCAATCCAATTCTTCATGCTCCATGAACAAGGGAAATCGAATAACTGTCGTCGTAGATCTCGAAGAACTATTGCCTGCAATCAACAATTTTGAAGCCCAAGAGGTGAATGCTCGACAAAACCAATATTTATTTTCTCTTTGCTACAATAAAGTTTGGGTTCAGTCACTGGCAACACTTTAAGTGAGCCATGGATTTTTTTTCTTTACAAGAAATCACTAACTATTTTCAAGTGGGAATTTGTATGCAAAATGGTGTATGTGTCTTGAAGTCATACAATATGCAAACCATATTATAATCGAATTCCCAATGTTTATCTACCTTTGAAAGCATAAGTTGATTGTACTGTCAATCCCAATTTTTATCTTTACAAGAAACAGTGTTGAAAACCTAAATTACAAAGTGAATCAATCATCATGTTTAGCTCAATTTAGATTGATATGCTAGTATGTAGTCTATCACAGAGACACTATCCTGAATTTTGCCTAGCTATCTGAAAGTCTAATAGTATGATTTTGTTAATCGATATTTAAGATAATTGAGGTGGATCAATTTTGGTTAATATAAGACGATTACTGAACAAAAAAATGGAAAAATAAAAGGTTGAGAATGTACAGCATGCATTACAATTGAATTCCCAACTTTTATCGTGTTGTTAATAGGTCAATTATACATGTTAAAAGGGCTTTGTGGCATGGTTACATGTTGATTCCTCTATATGATTTCATCAACTCCCACATGTCTGACTCCATGAAGAATAGAGATATACTTTGTTCTTGTCGTTTAGATTGTGGAGCATTGATGTCTGACTTGGTAAAGAAAGAATAAAGTTGTCTTTGTTGTTTTATTTTGAATTTGAATGTGATTGGCTTTATTGAGATATTATTTATAATAAGTTATAAAATAAAATATTGTGCTCAATATATTATACTTTTGGAAACATAAATTTAAGTTTAAATTATTTATTATATATGTTGGACCACTAATGAAAATATTACGCTATGCTGTCAGTTTGTTCTTTAGATTCTCCCTTATCATTTTGTTTATTTATTACATCCATGCCCTATTCTACCTTGCCTTGTTACAACAGTATTTGATTGACATTGGAGTTAATGCTTTCTTTATTTGTTTTTTGTAAAGATGTTTGTTGATCTTGAAATACACTATACTGGTCAGTTTGAGTATGTGCCATACATTGATTATGTTTGGAGGGGGGGGGGATGTTGTCACATATGGATGCATATGAGGGGATACACTATCAATAGTTGAGTTATTGAGGTTATGTCGGGAATTAAGTTATAGAAATGTGAGTGCTTTATATTATAAATAAATTAGGAAGAGTTTTAAGGATGGCTTGAGAGGTATAGTTAATGATGGTCAATGTCCGAACATAGGTCTTGGAGTGGGAGAGTCAATGATTGTTCAGCTTTATGTGGAACATAGTGATGCACTAGTTGAAGAGGGTGCAATATCCCTGAACTTAGGTTCATACCAACATCAAAAGCCCCTTACATTGTCCCTCACACTACTTGTAACATTCATGTAACAAATGAAGCAATTGAATTGTACAGTGATTATGAGAAAACTGACAATCATAGTGACAATGATAGGAGTTTTGGTGGAAGCAATCTAAAAGAAACTAATTGTGAAGATGATGATGTGTTGTATGATATAAGTGTTAATAAAACCATATATAAATAACTTAGTTTTGGGGATTTAGATTCAAATGTTAATAAAACCATATATAAATAACTTAGTTTTAGGGATTTAGATTCAAACTTGAATAATGATGTAGGCCCTTCAACAATACTTGCTAAAAGAAAGGCCATGTTACTTGATGAGACCGTAGAAGGGTGTGAGCTTGACCATTATAAAAATGATGATTTAAGGAGTTTAAGTGGGAGTGATGATGGAAAATATGGTTTTAAGTATCCTAAATTAAATGCTTTAACTGATATGAAGGGTACAATTGAATTTTCAGCAAGGTTAAAGTTTGCAAATCACATAATCTATAGGGCAGCCTTGATAAGGTATTGTTTAACACAAATGAGGGACTTTGATTACATACACAATAATGACAAAAAGGTGACAACTGAGTGTAAGAAGAGGTGTGGATGGAGGGCACATGCCTCTTGGACTACATATGGTGATGCATTTCAAATCAAGTATTGTAACTTAGTACACAGGTGGGAGAAATTTTTCTAATTGTAAGGTTGATCAGAAATTTCAATGTGAGGAGTTATTGGAAAAAATAATGGATGAACCTAATATTGATATTGATATATCGGTTAATAGACTTAGGAAGTCTTATCATATAGAAGTTTCATGGTGGTAGTGTTATAGAGCAAAGAAAAAGGCCCTTCAAGAGATACATGGGACCGTAAAGGGTTAATAAAAGAAACTATGAGAGTATAAAAAGGCTATTAGGAAGGGGAATCTTGGTAGTTCTATGATTGTTGATCTTGACAATCATTTTTAGGAGAGTTTATGTATACTTGAATATTGACTTTGATGGGCGTCATCTGAAAGGAGTTTTTGGTGGCCAGCTCTTATGTGTTGTTGATAAGGATGGGAATGAGTAGATATTTCTAATTGTTTGGGCTGTTGTTGAAGTAAAAAAACAAAGATTCTTGGTTCTGGTTTTTGGAGTTGCTGCTTAGAGATTTAGATGCAATTCAAGATTATGGTTGGATATTCATGTCAAACCAATAGAAAGGTATTTACTCTAATACCTTTTTAATATGTAAATAGAATATATGTTGTGTTTGTTAATGATTCTATTTTTTGTTTAATGCAAGCATTAGTTGAAACATTTTCAAACATGCTACCAGAAGTGGACCACGTACTCTGGGTGCGACATATGTACAATAATTACAAGAAGGAACATAAAGGCATAGCATTAAAAGATGTAATGTGGAATGCAACTAGGATGACAACAAAGAGAGAATTTGATAACACAATGGGGGATCTTAAGAAGTTAAATGATCATGCATTCAATTGGTTGATGGGGAAAGATCTAAGGGTGTCGTCAAGGCATGCTTTTGGCACAAGAGCCAAATCATATATGTTGCTTAACAATATATGTGAGAGCTTCAATGGCTATATATTGAATGCAATGAAGAAACCGATAATTACTATGCTAAAAATAATAATGAGTAAGCTAATGCATAGATTTCAAGTCAAGAGAGAGTGGATGAGTAAGTACCCTAGGAGATTAACACCAAATGCTAAGAAAAAACTGAAGAAAACAAAGATAGTGTCATGAACTACATAGTTGACTGGCTAGGAGGGTCAATGTTTGAGATTAATCATTATTATGGAGAGAAAGTGATTGTGGACCTTCAAGCAAGGAGTTTCATGTGCTATAGGTGGGATCTCATAGGTATCCCATACTCACATGCATGTGCAGTTATTTACCATTACAATAAGACCCCAAAAAACTTAGTTGATTAGTGCTACACTAAAGAGACCTATATGAAGGTATGTGAACCTATAATTTTGGTAATGCATGTCCCTCTAACTGGCCTAAGACAAACTACAATGAGATTGAGCTTTCATCTATAAGGATAATGCTTGGAAGACCTAAGAAAAACGGAAAGAATGAACCTAAATAGGTTGCCAACACCATTAGAGTTAAGAAAAATGGATACAAACTAAAATGTAGTAATTGCGGTGAACTTGGTTATAATATTAGGAGATGCAATGCCCCTTGTAACCCTAATTATATGATGAGGAAGAAAAGTGGAGGTAGCACCACACAAGGCAAGGCAACTGCAGTTAGAAGGGAAACCAAACATGAGTTGTGTTATTAACTAAGTTTGCATGTGCATATCGCATTGTTATAGAATTTCAATTTAACCATATCCTTTTGTTTTATATCTCAGGGTAATGAAGCTAGAGCAATTATACCTATTATGTCATCTAACAGGTCACATAGACCAATCAGTAGCCATTAATCATTCATTTCACCGATGGTATTGTATTTGTATTTGTGTTTATATTTATATTTATATTTTTTGTTTAGTAGGTCTACTTAGTTCTAATTTTGTTCTTGTAAGCTGAAATAATGTATTTTATTTAGTTTACAACTGTGGGAGTAACCTTGAAGATGTGACTGGTGGGCAAGTTGAAATTGATATCCAACTAACTGGCCCTACCTGTGTGGTATAAATTCTTGTCTTACTTATTGGTTCCCTATATTGAATGCTATTTTACTAATGTTGCTATTGATTTTATTTGCAGCCAAATGATGTTATAAATACATAAGTGATTAGAGAACTTATTTATGTTGGCTGAAAACAAATGTTACATTCTATAAGATAAACAATGAGAGGCAGTACATTAGCACAACAAGGTCTCCAAACATTCCTGCTTAGTTTCAAGCCTCAAACAATACAGCCACACAACTTTGATATAGTTATAAGGGTGTCAGCATAGGAAGGCCTAGATCATCTGGTTAAAACAAAAAGAAGATGTCTGGATGAAGTATGAGTTCTTCGTGTTGAAGTGATACATTATGTTTTTTTTTTGAACAAATAGATTGACTTAAAATTGAAAAATGTAGTTTTTTCTTGTTGGCATGGACCACCTATTTGTTTTGATGTGTGACGAGAAGTTAAGTTGTTCCCTTTTTTTAGTATTTTGATTAGGGGAACATGTAGGTACCGCTATTTTTAGTTTGTTACTATTGGGAAATCACCTTAAGAAGCCCAAGCTGTGATCTTCCAAACACCCAAGTCTAGAATGACTTGTAATGATCAGAAACAGAAACAAAAAAAAAAAAAAATAACATAACAATTGTTATCGAGGTTCGGCAATAGCCTACGTGAGTTCCTTTGAAATCTCTACACTAAATCAATGAGTTCTTTACAGATACAGAAACACCTCTTCAAGAATCTCAAGTTCTTGAAAATGAAAGAAGAGAAAACAGAAAGTGATAAGGAACTATTACAAAGCCCTTCTCCTCAATCTACACTACTCTCTCTCTAAACAACCAGCCTCTCTTTGAGATCTATTCTAGTGCCTCTCCTGTGTTTTATGCCTTTGCACTCTCACACTTGCACTTGAATTCTCTTGTATGATGATTTGTGTTTACAACTTGTCTCACACTTGTGTTGAGATTGAAGCTAGGTGACCCTTTAAATAGTGTACCACTTCTTAAACCTATCTTTGAAGTCAATCTCCACCCTTAGATCTTGAGGACAAATCAATCATAGCCCTTCAATAATCCTAAGTGATCCTGTGCATTTTGATGAAGTTCCACGCACCTTTCCAAAAGGCTGATGAGAGTGCATCAGGTGTTCTTCAAGCCGTGGCTCAAAATAGGGCATGCCGCGGCCAAGAAGGGGGAGACTTTTCTGTCATGCTAGAGGTTGCGGCTGTGCCACGGTGCACAGAGCCGTGCCGTGGTGTGCATACCTTGGGATGTGGCTCACGGATCCTCCCTCAACTTTTAGACTTTCTGTAAGCCACGACACCCACCCATGACCTGATGCTGAACATGCTAAACCCTTTAACCGGTTTAATCCTTGGACAAATACCAACAATCTCTACCTTTGTCTAAGCAATTAAACCCGAACTCATTGTCCAGAGAACTCATAATCGAAACTCAACTTGAGTCACCATATCAACCGACTCCAATCCTAAGAAGTCCAAGGCAATGATTGAACTTACTTAGAGGTAGAACTTTGGTGTCTAAATCTGCAAGATTTTCTTCCGTGGCTACCTTATCCATATGAATGCATCATTTCATAACATTTTCTCGAATGAAATGATACCAAACATCCATATGCTTTGTCCTCTCATGGAACACCGGATTCTTACACAAGTTCAACGCACTTTGGCTATCCGAATACACCACCACCTGCTCTTTCAGGACCTTCAACTCTTCCAACAACCCTTTGCACCACATAGCCTCATTTATGGCTTCCGTAGTTGCTATGTACTCAGCCTTGGTTGTTGAGATTGCTACCACTGGCTGCAATTGAGCCTTCCAACTTATACAACATCTGTTTAAGTTGAAGAAGTAGGAGGTAATCGATCTTCTTTTATCTCGGTCTGCTCCATAGTCCGAATCAGCATAACCCTCAAGACAGATGGACTTACCTCTCTTCTCATAAACCAGCCCCACATCAGGGCTTCCCTTTAAGTACCTCAACAACCTCTTCATCCCAAGCAAATGCTCCTTTTTGGGATTACTCATAAACCTGCTGAGAACACTTATTGCATGAGCAATGTCGGGTCTAGTGCTTACCATGGTGAACATCACTGATCCAACCGCACTAGAGTAAGGGACCGTTGGAGATAATCACCACTGATATTGATCGCTGGAGAACTTGAAATGACCAGCAAGTGGAACCTTCACTGGTTTGCTATCTTCCATAGAGAACTTAGATATTATCTTCTCTATGTAGGAAGTCTGAGAAATCTTCAATCTGTTTCTCTCCCTTTCTCGGATTATGCTCATCCCAAGGATTGAGACTTCAATTTTCTATCCTCTCCATGCTGCTCCCAACCAGTAGCATATCATCAATATGGATGAAGATAATCACCACTTCCTCCACCTTGTGACCCTTGTAGTACAAACACGAATCTGTTGGTATTTGTCCAAGGATTAAACGGTTGCAAGAATGGAGTAAAATTAAGCTTGAGATATAAGTGTGCGCCGTACCCCATGAGGTGTACACCTCAGCACTCAGCAAAGGAGCAAAGGAGAAGGCTTCAGCCCTAAGTGTGCACCACACCTTGGGAGGTTACGCCTCACCTAGCAGCTAGTTCAGGAAGCCCACTCCAGGCCACGCCATGGCGCAGCTTGCCTAAGGTGTGGCACCCAGCAAGACTGCAACCCTCTCCCTGTTCTCGGCTGCAGCATGCCCTGTTCTAGGCAGCGGCTTGAAGGCACACCTAATTCTTTTGTTTTAACATTTCAAAAGATGCGTGGGACATGATCAAAATGCACAGAGCACTTGAGATTGATGAAGGGCTATGATTGATTGGTCCTCAAGATCTAAGGATGGAGAATGACCTTCAAGATTAGTCAAGAAGTTGGTGCACTATATAAAGGGTCACCTAGCTTTAAAGAGATATAACATGTGAATGTGAATGAGAAATCAATTGTAAGAGTGCAAAGACACAAAACAAAAGAGACTCATTTGAGAGGCTGGTTGTTTAGAGAGAGAGTAGTATAGAGAGGGGATTCAAGGGACTTATAAGTGGAATTTCCAAGGGGGAAAGTTCAAGGGTAACTCAAGACCTTATCACTTTCTTCTCTTTTCTTTCGTTCTTCAAGAACTTGAGATTCTTAAAGAGGAGTTGCTATAACTTGTAAGAACTCATTGATTTAATGGAGAGAGTTCAGAGGAACTCACGGGGACGTAGGCTATTGCCGAACCTCGATAACAATTGTTGTGTTCTTTCTTTTCTTTGATTTCTGTTTCTGTTTCTGATCATTTCAAGCCATTCTAGACTTGGGTGTTTGGAAGATTACCACCTGGGCATCTTGAGGTGATTTCCCAACAGAATCATAGTAGCCCCTAATGAAATAAAGCTAGTTATAAAGGAATCAAACCTTTTATTCCATTGTCGAGGTGATTGCTTCAGGTCATAGAGAGATTTCTTCAATTGGCACACTAACTCTCCCTGCCTTCCTTCCTCATAGCCTTCGGGTTGCCTCATATAGATGGTCTCATCAAGCACTCCATGCAAGAATGCTGTCTTCACATCCATTTGCTCGACCTCCCAATCAAATTGGACCACCATAGCCAATACTATATGTATCGTCTTATATTTCACAACCAGTGAGAATATTTCGGTGAAATCTATGCCTTCTCTTTGTGTGAACCCCTTCGCCACCAGTTTAGCTTTATACCAGACTCCATCCCTTGGAGAATTCCCTTCTTTGATCTTGTAGATCCACTTACAATCCACAACTCTCTGTTTTTCTGGTTTGGGCACCAATTCCCAAGAGTTATTCTTCCTCAAAGAATCCATTTCTTCCTCCATAGATAGCTGCCACTTTGATGAATCCTTACATTCCATGGCATCCATGTAAGTTTTTGGTTCAATCATCCCTCCTTCTGAACAAGGAGCTGCTACATTAGCATTTGCAAACCCATATCTCAAAGGTGGTCTGACCACCCTTCTTCTCCAGTCCCTTGTGAGCAGATAGTCATTCTGACTTGCTGCATCATCTCCTTCCAGTTCAGCCTCCTCAAGAGTGTCCTGAGCTTGGCCTTCATTAATGGGCTCTACCTAGTTCTAACCCTATTGCTTTCCTTGCTTTACCTGAACAGAATTTTTCTTGATGTTATGCTCCACAAATTCCAGACTGGTTTGCTCACTAGCCCCTACAGGGTTAGTTTTCTCCAAATAGGGAAATAATAATTCATTAAAAAAAACATCCCTACTTATTATAAGTTTTGATGAGAGCCATAAAATGAATCTTAATAGTGCTTAATTGTTAGCATTTTAGGGTTGATCTAGGTTTTAATTGCACTTTTATTCGTTAACAACTCTAAAGTGGTATTCTTGGATTGTTGATCTATTTCGGTGCATTTTCAAGTACGTTGAGTCCAAAAGAGAAGGAAAAGCTATCATTGCTTGAAGCATAATGACTCGATGCATACTGAAGTGAAGGCATGATTGCGAAAGGACAAAATGAAAAGAATCAAGTCTTGAGTGTGTGCGCTGCGGCTTGAAGAAGTCCAAGCCTCGGCCTCCAGAAAGAAACACAAAAGAACAAGGAAACCAACCAGTGTGTGCCACGGCCTAGACTAGGCAGGGCCGCGGCGCCCAAAAGCTCACCCTCAAAGACCATCAGGCAGAGCCGTGGCCTGGACTAGGCAGGGTCGCGGCTCCCAGAAGCATATCCAACTAAGAACAGACAGAGCCGTGGCTTTAGTAAGTGAGAGCCGTGGCGCGCACACGAAACTTTGTTTTTAAGTTATGACCTAATTATGACTTTAATGATTGTTTAAACCCTAGAACACCCTTGGACCTCTTGTATTATAAATAGATCACTTAGGATTTGAGAAGAGACATTCATTGAAGGCTTGAAAACTCATCAAGGCTACCACTTTCTCCCCCATGAAGTGTTCAAGCATGAGCCCCAAGGCTAACTAATCTCCAAGCAAGGCGAAAGGATGAATCTCTAGGTGTAGTTGTTCTTATTTTCCATTATTGATTCAGTTGTGGTTTGAATTTATTATCAAAACATTGTATGAGTTACTCTTTAATTTAATTAGAAGATTTTTCTCTTAATCCAGTGATTATATCTTTCTTTTCCATATAAGTCTAGTCATACTTTTCTTATGTGACGTTGTTTGGGTATGATTGAGTCCGGTAGATTTATCTTTTAGGTTTTTCCATTACTGCAATATTGTCATTAAAGATGTATTGTTGTTTCTTGATAAATCTATAAGATAGATCATGTGTGCTTAACTCGAAAGTAAAGAGTAATTCATATCAATTACATTAGGGTTTATATATGTGCCTGATTGAATATTTGTTGATTGCTTGTTTGGGATGTGAAACTTGCAATCGAGATAAAAACAACTGAATTGAGATTGGAATAAGGCGACGAACCTAGGGAGGATTCCCGGAACCTTGTTGCTTCCATTATATTTTTCATTACAATTACACAATTTTCTCACATTACTCAGATTCTCTTATTTAGATTCTACCGTTTCATATTAAAGTTTACACTTTCCTTGTAGTTCACGTTTCCCTGTGGAATCGACACTCCAAAGCTATGTTACAACTACCGCGTTATACTTTTTGCGTAACCGAATTTTGGCGACGTTGCCGGGGAAAAGCGCTTAAGTACAAGGAAGATTGTCAACTCTGAGATAAGACGGTAATATTGTTCCTTTCTATAAATTTTTGATTTTCTAATTTTCTTTATTATTTTGTTTTATTTATTTATTTCCCTTTTAACTCATTTGGTGTATGCTTAGACCGAGAGATTCGCGAGGTAGATTCATTAAAGGACCCGAAATAGAGCTACCCTTTCCTTCTACGTCCTTTTGTGAAACCTCGCCTAGATCAAACCCTAGTGTACACCCAAACGAGAATTTAGGAGATTTTGCTAACATGGTTAAAAACCCTAATGAGAATGTTGCTAGGACACTAAATGATTACTTGCATCCTAGCCGAACAGCCACACCATGCATCATGTTTCCAGCCAACACTCGCCATCAAGATTTCAAAACAGGGATGATACAATTACTCCCTACATTTCGTGGCTTGGAAAATGAAAACCCATATGTACATATCAGGGAGTTTGAGGAAGTAGTTGCGACTTTTCATAGTCAAGATGCAACTGATGATATCGTGAGACTCAAGTTTTTTCCTTTTTCTTTAAAGGATAAAGCTAAGAGTTGGCTATACTCGCTGAGACCACTATCTATTAGGTCATGGAATTAGAAGACCCAGGTCTTCTTTAATAAATACTTCCCTCAACATAAGACCAATGCTTTAAAAAGACAAATTTCCACCTTTGCACAAAAGGAGAACGAGACTTTGTGTCAATCTTAGGAGAAATTTAAAGAGTTATTAAGTATGTGTCCACACCATGGGTATGAAAGTTGGCGCTTAGTGAGCTACTTTTATGAGGGACTTACATATAGAGAGCGCCAATTCGTAGAAATGATGTGTAATGGTGAAATTTTGCAAAAAGATCCTGATGAGGCCATAGAATACCTCAATGAGCTTGCTGAAAAAGCTCACACTTGGACTGGACCTAGTGCTATTGAAAGCACAAATAGGTCATGACTTGTAGGAAACCCAAGTGGTGGTGGAATTTACCATCTTAGGGAAGAAGACAACCTGAAAGCTAAGGTCGAAATGCTTACTAGGGAGTTAGATGCATTAAAAACTAAAGGCTCAAAGCCAACACACATGGTTAATCATGCTGAATCTTCAAAACCATGTTTTGTGTGTGGCGGCGTAGATCATCTCGCCCAAGAGTATCCCACATTTGTTGAGATGAGAGGGATATATGAGGAACAATGTTATGCCTTAGGCATGTACAAGAAGCCCTCAGCACCCTTCTCTAACACCTATAATCCAAGATGGCGAAATCACCCAAACTTCAGCTGGAAGTCTGAAAACTAGCAGCTTGCACAACCCCCTAGATCATACCCTGCACCATATCATGCACCCTCATCCTCTAGGAGTTCTTTAGAAGACACTTTACATGCTTTTATTGAGGCACATGGTAAGACAAACCAAATGTGTGAGGCATTAATTACACAAGTTGTTGAGGAGAACAAAGAGATAAGGAGCCAAGTGACCAAACTGATGGGCTCCTTAAGTGTGAATGAGCGAGGGAAGTTCCCTTCCTAAACTCAACCCACACCCCATGGTCAACACATGGCATAAAAAAATATGGAAAATATAAATGCCATTGTGATAAGAAGTGGTAAAACATTACACATCCCAACAACGAACAAATCCGAGGATGTGGAAAAGGGTCAAAGTAGTAGTAATGTTGAACTGCCCAAGGACCCTGAGGTTACCAAGAGCCCTGCTAAGGCACCATTCCCTCAAGCCGTAAAATTAAACAAGAAAAATCTGGACCTAAACAATGAAATCCTAGAGAACTTGAGGCAAGTAAAACTTAACCTTCCTTTTTTGCATGTGATTAAACAAGTTCCTACCTATGCAAAAGTTCTCAAAGATTTGTGTACAATTAAGAGGAAGCACCATGTAAAGAAAACAACATTCCTAACAGAGCAAGTTAGTGCTTTAATTAAGCAAAGAATCCTCCCAAAATACAAGGATCCTGGCTGTCCAACCATTGCATGTAGCATTGGAAATCATGAGGTTGGACAAGCCTTCCTAGATTTAGGAGCTAGTGTAAATCTGATTCCATTTTCTATTTATTTACAGCTGGGATTAGGAGAAATAAAACCAACTGCTGTGGTATTGTAATTGGCTGACCGTTCAGTCAAAGTACCCCGAGGTGTGGTAGAGGATGTTCTCATTCAAAATGATAAATTTTACTATCCTGTTGATTTCCTAATCCTTAATGCTACTTCTGTTGTTGACACTAACTCTAAAATTCCTTTGATTTTGGGTAGACCTTTCTTTGCTACTGAAATTCTCATATTAATTACAGGAATGGACTCATGAAGCTGTCCTTTGGAAACATGACCCTCGAGGTGAACATTTTCAATGTTGCAAAACAGCCCGAAGATGAGGACGAGAACCACCACTTATACATGATCGAGTCACTTATCGATAAGGGAGTTTCTATAGCTCATGATTTTGATCCTCTTGAATATTTTCTTGTTAATTCTGAGATTGATTCTATTAATGATGAAACTGATATAATTGATATTTGTGTTGTTTTTGATCAACTCAGGATTATAGCACTCGAGCATGGCAACCAAAGTTTGAGGAGTTGCCCAAAAGAAGCGAGAAACAAATCCCCTCAAGTGTGGAAGCATCTAAAGTCGAATTGAAGCCACTACCTAAGGGTTTGAAGCATGCTTTCCTCGGCCAAGTGATACTTTTCCTGTTATTATCTCATCTGAATTGTTTGAGTCTCAAGGTGAGAAATTAATTCGGACCTTAAATGCACATAAATCAGCCTTAGGTTGGAGCATGTCTGATTTAAAAGGAATTAGTCCCCTAATCTGTTTTCATAAGATAAATTTGGATGAAAGGACTAGTCCTCATAGAGACCCTCAACGTAGGCTTAACCCCACTATGAAAGAAGTAGTGAAGAATGAAATGTTAAAACTATTTGATGCGGGAATTATATATCCCATAACTGATAGTAAATGGGTAAGTCCTACACAAGTCGTTTCTAAAAAGTTCGAAGTCACTGTGGTAAAGAATGACCTAGGAGAGTTAGTCCCTATAAAACTTGTGACTGGGTGGCGCATGTGCATTGATTATAGAAAATTAAATGCTGCCACTCGGAAAGACCATTTATTGATCAAATTCTTGAGTGTGTAGCTGGTCATCCTTTTTACTGTTTCTTAGATGGTTATTCTGGTTATTATCAAATTGAAATTGCATTAGAAGACCAAGAGAAAACCATTTTCACTTGTCCTTTTGGCACCTATGCTTTTCGTAGAATTCTATTTGGATTATGTAATGCCCCTGCCACTTTTCAACGTTGCATGATGAGAATTTTTAGTGACATGGTTGAAAATTGCATGGAGGTTTTTATGGATGACCTAACTGTGTTTGGATCTTCATTTGATGCATGCTTAATGAATTTAGAAAGAGTGTTGATTCGTTGTGAGGAAAAGGAATTAGTCTTAAATTGGGAAAAATACCATTTCATGGTACCATCCGGTATTGTCTTAGGGGATATTATTTCTTTTAAGGGGATAGAGGTCGATCAATCTAAGATTGAATTAATCTCTAAATTGCCCACACTTAAGATAGTAAAGGATGTAATATCCTTCCTTCGTCATATTGGTTTTTATAGGAGGTTCATACAAAACTTTGCCAACATATCTAGACCACTATGTGCCCTCCTAGTTAAAGATGTCTCGTTTAAGTGGACTCAAGCTTGTCAAGAGGCCTTTAAAATGCTAATTGGCAAGCTTACTTTAGCATCTATAATGCAATCACCTGATTGGATTTTACCCTTTGAAATCATGTGTGATGCTAGTGACTATGCTGTAGGTGCTGTTTTTGGACAGCGAAGAGAGGGAAAACCTTTTGTTATTTACTATGCTAGTAAAACCCTGAATAGTGCTCAAATGAACTACTCCACCACTGAAAAAGAATTGCTAGCTGTAGTATTTGCTTTGGACAAGTTTAATGCTTATTTAATTGGTTATCCTATTCTTATCTTCACAGATCATACCCTTAAGTACCTTCTTACAAAGAAGGATGCTAAGGCATGACTAATACGATGGATCCTACTCTTGCAAGAATTTGACATCACCATCAAAGACAAGAAAGGAGTAAAGAATGTGGTGGTAGACCATCTCTTAAGGCTCACATTTGAAGACACCTTTGATGACATGCCAATCAAGGATGATTTTCCCGATGAGCATTTACTCTCTATTACTTCTCTACCGTGGTTTGCTTATATCGTGAATTATTTAGCTACCGGTGAGATACCGATGGATTGGAGCGCTCAAGACAAGAGGAAATTCTTGAATGATGTACATAATTTTTATTGGGATGAACCCTGTCTTTTCAAGTACTACCCCGACCAAATTTTAAGGCGTTGCATCCCTAATGATGAGATTGCTAGCGTCTTGGAATTTTGTCACTCCCAAGCTTGTGGAGGCCACTTTTCAATGAAAAAAACCGTTGCAAAAATTTTGAAGTGTGGATTTTATTGGCCAACCTTGTTTAAAGATGCAAACATCTATTGTCGCTCATGCAAAAAGTGTCAGAAGTTAGGAGCTGTGTCTCGTCGAAATATGATGCCCTTAAACCCAATTTTAGCGATTGACATCTTTGATTATTGGGGCATTGATTTCATAGGACCATTTCCCCTTTCTTTCAGATATCAATATATCATTGTGGCAATAGATTATGTGTCAAAATGGGTAGAGGCAGCAGCTTGCCGGAGTAATGATAATAGAACAGTAATTAAATTTCTCAAAGAAAATGTGTTATCTCGATTTGGTACACCACGTGCTATAATTAGTTATCAAGGTACACATTTTTGCAACCGTTCCTTTGAAGCTTTGATGAGAAAATATGGGGTGTTACATAAGATTTCCACAACTTACCACCCTTAGATAAGTGGACAAGTAAAACTTGCAAATAGGGAAATTAAACAAATTTTATAAAAAACGGTTAACCCGGATCGCAAGGATTGGTCTTTGAGACTAGTTGATGTGCTTTGGGCTTACCGTATAGCTTTCAAAACCCCTTTAGGTATGTCACCATATAGGCTTATTTTTGGAAAGCCTTGCCACTTACCTGCAGAGCTCGAGCTTATTGGGCCATCAAGTCTTTTAATTTTGACATAGAAGAGGCGGGTAAGCTTAGGAAATATCAGTTGACCAAGTTAGAGGAGTTAAGAAATGATGCTTATGAGAACTCTAAAATCTATAAGGCGAAGATGAAAGTGTTTCATGATAAAAATATTTTAAGAAAAACATTCAAACCTAATGATCGGGTGTTCTTATACTACTCTAGATTGCATAAGCACCCAGGAAAACTTCGTTCGAGGTTGACCAGCCCTTTTATAGTAAAGAGTGCTTTTGAAAATGGGGCAGTAGAAATAGAGGATACTTGTTGGAAATTAATTTGACAAGATGCCAAAGTGGTGATCTTCCAAACACCCAAGTCTAGAATGACTTGTAAAGATTAGAAATTGAAAACAGGAACAGAAATCAAAGAAAGAAAGAAGACAAGCAATTTGTTATCGAGGTTCGGCAATAGCCTACGTCCCCATGAGTTCCTCTGAACTCTCTGTACTAAATCAATGGTTCTTTTACAATTACAGCAACCCCTCTCCAAGAAGCTCAAGTTCTTGAAGGGACAAAGAAGAGAACAAGAAAGACCTAATCACTTTCTATACTAATCTCTCTTTTTACAACCAGCCTCTCTAATGAGTCCCTCTTGTATGTCTGTGTCTTTACACTCTCACACAATTCTCTCATTCACACACACTCTTGTGTCTTGTCACAATGTCTTTCACATTGCATTCCATCCTGAGATTGAACCTAGGTGACCCTTTATATAGTGCACCAACTTCTTGTTCAATCTTGAGTGTCATTCTCCACCCTTAGATCTTGATGACTGATTACGCCCAAAGTATAACACGGTAGTTGTAGTACAACTTTGGGGTGTCGATTCCATAGGGAAACAAGTTAAGTACAAAGGAAAATGTGTAAACCTTAAAACGAACGATAAAAGTTAAACAAAAGATTTTCGGGTTTTGATAATGAGATAATGTAAGAAAAATTGAGTGAATGTAAATGAAATATAAATAAGAAATAACAAGGTTCCAGGAATCCTCCTTAGGTTCGTTCCCTATTTCCACTCTTGATTCAATTGATTTTATCTCGATTGCAAGTTTCACATCCCAAACAAGCAATCAAAATATATTCAATCTAGCGCATTTATAACTCTAATATAATTGCTACAAATTACTCATTGATTTTGGTTCAAGCACACAAGATCGATCTTAAAGATTATCAAGAAACGACAATATATCACAATGACAATATCGCAGTAATGGACAATCAGTAAAATAAATCTACTGGAATCAATCACATCCAAACAACATCAATGAAGGAGAAGGATGCAATCACCAAATTAAGAGAATCTAAAAGAAGAAGAATAAAAAGTGCATCTATCACATGAACTCAAATCCTTCTTACTTAATCAATGAATAATTCACAAACAATATTCAACAATAAATTCGTACAACCGAATCAAGAAAAGGAAATAAGGAACAATAAATCCCTAAGGATTCATCCCTTTCCCTTGTATGAAGATTAGTTGGCCATGAAACTCAAGGTGGAAGAACAATATGAATGCTCTCCCCCTTGATTTCCAGCCCTCAAGAAACTTAGAAATAAAATGGAAGAATGTTGGATTTGGATCCCTTGGATCCTATCTTTTTTCTCTCCTCCTTGCTTACCCGGCTGCATGCTTCTTAAAGGTGTATTTATAGCCCATGAGGAGGCATTTTGGTCTTGGAATAATTTCATTTGCTCGCCCTAATCAGGTCAAGAGGCGAGTGGGCGCCTAGGTGCTGCCTTACCTGCGCCTAGGCGCTGGTTATGTCTGAGATTGAAGTGTTCTGGAAGGCATGGTGCTCATTTTTTGGCACTTAGGCGCTCACTCTTGCAGATTAGAGAAGTCTAAGCGGTGCGGTGCTCTATTCTCCACGCCTAGGCGCTAGGCAGATGCTGTTTTGGAGGTCTAACCTATGTCCACTAAAATTGCCATAACTTTCTCTAGAAAAATCTTTTTTATGAACCGTAAAATTCTCCAAAAATAGACTTCCGAATCTTTCTAAGAATATATGGTTCATCTCATGGTTCTTCCTGCATCAATATAGTTTAATCTGCAAAGATGATTGATCTTCATAGGAAATTCTGGCGATTTAGTGAAACTCCGTCAGCTTGTATGCAGAAGTGCACACACTTGTGTGTAGTCTTTTAACTTACTGTAATTTATTACTACAACCTTAGTTTAGACTTTAACCATCTTTGAATCATGTTTGGACATGTCTAAACCTTGGACAAATATGAGCATCGACACCCAAGATCTTTTGGCGCTTTAAACATGTATCACTTTATCATCTCTTTTGTACTCAAAGCACCTGAAAATGCATCGAATTAAGTCAATGATTTATGAATATCACTTTAGAGTTATTAACATGTAAAAGTGCGATTATGACCGAGATCAACCCTAAAATGCTAACAATTAAGTATTGTTTAGATGCATTAAATGACTCTCATCACAACCCCCAACTAGCTTATTGCTAGTCCCTAGCAATTCAAGCGAAAGACAAGAAATGAACTCTTTATTTAGAAATCAAAGCAAAATACAGCAATGCTGGTGTTAATCAAGAGTGATTCAAAAATCTGTCTAAAAAATCACACATAACATACAACAAATAGAATCATTAAATATCACTTAAGTCCAAGAATAATCCAAATGTCAACCTTAAAATTGTTATCGACTCTTAACATCCATCTTACCACAATACATTAGTCCGAACACCTGGATGATTTCATGCACAACATAGCATGAATACAAGTCTTGGCCTCTAAAAACATATTAATTGCATGACATCAATCACAAATCAAGCTCCATAGGCTTACTTTTCAAATCACTCTCCACTATGTAGAAAAATCACACTACATCGGATCAATAGCTCTTTTATAAGCTTGTAATGTTAGGCTAGGGTAAAGGTCAACAAAGAACGGGAAAGTTTAAACAAATAAAAGAACTAAGTCTCTTAATTTAAACACGACCACTTTAAGCACAAGATAACCTGACTTCAACACCCAACTCTTTCAACCATTTTTCGAGCATTTCTCGCAATAAATCACCATTTTTTTTCTTTTCTTTCTTTGCTATATTTCACCTTTTTCTTTTATTTTGGCATATGACCATTCACCTCCTCTTTCATTCTTTTCTTTTCTTTTCCACAACCCCCAACTTATTTCTTTTAATATACTTGGGTTATGGTAGTAATATTTTCTCATATTTCCAACCTTACTCCTTTTAAGTGCTTATCACAATATGTGTATAACTAAGTTCTTTTAAAAGAAAGGTAAGGATAAAATATTTTTAGTCTAATAAAGGTAAGTAAATGGTTTATCGAAAAAAAAACAAGGTTCAATTTTTCTTTTCAAGAAAAAGGCTCAAACAGGTGACTAGTGATAAATATAACAAGGGTAAGTTTGAAAGGCTCAAATGGTTCAAAAATGGCCTATATCATATCCTAAGTAGTGTGCATTCTATGATTTTCGCCTCTAGTTATTATCAAATAATTTCTAGAGCTTGTTGAGACCGCAAAAGTATTCACAAAACAATCGCACATAAAACTTCTCCAAATGCTTTAGACTAATCATGCAATCTTGCCACAAACCAAAGTCTCAAACCAAAGAAAGATTGACACTTAATTTATTCTCAAAGCAAAGCAAGATTTAACTTCTTCTAAATGCTATATGGTATCTCAATTAGGCTCATATCATCGACATATGAACTAACTCCAAGGTTAACATAAAGCATGCTAAAAACAAACAAAAAGGTAAAATGACACCAAGCAGTTCAATGAAAAACATGAAAAACAGGAATATGTTTCCTCCACCCCCAACTTAAAGTAGACATTGTCCTCAATGTGAAAGCAAAAGATAAGGAAACTCCCTTTGTAACTAAAAATGCACAGAATCTGAAAATTGTGCACCGCCATTTGAACTGCTTCGTATATTTTTCCCTAAAAAATAAATATGAAAGTAAAACTGGAAAACAACAAAATACTAATAATAAACAAGAAAAAGAATTATGAAAAACAATAACAATAAAAGGATATGCTATGGGGTGCCTCCCATAAGTGCTAAGTTTTACGCCTTCAGCCAGACACTCTTATTCCCTCCTAGACAAACATAAGTTGAATGCACCAACAATTGCTTTACTGTTAAATTTGCTGCTTGTGTGCTTTGGAGAGACCTTGAAGATGTCATCAGTAACATCTGCAGATTTTGGCTCGATATATGCTCTTGTGAAGCCATGGGTGAGGGTATATACTTGGGGGTTGTCGTCCATATCCTCTGATTTGTTCGGTGTTGGGATGTGTAACGACTTACCACTAAGTGTCTCAATGGCATTCACCTCCTCTTTTTTCTGTTGCGTTTGGTGCTAACTGTAGGATGTGGACTGAGCTTGAGAAGTGAACTTACCTCGCTCAGTCACACTCAAGTAGCTCGTCAGCTTGGACACTTGGCTCTTTATCTCTTTATGTTCTTCAACAACCTGCACAATTAAAGATTCAAGCCTTTGATTAGTCTTCCCCTGTGCTTCAATAAAAGCATGTAAAGTGTCTTCTAAAGAACTCCTAGAAGACATAGGTGCATGATATGGTTCAAGATGTGGTGTAGGGGGTTGTGCAAGCTGCTGGTTTTCAGACTTCCAGCTGAAATTGGGGTGATTTCACCATCTCGGATTATAGGTATTAGAGAAGGGTGTAGAAGGCTTCGTGTACATGCCTAAGGAATTACATTGTTCCTTATACATCCGTCTCATATCAGAAAATGTGGGACATTCTTGGGCGAGATGATCTACCCTGCCACACACAAAACATAGTTCAAAAGATTTTGCATGATTAACCACGTGTGTTGGCTTTGAGCTTTTAGTCTTTAATACCTCTAGTTCCCTAGTGAGCATCTCTACCTTGGCCTTAAGGTTATCCTCTTCCCTAAGATGGTAAATTCCACCACCGTTTAGGTTCTCTATAGGTCGTGATCTATTTGTGCTCTCCAGTAGCACTAGGTCCAGTCCAAGTGTGAGCTTTTTCAGCAAGCTCATTGAGGTACTCTATAGCCTCATCAGGATCTTTCTCCAAGAATTCACCATTACACATCATCTCTACAAATTGGCGTTCTCTATAGGTAAGACCCTCATAGAAATAGCTCACTAAACGCCAATTCTCATACCCATGGTGAGGGCACATACTTAGTAACTCTTTAAATCTCTCCCAAGACTGATACAAAGTCTCGCTGTCCTTTTGTTCAAAGGTGGAGATTTGTCTTTTTAAAGCATTGGTCTTGTGTTGGGGAAAGTATTTATTAAAGAAAATTTGAGTCATCTCAGTCCACGACCCAATGGATCGTGGTCTTAGTGAGTATAGCCAACTCTTAGCTCTATCCTTCAAAGCGAAAGGAAAGAACTTAAGCCTAACAATGTCATTGGTTTCATCGTGACTATGAAAAGTCGCGACTGCTTCCTCAAACTCTTTAATGTACACATATGAGTTTTCATTATCCAAGCCATGAAAAGTAGGGAGTGATTGTATCATCCCTGGTTTAAAATCTAGTTGGCGAGTATTGGCTGGAAACATGATGCATGATGGTGTGGCTGTGCGTGTAGGGTGGAGGTAATCCTGAAGTTTCCTAGCAACATTCTCATTAGGATTATCGGCCATATTAACAAAATCCTCTAAATTTTCGTGTGGGGGTGCACTATGGTTTGATTTAGGCGAGGTTTCACCAACGGACGTGGAAGGAGAGGGTAACTCTAATTCGGGTCCTTTAATGAATTTACCTTGAGGATCTCTCGGTCTAAGCATGCACCAATTAATTTAGAGGGGGAAAATAAAATAAATAGAACAGGAAAAAAAATAAATAAAATAAATAAAACAGAAAAATAAAATAAATAAAACAGGGTAATAAAAGAAAATTAGAAAATCAAAACAAAAGTAAAGGAACAATATTACCGTATTTACAAACTGCTGAAAAGAAAAATATTTACAATTCTTCTACTGTCACACTCAAAGTTGACAAGTTTCCTTGTATTTAAGCGCGTTTCCCCGGCAACGGTGCCAAAATTTGCTTACGCCCAAAGTATAACACGGTAGTTGTAGTACAACTTTGGGGTGTCGATTCCACAGGGAAACAAGTTAAGTACAAAGGAAAATGTGTAAACCTTAAAACGAATGATAAAAATTAAACAAAAGATTTTTGGGTTTTGATAATGAGATAATGTAAGAAAAATTGCGTGAATGTAAATGAAATATAAATAACAAATAAAAAGGTTCCGGGAATCCTCCTTAAGTTTGTTCCCTATTTCCACTCTTGATTCAATTGATTTTATCTCGATTGCAAGTTTCACATCCCAAACAAGCAATCGAAATATATTCAATCTAGTGCATTTATAACTCTAATATAATTGCTACAAATTACGCATTGATTTTGGTTCAAGCACACAAGATCTTAAAGATTATCAAGAAACGACAATATATCACAATGACAATATCGCAGTAACGGACAATCAGTAAAATAAATCTACTGGAATCAATCACATCCAAACAACATCAATGAAGGAGAAGGATGCAATCACCGGATTAAGAGAATCTAAAAGAAGAAGAATAAAAAGTGCATCTATCACATTAACTCAAATCCTTCTTACTTAATCAATGAATAATTCACAAATAATATTCAACAATAAATTCGTACAACCGAATCAAGAAAAGGAAATAAGGAACAATAAATCCCTAAGGATTCATCCCTTTCCCTTGTATGAAGATTAGTTAGCCATGAAACTCAAGGTGGAAGAACAATATTGATGCTCTCCCCTTGATTTGGCCATGGAGTTCAAGTTGGAAGAACAATATGAATGCTCTCCCCCTTGATTTCCAGCCCTCAAGAAACTTAGAAATAAAATGGAAGAATGCTGGATTTGGATCCCTTGGATCCTCTCTTTTTTCTCTCCTCCTTGCTTACCTGGCTGCACACTTCTTAAAGGTGTATTTATAGCCCATGAGGAGGCATTTTGGTCTTGGAATAATGTCATTTGCGCGCCCTAATCAGGTTAAGAGACGAGTTGGCGCCTAGGTGCTGCCTTACCTATGCCTAGGCACTGGTTATGTCTAAGATTGAAGTGTTCTGGAAGGCATGGTGCTCATTTTTGGGCACCTAGGCGCTCACTCTTGCAGATTAGAGAAGTCTGGGCGGTGCGGTGCTCTATTCTCAACGCCTAGGCGCTAGGCAGATGCTGTTCTGGAGGTCTAACCTATGTCCACTAAAACTGCCATAACTTTCTCTAGAAAAATCCTTTTTATGAAACGTAAAATTCTCCAGAAAATAGACTTCCGGATATTTCTAAGCATATATGGTTAATCTCCTAGTTCTTCCTGCATAAATACAATTTAATCTGCAAAGATGATTGATCTGCATAGGCAATTCTAGTGATTTAGTGAAACTCCTTCAGCTTGTATGCAGAAGTGCACACACTAGTGTGTTTACCCTTTCCTCGCTCCAAAGTGATGCACACACTTGTGTGCAGTCTTTTAACTTATTGTAATTTATTACTCCAACCTTAGTTTAGACTTTAACCATCTTTGAATCATGTTTGGACATGTCTAAACCTTGGACAAATACGAGCACCGACACCCAAGATCTTTTGGCACTTTAAACATGGATCGCTTTATCATCTTTTTAGTACTCAAAGCACTTGAAAATGCATCGAATTAAGTAAATGATTTATGAATATCACTTTAGAGTTATTAACATGTAAAAGTGCGATTATGACCGAGATCAACCCTAAAATGCTAACAATTAAGTATTGTTTAGATGCATTATATGACTCTCATCAATGACCAATCAACCTTGGCCCTCCATCAATCCTAAGTGATGCTGTGCATTTTAGAATTACACCCACACACTTAACAAAAGGCTAAATCAAGTTAATCATGTGTGCATCAGTGTGCCTAGCATCTTGCCACTGAACAGGGCGCGCTGCAGCCTTGGGCAAAACACCTTTTCACCACTTTCTGGGCGTCGCGGCCTTGGGTAGGGGGCTTTGCGGCCTTGGCCTTCCTCCAGCATCCTCACTTGCTAGGCACCATGGCCTAGGAGAAGCAAGGCTATGGCGCACACTGATGTTGGACCCTTCAAAGCTATGCGCACTTCTTTGTCTTGCTGAAAGTAGAGGTGTGAACACACCCAAAGTGAGGCACACACTTGTGTGCACTCCTTTAACATGCTGAAATTCATTCTTCAATCTCTTGTTTAAACCTTAACCATGTTTAAACCTTAGACAAATACCAACAATCTCTACCTTTGTCTAAGCATTTAAACCCGAACCATTGTGCAGAGAACTTCAGGATCCAAACTCATCTTGAGTCAACATATCAACCGACTCCAATCCTAAGTAGTCCAAGGCAATGATTGAACTTACTTAGAGGTAGGACCTTGGTACCTAAATCTATAGGACTTTCTTCCGTGGCCTTCTTGTCATCATGAATGCATCCTTTTGTACCATTTTTTGGAATGTAATGATACCAAACATCTATATGCTTTGTCCTCTCAGGGAACACCGAATTCCTCCACAAGTGCCACACACTTTGGATATCCGAAGACTCCACCACCTGCTCTTTTAGGACCATCCACTCGTCCAACAACCCTTTGCACCACATAACCTCCTTTATGGCTTCCGAAGCCACTATGTATTTTGCCTCCGTTGTTGAGAGTGCTACCATCGGCTGCAACCGAGCCTTCCAATACCTCAGCAACCACTTCATCCCAAGCCAAAGCTCTTTTCTGGGATTACTCACACATCTGCTAAGAACACCCATTGCCTGAGAAATGTCAGGTCTAGTGCTTACCATCATGGACATGACTGGTCTAACCGCACTAGAGTAAGGGACCTGTTGTGAGTTTTAAATTACTCGCAAGCACACGAGTCGTTTGCAATATAGCGTTGTGCAAGTGCGAGGTCGAATCCACAGGGAATTGCGTTGTGAAAATATTTTTATCTAAACTAACCCTCTTTTAACCTAGTTCCGAATTTTGGATTGTATCTTGCAAAGAAATATAAACTAAACTAAATTAATTTAAAAACAACTAATAAAACCACTAAGGTTTTTTGAATCCACCCCACCAAAGTAAAGCATATATCTTCATGTTCTATATAAAAATAATCTATCAAATCATTCCATGAATCCATCATTATACAAATCACGGCGAATACCCAAACTAAACCAAAACCATCCAATGTATCCGTTTAATTCACAAATCACAATGGATATCCAGTCTAATTTGAATGATTCGCCCGGCAGATGAAACACAAGGAATATCCAATTTAACAATTTAAAAGCAATCAATCATAAGATTTTACTCAAATAATTGAACAGAACATTTACATTAAAAATTATCAGGAATTGTACGAACAAATATGAAAATATTATGCCAAACAATGGCGAGACTTCATCTTCAACCTTAGATGAAGATTTTAGCCCCTCATAATTATGAAACTAAATTTCACAATAAAAGTACTAAATATTAAACTTTAAAACTAAAAAAGAAATAAATTAAAACTGACTATACATTGAGAGAAATTCCACTCGCTGTTAGGCGGCGCTTCTCCTCGTGGTAGCAAAGCCTTCGAGATCCACCAGAATACTAGTAGAAGTCCTCCGGATTACACCAAAATGGCACCAGGATTTTTGTTTTAAGATGAAGTGAAGAGGGGATTCTATAGGGAAACACCACAAGTTCATTGTGTTTCCAATCCGATGTGGGATACTGCAGATTCCAGCTTTTGCTCTTTGACCTTTGTCTACTTAAACTGCCATAACTTCCTCTAGAAAAATCATTTTTATGATCCATAAAATTCTCTAGAAAATAGACATCTAGATCTTTCCAAGCATATATGGCTCATCTCCTGGTTCTTCCTGAATCAGTACAGATTAATCCTAAAAAATGGCTGATCTGTCACGCTGAAATCATGCACAGCCTGACCTTTGTCTACTAAAACTGCCATAACTTTCTCTAGAAAAACTATTTTTATGAGCCGTAAAATTCCCCAAAAAATAGACATCCAGATCTTTCCAAACATATATAGCTCATCCCCTAGTTCTTCTATAATCAATACATTTTAATCCTAAAATTTGGCTAATCTGTACGAGCAATTCTGGCAATTTAGTGAAACTCCTTTCCAAGCTTGTAAACCTGTAAAACAACGAAAAACAACTCAAAGTAACAAATTCCTAAGCTAACAAATGTAAATTAAGGGGCCAAAACATGCAATATTTGGCACTCATCAAATACCTCCAAACTTAAATTTTGCTAGTCCCTTAGCAAAACAAACTAAAAAACTAAATGAAAAACAAAGAACATAAAGATAAGTTCATCACTCAAGGTATCCAAAAATTTAAGGAGCACTCAAAACCATGATATTCATTCATGAGCAAGCTTAAAAACGATATAACCCATCTTCGCAATGAATAGAAATTTTAAAACCTAATTACTTACAAGAGGCAGGCTAAGACATCACAAGCTTGAATCAGTGTAAAGTGAATTAGTATATACAGATGAGGTTTCCAAATAACTTCAATGTACAATGTCTCCATGTCTTAAGATTCACAGAATTTCTCATCAGAATGAACAACGATGGCATAGTTTTATTTCATTTTTTTATAATTTTTTTTATTATAAGGCTCTGCTATGTTTAGTTCTCTTAAGCTTTCTAATTGACCCATATATCGAGTGTTGAGTCAACGACTCCCAAACCAGATGGTTTTAGGGCATTAGGTGTAAAGACACCCCTAAGGACTTACTAACTCAAGTAAAAAAGGCTACGAAACTAAACTGGCCTTAATGCTACCAAATAAAATTCCCACCTTTTGACGTGAACACTTACTGTTTACTGAGGCAAGAGGTCCAGTTACTCAGCGGAAAGTTTTGCAATTATCATTATGAATAAAATTCCCACCTTTTGACGTGAACACTCACTGCTTACTGAGGCAAGAGGTCCAGTTACTTAGTGGAAAGTTTATTGATGATTATTATAAGTATTTCTTTTTTTTTTCTATGCCAAAGTGTTTATCCTATAAGTCATCCAGTTTCAGTTAAGTCAAGGAAACATACACATTGAAATCGCATGTCATACCTCACTCAATTTTGTGCTAATGTGCTCGTGTCAGATTAGATCAAACATGTGAATTCTCAAATGACTAAAGTAAGTAACAAAGTTTTAAAACTCTTTCATCAAATCATGTGTTCGCAATTTTAAGCTCACCAATGACATCACATCACAGTATTTGTTTAGATCAACTAAAATTTTAAAATAACATGAGCATACATTTACCTTCTTTCTTTTTCTTTTTTTTTAACTGAAGATAAACAACAACAAACTAGGACAAAGTGTGTGTAATGTGTCTCCCATACCCCCAAACTTAAATTACACATTGACCCCAATGTGTGAATAATATGGAAAGAGTTGACCTGGGATATGGAGAACTATCTGGACTGGTATAATGTATAGCATACCCCCAAACTTGATCTGAAGTATGCTTTGTCCCTGAAAAATAAAGACTTGTTGGAAATCACCTTGACAAGATGCCCAGGTGGTGATCTTCCAAACACCCAAGTCTAGAATGACTTGCAAAGAAAAGATACAGCAACCAAAGCAAGAAAGAAAAGAAGACAAACAGTTGTTATAGAGGTTCGGCAATAGTCTACGTCCCGTGAGTTCCTCTGAACTCTCTGCACTAAATCAATGGTTCTTTACAATCCAACAACCCTCTTCAAGAAACCTCAAGTTCTTAAAGAAACCAAGAAGAGAAGAAAGAAGATGATAAGAACTATTACAATGCTCTCTATCAAATCTATACTACTCTCTCTTTACAACCAGCCTCACTATAATGAGTCCCTCTTGTGTTTTGTGTCTTTGCACTCTCACAAAATTCTCTCTTGTATGTCTGTCACTCTTTATAATTGATCTCAAATTATGTCACAATGTTAATGAGAATAAAGCTAGGTAACCTTTTATATAGTGCACCAACTTCTTGTCCAATCTTGAGAGTCAATCTCCACCCTTAGATCTTGATGACCACTCAACCATGACCCTTGATCAATCCTTAGTGATCCTATACGTTTTGGACATGTCTCCACATACTTAACAAAGGCTGAATCAAATGGACTATGTGTGCCTTCAAGGTGCGGTCTGAAATAGGGCAAGGTACGACCTGAAACAGGGCACACATACTGCCACTCTGTGAGCCGCGGCCCGGGGTAGGGTGCACCGCGGCTTGGCCTTCCTCTAACATTCCTCCATGTTGTGCGCTATAGCCTGGAAAATGCTGGGCCATGGCCTGACCTAATGCACATATTTTTCAACTTGTGTGCTTAGGCGCACACACTAGTGTGCCTACCTTTGCCTTGCTCCAAGGTGCCGCGCACACTTGTGTGCACTTCTTTAACATACTGAAATTTATTCTTCCAACCTTGGTTTAGACATTAACCTTGTTTAAACCATGTTTAAACTTTAGACAAATATCAACAATCTCTACCTTTGTCTAAGTGTTTAAATCTGAACCATTGTGCAAAGAATTTCAGGATCCAAACTCATCTTGAGTCATTAATCAACCAACTCCAATCCTAAGTAGTCCAAGGCAATGATTAAACTTACTTAGAGGTAGAACTTTAGTACCTAAATCAGTAAGGTTTTCTTCCGTGGCTACCTTCTCCACATGGATGCATCCTTTCGTAACATTTTCCCAAATGAAATGGTACCGAACATCCATGTGCTTGTCCTCTCATGGAACACCGGATTTTTGCACAAGTGCAATGCAAATTGACTATCCAAAAACACCACAACCTGCTCCTGTAGTACCTTCAACTCTTCCAACAACCCTTTACACCACATAGCTTCCTTAATAGCTTCCGTTGCCGCTATGTACTCAGCCTCGGTTGTTGAGAGTGCTAGCACCAGCTGCAACTGAGCCTTCCAACTGACATAACATTCGTTTAAGTTGAAGAAGTAGGCAGTAATTGATCTCCTTTTATCCCGGTCTGCTCCATAGTTTGAATCCGCAAAACCCTCAAGGAAAATATACTTACCCCTCTTCTCATAAACCAGCCCTACTTCTGGGCTTCCCTTCAAGTACCTCAGTAACCACTTCATCCCAAGCCAATGCTCATTTCTGGGATTACTCATAAACCTACTGAGAACACTTATTACATGAGCAATATCAAGTCTAGTGCTTACCATGGTGAACATAACAGAACCAATAACACTAGAATAAGGGACTTTTTCCATTTCCTTCTTCTCTGCCTCTGATCTCGGACATTGATCGCTGGAGAACTTAAAATGACCAGCAAGTGGAACCTTCACTGGTTTGCTATCTTCTATAGAGAACTTAGATATCATATTCTCTATATAGAAAGTTTGAGAGATCTTCAATCTATTTCTCTCCCTTTCTTGAATGATACACATCCCAAGGATCTTCTGTGCATGGCTAAGATCCTTCATCTCAAACTCCTCACTGAGATGAGCCTTCAATTTCCTTATCCTCTCCATGCTGCTCCCAACTAACAACATATCATCAACATAGATGAGGATGATCACCACTTCCTCAACCTTCTGCCCCTTATAGTACAAGCACGAATCATAATAGCTCCTCATGCAACCCAAGCTGATTACAAAGGAATCAAACCTCTTATTCCATTGCCGAGGTAATTGCTTCAGGCCATAGAGAGATTTCTTCAATTTGCACACCAATTCTCCTTGTCTTCCTTCCTCATAGCCTTCGGGTTGTCTCATGAAAATGGTCTCATCAAGCTCTCCATGTAAGAACGCTGCCTTCACATCCATTTGCTTGATTTCCCAATCAAATTAGACCACCAATGCTAACACTATCCGTATCGTCTTGTACTTCACAACCGGTGAGAAGATTTCGGTGAAATTTATGCCTTCTTTTTGTGTGAACCCCTTCGCTACCAGCCTAGCTTTATACTGGACTTCATCCCCTGGAGTATTCCCTTCTTTGATCTTGTAGATCCATCTACGATCCACAACTCTCTGTTTTTCTGGTTTGGGCACCAACTCCTAAAAGTTGTTCTTCATCAAAGAATCCATTTCTTCCTCCATAGCTAGCTGCCACTTTGATGAATCTTTACACTCCATGGAATCCGTGTAAGTTTCTAGTTCAACCTCTCCTTCTATCCAAGGAGCTTCTACATTAGCATCCGCAAACCCATAACTCAAAGATGGTCTAACCACCCTCCTTCTCCAGTCCTTTGTGAGATGGTAGTCATTATGACTTGCTGTATCAACCTCTTCTTGTTCAGCCTCTTCTTGAGTTTCTTGAGCTTAGCCTTCATCCAAGGGCTTTACCCAGTCCGAACCCTCTTGCCTCCTTTGCTCTACCTAAACTGAATTCTCTTTGATGCGATGCTCCACAACTTCCGGACTGGTTTTCTCACTAGCCCCTACAGGGTTAGTTTTCTCCAAGTAGGGAAATAAAAATTAATTAAAAATAACATCCCTACTTATTATGAGTTTCATGTCTTTCTTTTCTAAGGACCATAACCTATATCCTTTAACCCCATCACCATATCCTAGAAATATACATTTTCTAGACCTTGGGCTAAGTTTATCATCCTTTTGATGTGCATATGCAGCACACCCAAAAGTCTTAAGGTTGCTTAATTCAAGGGGTTTCCCACTCCACATCTCCATGGGAGTCTTGAGCTCTGATCTATTTACCAAGTATGCAGCAGTAGCCACAACTTCTCCCCAAAAATATTTTGGTAAACCGGATCCTATTAACATGCACCTAAACTTTTCCATAAGGGTTCTATTCATCCTCTCAGCAACTCCATTTTGCCCAGCTGTTTTTACAACTGTTCTATGCCTTAGAATGCCATTTAATTCACAGAATTTATCAAAATCCTTATTACAAAATTTTAAGCCATTATTGGTTCGTAAAGCCTTAACTACCCTATCCGTTTGAGTCTCCAGCAACTTCTTCCACACAACAAATTTATTCAATGCATCTGATTTATTTCTAAGGAAATAAACCCACATTTCTTGATTAATCATCAATTAAAGACAGAAAGTAAAAGTTACCTCCCTGTGTTGGTGTTCTTGCTGGTCCCCAAAGGTCTGAATGAATGTAGTCAAGAATACCCTTAGACTTGTGCACTCCGGTGTTGAAGCTAACCCGGTGTTGCTTCCCAAGAATGCGACACTCATAGAAATCCAATTTTTCTACTTTGTCTCCTCCAAGTAGACCATCCTTGCTAAAAACTTCCAGGCCCTTTTCGCTTATATGTCCCAAGCGAGTGTGCCAAAGAGTTGCCCTATCCATCTCAGCCATCAAGCTTGCTGCTTGATCCTTGGTTTCTGTTTCACCGGTCATCTCATAAAGTCCATCTTTTATTGCTGCCTTGATCACTACCAAAGATCCCTTAGTCACCTTGATCTTTCCTCCCTCTACTTTACATGTATACCCCAAAGAATCCAGCTACCCCAATGAGATTAAATTCCTCTTCAAATCTGGAAGATACCTCACATTTCGCAGCAACCTTGTGACTCCATCAAACATTCTCAACTGGATGTCTCCTATCCCCCTCACTTGGCAAGAATTGTCATTCCCCAAGAAGACCCTTCCATCATTGATCTCTTTGAAATTCTTGAACCATTCCTTGTGAGGGCACATGTGATAAGTGCACCCGAAATCCAGAATCCACTTCTAGCTGCCTTGCCTCCTGTTCACATTTGAGCATACAACAAGCACATCATCTTACTGTTCTCCTTTGGCAACTGAAGCCTCTCCATTGTTGGTATGGCTTCTTCTCTCATCCTATATCTTCTTCTTGCAATCTTTCTTGAAATGGCCCTCTTTGTTGCAGTAGAAGCATCTCTTTCCTCCCCCAAGTCTTGTCTTGGAATGAAATCTCCCATGGTTCTGCCCTCTACCTCTTGATTTCTCCCGGTAGTTGCCATGAGTGCTACTGCCATTCCGAGTTGCTGGCCTTCCTCTTACGAACAACCCTTCTTCACTTAATGCCTCCCTCATCTTGGCTTTGAAATCATAAGCCCTTATGGCATTGATCACAATCTCCTTGGTTAAAGTATCTCTTCCATACTCAATAGTATTAATCAAATTATCAAAGCAATCGGGAAGAGAGTTTAACATAATAACTGCCAATTGTTCATCCCGGAATTTAATACTACAACTAGCCAAATCTTGAACTAGTTTATTAAAGACATCAAGATTATCTTGCAACTCTTTATTAGGAGCCATTTTAAAAGCAAAGATTCTTTTAAGAAGATAAATCTTGTTAGGGAGAGTTTTGGTAAGAAACAACTCATCTAGTTTCTTCCATATGACAGCCGGATCTTCCGAGTCTCCGCACTCCCTTGTGACACTATCTGACATGTGCAAGAAAATGGTGTTGTAAGCGATCTTCTTCATCTTAACCCGCTGGTCCTCCGTGATACTTTCTGGAGAAGCATCATCTTGTCCAATAACCAAGTCCACTTTCTATTGCATAAGAACAAACTTGATCTTTCGCTTCCATAGGGAAAAATCTCCCTTTCCATCAAACTTCTCAACAACGAAATTTGAAGCCATCTTTACGGACAAGATCCCAGATTCAATACCCACAAATGCTTTCTTCAACCTCAAGAACACGATCGAAGATGGATCTTAACACCGTTCTTGAATCACTCTTAAGAACACGATCTGATCTTGATCTTTACTCCGTTCTTAAATCATCCAAGAAGTTGATCTTTGATTCTTAGAGTCTTGACTCCGTCACCTTCTTGTTCTTGCTCCCCAACTGTGCAAGCTCTGATACCACTATTGGAAATCACCTTGACAAGATACCCAAGTGGTGATCTTCTAAACATCCAAGTCTAGAATAACTTGTAAACAAAAGATACAGTAACCAAAGCAAGAAAGAAAAGAAGACAAGTAGTCGCGGGTAAGTAAGAGAGAGAAGCTCTCAACTGCTACAGTAACTTGTCCATGGTTCCCGCTCTTCTCTCCTTCCCCCTGTTCTTCGCGTCAATATCACTGCTCTCCCTAGCATGGGAAAGAAGAAGTCTAGTAGGAAGCTTCCCCACATAGTCCAAGAGAAGAAAGACTTGGAATTTGTACAAAATCATTTCAAATCCAAAGCTGCTACAGTACTGGATTTGTGTCAGGAAATTCCAGTAGACTCCAGCAAGATTGAGTCTAGAGGATCAAGCAAAGAGTTAGAAAGCTTTCCCTGCTCTTTGGGAGAGGAAAAATCGAAGTCTTTGAGACTTGAGTTGGAAGGCAATGCCTCGGGCAACGAAAGAAGTTCAAACAGAGTACCAATGGTGAACAGTAACCAAAATCGAGCTAAGGCAATGAAGACAATGCAGAAAGATACTCAGGCTTCAAAGGATGAGAACCTAAGCTCCTCTGAAAAGAGTGATGAGGATTCAGTTGAGGTAGGGTCCTATTCTTCCAGTGAGGAAGATAGTTCCAGCCGTTATGTTACTGTTCACGGAGGACCTATTGCAGCAGGTCAAGGAAATGAAGAGGTAAGAAATGGGACCAGGCCACACTCTCCCTTGATGGATGGGGGTCTCCTTATTGGTTCCAGTACCAATGAGCCTTTCCAAAGGCTGGATGCATCCTCTGGTGCTCGAGAAAAAACAAGTGCTAAAGGCCATATTAACAGTGGTAATACTCCCCTGGAGGAAAGCAATAAAGCTCCTTGGGTAAGCTTATTTGCTGACAATAGGAAGCAAAGTAAGGGCTTACAACTCTCTACCATCGAAAGTGAGGGAGATACAGTATGTGTTACAGAAGAAGACATTGAGGAAGTGTTTGGAGACTACTCCTACTGCTTGATAAGGTATTTTGCTGGAAGGTTCCCAGGGAGGGCTGCCCTGAAGATGC
Source organism: Bretschneidera sinensis (assembly GCA_023935145.1). Classification (NCBI taxonomy): domain Eukaryota; kingdom Viridiplantae; phylum Streptophyta; class Magnoliopsida; order Brassicales; family Akaniaceae; genus Bretschneidera; species Bretschneidera sinensis. The sequence goes on from CM043697.1 coordinate 78,701,479, forward strand.
TCACAGACTTCTGGAAGGTAAAAGTTCTAACCCAATTCCATGATAGTGGTTGGATTGTATTCAAATTTGATAATGCTGAGTATAGTATGAAACTTTTGCAAGAAGGACCCTATCAAGTATATGGTAGACCTTTACTCTTGAAATCCATGCCTAAATTCTTTCAATTTGGTAATGAGGAAATAAGCACTATCCCTATTTGGATTCAGCTGAAGGGTCTACCCCTTGAGTTGTGGACTGTAAACTTCCTAAGTAAGATTGGCTCCCAAGTTGGTAAGCCTTTCTATGCTGACCAGTTTACCAATAATAAAGAAAGAATTTCTTATGCCAGGCTGCTTATGGAGATTGATGTAGCAAAGAAAACTAAATTTTCTGTGCCAGTTAGTTTCCCTAATGGGAACACCTTTGAGCAAAAGGTATCTTATGAAAACCTTCCTCGGTACTGCTCCAAGTATAAGGTTCTTGGCCATGACCTCCACTCTTGCAGCCTAAATGTGAAGTCAGATAAAGGGAGAAAGCAGAATGGTAAAGGGACAGAAATAGCAAAGCAATAAGGAGCTAAAGCTCCACCCACTGCTGGCAAGGGGAGGAACTCTCTAGATGCTGAGATAGTGGGGGTTGGCCCTTGTCCAGGTCCTCTAACTATAGGAAAGACAACTCAAGAATCTAGAGGTACTGTCCAAGAAGTGACTCTGCCAGAAGGGGAGGGTTCCAGCAGCAAAGAAATAAGGGTGGATGGAGACCAAGTGTATGTATCAGCCCCAGTTCTTATGGAACCTGCTAAAAAGCCCATCCATCCTACTGAACCCCCTGACACTTGTGTGATGCCCAAGGTGACAAGTGTGCAGGAGAGCAGCATTCCTACAACAAAGAAGAAGAAAGGAAAAATAGGCTTGAAAGATCCTCATACAGTTGGGAAGAGAGGGAAAGCCTCCCAAAACCCTCAATGATTGTAGCTTGCTAGAACATCAGGGGTTTCCACAAACCCCTGAAGCACAATGGAGTGTTATACCTCATGAAAAGTAATAGGATTGATGTGATAGGAATTTTTGAGTCCAAGCTTGACGAAGATAAGCTGCTCAGAATCATGGGCAACAAGTTCAACCTTTGGAAACAGATTAATAATTTTTCAGCTCATCCTGCTGGCAGAATTTTGGTGCTATGGGACCCTTCTAAGGTCAGTATCTCTATAATTGAAGCCCACCCCCAAGTTATTCATTGTAATGTTTTATGTTTAATTTCCTCTTGTAAATTTTTAGTAAGCTTTGTATCTGTGTTTAATTCCATTGTTCCTAGAAGACCCTTGTGGGATAATCTTTGTAACTTTAGCTATGATAACCCAGCCCCTTGGATTGTTTTGGGCAACAATGTTTTTACTGCTAATTAGAAAGCTAATGGGCTGCCTGTTATAGACTATGAGTTAAGGGACCCTTCATTTTATTGTAGAGAAACTGGTTTAACAGATGTCAGTGCTACTGGGTGCTTATTTACTTGGTCAAATAACAAAATCTGGAGTAAACTGGACAGAGTAATGGTGAATAATGTATGGTACCATAAGGGGCTTAGAGCCTAAGCTACATTCCTTCCTACTGGATGCCTTTTTGATCACTCTCTATGCCTTGTAAACTTGCTGGAAGAAGTTAGTGGGGGCAGAAGATCCTTTAAGTTCTTTAATATGTAGACAGATCATGATAAGTTTCTTGAAACTGTAAAATCACACTGGGGCAAAACCTTGGGAGGTACTAAACTGTTTAAACTGTATAGAAACCTGAAAGCTCTCAAACCCCACTTTAAACTGCTCAATGAAAAACACTTCAGCCATATTTAAGAGAGAGCTCTAGAGGCTTCACAAAAGCTGATTAGTCTCCAAAGAGAGCTCCATGATAATCCTTCTGATTTAGAGCTTCAAACTATGGTGGCTGCTCAGAAGCTGAAGGCCTTTTAGCTAGCTGAAGCTGAGAGGAGCTTCCTATCACAGCAAGCCAAATGCAGATACCTTCTTAACAGTGATAGGGGTTCAAAATTTGTCCATGCCTTGTTAAGAAGGAAGACTAGTAAAAACCATATAGATGCAGTTGTCTCCTCAAATGGGTCACAGACTGCCTCTGAAGCTGAAGTGGTAGAGGAATTCCTAAAGTTCTATAAGGACTTTCTTGGATCTTCTTCCAGCTGCAAGCCGCTTGACCTGGAAGTCATTAGAGAAGGTCCTTTAATCCAAGAGAGCCAAGGTGATCTGCTGATTATAGAAGTCATAGTGGAAGAGATTAAGGAAGCCCTTTGAAGTATAGGGGAGGATAAGTCCCCTGGTCCAGATGGCTATTCTTCCAGATTTTTCAAGAAAGCATGGGATGCAATCAACCAAGATATCATTGAGGCTGTGCAGGAATTTTTCCAGAATGAGAGGTTACTTAAACAGTTAAACCATACCTCCCTTGCTTTGATCCCTAAATGCAAACAAGCTTCTAAAGTGGAGGATTTCAGACCTATAGCATGTTATGTGATCTATAAGATCATCTCTAAGATCCTTGCCTCTAGATTAGCCTCCTGCCTGGACTGCATTGTCAATCCAGCCCAGGCTGCCTTCATCAAATCTAGAAGCATGGCTGAAAACATCTACCTGGTCTAGGAGTTGCTCAAGAAATACTGCAGAAAAAGGATCTCACCAAGGTGTATGATCAAGATAGACATTAGAAAAGCTTATGACACTGTTGAGTGGGAGTTTCTGAATAGTTTAATTGCTGGTATTGGGTTTCTTGAAAAATTCAGAAAATGGATCATGGAATGTGTAACTTCAACAGCCTTCTCTCTATCCATTAATAGGAGTTTGCATGGTTTCTTTGTTGGTAAAAGGGGCCTCAGACAAGGAGACCCCCTCTCCCCATATTTGTTTGTCATGATTGTGGAGTACTTGTCCAGACTTCTTGGGAGAATGAAGAGGATGGCTTCAGATATCACCCTAAGTGTGACAAACTCAAGATCAACCACTTTGCTTTTGCTGATGACCTCATTCTCTTTGCTAGATGGGATGCTTGGTCTGTTGGGCAGCTAATGAAATGTGTCAACCAATTCAGTGAGTGCTCTGGGCTGTAAGTAAGCTTATCCAAATCAAATATATTTCATGCTAGAGTCCAGGCTACTGAGTTAATGGAAATCAGAAGGATTACTGGAATAGAGGATGGTAGCCTCCATTTCAAATACTTGGGTGTTCCTCTGCCTTCAGCAAGATTAAATGCTGCTCACTACTCCCCCCTCATTGAAAAAATATATGGTTACATAAATGTCTGGGCTGGTTCTTCTTTGTCCTATGCTGGTAGAACAGAACTGATCAAATCAGTGCTTCAAGGGGTGAAATGTTTTTGGCTTGCCATCTTCCCTATCCCTAGCAACATCTTAGAGAAAATAATCAGGATGTGCAGATCATTTCTACGGAATGGTAGGAACAATGGTATGAGGAAGGCTCTTGTTGCCTAGGCTGATTTATGCAAACCAAAAACTGAAAGATGTTTAGGCCTTGTAGACTTAAAAGCATGGAACAAGGCACTCCTAACCAGGGTCCTATGGAACATCCACATGAAGAAAGACTCTCTATGGATTCAGTGGGTTCAGCACTATTATTTGATGAACAGAACTATTTGGGAGATCATGGCAAGAAAGGATGACTCCCCCCTCTAGAAGAAAATTCTAGAAATCAGAAATGGCTTGACTGGCCAGTCAGCTTCTACTCAGCAGGCCAGGAAAAATTTAATGGAATGGAAGGACCAGAATGATCTGTGCATAAAGAAAGTCTACAACTCAATCAGGCTGAAAGGAAATGTGGTCAGCTGGGCTTCCTTGGTGTGGAATGGTCACTACCCCCCTATTCACTCCTTTATTCTTTGGCTGGCCATCAAGAACAGGCTTCTCACAAAGGATAGACTACAGCTGGATGGAGAAGATAAACTCTGCCCTCTATGTAAAGAGCATGATGAGTCTAGGGAACACCTTTTCTTCTCATGCCGGATTAGTAAGGAAACCTGGGATACCATCAAAGTTTGACTAGGTTGCAGAAGACAAATGACAACAATTGAAAGTGCAATCAAGTGGACCCGAAAGGAAGTAAGAGGATCTGGCCCCCTAGCCATAGCAAAAAAGATAGCCCTAGCTTGCACAGTGTACAGTATATGGATGGCTAGAAATGCTAAATTATTTGAGTAAACCTCAGTTCAACCTATCAGCCTAGCCAAGAAGATCCAAACTGTAATTTATAGAATTGTGTATGCATTTAGCCCTGAGATTAGGCTTCTTTTGTAAGCTTTTTTTTTTGTATATGCTCTCATTGTAAATCCCCTGGGTATGCCCAGTGATTTTTTGTACATTTTTTTATTAATACAAGTTTTATTTACTGATAAAAAAAAGACAAGCAATTGTTATCAAGGTTCGGCAATAGCCTACGTCCCCGTGAGTTCCTCTGAACTCTCTGCACTAAATCAATGGTTCTTTACAATCCAGCAACCCTCTTTTCAAGAAACCTCAAGTTCTTGAAGAAACCAAGGAGAGAAGAAAGAAGATGATAAGAACTATTGCAATGCTCTCTATCAAATCTATACTACTCTCTCTTTACAACCAGCCTCACTACAATGAGTCCCTCTTGTGTTTTGTGTCTTTGCACTCTTACACAATTCTCTCTTGTATGTCTGTCACTCTTTACAATTGATCTCAAATTATGTCACAATGTTAATGAGAATAAAGCTAGGTGACCCTTTATATAGTGCACCAACTTCTTGTCCAATCTTGAGAGTCAATCTCCACCCTTAGATCTTGATGACCACTCAACCATGGCCCTTGATCAATCTTTAGTGATCCTATACATTTTGGATATGTCTCCACGTACTTAACAAAGTCTGAATCAAATGGACTATGTGTGCCTTCAAGGTGCGACCTGAAACAGGGCAAGGTGCGGTCTGAAACAGGGCACACATGTTGCCACTCTGTGAGCCACGGCCTGAGGTAGGGTGCGCCATGTCTTGGCCTTCCTCCAGCATTCCTCCATGCTAAGTGCTGCAGCCTGGACAAAGCTGGGCCGTGGCCTGACCTGATGCACATATTTTTAAGCTTGTGTGCTTAGGCGCACACACTAGTGTGCCTACCTTTGCCTTGCTCCAAGGTGCCGCGCACACTTGTGTGCACTTCTTTAACATGCTGAAATTTATTCTTCCAACCTTGGTTTAGACATTAACCTTGTTTAAACCATGTTTAAACCTTAGACAAATACCAATAAGACTGGAAAACAAAAAACACTAGAGAAAAACAGTAACAAGAAATATGTAAAGTAATAAACAAATAGAAAGGATATGTTGTGGGGTGCCTTCCATGAGCCCTAAGTTTTACGTCTTTAGCTAGACCCAGCATTAGTAATTGTGCCCAGCTAAGCACTCCACCATCTGATCAATAAATGGGAGTGGAAAATGATCATTCCTTGTGGTAGCATTCAACTTACGGTAGTCTAGACTCACTCTCCATCCTGACTGCACACGAGTTGGAACCAACTCATTGTCTTTATTCATCACTACCATCAATCCTGCCCACTTTGGCACGACATGAATCGGGCTCACCCACTCACTATCAAAGATTAGATAAATGATCCCTACATCCAACAGCTTAATCACTTCAGTCCTCACAACCTTTTGCATAGCTGAGTTGAGCCTTCTTTGTGGCTCCCTTGATGGCTTGGAATTCTCCTCCAAATGTATCTTGTGCATCACCACCGAGGAGATAATTCCCCTGATATCCTCAATAGTTCAGCCGATAGCTTCCTTGTACTTTCTTAAAATGTCCATTAATTTCTCCTCTTGAGCCTCAACCAAATCTAAAGCTATAATCACAGGCAAAGAATCTGCTGGACCTAGGAACTTATACCTAAGAATGTCTAGTAAAGGCTTAAGTTCCTTGTGGGGGGGCTCAGGTGCTGCGGTCTCCCCCATCTCACTGCTCTTCCAAGGAGCAGACTCCGAAATTGCATTTGCTTGCTCAAGTAACTTATCCAAATCCAAATCATCTCCAAACTGAGCAAAGCATGCCTCCAGGGGGTCCTCAATGCTTGATTCACCCATAGTCTCCTCCGTCTTACTGCTCTCCCAATGAGCAGACTCCAAGATAGCATTTGCTTGCTTAAGTAGCTTATCCAAATCCAAATCCTCTCCAAACTGAGCAAAGTATGCCTCCACAATGTCCTCAGACTGCCCTCCTTTCTTGGGCACTTGTAATCTCTCAGGGTAAGGAATTTTAGGTACAAATGACCCAAGAAGATCCTTAATAGTAGGTGTGGCTGTAGATGGCTCAGCATCTCTCTTCTCCTTGTTGCCACTTTCTTGCCCTTGCTGCATAGCAGGGTTCTCTTCCACTTGATTGTCCACTTGTCTCCCAGACCTCAATGTGGCAATTGATTGCATTTGTTCTTGTCCGTGCGTAGGAGTCGATGAATTTCCCACCCTAAACTGTTCCTTCGGGTTGGGCACAGGTTGACTGGGGAACTTTCCTTTCTCTCCTTTACCCACGTGACTTCTGATTTGATCTATTTGACTCTCTAGCTTGGCAATCGCTTGGGTGTTTACTATTTGCGCACTCCTTACTTCACTGATGGAGTGGCCGGTCATCTTCATGAAATCCTTGAAGGTGTCCTCCAATGATTATGAAACTGACGCTAGCGCTTGAGTGGGTGCTTCGTAAGCGGGTGATGGTATTGGATGGGCTGAGCAACCATAACTTGGAACTGGTGGAGGAAATCCGGGAGGGTATTGATTGTGAGCATGATGAGGGGCTCCTCCCTGATTTATCAGTTGGTTCTGCTTCCATGAAAAATTAGGGTGGTTCCGCCACCCTGGATTGTACATCTCATAGTAAGATCCATTTGATTGCCACTAATAGTCATTGAAAGCGTTCATTTGTTCCATGGGATACTCGGCAAAAGCCGACATAGATGGACAATTCTGTGCTAAATGCATAGGACTAGCATAGATGGAACAACTATCAACATTGAATGTATTGGCTGTATTGATGGACTAGCCGGTCATCTTCATGAAATCCTTGAGGGTGTCCTCTAAAGACTGTGAAACCGGCGCTGGATTCATCCACATTTTTTTTAATTTTAATTTTAATTTTAATTTTATTTTAGTTTTTTAATTTTTATTTTATTTTTTTTATGGGCAATTGCCAATAGAAACAAATAAACTAAAATAAAATTGCAAAAGAAAAACAAAACAAATGTGCTAACTAAACTAGTAGAAAAATAAAATCAATTTAGACAAAAATTTCACAAACAAAACAACTCCCCGGCAACGGCGCTAAAAACTTTTTGTGAGTTTTGAATTACTCACAAGCACACAAGTCATTTGCAATATAGTGTTGTGCAAGTGCGAGGTTGAATCCATAGGGAATTGCGTTGTGAAAATATTTTTATCTAAACTAACCCTCTTTTAACCTAGTTCCGAATTTTGAATTGTATCTTGCAAAGAAATATAAACTAAACTAAATTGATTTAAAAGCAACTAATAAAAACACTAAGGTTTTCTGAATCCACCCCACCAAAGTAAAGCATATATCTTCATGTTCTATATAAAAATAATCTATCAAATCATTCCATGAATCCACCATTATACAAATCACGGTAAATACCCAAACTAAACCAAAACCATCCAATGTATCCGTTTAATTCATAAATCACAATGGATATCCAATCTAATTTGAATGATCCGATGTATCCGACAGATGAAACACAAGGAATATCCAATTTAACAATTTAAAAGCAATCAATCATAAGATTTTACTCAAATAATTGAACAAAACATTTACACAAAAAAATATCAGAATTGTATGAACAAATCTGAAAATATTATGCCAAACAATGGTGAGCCTTCATCTTCAACCTTAGATGAAGATTTTAGCCTCTCATAATTATGAAACTAAAGTTCACAATAAAAGTGCTAAACATTAAACTTTCAAACTAAAAAAGAAATAAATTAAAACTGACTATACATTGGGAGAAATTCTACTCGTTGTTGGGCGACGTTTCCCTTTGTGGTAGCAAAGCCTTCGAGATCCACCAGAATGCTAGTAGAAGTCCTCTGGATTGCACCAAAATGGTACCAAGATTTCTATTTTAAGATGAAGTGAAGAGGGGCTTATATAGGGAAACACCACAAGTGCAATGTGTTTCCAATCCGATGTGGGATACTGTAGATTCCAGCTTTTGCTCTTTGACCTTTATCTACTTAAACTGCCATAACTTTCTTTAGAAAAATCATTTTTATGATCCGTAAAATTCTCCAGAAAATAGACATCTTGGTCTTTCCAAGCATATATGGATTATCTCCTAGTTCTTCCTGAATCAAGACAGTTTAATCCTCAAAAATGGCTGATCTGTCACGCTGAAATCATGCACAGCCTGACCTTTGTCTACTAAAATTGCCATAACATTCTCTAGAAAAATCATTTTTATGAGCCGTAAAATTCCCCAAAAAATAGACATCCAGATCTTTCCAAACTTATATGGCTCATCCCCTAGTTCTTCCTGAATCAATACAGTTTAATCTTAAAAATTGGCTGATCTGTATGAGCAATTCTAGCAATTTAGTGAAACTCCTTTCCAAGCTTGTAAACCTGTAAAACAACGAAAAACAACTCAAAGTAACAAATTCCTAAGCTAAAAAATGTAAATTAAGGTGCCAAAACATGCAATATTTGGCACTCATCAGGACCTTTACCATTTCCTTCTTCTCCTCATCGATTCCAAGACATTGTTCGTTGGAGAACTTGAAATGACCAGCAAGGGGAACCTTCACTGGTTTACCATCTTCCATAGAAGACCGAGAAACTTTCAACCTGTTTCTCTCCCTTTCCCGAATTCTTCTCATCTCAAGGATCTTTTGTGTAAGGCTAAGATCCTTCCTCTCGAACTCCTCACTGAGTTGAGATGTAAACCTTTTCATCCTCTCCCTACTGTTCCAAACCAACAGCATATCATTGGCACAAATGAGGATAATCACCACTTCATCCACCTTATGTCCAGGTGAGAAGGTTTCTATGAAACCCATGCCTTTCCTTTGCGTGAACCCCTTCGCCATCAGCCTAGCCTTGTTCTGAACTTCATCTCCTAGAGGGTACCCTTCTTTGATCTTGTAACTCCATTTACAATCCATAACTTTCTGTTTTCCCGGAATGTGCACCAATTCCCAGAAGTTGTTATTCCTCAAAGAATCCATTTCTTCCTCCATAGCTAGCTTCCATCTTAGTGAATCCTTATATCCCATGGCATCAATGTAAGTCTCTTGTTCACTCATCTCTCCTTCTATCCAAGGAGTTGCTGCATCCACAGCATCAACAAACCCATATCTTGAAGGTGGTCCAACCAGCCTTCTTTCCCGGTCTCTTGTGAGCTGATAGTCCTTCCGACTCTCTACATCATCTTCTTTCAGTTTAGCCTCCTCATGAGTGTCCTGAGCTTGGCATTCATCAATAGGCTCTACCTAGTCCGAATCCTCTTGCCTTCCTTGCTCTACCTGAACCGAATTCTCCTTGATGTGATGCTCCATAAATTCCGGACTGGTTTGCTCACTAGCCCCTGTAGGGTTAGTTTTCTCCAAGTAGAGAAATAACAATTCATTAAAAATAACATCCCTACTTATTATAAGTTTCATGCCCTTTTTTTCTAAGGACAACAAACTATATCCCTTAACCCCATCACCATACCCTAGAAATACACATTTTCTAGACCTTGGGCTAAGTTTATCATCCTTTTGATGTGCAAATGCAGCACACCCAAAAGTCCTAAAGTTGCTTAATTCAGGGGTTTTCAACTCCACATCTCCATGGGAGTCTTGAGCTCTAAAACTCTAGAGGGTGATCTATTAACTAAGTATGCAGCAGTAGACACAGCTTCCCCCCAAAAATATTTTGGTAAACCGGACCCAATTAACATGCACCTAACCTTTTTCATAAGGGTCCTATTCATCCTCTCAACAACTCCATTTTGCTGAGGTGTTTTTACAACAGTTCTATATCTAAGAATCCCATTTAACTCACAGAATTTATGAAAATCCTTATTGCAAAATTCTAAGCCATTATCGATTCGTAAAGCCTTAACTACCCTACCCGTTTGAGTCTCCAGCAACTTTTTCCACACCACAAATTTATTCAAAGCATCTGATTTATTTTTAAGAAAATAAACCCAAACCTTTCTTGAATAATCATCAATTAAAGACAAAAAGTAACTATTACCTCCCTGTGTTGGTGTTCTTGCTGGTCCCCAAAGGTCCGAATGAATGTAGTCAAGAATGCCCTTAGACTTGTGCACTCCGGTGTTGAAGCTGACTCGGTGTTGCTTCCCAAGAACGCAACACTCGCAGAAATCAAATTTCTCTACTTTGTCCCCACCAAATAGACCATCCTTGCTGAGAACATGCAGGCCCTTTTTGGCTCATATGTCCCAAGTGAATGTGCTAAAGGGCTGCCCTATCCATCTCAGCCATCAAGCTTGTTGCTTGATCTTTGATTTCTGTCTCTCCGATCATCTCATTGAGACCATCCTTTATTGCTGCTTTGATCACTATCAAAGATCCCCTGGTTACCTTGATCTTTCCTCCCTCTACTTTGTATGTGCACCCCATGGAATCCAGCTGCCCCAATGAGATCAAGTTTCTTCTCAAATCCGGAAGATACCTCACATTCCACAGCAGCCTTGTGACTCTATCAAACATCCTCAACTAGATGTCTCCTATCCCTTTCACTTAGCAAGAAGTATCATTCCCTAAGAAAACCTTTCCATCATTGGTTTTCTTGAAATTCTTGAACCAATTCTAGTGAGGGCACATGTGATAAGTGCACCCGGAATCCAGGATCCATTTCTCGCTGCCTTGCCTCTTGCTCACATTTGAGCACACAATAAGAACATCATCTTGCTGTTCTCCTTTGGCAACTGAAGCCTCTCAATTGTTTGTATGGTTTCTTCCTCTCTCATCCCATATCTTCTTCTTGCAATCTTTCTTGAAGTGACCCTCCTTATTCTAGTAGAAGCATCGCTTCCCTCCAAACTTCGGTTTGGAATGCGATCTCCCATGGCTCTGCCTTCTACCCTTTGATTTCTCCCGATAGTTTCCATGGATGCTATTGCTATACCGAGTTGCTGGCCTTCCTCTAACAAACAGCCCTTCTCCACTTTATGCTTCCCTCATCTTGGCTTTGAAATCATGAGCCCTTATAGCATTAATCACGATTTCTTAGGTTAGTGTATCTCTTCCATATTCAATTGCATTAATCAAATTATCAAAACAATTAGGAAGAGAATTCAACAAAATAACAGCTAATTGTTCATCCGGGAATGTTATGCTACAACTATTCAAATCTTGAACTAGCTTATTAAACACATCAAGATTATCTTGCAACTCTTTATTAGGATCCATTTTAAAAGCAAAGATTCTTTTAAGAAGATATACTTATTAGGGAGAGTTTTGGTAAGAAACAACTCATCTAGTTTCTTCCATATGACAGTTGGATCTTCCGAGTCTCCACACTCTCTTGTCACACTATCTGACATGTGCAAGAAAATGGTATTGTATGCCATCTTCTTCATCTTAATCCGCTGGACCTCCGTGATACTTGTTGGGAAAACATCATCTTCTCCAATAGTCAAGTCCACCTTTTGTTGCATAATAACAGCTTTGATCTTCCGCTTACAAAGGGCAAAATCTCCCTTTCCATCAAACTTCTTAACAATGAAGTTTGAACCCATCTTGCGGAGAAAATCCCAGACTTATGCAGCACCCACAATTGCTTTCCAACTTCTTCTAAATCTCAAGAACACGATCAGAGATTGATCTCAATACCGTTCTTGAATCACCCTCAAGAACACGATCAGATCTTGATCTTTACTCCGTTCTTGAATCACCTAAGAAGTTGATATTTGATTCTTGGATTCTTGCTCCGATACCTTCTGTTCCAACTCTGATACACGCTGTCCAAAGCTCTGATGCCACTGTTGGTGGTATCTCTTCTAGCTCTGATACCACTGTTGTAAAATCCTCAAGAAGCCCAGGTGGTGATCTTCCAAACACCCAAGTCTAAAATGACTTGTAATGATCAGAAACAGAAACAAAAATCAAAGAAAAGAAAGAACACAACAATTGTTATTGAGGTTCAGCAATAGCCTACATCCCCATGAGTTCCTCCGAACTCTCTGCACTAAATCAATGAGTTCTTTACAAATACAGCAACACCTAAAGCTCAGGTGCAAACACATATGGATGTGTGTCAAATGTGTGCAGATTTGAAGTGAAAGGGACCGAAGGGGGTCCTAATGAGAATTTGATTTTGAAATGAAATGAACCAAAGGGGGTCCTAACAATTTTTAAAATGAAAGAGCTTATAATTGTAGCAAATTGGAAGAAAGAATGTAACTTAAAAGAAATAAAATAAGAATCATGAAGAAACTAGGATAAAGAAGTGAATATTAAAACTAAAATAAAGTTCATCAAATAAAAAGTAAATTAGATTACCAAATCTATTTTCAAGGTGGTTTATACACATAAAGCATGTTAATATTTATTTTACAACCAAAAAAAATTAACTAACCATTTTGGCTAAGGAAAGTTTTTACGTGTGGGGATAATCCTTGAAGATTTCGTGTGCTCTTGTAGACTTGATGAATTTAAAAGATTGATTTAATTGGGGATTCGAAGACCAATACAAGAACATGGTTGAATTGATGATAGGCTCATTCTTTTGTTCTTCCTTTTTTGTTTACTCCTCTCCCTTTTCTTTTATCTTTACTCTCTCTATTCTTCTATTCATTCCCCTCTTTATGTGTTATGTTATTATCTTTGTGTTTAAAAGTGAGGGTATTTATAGGTGGAGAGTGGGTAGTCTAAGGGATTAAAAAACAACAAAAATAAGTGAAGAGAAAGGGTATGGCCGACCACATGTGAAGGAGAAAGAAGGGTGTAGTTTTTTAGGTGACAAAATGAAAGCTAGGAATGGTAAATGTGTTTAACAAAGAAAAAATGAAGAGAAGACTTCCTCTTTTAGTGGTCAACCATGGAGAGGATAAATGGGACTTTTTGAAGTTAAAGCATGAAGTAGAAGGTGTGTTTAACAAAGTAAGAAAGTAAGAGAAAGACTTCCTCTTTGATGGTTCTTGAAGAAGATGTAATCTTGAAGTGTAATGGTGGTCTTAACAAAGGAAAAAGAAGAGGAAGATTTCTCCTCTTCATGGCTGACCATTGGGAATGAAAAGGGGGAATTTTGAGGTGGAAGCTTGAAGAGGAAAGAATGTTTAATCAGATGAAAAAAAAAAAAGGCCTTCCTCTATTTGAAATCACCTTAGAGATGCCTAGGTGGTGATCTTCCAAACACCCAAGTCTAGAATGACTTGTACAAAAAGATACAGTAATCAAAGCAAGAAAGAACACAAGCAATTTGTTATCAAGGTTCGATAATGTGCCTACGTCCCTGTGAGTTCCTCCGAACTATCTGCACTAAATCAATGGTTCTTACAATTACAGCAACTCCTCTTCAAGAACACGATCTAATCTTGATATTAACACCGTTCTTGAAGAATGAAATAAGAGAGAAAAGAAAGTGATAAGGTCTTGAGTTACCTTGGAATTTTGCCTAAGAAAATTCCACTTATAAGTCCCTTGAATCCCTAATCTATACTACTCTCTCTAAACATCGAGCCTCTTTACAAGAAGACCTCTCCTGTGTTTAGTGTCTTTGCACTCTCACACACCCATGTGTTCTATTTCACACACACTCACATGTCATCACATGTTATGTCACACACTTGTGTTTCCACTTGTATCACATACACCTCTTTGAAGCTAGGTGACCCTTTATATAGTGCACCAACTTCTTGACCAATCTTGAGGGTTAATATCCACCCTTAGATATTGAGGATCAATCAACCATAACCCTCAATCAATTCTAAGTGATCCTGTGCATTTTGATCATGTCCCACGCATCATTTGAAATGCTGAAACAAAAGCATCAGGTGTGCCTCGTGCTGAGGCTTGGATCAGGGCATGCTGAGGCTTAGTGCTTCGTGCTGAGGCTTGGATTAGGCTAGGCCATGGCATGGACCAGGGCACGCTCTTCATCCTTTCTGGGTTCTGCAGTGTAGGGGGGGCTGAACTGAGGTGCACACCTCCTCCAGGACTCCTCTTTTACTAGGCGCCGCACCTTGGAATGAGCTGGGCAGCGCACACTAGTGTGCACTTGATACTGATCTTTCCTTGTTTAAACCTTAGACAAATACCAACAATCTCTACCTTTGTCTAAGTGTTTATACGTAAACCCATTGTGCAGAGAACTTAGTATCCAAACTCATCTTGAGTCACCATTCATTCGAATCCAATCCTAAGAAGTCTAAGGCAATGATTGAACTTGCTTAGAGGTAGAACTTTGGTACCTAAATCTGCAGGACTTATTTTCGTGGCTACATTGTCCACATGAATGCATCATTCCGTAACGTTTTCCCGAATGAAATGATACCAAACATCAATGTGCTTTGTCCTCTTATGGAACATCAGATTCCTACACAAGTACACCGTACTTTGGCTATCCGAATACACCACCATCTGCTCTTTTAGGACCTTCCACTCTTCTAACAACCCTTTGCACCACATAGCCTCCTTGATGGCTTCCGTAGCTGCTATATACTCTGCTCGGTTGTTAAGAGTGCTACCACCGGCTACCACTGAGCCTTCAAGTACCTCAACAACCACTTTATCCCAAGCCAAAGCTCATTTCCGGGATTACTCACAAATCTGCTGAGAGCACTAATTGCCTGAGAAACCTTTAACCTGTTTTTCTCCCTTTCTTGGATTATTCTCATCCTAAGGATCTTTTGTGCAAGGCTAAGATCTTTCCTCTCAAACTCCTCCCTGAGTTGAGATGTCAACCTTTCCATCATCTCCCTACTGTTCTCAACCAACAGTATCTCATCCGCATAGACAAGGATACTCACCACTTCCTCCACCTTATGTCCAGGTGAGAAGGTTTCTGTGAAATCTATGCCTTCTCTTTTCGTGAACCCCTTCGCCACCAGCCTAGCCTTATTCTAGACTTTATCCCTTGGAGGGTTCCCTTCTTTGATCTTGCAAGTGCACTTACAATCCATAACTCTCTATTTTCCCGAAATGTGCACCAATTCCCAAAAGTTGTTCTTCCTTAAAGAATCCATTTCTTCCTCTATAGCTAGCTTCCATCTTGACGAATCCTTATATCCCATGGCATCAATGTAAGTTTCTGGTTCACTTATCCCTCATTTTATCTAAAGAGCTGCTGCATTCGCAGCCGCAAAACCATATCTCAAAGGTGGTCTGACCAACCTTCTTTTTCGATCCTTTGTGAGCTGATAGTCATTTTGACTTGCTACATCACCCCCTTCTAGTTTAGCCTCCTCTTGAGTGTCCTGAGCTTCGCATTCATCAATGGGCTCTACTTGGTCTGAACCCTCTTACCTTCGTTGCTCTACCTGAACTGAATATTCCTTGATGCTATACTCCACAAATACTGAATTGGTTTGCTCACTAGCCCCTGTAGGGTTAGTTTTCTCCAAATAGGGAAATAACAATTCATTAAAAATGACATCCCTACGTATTATGAGTTTCAATCCTTTTTGTTCTAAGAACCACAACCTATACCTCTTAGCCCCTTCCCCATATCTTAGAACCACACATTTTCTAGATCCTGGGCTAAGTCTATCATCCTTTTGATGTGCATACACAACACACCCAAAAGTCCTAAGGTTGTCCAACTCAGGGGGTTTACCACTCCATATCGAGAGTCTTAAGCTCTAGAGGGTGATCTATTAATCAAATATGCAGCAGTAGACACCGCTTCCTCCAAAAAATATTTGGGTAATCCGAATCCTATTAACATGCACCTAACCTTTTCTATAAGGGTCTTATTCATCCTCTCAGCAAATCCATTTTGCTTAGGGGTTTTCACAACCGTTCTATGTCTTAGAATCCCTTTTAACCCACAGAATTGATCAAGTTCTTGGTTAAAACATTCTATGCCATTATCAGTTTGTAACACCTTAACTACCCTGCCCATTTGAGTCTCCTCCAGCTTTTTCCACACCACTAATTTATTCAAAGAATCTGATTTATTTTTAACCAAATAAACCCAAACCTTTTCTTGAATAATCATCAATTAAAGACAGAAAGTAAAGATTACCTCCCTGTGTTAATGTCATTGCTGGTCCCCAAAGATCTGCATGAATGTAGTCAAGAATGCCCTTAGACTTGTGCACTCCGGTGTTGAAGCTAACTCGATGTTGCTGGTCAAGAACATAGCTCTTGTAGAAATCGAGTCTTTCTACCTTTTCTCTATCAAGTAACCCATTCTTTCTGAGAACTTGCTGGCCCTTTTCGCTCATGTGTCCCAAGCGAGTGTGCCAAAGGGCTACCTTATCCATCTCAGCCATCAAGCTTGCTGCTTGATCCTTGATGTCTATGTCTCCGATCATCTCATAGAGACCATCCTTCATTGCTGCTTTGATCACTATCAAAGATCCCTTGGTTACCTTGATCTTTCCTCCTTCTGCTTTATATATGTAACCCATAGAATCCAGTTGCCCCAATGAGATCAAATTCCTTTTCAAATCTGGAAGGTGCCTCACATTCCTCAGCAGCCTTGTTATTCCATCAAACATCCTTAATTGGATGTATCATATTCCCCTCACTTGGTAAGAAGTTTCATTCCCCAGGAAAACCTTCCCATCATCGATTCCTTGAAATTCTTGAACCAATCTTGGTGAGGGCACATGTGATGAGTACACTCGGTATACAAGATCCATTTCCTGTTGCCTTCTTGCCCCTTGCTCACACTTGAGCACACAACAAGAACATCATCATCTTGCTGTTTTTCCTTGGCAACTGAAGCCTCTCCATTCTTGGTATGGCTTCTTCCCTCATCTCTCATATTCTCCTTGCAATCTTTCTTGATATGACCCTCTTTATGGCAGTAGAAGCATCTCTTATGGCTTTCTCCTTTACCTCTGTCCCAGTAGTAGCCATGTATGTTACTGTGCACTCTCCCATGGATTTCTCCTCTACCTCTGTCCTGGTAGTAGCCATGTATGTTGCTGTGCGCTCTCCCATGGCTTTCTCCTCTACCTCCGTCTCGGTAGTAGCCACGTATGTTGCTGTGCACTCTCCCATGGCTTTCTCCTCTACCTCTAACCTAGTAGTAGCCTTGTATATTACTGCCATATCGAGTTGCTGGCCTTCCTTTAATGAACAGACTTTCTCCACTTGATGCACTCCTCATCTTGGCATCAAGATTATCTTGCAACTCCTTATTAGGATCCAATTTAAGAGCAAAGATTCGTTTACTAAGATACCTCTTATTAGGGAGAGTCTTGGCAAGAAATAACTCATCTAGTTTCTTCCAAATAATAGCTGGATCTTTCGAGTCTCCGTACTCCCTTGTGACATTATCCGACATGTGTAGGAAGATAGTGTTGTACACCATCTTCTTCATCTCATTCCGCTGGATCTCTGTGAGACTTGCTGGAAAAGCATCATCTTCTTCAATCACCAAGTCCACATTTTGTTGCATAAGAACCGCCTTGATCTTCCACTTCCAAAGGATAAAGTCTCCCTTTCCATCAAACTTCTCAACAATGAAATTTGAACCCATCTTGAGGAGAAGATCCCTGATTTATGCAGCACCCACAATTGCTTTCCAACTTCTTCTAAACCTCAAGAACATGATCGAAGATTGATCTCAATACCATTCTTGAATCACCCTCAAGAACACAATCAGATCTTGATCTTTACTCCATTCTTGATCACCTTAAGAACACAATCAGATATTGATCTCTACTCCGTTCTTGAATCACCTAAGAAGTTGACCTTTGATTCTTGGAGTCTTGCGCTGATACCCTCATGTTCTTGCTCTGATACCCGCTGTTGTAGCTCTAATACCACTGTTGTGGTATCTCCTCTAGCTCTGATACCACTGTTGGAAATCACCTTGGAGATGCCCAGGTGGTGAAGTTCCAAACACCCAAGTCTAGAATGACTTGTACAAAAAGATACAGCAATCAAAGTAAAAAAGAACACAAGAAATTTGTTATCGAGGTTCGACAATGTGCTTACGTCCCCGTGAGTTCCTCCGAACTCTTTGCACTAAATCAATGGTTCTTACAATTACAACAACTCCTCTTCAAGAACACGATCTGATCTTGATCTTAACACCATTCTTGAAGAATGAAAGAAGAGAGAAAAGAAAGTGATAAGGTCTTGAGTTACCTTGGAATTTTCCTTAAGAAAATTCCACTTTCAAGTCCCTTGAATCCCCAATCTATACTACTCTCTCACTAAATATCCAGCCTCTCTACAATTATATCTCTCACACACCCATGTTTTCTATTTCAGACACACTCACATGTCATCACATGTTATGTCACACACTTGTGTTTCCACTTGTATCACATACACCTCTTTGAAGCTAAGTGACCCTTTATATAGTGCACCAACTTCTTGACCAATCTTGAGGGTCAATATCCACCCTTAGATCTTGAGGACCAATAATCCATAACCCTTAATCAATTCTAAGTGATCCTGTGTGTTTTGATCATGTCCCACGCATCATTTGAAATGCTGAAACAAAAGCATCAAGTGTGCCTCGTGCTGAGGCTTGGTGCTTTGTGCTAAGGCTTGGATCAGGCTAGGCCACAGCACAGACCAGGGCACCTTCTTCATCCTTTCTGGGCACCGCGGCGTGGGGGGGGGGACTTAGCCGCAGCGCACACCTCCTCTAGGACTCCTCCTTTGCTGGGCGCTGCACCTTAGAATAAGCTAGGCCGCGGCACACATTGGTGTGCACTTGATGCTGATCTTTCCTTGTTTAAACCTTAGACAAATACCAACATCCTCTTTGGTGGTTCTTGAAAAAGGTGTAGGATTTAAGTGTTATGGGTGTTTTAATCAAAACAAAAAAGAAGAAAAAAAAATTCTTATTAAGGCGCACACATATGGCCAACCACATGGGAAGGAGAATGGTGCAATTTTTTAAGGATTTTGACACATAGGAAATAGTAAAAGCTCGAGAAGGAAATTTTCACTTATCAAAGCAAAAGGGGAAGAAGAAGACTTCTTCCTATGGCACACATGGAAGGAAAGAAAACTACAGTTCATTAAATGATAAAGTTATTGTTTTTTTTTTTTTTTGTGGAGAAATGTGTAGTTTTTTAAGTATAGAAGGTTGATTTTGACACATGGAAATGGGTAAAAGATTAAGAAATAAAAATAGGTTTAACAAGGCAAAAAGGAAAGAATAAAATTCCTTAATTTTGGCACACAATGGCCGGCCATTTAAGGAAGAAATATTGCAATTTTTAAGTGATAAAGCTGTTATTTTTTAAGAAGAAAAAGTGGTGTTTTTCATGGAGGAAATGTGGACTTTGACTCATAGGAAGGAATGAGAGCTTATAAGGAAAACTATGCAATTAACAAGGCAAAAATAAGGAGAAAACTTCTCATTTTAACACTCACATGGCCCACCATATAAGGGGGAGAGCAAGAAAAAAAATTTTAGTTCAAAAGAGAGAGAATTTGTCTTGAAAATTGGAAATTCAAAAGATGCTAAATGGGGGGTAAAATTGAAAATTCACTCATTAAATTGGATGGCCTACTTTGGCTAAAATTGTTTTGGGCTAGCAAAAATTAATGGGCTTTAGTGGATTTTGGGTTATGCAAAAATGAATTGAAGGCTTTAGTCTTGAATTTGGTGGAATCAAATATGACCAATTGATTAGAGCTTAAATTGGATTTAATGGATTGAATAGAAATGGCTTAAAATTGGTTCTACTCTGCAACTAAATTCAAACCTTCAAATTTACCAAGTCTGAGCACAATGGGATCAAAGATTTGTCATAGGAACCTGAACAAGACTTGTTTAAAATTTTGGAATGAGATTGGGTGTCTACAAAACATATATGTTTTTTGAGTACCTTGTTATTTGTTTTGATCAAGTCTTTATCTTGTAGTGATAGTGACTGATTCTGTGTAATTAGCAGGGTTAATTTTCTACTACTTAGCAGGGTTAATTTTCTACTACTTGTTTATAGTGATAATATTTATTGTAGTGATGATTTTTTACTTTGTTTATAGTTATAGTTTAACTACGTTGGGTGGTTTGATTATTGAGGATGGTTTCATATGGGTGAAATTGATTTGGTTAATTCATGTTTTGTATACACAGCTGAGTATAAGGTTCTTGGTAGATGGTTTGATCATAGAGTTAAGATGAATACTGTAGCATGGAATATGTTTTTTGAATGAAAATGCAGCAAAAAGTGGGCATCTGATACAAATTCTAACCACTATGAATAAAGTAAAGGCCTCCAATTCCTTAAATGTGCTTCACTTCTGCTCAGAAACCAATAAGTAAATACATTCTCTGATGGTTACAGACTTAACTTATTAATATTAAGAGGAGAAATTTGATTCAGTAATGAGATAGGAACGATGGCAGCTAATACTCTTACCTACACCACCATTTTATTGCTTGGCACAAAGCTCAACATACCCACTAATTAGACAATAATTCAAATATTAAGAATAAGTCAAAACACAAAATTAACAACATGTCACCAAGGTTTCCAAAGTCCCAACATCTTCACTTAACTGAACAATCAACGAATTAGAGATCAATGAGATCAGCATTCTAAGTAAAAAAGAATATAAACCAGAAGCAACCTTTCTATTAATCAATGAAAACTCCTCCAATGCATCAATGTGAGAAGTTTCTTCCTCCAATTCAGAGGTTCGGTCTATTTTCGCTATCATCGTCATGTACATAGACATATAAGCATCAAAAGGTCGAGAATGTTTTGTAGAAATTTTGTTTTTTTGACTAATTTACTGAAACATGATTATACAACCTATAAATTTCTTTATAATTATGATGCTTTAACCTTTTAAAATGAATTTATGCTAGTTATTAAAACATAATACGAATCTAATTTTATGTTGGTCTTTTGGATTGAAAAAGAGGGGAAAAAGATGCAGCCAACAAAAACAAAAGAAGGTACATTCTTAATTTTTTTTTAAAAAAAATTATGGATACAATCCTACAAAGGAAACAAAGAAAATCTAAACTCTTGGGAAAGAAATTCCAATACCATCAGCTATAAGAAATAAAATACAACCCAAAGGAAGGTACATTTTTCACAAACAAAATTAAAAGATAGAAATTAATTAGAATAGGAACCTAATTAAAACTAGTATTTATTTATTGTTAAGCATGATCTTCTTCTTTCATCTCATATTTGTTTGTAAGACCAGCTTTTCCATTTCCACATCTTCCTCTTCTATCTTTCCGGTTTCATCTTCATCAATCTCACCCTTTAGTGGGTTTTTTGGCCATCTCCTTCTCTTCTATGCAAGAATTTTCTCCTTACCTCTTCTAGGATCCTTGTGATTGCCAACAGTTAATTGGGTTTAGATTTGCTATATGAAATTTTGGGGATTTGGGGATTTTATTTGAGGATTAGGGAAGACCTGACATTTGTAAGGGTGCTTCATTTTGGCACTAATTTTTTTTGGGAACAAGCCTTTCTCATGTGAGAAGCATGTGATTTCCTTTTTGTAATTTTTCTTATTTTGTTGAGCATATTGGCCGAAAATGGGTATAAAGAATTGATTGCAACTAATTCATAGTTCAAGACGTTTGGATGTTAAATTAATAGTTCAGGGAGTTAAGTGCAACACATTAATATTTAAATGACTTACAGTGCAATAAACCCTAAATATTCATACGACAAAGGTATCATTAGAAAAGTAAAATATATTACTTATTAATTATTTAATTGTGGAAAGTAGACAATATTCCGTGACATCCCAAAAAAGAAACAACGATTAATTATCATGAAGATCTCACTTGTAAAGTTATCAAATGGTAGAAGAGAAATTAGGGGTGAGCATGGAACTCGGTTGACCCGCGAACCCGACCTAAACCGATATTATGGGTTGGGTTGGGTTATGTCATTTTAGAGATTAGGTTGGGTTGAGTTGAGAATATTTTGAACCTGATGGGTTGGGTTGGGTCATGGGTTCAAAATTTTCAACGTGACCCAAACCGGTAACCCGATCAAATATATAATTATATATTTTATATTTACTGAATATAAATTAGTGTATAAATAATTATAGTATAATTGTAAAATATATAATCGTAAAATGTTCATTCTACTAGTGTGCAAAATTATGCATGTACAATTAACCCGGTCAAATAATTATAGCAAATACTCCAATGTCCAAGCAAGTCTCATATTTTCCAATTACTAGATTTTAGTTTCAAATATTTACACTAGAAACAAATACTTATTTCGAGTTATGAAATAGTTTTCATAATTATTCTTAAGCATGACTTCAGTCAGAATAAATTGATGTACAATTAACCTATGCTGACAAAATTTTGATTTCTTGTACCATTGTAACTATAAAATAAACATATAAATTAACACTAACCTACAAGATTCCAGTTGGGATCAATGTATGTAGATAAACTTATATTCCAAAAAGATGTACCATAATGTTGATGGAAGAAATGTTGAATGTATGATAAAGCTTAGTAATACCAACTTGCTGGAAGCCTTTCGTACAAACATTATTGAACCATTCAATTTACCTCTTTGTGACCTTTTAAGAGCCCTCATGCCGCTTCAAAGTGCATTAAAGCATAGTCCAAAAATTAGATTGATTAGTGAGAAAGCACTAGCACGGCCAACAAATGTTGAGTTACTAAAATATATTATTAGGAACTGTCCAGAAATCCAGATTTCCTTCATAATTGAACAGTCTTCTAAAGTAAATTAAATTCATATTAACTAAAGCAGTTCCTAGCACAACATTCAGATGAAGATTGTGTTTTTCAATATAACAATGAATCCATATTCTAACATCAAGGGCTCCAGGTTGTGAGCATGCAGATAAGCAATTGACCATGATCACTTCATCAGGCTCTATATTACTCGCTTGCATTTTATAAAACAATGCAAAAGCATCCTTACCAAGTTTAGCTTCAACGTAGCTTCCAATTATGGCATTCTATGGCACAACATCCTTCTTTTACATGTCATCAAAAAACCAAATTTAGCATAGTCTACAACCATTGTAGTTCATGAGACAATTTTTCTCTTTTCAATGTTATCAAATATTCTTTGTGCTATCAGGCACACATATTTTACTTTTAATATGAATGAATTTAGTTTTGGATTTAATAGAATATTTTTTTTGTTATGTAATATGTATGGTTTAATTATTTAGTAAAAAAATATATCAACCAGGTGACCCAAACTGACCCAAACCGATTTGAATGGGTTGGGTTGGGTTGAGGTTGGATGAGTTCATGGGTTGGGTTGGGTTGAGAATTTTTCAACCCGGTATGAATGGGTTGGGTTGAAATTTTAGGATAACCCAACCCATACCGACCCATGCTCACCCTTAAGAGGAATGCTAAGCACAATCGCTTAAGCAACTACCTTCGCCCTTCTCCCTATTAGATTGCTATGTGTACTCCACTCTGTATTGGATTACCGACAACCATTTGCTCCAAGTACAAAGAAGAAAAAGAAAAATATTCTTTCTCTTATCTTTTTTACACAACTCACTCTCTCTCTTATCTCTAACTCAAACAAAAGTAATTTTCATTTGCAGATCTAGCCGTTCTCTAATCCGTTTGATTTTTGTGAATAAAATGATTTTTTTTTTAAGTTTTCAAAGATTTGTTTCAAAATCTATGAATTTGTCAAAAAAAATTAATCATAGAACGATGAAAAAATTACTTAACTCTGGAAGTCTTTTAGAATCTAATGTAACTACCTTTTTCTTCATTTTCTCATTCATTACCATCTCTAAAACGAAAGATCCATTCAAAATTTTAAAATTTATCAATTACTTATTACAAATTTCATAAAATAAAAGGCACTCAGATTTATCATAATTTTCAAATCCAATTTATTTCATAAATTAAAAGAGTCTTGGGTCCAAATGAATAGCTCAACACTCATTAATTTTAAGATGAATTCCCATACTCAAAATGATAATGAGAGAAAGAGGGTCCAAGAATGAAAAGTGATGTAAAAAAAAATTTCAATCCAATGACATAACGACACGTGAAACCTTTCAAGAGCGAAAAGGTAAATTCATAGACAAAACAGAATGACCAATTGAATGGCTACACATAGTGAAGGACATAATGATGATTTCATTATGGAATCCTAATCCTATTAAAACAGTCATGCTTATTGATAACCCAGTCTTATCAGAATATCACTACAAGAAAAGGTCTTATCACTGATGGATTTTTCCCATCGATGAAAGCCCAATATCCCTCGGCAATGGTCATCACTGAGGGATACCTCTCAGTGCTAATCTCTTCAATAATAGACATTTTTAGCAAGGGCAACAAAAATTTGTCAGTGATACTGTAACGACCCATCTTGGGTTGGCCACCCTCAAAATGGTGTCATCACATTTTGAAAATCCAGCACAACACATATATGCAACAATAAAATAAATAAATAAATAAAACAATAGAAATTTTTATATTAATCCTCAACCCTCAACAGGGGAGATACATCAATATGATATTGACTTAAACATTTTACACAACGTAATATGCATGAATATTTACAAATAAATTTTTATTTTATTTTATCTTTAGGTTGAGGATGTTGACATGTAGGTGGCTTACAGAAAAAAATTTCGTCTGACTCTCAACCCACCAGACTATTTGTCCTGCCTGCTACCTGAAATCATTGTGCAATGAGGGGTGAGCTTCACAAGCTCAGTGAATTAAATTTACTAGAAGTATTCAATCTATATAAATAATCTTTCAATATTAAATCAATTATATTTCACATAACTTGATAATAGCATTCTACTATCACTACACATATCATAAGTCTCATTCTCTATCAATCTCTTCTTCTTATATATTGGTTCACCTCAAGACCATCAATTTTCTCATAATTACCTCGTAATGAGGTTCACAGGAAAAAGTCTACCATTTAGATGGTTCATATCATATCATACTTCTATGTTACTTTCTCACCATAAATGTCTCTTTCTGAGACTCATTCATTTATAAATAAATTCACAAAGACACACAACACATCAGCATTTCAGTAATGCAAATCAATATTTAAAACATATGCAATGCATGAATTATTATTAGGGAACGTCTTCCCACATGTCAACATGTTTTTATTATCTTAGATCGGCCCCCTTCCGGTTCTTTTCTTTTATTTAATGCATATACATATGAACAATGATATGAAATATGCATATGAGCAATAACATAAAAAGAACAAACATGAATTCAAATATTTAAATTGGCTATTCTGATTTTTCTCAAATTATATAAAAATTTCCACTAAATTCCTCTCATCATAAATCACATCAAATCATCCATCAAAGCTTGTCAAGATTCACTAAATTTCATATTCTCATAATTCGTATCAAAACATCAACCATAGCTCATCAAGAATTTCACTTGTCACTTTTATTATTAAATCAACTTATTATTCCAAAATATTATTTCTCACCTAATAATTTTTTACATATCCAAAATTCCTATCATACCTATAAATCATTTTTTTATCTACCACCAAAGCATAAGTTAATAATTTATTTTAATATTATCACTAGATATTTCATTTTTTTCCTAGATTATTTAAAGTAAATCTAACTCACCACATAGCACTTAAAGCTACCTGTGGATTACCTCATTGCCTTTCCTGTTCCTCTCAGAAATTATCTCCGGTTGTTGATCGTCAACACCTAACATAATATTTATATTAAATTTTTGGTATATTCTTCAATTCTTCATAAACCACACAATTTGAAAATTCCCACTTTGAAATCCGAGAAATTTCATGTATGCTAAAAATTCAAAAATAAACACTATGTTATTACCTTCTGATTTTCTGATAGCTTATCGTGACTCTCTATAAAATTCCCCCGTAAACCCCTTCAAAATTTTGCTCTTTCAACCTTTCTTTCGGTCCCCAAGTTTTTAAAGAAATAGAATAATTGAAGGAAAACTAAACGAGATTTTGTAGGTATATATACATATAAATTACGCTAAGTGTGTATGTGTGTGTGTGTGTGTATGTGTGTGTGTGTGTATATATATATATATATATATATATATATATATATATATATAAGTTTGTTACTCAGTAGTTTAACATTTTTGTTGCCTCCTAATTGCAAGGCGTAAGACATGCATACTCTTTACTTAATTTGGCAGCAGGTGTTCACCTGCTGCCACGTTTTTAGGTTTGTTTTTTTATTTTTTCTTTTTGAAACTTTTTTTTCTTTTTCTTCTTTCTTGTTTCTAGATGTTCGTTTTTTTTTCTTTTTCTTCCTTCTTGTTTCTGGACTTCTCTGGACGTCCGTTTTTTTTTTAAGAATTGCTTTATTCAAATAACAATAAACCTTTCACAAATATTTTATTTTAATTCCACATAATATTTATTAAATTACTTTTTTACCCTTACTTTACGAATACGAGTATTACAATTCTACTCACCTTATAAAAATTTTGTCACCGAAATTTCCTTACCGAACTCCAGAAATAAAAGTGAATAATACTTCTTCATAATTGTCTCACACTTTCACATAATCTCTTTAACATCCTTATTTTGCCATTGAACTTGAACTAATGAAATTATTTTATTACATAAGACTTGTTCTCTTTTGTCTAAAATTCTCACTGGTACTTGTATATGAGCCCAAACTTTCTGAACTTCTATAGTTTATATCAAAATATTATAATATTCATCATGTAAATACTTTCTTAAAAGTGAAACATGAAATATATTATATAAATAATTTAATTCTGGAGGCAAGTCCAGGCTACTCACAACTAGTCCAACTTTTTCAACAACCTCATAGGGTCCCACTTACCTAGACTCAACTTTTCTTTCTTTTTGATCCTCAGCTCACCTTTTCATGGAGATATTTTTTAATTACACCCAATCACCTACTTGAAATTCAAGAGATCTTCTTTTAGTATTCAGCATAGCTATTCGGTTTATTCTGTGCTGCTTTATGGTTCTCTCTAACCAATTTGATCCTCTCAATTGTTAGCTCAATAATGGATGGACCAAATATATTTCTCTCTCCCATTTTTTCCCAACATATAGGAGTTCTACACCTCTTACCATACACTGTCTCAATCGGTGCCATCCCAATACTAGTTTGATATTGATTATCATAAACAACTTTAATCGATGGCATGTAAGCATCTCAACTTACTGAGAACTCATCACATTTGCCCTTAACATATCTTCTAGTACTCTAATAATCCTTTCTATCTGAGCATGAAAAATTATATTAAATTGAAACTGTGCACCCGTGGCTTTCTAAAAGCCTCTCCAAAACCAAGATGTAAATCTAGCATCTCTATTTGACACTATGCTCCATGGTACTCCATACAACCTCACAATCTTAGCTACATCCCTCTTCAATCCTGACCATCAGAATTTATGTCTCGATCCTCTATACATCTTATTGTTACTTGGTTGCATCGAATCTACATCATCATGTGCCTTTCTCATTATCTCATTTCTCAACTCCGCATTATTGGGAACACAACTCCTATGTTCCACTACCAAAATATTCTTACTTCAAATTTTGAACTCATATTGCTTTATAGTAAGCACTCAATGCTTAATCTTTTCTATCTCTTTATCTCTACCTTACATTTCTAAAACATTTCACTATGGATGACTGTACAACCATATTTGTTAACCATGATCCTCTTTCACTGATATTCAACTTTATTCTTATCTTTCTTAAATTTATCATCAATTTTACATCAGGACTCCCCATAGCAATTAACCTTCTTGTAGACTTTTTACTCAATGCATCAGCTATCACCTTCGCATTTTCTAGATGATAGTGAATTGTACAATCGTAGTTACTAATCAATTCCATCCACCATATTTGCCTCAAATTTAACTCTCTGGGAAGGTAAGTATGTCAAACTCTTATAACCTATGAATATCTCATAAGTGGCTCCATACAGATGATGTCTTCAATCTTTAAAGTAAACACTATAGCAGCCAACTCTAAGTCATGAGTAGGGTACTTTCTATCATGAATCTTTAATTGCCTAAAAATATAGTCCACAGCTTTCCTATGTTACACATATCCCAACCATTGATGCGACGCATCACTATACACCACAAATCCTTCATCAGCAGAAGGAAACACCAATACTGGCGCTGTAATCAATTTCTCCTTTAGAAATTGGAAAAAAAATTTCTCACACTTTCCTAACCATACAAATCTTACACCTCTTTCCTGGTCAGTTTATTTAATAGTATTACAATAATAGAAAATTTCTGAAAGAATCTTCTATAATAACCAGCTAACCCTAAGAAGATTCTAATCTCAGTCACATTAGTAGGTCTCTCCCAACTTAACATTGCCTCTACCTTTTGTGGATCAACTGTTACGCAATTTCTCGATATTACATATTCTAAGAAAGTTATTTCATTCAGCCAACACTCACACTTAGAGAACTTTGCATATAATTTCTCTCTCCTCAGAATCTCTAACACACTATCTAATGTTTCACATGTTGTTCTTCCTTCTTAGATTATATCATAAAGTCAAATATAACCATAAACTTGTTAAGATATAGTTTAAACACTCTATTCATCCAGTCTATGAATGTTTCTAGAACATTAGTTAATCCAAATGACATCACAAAAAGCTTATGACCATAACGTGTCCCAAATGCAGTCTTAGGCACGTCTCCCTTCTCTATCCTTAACTGGTGATAACCTAATCTCTGGTTTATCTTAGAAAACACTCTCACTCCTTGCACTGCTCAAACAATTCATTTATCTTGGATAAAAGGTATTTGTTCTTATTCAACTATTTATAGTCTATACACAATCTCATTGTTCCATCTTCCTCTTTCATGAACAACACAATGGCTCCCCAAATACATTAGGTCCGATAAATTATTTATCAAGAAAATTCTTAAAATGGTACGTTCAACTCTCTTAATTCAGCTTGTGTTATTTTATCGGGTGCTATAGATATGTGTGTTGAACTCAAAATCACATCTATATGAAACTAAATCTCCTTACTGGGAAACAATCTGGACAACTCTTCATGAAACACTTCATGAAAATCTTTCACTACCAAAATTTCCTTTAACTTCCTATTTTCCTTTTTATAATCCATTATGTATGCCAAATACTCATCACAACCCTTCTTTAACCATCTTCTAATGGTCAGAGCACAACAAAATAGTTCGAGATTATCTTATGTTCTCTTTGAAAGTTAAAGTCCTCATGTCCATATCTTGAACACTACCTTCTTTCTAGAACAATCAACCTAAGTGTAATACGTCGACAACCAATTCATTCTCAAAATTAAATGAAATTATATCATATTCAAAGATAATAAATCAGCTTCATATTCTTTGTCACTGATACAAATCACACAACCCTTGTAAATATTTATGATTATCACTCTATCTCTAATGAGAACTTCAAAAAGAATATTTTGCATCTAAGGGCTAATACATACTTCAATAGACTTTATATGAATACTGGATGCAAAAGAATGGGTTGCACCAAGATCAACCAATATTGATATATCCACCTTCTCTATATACCAAGCACTTTAATTTAGAATAATTATGGGATAAATATCTTATCGGATTACATCTATAACACATTCTAATATTTTCATCACATTATCACATCCTCTAAGTAGTACACTCCCACATTTACAATAACTTCTAGTTCCTATAACCTATCTCTCAAATCTAAGGTCCCACCGATATTACTCTGAGCTATAGAAGCAACAGATTCTGCTTGCCTCTGACTCTGTACTAAAGTTCTCTATGACAAGGAACGCCTCATCTAGGTGGTCTCCCACCCTGCACATTCATATCGATACCATCTCTAGGTTCCTCAAATCTAGGCCTCTTCCGCCGATTCCTCCTACCTCTGATTTCCATCACATCCTTCTCAATCTGAGGTGCTATATCCACCAATCTAACACAATTTATATGCCTCATGTAAGATAGTTTTGATCAAAACTTAAAATATAGTTCATCTATGAACCTCTTACACTTCTTCTCTTCTAGGTTTACCATTTCTGGTACAACCATTGACAAGACCACAATTTGCTATCGTACTGAGCCACAGTCAACTCGTTTTCCTCAAATAAATAAAATCTCTATCTTGTTGGGCTATAAAGGTCTAAGAAAAGTATTTATCAAGAAAATCTCCCTTAAACCTATTCCAAGTTAAGGGTCTATCAACATATGCAACTTACTTTAGGAAGAGTATCCTCTCATTGATCTAAAGCTTCTCTTTCTAAGTCAAATGAAGCAAAAGTGACCCTCTACCTGTCAGTCACTGGTAAAGTATCAAATAGTCTCTCTACATGTTTCTCCCAAAACACGAGCTTAAAAGGATTCATAGATCCTTTAATAACAAAGCATTCAACTTAATAATCTCCTTGCATCTTATGCATAAACTCACTTTTCAACTTTTTGAACATTTGCCATTACTGGATTTACAACAACCTCAGGCACTATTCTAGCCTGTTTATCAAGTCTATGCTATAGGCTACCAACTCTATTATCTATTACATTCATTTTATCAAGAGCATGTGTAAGAGCTTATCTTAGCCCATCTCTTTCAACTTCGAATTCTCTCACACCTTTACTAAAATCAATTATACTGTCAACGCATTCCCTTTTAGGAACCACAAATTCAGACTCAACCTCATTTTGTCAAAAATATTGGTGGTCTACCACGCCTTCTCCAATCAACACCTCTGACTCTAGCTCTAGCACATCCACGTGTCATCCTCAGATTGTTCATTAAATATAATTTATTTTAATCTTCCACTTTTTTTTTTTATGCAGTCTACAGAATCATAAAACCTAATGCTCTGATACCAAAATTGTAACGACCCATCCTGGGTTGGCCACCCCCGAAACGGTGTCATCACATTTTGTAAATCCAGCATGACACATATATGCAATAATAAAAAAAATAACACCAATACTATCTTGGTCACTTGCACCACTATAAGAAAATTGATTATCACCGACAGATTTTTCCTATCGTTGTAGGGTCCTCTGCCGTCAGTAATACTTATCACCGAGGAACTTCCCTCAGTGATAACCTCCTTAGTGTTAAGCTCCTCGGTAATACCTTTTTTATTGAGGGCCAAATTATTCCCTCGGTGATAGGTTATCACCAACAGCTATCACCAAGGGGTCCCTCGGTGATAGTGTTTTAAAAAAATTATTTTTTGTCTTTTTTAAAATAATAATAAACTAATCTAACCAACACCGAGGGATGGCCCGTTGAAAATAATAGTACTTATCATCGATAGAGAATTATTTTTTTTTAAATGGACTAAGTTCAACACCGACGGATGTGTCCCTCAATGATAATTATTATCACCGACGGCAACAATCCCTTGGTATTAATGTGCAATACTATCATCGAGGGATTGATCCCTCTGGGAAAGTAATTAATTTCTAAATATTTTTATTTTTTGTTTTGATTTTCCCTATTAAAATATATTCAACTGCTTCAAATATTAAAAAAATATAGAATACAACTAAATCGAGAAAACAAAATATTCAGTAAATTAATAAAATATAATATACGAATGAAAATACAATCGATAATCGAATATTCCCCCTCAAAAAAAGAATCAAATATTCCAAAAAGTCTAAAGACAAATGTCTAAAAAGAAATATAGGTGAGGTCAGGTGTATGTCACCATCGGGGTCACATGCTCAATATCCTCCTCTCAGCTGGATCCTATATATAACAGATAACATGGTCAAATATATATGTAAACCAAAACAAAAACTAAATAATTTATGAAAATAAAATCGCTAAGTTATATACTTTGTGAGTCCGCCTCATCCGTTACACTTTGCTAAGCGGTCGTGACGGTAAACCCTCATCGTCCATTACCTAGGTTATCTACTTTTTTTACCTTAAAATTGCGAAGTTATATACTTTTTGAGTCTGATACCTCTCAAGTTTGTAAATAGTGATCCGAAATGGATTTTGTTTGTTCCCATAAGTTATATTCTACCAAACAGATGTGACGGTAAACTCGTATCGTCCATTACCTAAGCTATCTACTTTTTGACCTTAAGACCACTAAGTTACATACTTTTTTCATACCGAAACCTCTTGGGTTTGTAACCGATGATTTGAAATGAATATTTTTTGTTCCAACAAGTTACATTCTACTAAATGGACGTGACGGTAAACCTGCCTCGTTTGTTACCAAAGTTATCTACGTTTTTACCTTAAAACTGTTAAGTTATATACTTTTTTAGTTCAAAACCTCTCGGGTTTGTAACCAGTGATCCAAAATGGATTCTGTTTGTTCCTACAAGTTACATTCTATCAAAAAGATGTGACAGTAAACTCGCCTCGTCCGTTACCTAAGTTATCTACTTTTTTTTATCTTAAAACGGTTAAGTTATATACTTTTTAAGTCAGAAATCTCTAGGGTTTGTAACTGGTGATTCGAAATGGTTTTTGATTATTCCCATAAGTTACATTCTACTAGACAGATATGTGGATAAACTCGTCCCATCTATTTCCTAAGTTATCTACTTTTTCTACCTTAAAACCGTCACGGTTGGTAACTAATAATGTAAAAAAGTTCAATGTGTTTTACTTACATTAAGTCATGTGGTAGGATCTGTCTTAGAACCTCTCGGGATCAACATCGATTACAATATCTACTCCATGGACTTGAGATGTGAATGCATGTCATCCACCCTAGTGTTCACTCATGCCAACTGTGACTGAAGCTCCTCGATTCCTGACCTATCATCATTTATTCGTTGTTTCATTGCGCTAACATAAAAAACAAGTCAGAACCACGATGCAATGGATATGACGGAGCAACTGTTGCTACCTAGAGAGCTATTACCAAAGGGGTGACTGTCTATCATGACCCCAAATCTATAAAATCTCCCTATCTTCAGCCCATTTAATGCATACAACCACTCAGCGATGTCGATCTCAGGCTGTGAGGATGCTTCAATCTGACCACTATTCTTATCTCGAACAAGCTGGTCAAATATTTCCTACATTACAAACAAATGTATATGATTAATAATTTGTTCCAAACTATATTGAAACCAACAATTATTTTGCATATAAGTAAAAAATATATTTTATACATACCATCGTGTCCCTGGACTTGTTATCGGCGTAATCTCCTATCTTTTTTATTGGCGTTTGTGCATCCTGTTAAACACTTCAACAGGTGTGGCATCTTTGCCCAACTTTTGGGACTAATCATTACAATTTGTAAGGAAAAGTGGATATATATATATATATATATATATATATATATATATATATAAATTTAGAGAAAAAAAAGAACACATATACCAATACACTCGTATGGACATCTGTGTTGATGGACCCCCTAACATGGTGAACATGCCAATCATCGCCCAACCGTCTTTTCACCGATGTAGCATTGGAGCAATGAGTCCACATATCTATTGCCTAGAAATTAACCAAAGCATCCCAGTGCTCAGTGGGGATCTTGTGACCTCTTCCCCTGTCATTCCCACTCCAACCATACCAGTTTTCTTTGTCCTCGCCCATCTGATGCTTACACTTATCCTGTAATTCATTCATCCAGTCAGTGTGACAAGCTTCATCGATCTTATTATGAACAAACCTAGCAGACTCAAGCTCTTCGGGGGTCACAAAAGTGTAGCACATCTAAGAAACAACCAAAATATGATTAGTTTTCAATTATTTTATATATAGTACAATCATAGAATATATTATAATAGTAAAACTAAAACAAATTAATTGAGAAAAAAAGTAATACCAGAAAATTATCCCAAATAGAGTTTTGGATGTCGGTAGTGTATTGATAGTAACTGTTCCATAGGCCATTCATGTGCTTCCTCACTTGAGTCGAAATGTTTTTGGAGATATCTTTGCTCCCATGGAATTTACTACATTAATAAACAAATATGTACATTAATCTATATATGACATATATTAATGTATATTAATGACATGAATAATATGCAATGAACATGTATAAACACCTATCTTCTTCTTCTTCTTCTTCTTCTTCTTGCTCCTCTTCCTTATCTTTTTCCTCTTCTTTCTCATCTTCCTCATCTTCTTCATCATCTCCCTCTTCTTCTTCTTCTTCTTGCTCTTTTTGCTCTTCTTTTTCTTTTTCTTCTTCTTTTTCTTCTTCTTCTCCTTCTTCTTCTACTTATTCCTCTTTTTTTTCTTCCTGTTCTTCCTCTTCTTTCTCTTCTTCTTCTTCTTCATCTTCATCTTCTTTTTCTTCCTCTTTTTCTTTTTTCTTTTCTTTTTCTTCATCTTCTTCTTCTTCCTCTTCTTCTTCTTCCTCTTATTCTTCTTCCATTTCCTCTTCTTTTTCTTCTTCTTCTTCTTCTTCTTCTTCTTCTTCTTCTTCCTCCTCTTCCTCCTCTTCCTTTTCTTACTCGTCTTCCTTATCATCTTCTTCTTTTTCTTTTCCTTTTCCTCTTCTACTTCTTCCTCTTTCTATTCTTCTTCTTCTTCTTTCTCTTCTACTTTTTTGTATTATTATTATTATTCTTCCTCTTCTTCATCTTCATCTTCTCCCTCTTCCTCTTTGTCTTTTTCTTCCTCTTCCTGTTCTTCATCTTCCTGTTCTTCGTCTTCCTATTCTTCGTCTTCCTCTTCATCATCGTCTTGTTCTTCATCTTCCTGTTCTTTATCTTCCTCTTCTTCCTCTTCTTATTCTTCTTCTTCATCTTCTTCTTTTTCTTCTTTTTCTTCTTTTTCTTTTTCTTTTTCTTTTTCTTTTTCTTCTTCTTCTTCTTCTTCTTCTTCTTCTTCTTCTTCTTATTCTTCTTCCCTTTTTTTTTCTTCTTCTTCCTCCTCATCCTTCCCTTCTTCTTCTTCCTCTTCCTCTTTCTTTTCCTCTTCTTCCTCTTATTTTTCTTCTTTTTCTTCCTCTTAATCTTTGTCATCTTCCACTTCCTCCTTTTCTTTTTCTTCTTCTTCTTCTTCTTCTCCCTCTTCTTCTTCTTCTTCTTCTTCTTCTTCTTCTTCTTATTCTTCCTCTTCTTCTTTTTCTTCTCCTCTTATCATTCTTTTGTGGGAGCACGTATAACAGATGGATTTACTTCTTTCATTACACTACTAACATTATAAATGATACCTGATATATGTATATCATCGTCTAAGATTGTTTATCTTGAAACAGATGGTTCATCCTCATGGAAATAATCCGTAACTATAGGCATTTATCATCATCTAGGTCTTGATACAAAGGGAATTTAACATTGTTGTTAGCCTTCATTTTACACACTCCCACCAATCATTTCTTCATTTCTTATTGGAAGGTAAGCGTTATAGTATACTTGTATTGCTTATGATGCCAACACAAATTGTTCGTCTGATATAAGCCTAGATTTATACTTAATATCTATGAGACAATGTCGATCTATTTGAAGTCCATTCTCATAATCAAACCAATCAGATTTGAACAATATAAAGTGCTTTTAATCTCTATATATTGGAGCTTTATAAATTCTGTCAACTTCTCGTAGAAGTCACGTTCATATTCATCGTAACAACTACATTTCACAAGTACACCACTATTCATTGTTTTCATATGTTGTCCATACTCTTTGGTGTGAAACTTGAATCTGTTGACATAATATCTAAGATGATACTTTACACAATTCATCGGGCCAGCGCCTATCACTCGTATTTACTTGTCAATTGTTTTATCTGTAGTGACCTATAATTAAAATACATAATTACAAGATACTTAAATATCAATACATTATTATATAATAAATATATACTAATAATATTTATAATATATCACCTAGCATTGCTTACAAGATCCCGAAACCATTTTACGAAGTTTATCTCAAAAAGCTTCTCAATTTGTTCGTTAGTTATGCCTCGGTCCGCACTCTTCAAGGACTTATCATATTGTCTACAACAATGATGATGGTGAATTAATTATTGTCTAAGATATGCATATATGGTAATAAAATACATTAGATTTAAAAATAACAATGGCACTCACTCCATATATGGCCTAATTCCAATGTAATTAAGGAGAACATAGATCTCTACGGCCTTTAGCACATTGTCATACAAGACTCTAATTGTCTCACGACCAAAAGCATGACCTGAATAACTAAAAATAGATAGCCACTCTCCTTGATCCACATTTCCCCCGTTGTTGTTGTGACCGACTCGACTCATTTTTGTCTGAAAAATTATGTAGAGCCTGACTCCTTCTTTTAATTTATTTATTTAGTGGCCTAGTAAATTTAAATACTATGTGGGTATTTTTGAGATCTTAATAATTAGTGATGAGTTAATTGGTTGGGAACTTGTGAAAAAAAAGTTTAATTTGGGGTTTAATTACAAAAATTAGAGACTTTAAGGGGTGAAGCCAAACCTAGCCTTTTTCTTTGGTAAGTGGTATAAATAGGTAAGGATGAGAGAGCTCTTCATTTTCAACTCTTCTCTTTTTTCTTTCAAGACAAACCTAGCTTTCTCTTTTCTCTTTTTTCTTTGATTTTGTTGAGTTCAAGTCAAAAGATCTTAAGTAAATTGTCTTCCTTTCATATCTCTCAAGATTCTTTAGGTTTTGTTTCAAGATTTTGGATTTAGATTTTGTTCAAGAAAGAATTTAAGAAAAAGTTAGGTTTTTGGTTTGAAGAAATGAGTTTTGTGCTTGGTTATGGATTTGAAGATTCTAACTTGAAAGATTTGTTATGGGTAATGTAGAAAATTGATTTAAGGTCTTGGAAAACTTGTGCTTCAAAAGAGTTTGGAATTTTATGAAGATTTGATTTGGTTTTCAAAAGGAAAAGGTAAGATTTTCGCCAATTTCTGAGCTTTAGACCTTAGAATAGTCGACTGTCATGATTGCAAAGTTGATTGTGGAAGAGGTAGAGAGTTCAGTTCCTTAACACAGTCGACTGTGCAAATTAGACAATCGACTGTTCTTTTCTTTCCAAGAGCCCACAATCGACCTTGTAGTTAAACAATCAACTATGAAACTCTCTGAAAGTCCCACAATTGGCTAGGGAGTTAAACAGACTACGGTGAAACTCTCTAGAAGTCTCACGGTCGACTATATAAGTAAGACAGTTGACTGTGCAACCTTGTTTTCAGATTTTCACATCAAATTTCTCATTTTCTTTCTTGTCACAAGTGATAATTAGACGAATTAAATAATTGATCCTAATTTCTTAAGTTGAGTAATTAGTGTGTAATTGTATACACCTTGGAGGTTAATTTTAATCGATGAATTCTTTAGGTGTGTTTAAAGAATGTTCTAAAGGAAAAGAGGTGATTCAAGAGTGAAGGCTTAGCCTCCAAGGTGAGTTTCGCCTTAGTCTTACTAAGCATGAGAATCTTGAATGAAATTAAAAGCTTAGATTATACATGTTAGTAAGGAATTAAGCATTTTATGTATTATAAAATAAAAAACTTAAGGAGTATAAGATGCATGTAGATAATACTTGTGCATTAAAAATATATACGTTTGGGGGATGTTGAGTATAATTAGTTCATGAAATGTTTATTGAAAGGTTATATTACCAATAATGCTTTGTATATTTGTATCACTTTTGTTGTTATTGTGTAATGTGGAATGAATGGGTTTATTGAGTATTTATGTAAATCTCACCCGGTAAAGGGTATAGAGGAGTTATTAGTGTGTTAAATGTTATAACTCTATCCAATGAGGGATACAGAGGAGATCCTTGTTCTTGGAAGTGGGGATCTTGCTCTATAAGGGGTAAAGAGAGGATCTAATTTATTTAAATAGGAGATGTCCAGATATTCATGAACTACCTGATTGATAGGGTAAAGAATTGAAGTGATTGAAGGAATGCTTTATGTTGTATCATATTCATGCTTAAGTTGTATATTCATAATCCACGAGCCTTATAAATTGCTATATACTATATTAAGAGGTAATTATATAAAATCTGATTATGTACTAAACCCGCAAGCTTTTTAGCTCACCCCTCTCTCTTACTATTTTAGGAAGATTATTCGAGGACCTTGAACAGTAAGTGAAGAAGCAAAGAAGAAAATTCTCTAGGTGGGTCCATGTGTTGGCATCCTCGTCCAATCCTTTTTGTAATAGAAGTCTAGTATTTTGTAATAAGTTGTATACTTTGAAGCTTACGTTTCATGAAATGCCTTTTTGCAAAGTTAATAGATTTTATTATGGATCGAAGTTGTACTTATTTACTATGATATACATATATTATCCAACGTCTGCGTTAGACTCTATTCATATTATAATTGTCTAAGTGCTCAATTCTGAAACGTAAGGATGTTATCTCAAGCAGGGCCCGCTCGGGATGGGTCATTACATTTTTGGTATCAAAGCTTTAGGTTTAAGATTCTGTAGACTTTCTAGGTCTAGTGTTGTCATTTCTAAATAAGTTCTTTCGTGTAGGGTTTGGGGATGCCACATAGACGGAATAGAGGTAGAGGGAAGGGTGCGGAATGTGCTTGAGGAAGGGGTAATGCCCCAACTTGGGGGTGTGGATGTCCCTTTTTGCATAAGGTTGAGGTTGATGTGGAACCTGAGGTCCCTAAAAAAGAATATATTGGTAGTGCAACCAATGTTACTAGTAGAACTGCTAAGGATACTGTTGTAGAGAGGGACGAGTTACGAGAAACCCTAGCCTAAGCATTGGGAAGAATTGAGGAATTAGAGCATTAGTTGGAAGGGCAAGATAGTCAAGCTTTTGAGTTATCTGAAGGTCCAACAAGGATTCTTAAAGAGCATGGCGTTCCAGTAAAAGAGTAAGATCTGAGACGAGAAATAAGGGGAGATTTGTTTGCCTGGTTTAATAAGTTGACACCCCTAGGTTTCAGTAGTGCTACTAACCCCTTGGATGTAGAGAAATGGATCCAGAAGATGGAACACCTTTTTAGAGTATTACTAGTTATTGAAGTGTAGAAAATGGTCTTTGCATCATTCAATTTAGAAGGAGAAGCATCGAATTGGTGGTAAGATATCTTACTTAGGTTGAGTGGAGATATAGATCGACCCTTGGATTGGGAAAGGTTTAAGCAAGTATTCTTTGAGAAGTATTTTCCTGAAACTATCAAAGCTTAGCTAGCGAAGGATTTCATTCATTTGAAGCAATATAGCATGTAAGTGACACGGTATGACGGGAGGTTCATTACCTTGTCTAGGTTTATCCATGAAATGGTGAATAAAGAGGAAAGGAAGTGCAAGCAATTTCTTGATGGTTTGAACTACGATATTCACTTTTGACTCTCTTGTTTGGAACTTCCCACTTATGCGAGGTTAGTGGATAAAGTGTTGCGGGCAGAGAAGGATGTGATAGAGAGGAAAAGACGATGTGAAAGGCAAAAGAGAGGTAAGTCGAAAGGTGTTAGGAAGAGTGGTTATAGATTTGGATTCAAAGATAGCCGCCCTCCTCAGAGAAGTAGATCAGTTACTCAAAGAGGATAACATGTGAGGAATAAACCTTTCGTAGTGAATCAAAATCAATAAGATAGGTCAGTGACATTAATTATTTAGAGTTTGATAGGAGGAAACTAAAGAATTATAGGACAATCAATACTAATGGGAGCTTAGAGCAGAGGAGCGGGTACTCAAGACAGAAGAGGTAGTGTGGTCTCAAGATCATGTTCCAGGGCTTGTTTCCAATGTGGTCAAATGGGCCATTTTTCATGGAACTACCTTAATGGGTCATGTCATCATTGTGGTTTGACAAGACATCTCCCTAAGGATTACCCTATGATGCATAGTAGGGAATGTTTTGTCTGTTGTTAGAGTGGCCATATGGGTTAAGAATATTGGTCGAAGTTCAAATCACCTCGAAAATGTGAGTACTACTAGGGGTCCTAGTAGAGGCCAACCAAGTCGAGGTAGTGGATTTGGAGGTGGTAGAAGTGGGCCTCAAGGTCAAGGGGTTGTACTGGGGAGAGGAAATACAAGTCAGAATCAGTAGGGATAGAGTCGTGTCTATACCATTTCCTAGCAGGAGGCCTAAGCTATGCCTGATGTTGTGACTAGTATGGTTCCTAGTTTTAGTAGAAATGCTAGAATATTGATTGATCCTGGAGCAACTTATTCATTTGTATCTACTTTAATTATGCTATTTTTTATGCATCTAAAGTACGTTTGGATAACAATTTTATTGTTGAGACTCCCACAAGAGAAAAAAGTATAAATTGAATGGTTGTACCGAGATTGTACCTTGAAAATTGGAGATAAAGAATATACGGTGAATTTCTTGCCTTTAGCGATGAAAGACTTTGAATTGATTTTGGGTATGAATTTGTTAGCCTCATATCATGCTTGGGTGTATTGGTTTAAAAATATGGTGATCTTTCGAATTCGAGAGAAGAGGAATTTACAATTCAAGGGGAGCGTAAAATACTTTTTCATTGTATTATCGCTGCTATTTTAGCTATGAAACTATTGAAGAAAGGGCGTGAAGGTTATCTAGCTTATTTAAGCAATTCTAATGAGGAAAGAGTGAAGATAGAAGGAATACCTGTAGTGAAGAACTTCTTAGATGTTTTTTCCTGAGGAATTACCTAGTTTTCCACCCAGTAGGGAAGTTGAATTCTCTATTGACCTAACCTCCGGTTCCACTGCCATTTTGATGGCCCCTTATCGAATGGTGCCGATAGAATTAAAGGAACTCCAAGTTTAATTGCAAGAATGATTAGATACGCAATTCATTCGTCCTAGTATATCACCTTAAGGAGCTCTAGTTTTGTTTGTCAAAAAGAAGAATGGGACCTTGAGACTATATATTGATTATAGGAAATTGAACAAGATTACAATACGTAACTAGTATCCTTTGCCAAGGATTAATGATCTGTTTGAACAATTGCAAGGGGTAAAAGTGTTTTCCAAGATAGAGTTCAGGTCAGGATACCATTAGTTGCGAATTAAGGATTCAAATGTACCAAAAATTACTTTTCGAACACGATAAGGTCATTATGAGTTCTTAGTTATGCTTTTTGGTTTAACGAATTCCCCCACAAATTTTATGGATTTGATGAATAGAGTATTCAAGCCCTTCTTAGATAAATTTGTCGTAGTCTTCATCGATGATATTCTAGTGTATTTGAAGAGTGAAGAAGAGCATACTAAACATTTGGAAGTTATATTGAGAACTCTTAGAAAGGAGAAGCTTTATGCAAACTTCAGTAACTGAAAGTTTTGATTAAATAAAGTAGCATTTTGGGGACATATAGTGTTAGAAGCTGGTGTGGCGGTAGATCCTAAAAGGTCGAAGCGGTTTTAGGTTAGGAGAGACCTACGAATATGACCGAAGTGAGGAGTTTCTTAGGATTGGCTATCAAAGATTTATTAAGGAATTTTTGCTAACTATAATTCCTTTAATTAAGTTGACGAGAAAGAGAGAGAAGTTTGTATGTTCAAATGATTACAAAGGAGTTTCTTACTATTGAAGGAAAAGTTAACAACGACACCCGTGTTAATCCTTCCTTCAAGTAATGAAGGGTTTGTGGTCTATAGTGATGCATCGAATTAAGGTTTAGGTTGTGTCTTAAAGCAAAATTGGAAGGTTATGGCTTATGCATCTCGATAGTTGAAGAATCATGAAAAGAATTACCCCACCTATGATCTGGAGTTAGTAGCAGTAATTTTTGCACTAAAAATTTGGAGACACCACCTTTATAGAGCTAGTTGTGACATATTCATGGATCACAAGAACCTTAAGTACTTACCCACCCAAAGGGAGTTAAACTTGAGACAGAGACTATGAATGGAGCTAATTAGTGATTATGACTATACTATAAACTATCATCCTGGGAAGGCTAATATGGTGGCGAATGCTTTAAGTCAAAAGTCTTGTAGTAAGTTGGCAAATTTGAAAACCTACAGTTTGGAACTAGTAGAGAAATTAAAGAGCTTGGAAGTGAAACCAAAAGTGAATACCGGTGGGGGACTAATAGCTAATATGGTAGTGAAATCACCTATGGTGTATCGTCTCCTAGATACTTAAAGTAGAGATGAGGCATTATTTTCAATAAAGAAAGAAGTTTTAGAAAGTTGGCAAACAAACTTCTTGGTAAGAGAAGACAGCATGCTAATGATGGGAATTATAACTTGCGTACCTAATAATTTGGAGTTGAAGAAGGAAATTTTGAAAGAAGCTCACAATGTTGTTTATTCCATGCACTCGGGGAACAACATGTTCTCTTTTTTCTTTGATTTTGTTGAGTTCAAGTGCAAAGATCTTAAGTAAGTTGTCTTCCTTTCATATCTCTCAAGATTCTTTAGGTTTTGTTTCTAGATTTTGGATTTAGATTATGTTCAGGAAAGAATTTAAGAAAAAGTTAGGTTT
The DNA here is from genome assembly GCA_023935145.1 of Bretschneidera sinensis. Taxonomy (NCBI): domain Eukaryota; kingdom Viridiplantae; phylum Streptophyta; class Magnoliopsida; order Brassicales; family Akaniaceae; genus Bretschneidera; species Bretschneidera sinensis. The sequence goes on from CM043697.1 coordinate 78,743,941, forward strand.
ATATTTGAAGAAAGGAGTTTTGTGCTTGGTTGTGAATTTGAAGATTCTAACTTGAAAGATTTACTATGGGTAATGAAGAAAATTGATTTAAGGTCTTGGAAAACTTGTGTCTCAAAACGGTTTGGATTTTTATGAAGATTTGATTTGGTTTTCAAAAGGAAAAAGTAAAATTTTCTCCCATTTTTGAGCTTTAGACCTTTAGACAGTCGATTGTGGAATAGGCAAAGAATTCAGGTCCTTAACACAGTTGACTGTGCAAATTAGACAGTCAACTGTGCGCTTTTTTTCCAAGAGCACACAGCCGACTGTGTAGTTAGACAGTCGACTGTGAAACTCTCTGGAAGTCCCACAGTTGACTGTGTAAGTAAGATAGTCGAGTGTGCAACCCTGTTTTCAGAATTTTACATCAGATTTCTATTTTTTCTTTCATGTCACAAGTCCTTAAGGATAATTTGATGAATTAAATAATTGATATTAATTTCCTAACTTAAGTAATTAGTGTGTAATTGTATACACCTCGGAGGTTGATTTTAATCGATGAATTCTTTAGGTGTCTTTGAAGAACGTTATAAGGGCAAAGAGGTGATTCGAGAGTGAAGGCTTAGCCTCCAAGGTGAGTATCACCTTACTCTTAATAAGCATGAGAATCTTGAATGAAATTAAAAGCATAGATTATACATGATAGTAAGGACTTAAGAATTTTATGCATTATAAAATAAAAGACTTAAGGAGCATGGGATGCATGTAGATAATACTTGTGTATTAAAAATCTATACGTTTGGGGGATTTTGAGTATAACTAGTTCATGAAATGTGTATTGAAAGGTTATATTACCAAGAAAGCTTTGTATGTGTTGTATTACATTTGTTGTTATTGTGTAATGTGGAATGAATAGATTTATTGAGTAGCTATGTAAATCTCACCCGGTAAGGGGTAGGGAGGAGGTATTAACGTGTTAAATGTTATAACTCCGTCCAGTAAGGGGTAAAGAGGAGATCCTTTTTCTTGGAAGTGGAGACCTCACTCGATAAGGGGTAGACAGAGGATCTAATTTATTTAAATGGGAGACGTCTCGATGTTCGTGAACTATCAGATTAAATGGGTAAAGAATTAAAGTGATTGAAGGGCTACTTTACGTTCTATCATATATCATGATTGAGTTGTATATTCAGAATCAACGAGCCTTATAAGTTGCTATATATTGTATTAAGAGATAATTATATAAAAATTGTATTATGTACTAAACTACCCGCAAGGGGTTTTATAAATGGATTTCTTTGATTACTCCGAGTATTGTGATTACTTACTGAGCTTTTTAGCTCACCCCCTCCCTCTTACTATTTCAGGAAGATTATTTGAGGACCTTGAACCATAAATGAAGAAGCAAGGAAGAGAAGTCTCTAGGTGGGTTCATGTACTAGCATCCTCGTCCAATCCTTTTTGTAATAAAAGTCTAGTAATTTGTACTATGTTATATACTTTGAAGCTTATGTCTCATGAGATGCCCTTTTGAAAAGTTAATAGATTATGTTATGGATCGAAGTTGTACTTATTTACTATGATATACATATATTATCATACGTCTGTGTTAGACTCTATTCATAATATAATTGCCTAGGTGCTGAGTTTTGAAAAGTAAGGATGCCATCTCAAGTAGGGCCCATTCGGGCTAGGTCATTAAAATTTGGTTGAAAATATTCATAACAGAAATTGGAGATTTCTTTTATGATGTATGCCTTAACCATGGAACCTTCAACGTGCGTATTTTTTTCAAGCCTTTTTCTTTAGGTTTTGCATACATATACAAATTTATTAAAATGGAAGAATGATATGAAGTGAAAAGACTTTAACAATTAGCAAAATTATTGATATTAACTCTCAAACAGATACTGATAAGTGTAATTTTTACATGATTTTTATTTCTCTTTTACTTATTAAAATTTTTAGTTTTCCTTTATTTATATTGATTTGATTTATATTTATTTGATTTTATTTCTTTGTGCCACACTTTTTTCCTATTTTGTGTTATATTTCCTTTTAGTTACTTTCTTATTTCATGTTTTCCTAGTAGTAGAAGTATTTCTCATTTCAGTGTCTTTCCTTTTCCTAGGCTGCACTTTTTCCAATTTTGTGTTATATTTCCTTCTAGCTACTTTCCTATTTCATGTTTTCCTAGTAGTAGAAGTATTTCCCACTTTAGTGTCTTTTCTTTTCCTAAAAGGAGTAGTATTAATGTACTTTCCTTTTCTTTTCTAGGAGTTTTCCTATATAAGGTCAGCTGCCCTTACCTTGTAAGCACAACAGATTTTTCCTAGACAAGAGAATAAAGAGAGAATAGAAGGAGGACGGCTGCCAAGTCTCAATGAAGAGAGATCTTCAACAATCTTGAATGTTTTATCCACTTATTTCAAGCAAAAGAGTTTTATTCTCTTCTCTTTAGTTTTCTTTTGATGCATTCCAATAAGAATGTGGTTGATTTCAGATTTGTTGTGAACTAATTTTATTTTTCCAGGGCTTTGATGTAGTCTAGCTTTGAACACACAATTTAAATTCAAAGTTATTTTATTTAAAGTTTTTTTTTTTTTTATGTTGAGTGTTTATACTTGATCTTATTGCTTACAATTTTCTATGCAACTATTGTTTGATTTATTGAATCATAATGAAACCGAGAGGTAATTTGTGATTCAGAGCTTTTAGGATTAAACACCATTAGTTGAGCGAAAGATAGAGATACTTTGCCGTGATTAGTGTGATTTTAGATTAAGAAAAATCCAAAGTACTTAATGAATCTTCAAATAATTTAATTTACACAGAGATATGATGAATTTTTAGGTGAAGATATTTCTAATGTTATTCGAGAGAAAAAATTGAATAATTAAGGGATTTATTTTTCATTGACTTGAAAGGTGGAATTTTATAACAATGAATAATAAATTGTGTGAGATTAGCTAGGTGAAATTGAAAGCTCTAGATTTATTTTTATTATCTCTACAATCTTAAGTTTTAATCTTTTTTTTTTAAATTTGTTTTTATCAAGCACTTTAGTTTAATTTAGGTGATAAAGTCTTTAAAATTCCGGTTTTATTTCCAACTAGTAAATAATTTGGTAAATTTCAATACTCAATAGCATAATTAGTCCTTGTGGGTTTGACTCTTTGTTCTTTAAAACTTTACTACTTGTTGCGATTTTGTTCACTTGCAAATATTTTCACACCAAGTTTTTGGCGCCATTGCCGAGGACTAATTATTTGCAATTGATTTTGGTACTAGCTAGATTGTTAGTAATTTGGATTTTTTTAACTATTATTTTTTAGATTGATGATTAGATCTCAGTTTTGCTTTTCTTTTATTTTTATTTCAGGATTTAGAAGTGTATGCCCCAATCTAAACTCTTGGGATTTGTCTAAGAACTAAAGAGAGAAAAATTCAGCATCAGATGTAGGTGTGCGCCGCGACGCCCAGTAACTAGAGGTTCTCAGCCTTGTTGTGAACCATGGTATGCCCTATTCTGGGTCGCGGCGCCAGGCACACTTGGTGCCTTTGATTTAGCATGTTGAAATGGTGCGTGGGACTTGGTCAAAACGCACAGGATTACTTAGACTTGTTGAAGGGCTATGATTGATTGGTCCTCAAGATCTAAGGGTTGAGATTGACTTCAAGATTGGTTCAAGAAGTGGTTGCACTATATAAAGGATCATCTAGAAGCAATTCAAAAGGACATGTGAGCATCAAGAAGGTGTGTGAATATGCGTGAAATAGAACACATGGTGTGTGAGAGTGCAAAGACACTAAACACAGGAGAGACTCATTCAAGAGAGACTGGTTGTTTAGAGAGAGAGTAGAATAGATTGGGGATTTAAGGGCTTTGTAATTGGAATTTTCTTGGGGAAAATTTTAGGGAAACACTTAGTCCTTATCACTTTCTTTTTCTCTTCTTTCGCTCTTCAAGAACTAGAGGATTCTTGAAGAGGTGTTGCTATAATTATAAGAACTCCATTGATTTAGTGCAGAGAGCTCAAAGGAGCTCACGGGGATGTAAGCACATTGCCGAACCTCGATAACAGTTGCTTATGTTCTTTCTTTGATTATCTAATTGTTTTTTGTTGTTTGTTGTTTGTTGTTTATTACAAGTCATTCTATACTTGGGTGTTTGGAAAGATCACAACCTGAGATTCTGCAAGAAAGTGATTTTCCAAAAGTGGTATCAGAGCTCGATTCCAAGAATCAAAGGATTCTTTGGTGGTGATACAGTGGTATCAGAGCTATAACAACGGGTATCAGAGTTGAACAAGGGGTATCGGAGCAAGACTACAAGAATAAAAGAAAACTTCTTGGGTGATTCAAGAACGGAGCTGAGATCAAGATCTGATCATGTTCTTGAGGTTCAAGAACGGTGTTGAGATCAAGATTTGATCGTGTTCTTGAAGTTTAGAAGTTGGAAAGCAATTGTGGGTGCTGCATAAATCTTAGAATTTTCTCCGCAAGATGAGTTCGAACTTCATTGTTGAGAAGTTTGATGGAAAGGGAGATTTTACCCTTTGGAAGCGAAAAATCAAAGCGGTTCTTATGCAACAAAAGGTGGACTTGGCGATTGGAAAAGATGACGATTTTTCAGCAAGTTTCACGGAGGTCCAACGGAATGAGATGGAGAAGATGGCGTACAGCACCATCTTTCTGCACGTGTCGGATAATGTCACAAGGGAGTGCGGAGGCTCGAAAGATCCAGCTGCCATTTGGAAGAAACTAGATGAGTTGTTTCTTACCAAGACTCTCTCTAATAAGATATATCTTCTGAAACGAATCTTTGCTTTTAAAATGGATCATAATAAAGAGTTGCAAGATAATCTTGATGTGTTTAATAAACTAGTTCAAGATTTGGCTAGTTGTAGTATAACATTCCCGAATGAACAATTGGCTGTTATTTTGTTGAATTCTCTTCCTGATTGTTTTGAAAGCTTGATTAATGCTATTGAATATGGAAGAGATACACTAACCAAGGAAATTGTGATCAATCCTAAAGCCAAGATGAGGGAGGCATCAAGTGGAGAAGGGTTGTTCGTTAAAGGAAGGCCAGCAACTCGGTATGGCAGCAACATACATGGCTACTACCGGGACAAACGAAAGGGTAGAGGATAAAGCCATGGAAGAGTGCACTCTAAACTAAGATTTGGAGGAAAGAGATGCTACTACTGCCAGAATGAGGGTCATTTCAAGAAAGATTGCAAAAATATGATAAGGAATGAGGGAGGAAGCCATACCAAGAATTGAGAGGCTTCGGTTGCCAAGGGAGAACATCGAGATGATGATGTTCTTGTTGTGTGCTCAAATGTGAGCAAAGGGCAAGAAGGCAGCAAGAAATGGATCTTGGATTCCAGGTGCACTTATCATATGTGTCCTCACTGGGATTGGTTCAAGAATTTCAAGGAAACCAATGATGGAAAGGTTTTCCTAGCGAATGATACTTCTTACCAAGTGAGGGGCATGGGAGACATCCAGTTGAGGATATTTGATGGAATTACTAGGCTGGTGCGGAATGTGAGATATCTTTCAGAGTTGAGAAGAAATTTGATCTCATTGGGGCAGCTAGATTCCATGGGGTACACATACAAAGCAGAGGGAGGAAAGATCAAGGTAACTAAGGGATCTTTGATAGTGATCAAAGCAGCAATGAAGGATGGTCTCTATGAGATGATCGGAGACACAAAAATCAAGGATCAAGCAACAAGATTGATGGTTGAGATGGATAAGGCAGCCCTTTGGCACAATCACTTGGGACACATGAGCGAAAAGGGCCTGCAAGTTCTCAGCAAGAACGGTCTACTTAATGGTGACAAAGTAGATAAACTTGATTTCTGCAAATGTTGCACTCTTGGGAAGTAACATCGAGTCAGCTTCAACACCGGAGTGAACAAGTCTAAGGGCATTCTTGACTACATTCATACCGATCTTTGGGGACCAGCAAGAACACCAACACAAGGAGGTAATCTTTACTTTCTGTCTTTAATTGATGATTATTCTAGAAAGGTTTGGGTTTATTTGCTTAAAAATAAATTAGATGCTTTGAATAAATTTGTGGTGTGGAAAAAGCTGGAAGAAACTCAAACGAGCAAGGTAGTTAAGGTGTTAAGAACTGATAATGGCTTAGAATTTTTTAATAAGGAACTTGATCAATTCTATAAGTTAAATGGCATTCTAAGACATAGAACGGTTGTGAAAACCCCTCAGCAAAATGGAGTTGCTGAGAGGATGAATAAAACCCTTATGGAAAAGGTTAGGTGCATGATTATAGGATCCGGATTATCCAAATGTTTTTTGGGGGAAGCGATGTCTACTGCTATGTATTTGGTTAATAGATCGCCTTCTAGGGCTGTGGACCTTAAGACTTCCAAGGAGATGTGGAGTGGTAAACCCCCCGAGTTGAACAACCTTAGGACTTTTGGATGTGCTGCGTATGCACATCAAAAGGATGATAAACTTAGCCCAAGGTCTAAAAATTGTGTGTTTCTAGGATATGGGGAAGGGGCTAAGGGTTATAGGTTGTGGTCCTTAGAGCAAAAAGGATTTAAACTCATAATAAGTAGGGATGTCATTTTTGATGAGCATCTATTTCCCTATTTGGAGAAAAGTAACCCTGCAGGGAATAGTGAGCAAACCAGTTCGGTATTTGTGGAGCATAGAATCAAGGAAAATTCAGTTCAGGTAGAGCAAGGAAGGCAAGAGGGTTTGGACCAGGTAGAGCCCATTAATGAAGGCCAAGCTCAGGACATTTATGAGGAGGCTGAACTAGAAGGGGATGATGCAGCAAGTCAAAATGACTATCAGCTCACAAGGGACCATGAAAAAAGGCTGGTCAGACCAGCTTTGAGATAAGGTTTTGCAGATGCTATTGTAGCAGCTCCTTATTCAGAAGGAGGGATAAGTGAACCAGAAACTTACATTGATGCCATGGGATGTATGGATTCGTCAAGATGGGAGCTAGCTATGGAGGAAAATATGCATTCTTTAATGAAGAACAACTCTTGGGAATTGGTGCACATTCCAGGAAAATAGAGAGTTATGGATTATAAGTGGATTTACAAGATCAAAGAAGGGAACCCTCTAGGGGATAAAGTCTAGAACAAGGCTAGGCTGGTGGCGAAGGGGTTCACATAAAGAGAAGGAATAGATTTCACATAAACTTTCTCACCTGGACACAAGGTGGAGCAAATGGTGATTATCCTCATCTATGTCGATGATATGCTATTGGTTGATAACAGCAGGGAGAGGAAGGATCTTGGCCTTGCACAAAAGATCCTTGGGATGAGAATAATTCGGGAAAGAGAGAGAAATGGGTTGAAGGTTTTTCAGTCTTCCTACATAGAAAAGATAGTGTCTATGGAAGATAGTAAACTAGTGAAGATTCCCTTTGTTGGTCATTTCAAGTTCTCCAGCGAACAATGTCCTGGAACGGATGACGAGAAGAAAGAAATGGAAAAGGTCCCTTACTCTAGTGTGGTTGGATCAGTCATGTTCATGATGGTAAGCACTAGACCCGACATTTCTTAGGCAATTAGTGTTCTCAGCAGATTTGTGAGTAATCCCGGAAAGGGGCTTTGGCTTGGAATGAAGTGGTTGCTAAGGTATTTGAAGGCTTAGTTGTAGCCGGTGGTAGCACTCTCAACAACCGAGCCTGAGTACATAGCGGCAACGGAAGCTATTAAGGAGGCTATGTGGTGCAAAGGGTTGTTAGAAGAGTTAAAGGTCCTAAAAGAGCAGGTGGTGGTGTATTCGGATAGCCAAAGTGCGTTGCACTTATGTAGGAACCCGGTGTTCTATGAGAGGACTAAGCATATGGATGTTCAGTATCATTTCATTCAGGAAAATGTTACAAAAGGTTGCATTCATGTGGACAAAGTCGCAACAGAAGAAAATCCTGCAGATTTAGGCACCAAAGTTCTACCTCTAAGCAAGTTCAATCATTGCCTTGAACTTCTTAGGATTGGAGTAGGATGATATGGTGACTCAAGTTGAGTTTGAATCTTGAGTTCTCTGCATTATGGGTTTGGTTTTAGTTGCTTAGACAAAGGTAGAGATTGTTGGTATTTGTCTAAGGACTAAAGAGAGAAAAATTCAACATCAGATGCAGGTGTGCACCGCAGCCCAGGAGGTGTGCACCGTGGCCTCCAGCAAAGGAGCAAAAGTGGAGGTGCTCTCCCCAGATGTGCACCATGGCACCCAGCAATTGGAGGTTCTCAGCCCTATTGTGAGCCGTGGCCTGCCTTGTTCTAGGCCGCGACGCCAGGCACACCTGGTGCCTCTGATTCAATGTGTTGAAATGGTGCGTGGGACTTGGTCAAAATGCACAGGATTACTTAGACTTGTTGAAGGGCTATGATTGATTGGTCCTCAAGATCTAAGGGTTGAGATTGACTTCAAAATTGGTTCAATAAGTGGTTGCACTATATAAAGGATCATCTAGGAGCAATTCAAAAGGATATGTGAGCATCAAGAAGGTGTGTGAATGTGTGTGAAATAGAACACATGGTGTGTGAGATTGCAAAGACACTAAACACAGGAGAGATTCATTCAAGAGAGGCTGGTTGTTTAGAGTGAGAGTAGTATAGATTGGGGATTCAAGGGCTTTGTAATTGGAATTTTCTTGGGAAAAATTTTAGGGAAACACTTAGTCCTTATCACTTTCTTTTTCTCTTCTTTCATTCTTCAAGAACTAGAGGATTCTTGAAGACGTGTTGCTGTAATTGTAAGAACTCCATTGATTTAGTGCAGAGAGCTCGAAGAGCTCACGGGGACGTAGGCTCATTGCCGAACCTCAATAACAATTGCTTGTGTTCTTTCTTTGATTATCTAATTTCTGTTTGTTGTTTATTACAAGTCATTCTATACTTGGGTGTTTGGAAATATCATAACCTGGGATTCCGTAAGAAGGTGATTTTCCAACATAAACCATTGGAGTCTACACTTTTTGATCCCGATATTGAGAGAACTTTACGTCAAGTCAAGAAAAAGAAGAAGCAAGAAGTCACTACACATGCTATCACTATGGCAGATCAATAGAATGGAGAGGTGAATAGGGCTTTAAGGGACTATGCTACGCCCTCGGTTAAGGGGGCTACATTTAACATAATGAAGCCGGCTATACAAGCAAATAATTTTAAGATTAAGCCAGCAATAATTCAAATGATTTAGTAAACTATTCAGTTTGGAGCGCTGTCGCAGGTGGATCCTAATGTTCATATCGCAAATTTTCTAGAGATTTGCGACACTTTCAAGCACAATGGAGTGACAGATGATGCTATTCGTTTGAGACTTTTCCCTTTTTCACTCAAAGAAAAAGCGAAAGCCTGGCTGAATTCTTTACCACATGGTGTCATTACTACTTGGGAGGAGTTAGCACAAAAAAGTTTTGGAAAAGTATTTCCCTTCGGTCAAGATAGCAATGCTAAGGAATGATATTACCACATTCACTCAATTTGAGAATGAATCTTTGTATGAAGCATGGGAGAGATACAAATATTTATTACGAAAGTGTCTTCATCATGACCTTCCGGCATGGCTTTAAGTCCAAACATTCTAAAATGGTTTGGGAGCTACAAACAGGTCCATGGTTGATGCAGCAGCTGAAGGAGCTTTAATGAGTAAAACTCATGAAGCAGCTTATGAACTTTTGGAGGAATTGGCATCCAACAACTATCAATGGCCTTCGGAGAGAGAAATGCCAATAAAGGTGGTTGAAGTTTTTGAACTTGAATTTATTACCACATTGGCGGCACAAATGGTAACTTTATCTAAACAAATAGGTAAGATGAATGTTAATGCTATTCAAACTAATGTTGTGTGTGATTATTGTGCAGGAAATCACTCAAGTATCGATTGCTAAGTGGGGAATATGTTTGCTCAACCAAATTCTGAACAAGTTAATTACGTTTCCAATTCCCAACATCAAAACAATCCTTAATTATGTTCAATCCCGGATGGAGAAATCATCCCAATTTTTCATGGAGCAATAATCAAGGGGCAGCTAGACCACCTCAAAATTTTCCACAACAAGAAAAAAATTTGACACTTGAGGAGATGTTCATGCAATACATGCAAAAGACAGATTTGGCTATCCAAAAAAATTCAGCTTCGATTTGTAACCTTGAGGCTCAAATTGGTCAGCTTTCACACATTCTTACAGAGATGACAGCAGGAGCTTTGCTGAGCAATACAATTACCAATCCAAAGGAACATGTCAAAGCAATAGCACTGAGAAGTGGGAGGACAATTGAGCAGCCACGAAGAGAAAGTACTAAGCAAGATAAAGCTAGAAATCATGTGGAGTCCGAGCCAAAGATGGAGGAATTGGAGCAACAAGTGGCCGACCAGCAAGCTTGAAATTCTAAAGCGAATAAAGAAGCTTCAAAACCCATGAATTTCAAAGAGTTTACATCTAAAACTAATTCTCCTTCAATTTATGATCCACCTATTCTTTTTCCTCAAAGACTTAAAAAACTAATCATAATAAGTTAGATAATCAATTCTCTAAATTTCTTAGTATTTTTAAGCAATTGCATATTAATATTCCTCTTATTGAAGCTTTAGAGTAAATGCCTAAATATGCTAAGTTTTTAAAGGATATTTTATCAAGCAAGCAGAAGTTGGAAGAGCATGAGACAGTGATTTTAACCGAAGAGAGTAGTGCAATTTTACAAAAGAAGTTGCCTCCTGAATTGAAAGATCCAGGGAGTTTTACTATTACTTGCACCATAGAAAATTCTTATTTTGATAAAGATTTATGTGATTTAGGAGCAAGTATTAATCTTATGCCTTTTTCAGTTTTCAGGAAGTTAGGTATTTTACAGAAGCAAAGCCTACTACGGTCTCTTTATAATTAGCATATAGGTCTATCAAGCAGCTGCAAGGACTCAAGCAGCATATAGATCTATAAGTTTATTTTTTCGGTGGATTTTATTGTGCTAGACATGGAGGAGGATGATGAAATACCTTTGATTTTGGGGTGACCTTTTCTTACTATGGGGAGAACTTTAACTGATGTCCAACAAAGGAAACTTATTTTGAGGGTTGATGATGAGCAGGTTACTTTTGATGTATTTAAGGCTATGGATTTTCCTTCTGAAGTGTTGGTATTTATTTAAGGTTTGCATAAGTCCAACTATGGTTCAAAGATGGTTGAAGTCTAAACTAAGGGTAGAGGATTAAATGTTAGCAAGTTAGAAGACTGCACACATGTGTGTGCATCAATTTGAAGCAAGGGAAGGCCATGTGCACTACTGTGCGCACTTCTACACACAAGTAGAAGGGTGTGCACACAGCAGCAGAAGGGAGCAGCACCAGTGTGCGCCGTAGCGCGCACACCCAGTGCCATGCCTCCCAGTATGTACACCATCAAGGGTGCACCAGAGCCATAGTGCGCACACCCAACACCGCGCCTCCCAGCATGCACACCATCAGGTGCGCACCAGCGCCGCATCGCCCAGGCACACTGCTGCACACATGGGCAGTAGGCTTAAGGACACTCTACAGTGTGTGTGTGCAAGGCCAAAACACACAACACTACTTTGAGAGTGATGAAGGGCTATGATTAAATGGAGATCATGATCAAAGGGAGGAGATTGATTCCCAAGAATGTCCAAGAAGTGAAAAGCTATAAAAGGGGTTTCCTAGTCTCATTTTTCAACATTATTAGAAACACACAAGTTTTTGACATTGTGACATCAATTGTAAACACATAGAGAGAATTGTATAAGAGTGACAAACACAAGAGGGACTTTTTTTTATCTGTAAATAAAGATTGTATTGATCAAAACATGTACAAAAATCATTGGGCATACCCAGGGGATTTATAGTGAAAGCATATACAGAAACAAAAAAAACAGCTTACAAAGGAAGCCTAATCTTTACAAAGAGTGCTTAAAATGATACTAGGCAAGCCCATGGGGATTACAATACAAGGAAAAACAAAAGCATACAAGCTGGAGTTACAGCAGCAGCCTAATCTCAGGGCAAAAAGCATATACAATTTTATAAATTACAATTTGGATCTTCTTGGCAAGACTAGAAGGTAGGACAGGAGCTTGCTCAAAAAATTTTGCATTTCTAGCCATCCAAATGTTATACACTATGCATGCTAGGGCAATTCTTTTTGCAATGGCTGGGGGACCAGTTCCCTTAACTTTCTGAGTCCACTTGATTGCACTTTCAATTGTAGACATTTGCCTTCTACATCCAAGCCATTCTTTGATGGAGTCCCAAGTTTCCTTGCTGATCCTGCATAAGAAGAAGAGGTGCTCCCTAGATTCATCTTGATCTTTGCATAGGGGACAGAGTTTGTCTTCCCCTTCAAGGTGAAGTTTATCTTTAGTGAGAAGCCTGTTCTGAATGGCAAGCTAAAGGATAAAGGAGTGCTTTGGGGGGGACTGACCATTCCACACCAATGAGGCCCAGCTGACCGTATTTCCTTTCTATCTGAATGAGTTATACACCTTCTTTATGCACAGATCATCCTGGACCCTACAGTCCATAAGTCTATCCCTGGCTTGCTGGGTAGAGGATGGCTAATCAAATAAGTCATCTCTAATTTCAAGATTTCTCTTCCATAGAGGGGAGTCATCCTTACTAGCCATGATCTCCCAAATGGATCTATTCATTAGGTAGTAGTGTTGCACCCATTGAATCCATAAAGAGTCTTTCTTCATGTGGATGTTCCAAAAGACTCTAGTAAGGAGAGCCTTGTTCCAAGCTTTAAGATCAACCAATCCTAAACCTCCTTCAGACCTAGGTTTGCAAAGGTCTGCCCAGGCTACAAGAGCCTTCCTCATGCCACTACACTTTCCATTCCATAAAAAGGTTCTGCACATCCTAGTAATTTTCTCCAGGATGTTACCAGGGATAGGGAATATGGCTAGCCAAAAGCACTCCACACCTTGAAGCACTAACTTGATCAGTTCTGTTCTGCCAGCATAGGACAATGAAGAGCCAGCCCAGACATTTATGTATCCAGCTATTTTGTCAATGAGATGGGAGTAATGTGTAGCATTTAATCTTGCTGAGGCTAGAGGAACCCCCAAGTATTTAAAAGGGAGGCTGCCATCCTCCATTCCAGTGATTCTTCTTATTTCTATCAGTTCCTCATCCTTGACTCCAACATGAAAAATGTTTGATTTGGCCAGGCTAGCTTGCAGCCCAGAACACTCACTGAAATGGTTGATACACTTCATTAGCAGCCCAACAAATTTACCCTCCCCTCTAGCAAAGAGAATGAGGTCATCAGCAAATGCTAAGTGGGTGATCTTTAGTTTGTCACATTTAGGATGGTATCTGAATCCATCCTCTTCATTTAACCTCCCAAGGAGCCTGGACAAATACTCCACAATCATGACAAACAGATATAGGGAGAGGGGATCAACTTGTCTAAGGCCTCTTTTACCAGCAAAGAACCCATGCATACTCCCATTGATGGATAGAGAGAAGGCTGTTGTAGTGACACATTCCATAATCCAATCCCTAAATTTTCCAGGAAACCCAAGACCCTCAATTAGGCTGTTAAGGAAATCCCATTCAACAGTATCACATGCTTTTCTGAGGTCTATCTTGATCATACATCTTAGAGAAATTATTTTCCTACAATACTTCCTAAGAAGTTCCTGAACCAAATAAATGTTCTCTGCCATGCTTCTAGATTTGATGAAAGCAGCTTGAGCTTGGTTGATAATGAGGTTTAGACATGGAGCTAATCTAGAGGCAAGGATCTTGGAAATGATCTTGTATATCACATTCCAATAGGCTATAGGTCTGAAGTACTCCACTCTGGATACTTGTTTGCATTTTGGGATCAAAGCAAGGGAGGTGTGGTTTAACTGTTTTAAAAGTCTCCCATTCTAGAAAAATTCCTGAACTACCTCAATGATATCTTTATTGATTACATCCCCGGCTTTCTTAAAAAATCTGGAAGAATAGCCATCAGGTCCAGGGGACTTGTCCTCCCCTATACTCCACAGAGCATCCTTAATCTCTTCCTCAGAGACATCTTTGATCAACTGGTCAGATTGACTCTCTTGGACTAGAGGGCCTGCTCTAATGACATCAAGGTCTAGAGGGCTTCAACTAGAAGAAGAACCTAAGAGGTTCTTATAGAACTTGAGGAATTCCTCATTCACTTCAGCTTTAGAGGTAGTCAATGATCCATTAGAGGAAACAACAGCAGCTATATGGTTTTTTCTAGACCTCTTTTTAACCAAGGCATGAAAGAACTTAGAGTCCTTATCACTCATGAGGAAGTATCTACACTTAGCCTGCTGAGATAGGAAACTCCTCTCTGCTTTTGCCAGTTGAAAAGACTTCAGTTTCAAAGAATCCACCATAGATTGGAGCTCTGGGTCAGATGGGTTATCATGAAGCTCCTTTTGGAGACTAGATAGATTGGAGGAGGCCTCTAGTGCTCTCTCAAAAATGTGACTGAAGTGTTTTTCATTGAGCAGTTTGAAATGAGGTTTGAGAGCTTTCAGGTTTTTATAAAGTTTCAACAGTTTAGTACCCCTCAAGGTTTTGCCTCAATGAGCTCTAACTGTATCCAGGAACTTATCATGATCAGTCCACATATTAAAGAACTTAAAAGATCTTCTACCCCCACTAACATCATCCATCAAGCTTACAAGGCATGGGGAGTGATCAGAAAGACAACCAGCAAGCAGGAAGGAGGCTTGGGCTCTCAGTGCTTTTTGATACCAAACATTGTTCACCATTATCCTGTCCAATTTACTCCAGACTTTGTTGTTTGTCTAGGTAAATAAGCACCTAGTAGCATTGACATCAGATAAGCCTGTTTCTCTACAACAAAAAGAAGGGTCCCTTAATTCATAGTCTGTTACAGGCAGACCATTAGCTTTCTCATCAACAGCAAATACATTATTGAAATCCCCCAAAACAAGCCAAGGGGCTGAGCAATCATAACTAAAATTACAAAGATTATCCCACAAGGATCTTCTAGCCACAATGGTGTTACATCCATAAACAAAACTAATTATAAATTTATAAGAAGTAATTAAGCATAGAACATTACAGTGAATAACTTGAGGGATTACTTCTATGATAGATAAACTGACCTTAGAAGGGTCCCACAGCACCAAAATTCTGCCTGAGGGATGGGCAGAAAAGTTGTTAATCTGACTCCACAGGTTAAACTTGTTACCTATGATTCTGAGCAGCTTAGTTTCATCCAGCTTGCACTCCAAAATTCCCATCACATCAATCTTCTTGCTCTTCATGAGGTGCAATACCCCACTATGTTTCAGGGGTTTGTGAAAACCCCTGATGTTCCAGCATGCTACAATCATTGGGGAGGTTGGGAGGTAGTCCCTCCCTTCCTGACTGAATGTGGTTCTTTCAAAGCTGATCTTCCTTTTTTTCTTCTTAGCTAATTGTATGCTACTCCCTTGCACTCTTGTTTCCTTGGCCTTTACACTGAAGTCAGGGGATTCATTTGGTTGGATGACCTTTTAGGGGGTTCCACATGAAATAGGCCAGATCCAGGCCTTTGGTCACATTCCTCCATTGTTTCTACACACCTAGGGCCCTCCCCCCCAGGTTGGGACATTCCTATGCCTGCTTCACTAAGTTCTTGAGTTGTCTTCCTTTTGGTAGGAGGAAAATGACTACGGTCAACCCCCCTTGTCACTGGCTCATGAGCCTTCCCCCCTTGTCATTTTGAGGAGGAGTCATAGTCCCATCTTGCCTTGGTTTTTCTGTCCCCCTACCATTCTGTTTTCTTTCTTTGTCTGCCTTCCCAATAAGGCTACATGATTGAAGGTTATGGCCTAAGATCTTACACCTAGAGCAGTACTTAGGGAGGTTTTCATAAGATATCTTTTGCTCAAAGGAGTTCCCATTAGAGAAGCTCACTGGCATAGAGAACTTAATCTTCCTTGCTACATCAATCTCTATAAGCAGCCTAGCATATGAAATTCTCTCTTTAGTGTTTGTAAACTGATCAGCATAGAGAGGTTTCCCAAGTTGGGTGCCTATCTTACTAAGACTATTAGCAGTCCACATCCCAAGAGACAGACCCTTCAACTGAATCCAAATAGGGATAGTGCTTATTTCCTCATTACCAAATTGAAAGAACTTAGGCATGGATTTCAAAAGTAAAGGTCTACCATAGACTTGGTAGGGACCTTCTTGAAGCACATTCATACTAGTCTCAGCATTTTCAAATTTGAAAACAATCCACCCACTATCATGAAATTGAGTTAAGACTTTTACCTTTCATGAGTCTGTGACCATCTTCAAGACAGCCCTCCCTGGGAATCTTCCAGCAAAGTACCCAACCAAGTAATGTGGGTAGTCTCCAAACACCTCCTCAATGTCTTCTTCAGTAATGCATACTGTGTCTCCTTCACTTTCAATAGAGGAGAGCTGCAGGCCCTTGCTTTGCTTTCTGTTCTCAGCAAATAAACTAACCCAAGGGGCTTTCTTACTTCCTTCCAAGGGGGGTTTGACATTAAAGCCTTGCTCTTTAGTGCTAGTTCTGCCATGAGCATCAAAGGGAACCTCCTGCCTTTGGAGAGACTCGTTGGAACTGGAACCAATGTGGGGACTCCCATCCTTCAAAGAAGAGAGAGGACAGGTTCCCTTTCTCAACTCTTCATTTCCTTTGCTTGCAGCAGCAGGCCTCCCGTAAACAGTAGCTTGATAGCTAGAGTTTTCTTCCTCACTATAAGAATAGGATTCAGCCTGGTCTGAGACCTCACCATCCTCACCACTATCTTCAGAAGAGCATGGGGACTCATCCTCTAAAGCCTGGGTATCTTCCTGCATTACTTCCTTTGCCATAGTTTGATTTGGGTTACTGTTCACCATTGAAGCTCTGTGAGAGTTTTCTTCATTTCCCGAGCCAGAGCCATCCAACTCAAGCCTCAGAGACTTTGACTCTTTCTCTCCCAAGGAGCAGGAAGAGCTTTCTGACACTTTGCTTGATCCTTTGGACCCATTCTTGCTGGAGTCCTCTGAAACTTCTTCTCGCAACATAGCTATTGTAGCAGCTTTGTTTTTGAAATAATTCTGGACATAATCCAGATCATTCTGCTCTTGGACTGAAAGGGGAGGCTTCCTACTAGGTTTCTTCTTTCCCATGCTAAGAGTAGCAGAAGATTTAGCTCACAGAACAGGGATAGGGGAGGAGAGAAGGGCGAGAAACCGTGGACAAGCACTATAACAGTTGAGAGCTTCTCTCTCTAGCTTGCTCGGGTGATTGACTAACACAAGATGGACTCTTTATAGTGAGGTTGGTTATAAAAGATAGAGAAGTCTAGATTAGATAGAGAGCATTGTTAGTTCTCATCTTCTTCCTTTCTTCTTTTCTTGTTTTTTCAAGAACATTGTGGTTTCTTGAAGGGGATTGCTGTAACTTGTAAGAACCATTTGATTTAGTGCAGAGAGTTCGGAGGAACTCATGGGGACGTAGGCACATTACCGAACCTCGATAACAAATTGTTTGTCTTCTTTCTTTCTTTGATTTTCTGTTCCTGTGTTCGATTGCTGTATTTCTTTCTACAAGTCATTCTAGACTTGGGTGTTTGGAAGATCACCACCTGGGCATCTTGTCAAGGTGATTTCTAACATGAAGTGCACTTTTGTTTTCAAATTAGTGACATAGATTTAGTGGTGACCGAGACCTATAGGGCTGGATTTTTAAAGCTGCCACTTGAGGTGTATCTTACTCATTCTATAACTCTTGAATTCGAGAATGAAGAGGTTAGGGAGTGTGTAAGGTATTTGGAAGCTACAACATCCTTTTATCCTTCCATAAAGCCGAAATTGGAAGAGCTAGGTTCATCCATGCTGACATATTCAAGTAAGGAACCACCCAAACTTGAGCTCAAACCACTTCCGTCAAATTTGAGGTATGCTTTCTTAGGCCAAGACTCTACTTTTTTTGTTATTATTAATGATTCTTTAAGTGATATAGAGTAAGAAAAGTTTCTAAGAGTTTTAAGGGAGTATAAGATGGCTTTGGGATGGAAAATCTCAGATATCAAGGGAATTAGTCCTTCTATTTGTATGCATAAGATTTTAATGGAGGATAATTTCAAGCCGATAAATCAACCGCAATGGAGATTGAATCCATTAATGCAAGAAGTAGTGCATAAAGAAGTACTGAAGCTCTTAGATGCTGGAATTATCTATCCAATCTCGGATAATGCATGGGTGAGTCCGGTTCAAGTGGTACCAAAGAAAGGAGGAATAATCGTGGTAAAAAATGACAACAATGAACTTATACCAACAAGGACAGTAACAGGATGGCGAGTATGCATAGATTATCGAAGACTTAATGATGCAACTCAAAAAGATCATTTTCCATTGCCTTTTATCAACCAAATGTTAGAAAGACTCGCTGGCCATGCTTACTATTGTTTTCTAGAGGGGTATTCCGAATACAATCAAATCATAATTGCTCTCGAAGATAAGACTACTTTCATGTGTTCTCGTAGAACTTTGGCATATAGGAGGATGCCTTTTGGTCTTTGCAATGCTCCAGCCACATTCTAGAGATACATGATGCCCATTTTCTTCGATATGGTGAAAATATTTATAGAAGTATTCATGGATGACTTCTCAGTTTTTGGTTATTCTTTTGATAATTGTTTATCTAACTTGTCTTTGGTTTTGCAACGATGTGAGGAGACTAATTTAGTTTAAATTGGGAAAAATACCACTTTATGGTCGAGGAAGAGATAGTGTTTGGCCATCGAATTTCCTTCAAGGGAATTGAAGTCGATAGAGCCTAAATAGATGTTATTGAAAAACTCCCACCCCTGGCTAATGTGAAGGGCGTGAGAATGTTTTTGGGTCACACTGGGTTTTATTGATGGTTCATTAAGGATTTTTCTCAAATTAATAAACCTCTTTGTAATCTCTTGATTAAAGATAAACTATTTGATTTTTCTCATGAATGCTTGCATGCTTTTGAAACATTGAAAAAGAAATTAATTTCAGCACCTATAATTGTTTCACAAGATTGGATTTTACCTTTTGAATTGATGTGTGATGCTAGTGATTTTGCTATAGGGGCTATTTTAAGGCAGAGAAAAGATAAAAATTTCATGTTATTTATTATGCAAGTAGGACTTTAACGGAAGCTCAACTTAATTATACTACTACTGAAAAAGAATTATTAGCAGTTATTTTTGCTCTTGACAAATTTTGTTCTTACTTGATAGGTTCGAAGTTGGTTGTCTATACCAATCACTCCACTCTTAAGTACTTGCTTATGAAGAAGGATGCTAAACCAAGATTACTTCGATGGATATTGCTTCTACAAGATTTTGATTTGGAGATCAAGAACAAGAAGGGTACCGAAAATTTGGTGGTAGATCACTTGTCCCGGATTGAGCCTAAGGGTGCAGATGATGAGCAGCAATTGACAATTAATGAAACATTTCTGGATGAGCATTTGATGGTTGTACAGGTTGTTCCATGGTATGCTGACATAGTTAACTACTTGGTGTAGCAAATACTACCTTCCGGGATGACATATCAACAAAAGAAGAAGATCTTCTCTGACTTCAAGTATTATTTTTGGGAGGAACCTTTTCTATTCCAGCATTGTGCAGATCATATAATTAGGTGATGTGTACCCATAGAAGAGATGGAGAGCATACTCCGACATTGCCACTCACTGGAAGTAGATGACCACTTTGGTGGAGCAAAAACAGCGGCAAAAATTTTGTAATCCAAGTTTTATTGGCTTTATGTTTTTAAAGATTCTTTTAACTTTGTTAATTTATGTGATCGATGTCAACGGGTTGGGGATATTTCTAGGAAACATGATATGCCTTTGAATAATATTTTAGTGATTGAATTGTTTGATGTTTGGGGGATAGATTTCATGGGTCCTTTTCCATATTCGTGTTCTAACAAATTTATTTTGGTGGCTATAGATTATGTCTCCAAGTGGGTGGAAGTTGTTGCTTTGCTAACCAATGATGCCAGGGTTGTGGTGAATTTTCTTCAAAAAAATATATTTTCCCGATTTCTCACTCCAAGGGCGATAATTAGTGATGGTGGGAAGTATTTTTGCAACAATTAATTTGAAGCTTTACATCCTTAAACAAGTGGCCAAGTTGAGTTGTCCAGTAGGGAGTTGAAGTGCATACTTTAGAAGACCGTTAGTATCTCACAAAAGGATTGGGTACGAAGGTTAGATGATGCATTATGGGCTTATAAGACAGCATTTAAAACACCGATTGGAATGTCACCTTATCGATTAGTTAATGGAAAAGCGTGGCATTTACCTGTGGAGCTAGAACATAGAGCTTATTGTGCGATAAAGACACTTAAATTTGATTTAATGGTTGCAAGTGAGAAGAGGATGTTGCAAATTAATGAGACGAACGAATTTTGCAATGATGCTTATGAGAATGCTCAGATTTACAAGGATAAAACTAAAAGATGGCATGATAAGCATATTTTGAAAGGGAGTTCGAAGTGGGGTAGAAAGTTTTACTATTCAATTCAAGACTTCACTTTTTCCAGGAAAGTTGCGATCTAGGTGGTCGGGACCATTTGTGGTGACTTGTGTTTTTCCATATGGAGCGATTGAAGTTCATCATGAGACAAAAGGGACCTTCAAGGTTAGTGGAAAGAGGTTAAAGCCTCATGTTTATGGAGAATTTAGCACGCAAAAGTTTTCCATCAATCTCGCCAATCCTAAATACTGATTTGGAGAATGTCTAGCTATAGACTTTAAACAAAGCGCTTTTTGGGAGGCAACCCAAGTTTTTTTTTATTTTTCTCTTTAATTTTTATTTAATCTTTTTATTTTTGTTTTCATCTTGTAGGTTTGCATAAGTTTGAGGGCTCTCCAATGTGTTACACGGTTACACTTTCAAGGGCAACATTCAATTCGAAATCGGGGGAGCACTTCTTACCTTTTCTCATTCTTTTTTCTCTTTTCTTCTTCTTTCGCATTGAGTACAATGTGTTATTCAAGTTTGGGGGAAGGGAGTTTATGTTTAAAAAAAAATTAATCTTAAAATAAATAAAAAATTTGTTTTTGGTTTGATGAAAAAAAATGCCTATGATAAAAATTTGGTTGAAATAGATTATAATTTTTAGGGAAAATTTTTATTGCTTAAGTTTATTTGTTAATCCCTTACTTGATTTTGCTTAATTTGAGATTTTCTATATTCAATGAATGTTTGTCATGATCAATTGTTTTGCATACATAAAGAAATTTTATGTGAATATCAAAAATTTGTATGGTCTCAACAAATTCTAGAACTTGTTTGATGACACTCGAGACGAAATCCTAGACAAAATATTACTTGGGAAATGATTTATGCATTATTTGAATCGATTGAGCCTTTCAAGCTTACCTATTTATTATCTTTATCCCTAGTCACCCCTTTAAGCTTTGTTGAATTAGACTTTGGCCTTATATTTTTTTCTTTTTATAAATCACCATATTCCTTACCCTATTTGAGCTTAAACATTGATTTCCTTACCTTTCAAGAGAACTAAGTTTATACAAATTTAGAAGATCATGGAAGGTGTGAGAGGTAGAAAGTTTACAAGTAAATTTTATCACAGCCCATGTTATCAAAGTTATAAGATTGGGAGTGTTAAAAGTCAACATGGAGTTGGGAAGTGTTTAAAAAAAAGAGAGAGAAAAAAGATCTTTGAATTCTTAGATATATACAAAAAAAAAATAATAATTCCTAGATAAAAAAAAAGGATCTTTGAAAGAACCATAAAGAGAGGTGTTTTAAGAGATTCAAAGGATTGAGAAGAAGTGTATGTGTTAGAAGTGAGTATGCTCTATTTGTTTTGTTTGTGTTCAAAATTAATTTCTCTGGCTTTGCTTAAACTTTATCTTTTCTTTGTAGCCCTCACCTTAGCCTTACATTACAAGCTTAATAAAGACCTATTGATCCTTGGTAATATTTTTGTTCTACATTAGTGGAGAGTGATTTGAAAAGTGACCTATGGAGTTGGAATTATCAATTTCATAACTAGAGATCCATTATATATTTACATGTTTGCATAAAATCATCCGGGAAGATAATAATGAAGTGAGAATAATAGGTATGCATGAATGAGAGAATTGATAATGAGGTGGAATTGAGTTTTGAATTAACTTTTGGACTTGTGTGATATTGAATGATTCCTTTGGATTATAAAATTTAGGCAATCTTTGAGGTAACAAATTTTATGAATTAAACAAATTCTTGTTTTTAGTTGTTTTTTCCCTTTTTCTTTACTCGAGGGCTAACAAATTTTATGTTTGGGGGAATTTGATAAGTGTAATTTTTACATGATTTTTATTACTCTTTTACTTATTAAAATTGTTAGTTTCCCTTTATTTCTTTTGATTTTATTTTTACATGATTAATAAAGACCTACTGATCCTTGATAATATTTGTTGGTATTTGTCTAAGGATTAAACGGGAAGAAATTTAGCATCAGGTTTATAGGTGTGCACCGCGGCCCAGCCTTGTGCGCCACGGCCTCCAGTAGCTCCAGGAAGTTCAGCCTCTAGGCTGCGCCACGGCCCAGTCTCCCCAAGCCACGACACCAAACAACTGAAGAAGAATGGTGCTTTTCAGCCCTGTGTGCGTCACAGCTAGCCCTGTTCTGGGCCGCGGCGCCAGGCACACTGATGCACTCATGTTTCAACCTTTTGAGTGGTGCATGAAGACATACTTAAAATGCACAGGTTAACTCATATTCATAAAGAGCCATGAGTCTTTGGTCCTTGAGATCTAAGGGTTGAGATTGATCTCAAAGATTGGATGAAGAAGTTGGTGCACTATATAAAGGGTCACCTAGTCTTAATCACAAGATATCAAGAGAGATTATCACCATCATCATCATACAAGAAAATTCAAGTGCAAGTGTGAGACTGCAAAGACACAAAGCACAAGAGAGGCACTAGAATAGATGTCAACAAGAGAGGCTGGTTGTTTAAAGAGAGAGAGTATTATAGATTGGGGAGAAGGGCTTTGTAATAGTTCCTTATCAGTTTCTGTTTTCTCTTCTTTCGTTCTTCAAGAACTTGAGATTCTTGAAGAGGGGTTACTGTATCTATAAAGAACCATTGATTTAGTGTAAAGAGTTTAGAGGAATTCATGAGACGTAGACTATTGCCGAACCTCGATAACAATTGTTGTGTTCTTTCTTTTCTTTGATTTCTGTTTTTGTTTATGATCATTACTAGTCACCCAAGACTTGGGTGTTTGGAAGATCAATCTCTGATCGTGTTCTTGAGATTTAGAAGAAATTGGAAAGCAATTGTGAGTGCTGCATAAATCTGGATTTTCTCCGCAAGATGAGTTCAAACTTCATTATTGAGAAGTTTGATGGAAATGGAGACTTTTCCCTTTGGAAGCGGAAGATCAAGGTTGTTCTTATGCAACAGAAGGTGGACTTGGATATTGGAGAAGATGATACTTTTCCAGCAAGTATCACGGAGGTCCAGCGGATTGAGATGAAGAAGATGGCATACAGCACCATTTTCTTGCACATGTCAGATAGTGTGACAAGGGAGTGTGGAGACTCGGAAGATCTAGCTATCATATGAAAGAAATTAGATGAGTTGTTTCTTACAAAAACTCTCCCTAATAAGATTTATCTTCTTAAAAGAATCTTTGCTTTTAAAATGGATCTTAATAAAGAGTTGCAAGATAATCTTGATGTGTTTAATAAACTAGTTCAAGATTTGGCTAGTTGTAGTATAAAGTTCCCGGATGAACAATTGGCTGTTATTTTGTTAAATTCTCTTCCTGATTGTTTTGAAAGTTTAATTAATGTAATTGAATATGGAAGAGATACACTAACCAAGGAAATTGTGATCAATGCTATAAGGGCTCATGATTTCAAAGCCAATATGAGGGAAGCATCAAGTGGAGAAGAGTTATTCGTTAGAGGAAGGCTAGCAACTCGGAATGGTAGTAGCATACATGGCAACTACCGGGAGAAATCAAAGGGTAGAGGGCAGAGCCATGGGAGATCGCATTCTAAACCGAAGTTTGGATGGAAGCGACGCTTCTACTGCAATAAGGAGGGTCACTTCAAGAAAGATTACAAGAAGAAGTGTGGGATGAGAGAGGAAGAAGCCATACCAAGGATGGAGAGGCTTCGGTTACCAAGGAAGAACAGCAAGATGATGTTCTTGTTGTGTGCTCAAATGTGAGCAGGAGGCAAGGCAGTGAGAAATGGATCCTGGATTTCGGGTGCACTTATCACATGTGCCCTCACAGGAATTGGTTCAAGAATTTCCAAGAAACCAATGATGGAAAGGTTTTCTTGGGGAATGATACTTCTTGCCAAGTGAGGGGGATAAGAGACATCCAGTTGAGGATGCTTGATGGAGTCACAAGACTACCGCGGAATGTGAGGTATCTTTTATATTTGAAAAGGAATTTGATCTCATTGGGGTAGCTAGATTCCATAGGGTATACATACAAGGCAGAGGGAGGAAAGATCAAGGTAACCAAGGGATCTTTGATAGCGATCAAAGCAGCAATAAAAGATGGTCTCTATGAGATGATCGGAGAGACATAAATCAAGGATCAAGCAACAAGCTTGATGGCTAAGATGGATAGGGCAGCCCTTTGGCACACTTGCTTGGGACATATAAGCGAAAAGGGCCTGTAAGTTCTCAGCAAGGATGGTCTACTTGGTGGTGACAAAGTAGAGAAACTCTATTTCTGCAAGTGTTGCATTCTTGGGAAGCAACACCGGGTCAGCTTCAACACCGGAGTGCACAAGTCTAAGGGCATTTTTTACAACATTCATTCTGACCTTTGGAGACCAACAAGAACACCAACACAGGGAGGTAATCGTTACTTTCTGTCTTTAATTGATGATTATTCAAGAAAAGTTTGGGTTTATTTGCTTAAAAATAAATTGGATGCTTTGAATAAATTTGTGGTGTGGAAAAAGTTGTTGGAGACTCAAACGGGTAGGGTAGTTAAGGCTTTACGAACCGATAATGGCTTAAAATTTTGCAATCAGGATTTTGATAAATTCTGTGAGTTGAATGGGATTCTTAGACATAGAACAGTTGTAAAAACACCTCAGCAAAATGGAGTTACTGAGAGGATGAACAGGACCCTTATGGAAAAGGTTAGGTGCATGTTAATTGGGTCCGGTTTACCAAAATATTTTTGGGGGGAAGCTGTGTCTACTGCTACATATTTGGTTAATAGATTACCTTTTAGAGCTTTAGAGCATAAGACTCTCGAAGAGACATAGAGTGGGAAACCCCCTGAGTTGAGCAACCTTAGAACTTTTGGATGTGCTGCACTTGCACATCAAAAGGATGATAAACTTAGCCCAAGGTCTAGAAAATGTATGTTTCTAGGGCATGGTGATGGGGTTAAGAGGTATAGGTTGTGGTCCTTAGAACCAAAAGGAATGAAACTCATAATAAGTAGGGATGTTATTTTTAATGAATTGTTATTTCCCTATTTGGAGAAAACTAACCCTGTAGGGGCTAGTGAGCAAACCAGTCTGGAATTTATGGAGCATAGCATCAAGGAAAATTCAGTTCAGGTAGAGCAAGGAAGGCAAGAACGTTCGAACCAGGTAGAGCCCATTGATGAAGGCCATGCTTAGGATACTCAAGAGGAGGCTGAACTAGAAGGGGATGATGCAGCAAGTTAGAATGACTATCAGCTCACAAGGGAAAGGAGGGTGGTCAAACCACCTTTGAGATATGGTTTTGCTAGTGCTAACGTAGCAGCTCCTTATTCAGAATGAGGGATGGTTGAACCAGAAACTTATATGGATGCCATAAAATGTGAGGATTCGTCAAAGTGGTAGCTAACTATGGAGGAAGAAATGGATTCTTTGAGGAAGAATAACTCTTGGGAATTGGTGCCCAAACCAGAAAAATAGAGAATTGTGGATTGTAGGTGGATCTACAAGATCAAAGAAGGGAACCCTCTAGGGGATGAAGTCTGGTAAAAAGCTAGGCTAGTGGCAAAGGGGTTCACATAAAGAGAAGGCATAAATTTCACCGAAATATTCTCACTAGTAGTGAAGTACAAGACGATACGAATAGTATTGGCTATGGTGGTTCAATTTGATTGGGAGATCGAGTAAATGGATGTGAAGACAGTTTTTTTACATGGAGAGCTTGATGAGACCATCTATATGAGGCAACCCGAAGGCTATGAGAAAGGAAGGTAGGGAGAGTTGGTGTGCCAATTGAAGAAATCTCTCTATGGCCTGAAGCAATCACCTCAGCAATGGAATAAGAGGTTTGATTCCTTGGTAACTAGCTTGAGTTTTATGAGGAGCTACTATGATTCGTGCTTGTACTACAAGGGGCACAAGGTGGAGGAAGTGGTGATCATCCTCATCTATGTTGATGATATGCTGCTGGTTGGGAGCAACATGGAAAGGATAGAAGAATTGAAGTCTCAATTCAGTTTGAATTTTGAGATGAAGCATCTTGGCCATGCACAGAAGATCCTTGGGATGAATATAATACGGGAAAGGGAGAGAAACAGATTAAAGATTTCTCAGACTTCCTACATAGAGAAGATGATATCTAAGTTCTCTATGGAAGATAGCAAACCAGTGAAGGTTCCCCTTGCTGGCCATTTCAAGTTCTCCAGCGATCAATGTCCGAGATCGGAGGCAGAGAAGAAGGAAATGGAGAAGGTCCCTTACTCTAGTGCGGTTGGATCTGTTATGTTCACCATAGTAAGCACTAGACCCGACATTGCTCATGCAATAAGTATTCTCAGCGGCTTTATGAGTAATCTCGGAAAGGAGCATTGGCTTGGGATGAAGTGGTTGCTGAGGTACTTGAAGGGAAGCCCAGATGTGGGGCTGGTTTATGAGAAGAGAGGTAAGTCCATCTGTCTTGAGGGTTATGCTAATTCAGACTATGGAGGAGACTGGGATAAAAGAAGATCGATTATCTCCTACTTCTTCAACTTAAACATATGTTATATAAGTTGAAAGGCTCAGTTGCAGTCGGTGGTAGCACTCTCAACAACCAAGGCTGAGTACATAGCGGTTACGAAAGCCATAAAGGAGGCTAAGTGGTGTAAAGGGTTGTTAGAAGAGTTAAAGGTCCTGAAAGAGCAGATGGTGGTGTATTCGGATAGCCAAAGTACGTTGCAGTTGTGTAAGAATCCGGTGTTCCATGAGAGGACAAAGCACATGGATGTTCGGTATCATTTCATTTGGGAAAATGTTACGGAATGATGCATTCATGTGGATAAGGTGGCCATGGAGGAAAATCCTGCAGATTTAGGCACCAAGGTTCTACCTCTAAGTAAGTTCAATCATTGCCTTGGACTTCTTAGGATTGGAGTCGGTTGATATGGTGACTCAAGATGAGTTTGGATCCTGAGTTCTCTACACATAGGTTCGAGTTTAATCGCTTAGACAAAGGTAGAGATTGTTGGTATTTGTCTAAGGATTAAACGGGAAGAAATTCAACATCAGATCTGGAGGTTTGCGTCGCGGCCTCCAGCAGCTCCAAAAAGTTCAGCCTCCAGGCCGCGCCGCGGCCCAACCTCCCTAAGCTGCGGCCAAGCACACTGATGCACTCATGTTTCAACCTTTTGAGTGGTGCGTGGGACATACTTAAAACGCACAGGTTCACTCATATTCATAGAGAGCCATGAGTCTTTGGCTCTTAAGATATAAGAGTTGAGATTGATCTCAAAGATTGGATGAAGAAGTTGGTGCACTATATAAGGGGTCACCTAGCCTCAATCACAAGATATCAAGAGAGATTATCAACATCATCATCATACAAGAGAATTCAAGTGCAAGTGTGAGAGTGCAAAGACACAAAACATAGGAGAGACACTAGAATAGATCTCAATAAGAGAGATTGGTTGTTTAGAGAGAGAGTAGTATAGATTGGGGAGAAGGGCTTTGTAATACCTTATCACTTTCTGTTTTCTCTTCTTTCGTTCTTCAAGAACTTGAGATTCTTGAAGAGGGGTTGCTGTATCTATAAAGAACCATTGATTCAGTGCAAAGAGTTCAGAGGAACTCACGGGGACGTAGGCTATTGCCGAACCTCGATAACAATTATTGTGTTCTTTCTTTTCTTTGATTTATGTTTCTGTTTCTGATCATTACAAGTCACTCAAGACTTGGGTGTTTGGAAGATCACCACCTGGGCTTCTTGAGGTGATTTCTCAACAATATTTTTGTTCTACATTAGTGGAGAGTGATTTGAAAATCAAGCCTATAGAGTTGGAATTATCAATTTCATAACTAGAGATCCATTATATATTTACATGTTTGCAAAAAATCATCCAGGAAGATAATAATGAAGTAAGAATGATAGGTATGCATGAATGAAAGGATTGATAATGAGGTGGAAATGAATTTTGAATTAACTTTTGGACTTGTGTGATATTGAATGATTCCTTTGGATTATAAACTTTAGGCAATCTTTGAGGCAATAAATTTTATGAATTAAACCAATTCTTGTTTTTAGTTGATTTTTCTCTTTTTCTTTGCTCGAGGGCTAGCAAACTTTAAGTTTAGGGGAATTTAATAAGAGTAATTTTTACATGATTTTTATTACTCTTTTACTTAAAAAAATTGCAGGTTTTCCTTTATTTCTTTTGATTTTATTTTATTTATTTGCTTGTGCCACACTTTTTCCTATGTTGTGTTATATTTCCTTTTAGTTACTTTCCTATTTCATGATTTTCTGGTAGTAGAATGTAATACCCGTATTCGTAAAGTAAGGGTAAAGAAGTAATTTAATAAATATGACAGAATTAAAATAATATATACGTGAAAGAATTATTATTGAATAAAATAATTCTCTCGAAAAAAAAGGAAAGAAGAAAAAACTGGACGTGTTCTATGGGTAGGAAGAAGAAAAAAAAAAGGTAAAGAAAAAGAAAACGAAAAAAAAGGGGGATAGCATGACAACACTTGGAGTCTAGGTGTTGACAAAGAAAAGAAAAATGATGCATGTTGAGCAGCACATCAATATGCAGAGGGTGAGTTATAAAATATATATATATATATATATATATATATATATATATATATATATATATTCTTTTATTTATTCATTACTTACCAAATTCTGTTTGGTTTTCTCCTTTCCTCAATTCAAACTATTCTATTTCTTGAAACACTTGGGGACTGAAAAAATGATTAAAAAAGTAAAATTTTGAAGGGGTTTACGGGAGAATTTTATAGATAGTCACAGGAAACTCTAAGAAAAATAGAAGGTGTTGATGATCAGCAATCGGGGGAAATTGTTGAGAAGAGCAAGAAAGGCAAGGAGGTGATCCACGGGTAGCTCTAAGTGCTACGTGGTGAGTTAGATTTACTTTAAGTAATCAAGATAAATATGAAATATATAGTAATAATATTAGAATAAATTATTAACTTATGCTTTGGTGGTAGATGAAAAATTAGTTGATAGGTATGATAGGAATAATGGATGTGTAGAAAATTATTATATGAGAAATAATATTATTGAAATAATGAGTCGATTTAATAATAAAGGCGATAAGTGAAATTCTTGATGAACTATGGTTTATGATTTGATATGATTTATGAGGAGAGGAAATTTAGTGGATCTTGATGAGCTATGGTTGGTGATTTGATATGATTTATGAGGAGAGGAATTTAGTGGAATTTTTCAAATAATAATTTGAGAATAATCAAGATAGAAAATTTAAATGTTTGAATTCATGTTTTTTTCTATATTATTGTTCATATGCATATTTCATATCATTATTCATATGCATATGCATAAAATAAAAGAACCAGGAAGGTAGCCGGTCTAAATGAAAATAAAAGAACAGGGAAGGCAGCCGGTCTAAATGAAAATAAAAGAACCGGGAGGGCAGTCGGTCTAAATGAGAATAAAATAATCGGGAAGGTAGCCAGTCTAAATGAGAATGAAAGAACCGGGAAGGCAGCCGATCTAAGATAAAAAAATGTCGACATGTGGGAAGATGTTCCCAATAATAATAACATTTAAATTCATGCATTGCATTTGCTAAAATATTGATTGTTATTACTTAAGATGCTAAAGTGCAATTCAGGACTGCAAATTTATAGATGAATGAGTCGCACAGAGAGACAATTATGCTGAAAAGAAATCTGAAAATATGAAAATATGAAATGATTAGAATTATCTAGATGACTGATTATATGTTGTGAACCTCATAATGAGGTAATTATGAAATAGAATTGATAGTCTTAAAGATGATGATCAATTATATGAGAAGATGAGATTTATAAAGGATGGAGATTTGATATGAGTAGTGATAATAGAATGTTATTATCAAAATATATGAGATATAGATGAATGAATATTGTAAGACTAATTATACAAATTGAATACTTCTAGTAAGTTTAATTCACTGAGCTTGTATAGCTCACTCCTAATTGTACAATGATTTCAGGTAGCATGCAGGACAGATAGTTTGGTGAGTTGAGTTTCAGACAAAGTTTTTATCTGTAAGCCACGTGGTTCACATCCTCAAACTAATGAGAAAATAAAATAAAAAAATATTTGTAAATGTTCATGTATATTACGTTGTATATAATGTTTAAGTCAAGATCTAAATGATGTATCTCCCCTGTTGAGGGTTGAGGATTGATGTAAAAATTGCAGTTGGTATTATCTTCATTGTTACATATATGTGTCATGTTAGGATTTTCAAAATGTGACAACACCGTCTTGGGGGTGGCGAACCCGAGATGGGTCGTTACATAGAAATATTTCCTATTTCAGTGTCTTTCCTTTTCCTAGGCTGCACTTTTTCCTATTTTATGTTATATTTCATTTTGGTTACTTTCCTATTTCATGTTTTCCTAGTAGTATAACTATTTCCCATTTCAGTGTCTTTCCTTTTCCTAGAAGGAGTAGTATTATTGTACTTTCCTTTTTTTTCTAGGAGTTTGCATATATAAATCCGGCTATCCTTGCCTTGTAAGTACAACAGACTTTTCCTAGACAAGAGAATAAAGAGAGAAGAAAAGGAGGACGGCTGCCAAGTCTCAATGAAGAGAGATCTTCAACAATCTTGAATGCTTCATCAACTTATTTCAAGCAAAAGAGTTTTATTCTCTTCTCTTTAGTTTTCTGTTGATGCATTCCAATAAGAACGTGGTTGATTTCATATTTGTTATGAACTAATTTATTTTTCTAGGGCTTTGATGTAGTCTAGCTTTGAACACACAATTTAAATTCCAAGTTATTTTATTTCAAGTTTGTTTTTTATGTTGAGTGTTTATCCTTGATCTTATTGCTTACAATTTTCTGGCCAATTGTTGTTTGATTTATTGAATCATAATGAAACCGAGAGGTAATTTGTGATTCAAAGCCTTTAGGATTAGACACCATTAGTTTAGCGAAAGATAGAGATACTTTACCGTGACTAGTGTGATTTTAGATTAAGAAAAATCTAAAGCACTTAATGAATCTTCAAATAATTTAATTTACATAGAGATATGATGAATTATTAGGTGGAGATATTTCTAATGTTATTCGAAAGAAAACATTGAATAATTAAGGAATTTATTTTTCATCGACTTGAAAAGGTAGAATTTTATAACAATGAATAATAAATTGCATGGGATTAGCTAAGTGAAATCGAAAGTTCTAGATTTATTTTTATTATCTCTACAATCTTAAGCTTTATTCTCTTTTCTTTTAATTTATTTTTGTCAAGCACATTGGTTTAATTTAGGAGATAAAGTCTTTAAAATTTTGGTTTTATTTCCAAATAGTAAATAATTTGGTAAATTTTAAGACTCAATAGCATAATTAGTCCTTGTGGGTTCGACACTTTTTTCTTTAAAAATTTACAACCTGTTGCGATTTTATTCACTTGCAAATATTTGCACACTAGATACATCCATCAATATTGTACAAGGCCACAAACTTTAGCTTTGTAAGCTAAGTGAATCAGAAAATGCTCTATTGAATCGAAGAATTCCAAAGGAAACATCTTCTCAAGCTTGAATAGGATAATGAGAATATTTTTTCTCAAGCAACTCCACATGCTGAACGCATAGTTCAGTTTCACATATATCCCTGAAGAAGTTTCTTAGGTCTGTTAATGCATCCCACACAAGGTCAGGTAAAAAGTCACGAAATTTTAAGAGAATTAATCTTTCCATGAACATGTGACAATCGCGACTCATCATCTCATAGAACTTGTACTCGTTCAGTTTAACACATCGTGCTAAATTTGAGGCATACCTTTCCGAAAATTTCAAATTTGAAACCCATTCGCAAAACACTTTTATCTGAGACTTGTTTAATGTATAGGTTGCTTTGAGTTTAAATTTAGGTTTACCATTGACTTCAACCGACTCCAACTGAGGAAGCCTAGAAAACTTTGCCATATCTAAATGAACGTTAGTATTATCTTTGGTTTTACCCTTGATATTCATAATAATGTTGAAAACATTGTCAAACACATTTTCTCAATACATACAACATCCAAATTGTGGCGAACAAGATTAGTTGACCAGTATGCCAGCTCCTAGAAGATACTCCTCTTTGTCCGATTATGATCCTTGCCAAATCCAGGGATTTCTTGTTTTCTATCATTAGAATCGAATATGATCTATTCAAAAGACATCACTCTAGCTTTCACATCTAACCCCAACAGTCATGGTGGCGATGGGACACTCTCAGATCTATTCTTTATGAAACCTTACTTCTGCCTTCTAAAAGCATGATCTTCTGGTAAGAATTGACGGTGACAGTCAAACCAACAATTTTTATGACCATGCGGCAGTCGAAACAATTTTGTATGCTCCATACAGTAAGGATAAGCTAGTAGACCATGAGTGCTCCACCCAAAAAGCATGCCATATGCAGGGAACTCATTGATCGTCCATAGAAGTTTAGCCTTCATATTAAACTTTTGTTTCTTGGCTACATCTTAAGTAGGAACTCCATCTATCCATAATGCCTTCAACTTATCCATTAATGAATATAGATAGACATCCATATTCTTACTAAGGTTGTTTGGGCTGGGAATTACCAGTGATAAAAACAGATTATTCTCTTTCATGCACAAACCATGAGGTAAATTATAAGGAGTGACAAATATCGACCAACAAGAGTAAAGGGATGTCGAATGGCCAAAAGGAGTGAAATCGTTAGTTGAGAGTCCCAACCTAACATTGCATGGTTCATGGGCAAACTCAGGGTGAGTATCATCAAAATGTTTCCACGCTAGCCTATCTACTGGGTGGATGTCTATGCCTGGTATTACTACGTTTTCCTTCCTTATTCCATTTCATGTGTCCGATAGTGTTTTTCGACCAATAAAGCCCTTAAAGTCTATGTATCAGTAGAAGGTAACATAACACCTTGTGTGGTGTATCTTTTAGCTTCTTATAACCACTCTGCCTAGGTTTAAACCAAGGATGTCCACACATGTCACACTTTCTTGTTTTTTTCTTCCTTGTAATACAACATACAATCATTCGGGTATGAATGTATCTTCTCATACCCAAGTCCTAACTCATTCACCATATTCTTGGACTTGTAAAAGTTTTCAGGCAACTTCTCGTCCTCGGGCAACATACTCTTAATTACTGTCAATAGTCAATCGAAACAGTTCTCAGACATGTCAAAATTAGATTTACAATTCAACAATTGTGAGACTTTCGATCACTTAGTGTGCTTCTTACAACCCTCCCACAAGGGCTCATCAGTATTTTTCAACGTTTCATAGAATTTCGTAGAACAAGAATTCGGATCCTGTTCAGCATCCTAGCTAAATTTTGGGCATGCAACATCCATTACCATCTCACCTATCCGATTTGTTTATCTGAAACCTTCTTTGACATGATGATCTGATTGGGCCGTCGACGGTTTGCATCTCAAATAACTCTCACCATGAAAAATCCACCTCTTATAATTATGACTAAAACCTTTCTAATAAAGGTGCAAAGTAATTGTTTCTCAATTTAAAAACTTAAAATTATGGCATAGAAAACAAGGACACCAAATAGTTCCATCATACATATGCAAAGTCAAGAAAAAACCTCAAACCCTTTTAAAAATTTCGTAGATAGGACATGATTAACAACTTGACGATCCATCCAACTATGGTCTGCTAACATCATTGTAATTACTAAACTAAAAGAGAATCTATTGTCAATAAAATGTTTTAAATACATATATTCTTTTAATTATGTGTTGTGTAATTATCTACCTAATTTAATAAGTAAATAATTGAACGGTTTTAAGTGCAAGTGCACAATGTTAACATAGTAGTATAGTGTGCAAATGTGAGAACGTCTCCATAGGGATTGGTAAATTTTGCTATAGAATTAGTTTCGTAATATAAAACGATAGAAATAAGAATTGAGTTTGAATTGATAATGATAAAGTGTAGGGATTTGATATCCACCACTAATCATACTTTCTCAATAAGAACAGTGTGCCAATGCTTTCGTCACATTATGAATACCTAATGTTGTCAACCTAAGGGCATGGTGTATACTCCTTAAGCTATTGATTTCCCTAAGCAACGAGTTAGATATGGTGTATACTCTAACTCTTTTTTCTCTCAAAGGATTTAGCATGGTGTGTACTAAGTTGTTCTTTAAAAGAGCATAATATCTGTGAAAATCGACAAACACACAAGACCTAGGGCATGTTATATACTCCTGGTTTCCCACACTGATTAACCTAAGAACCCGGCATGGATTTCTTTTGTTACTATTATTAAACCCAGGACTCGGTCATCCAATTTGATTTAATTAACTAATTGATTATGCCCAAAACATAACACGGTAATTGTAATACAGCTTTGGGGTGTCGATCCCATAGGGAAACAAACTAATTACACAAGAAGGTGTAAACCTCAACACAAACAATAAAAGTTAAAGTGATAAAATCTGAATTGTTGATTGTGTAAATAATTGATGGATAATAAATAAACAACAAGGCTCCGGAAATCCTCCCTAAGTTCGTTGCCCTAATCCTAACTTGATTCAGTTGTTTTTATCTCGATTGCAAGTTTCACATCCCAAACAGATAATCGAAAAATATTCAATTAAAGCGCATGTATAAACCCTAATGTAATTGATATAAATTATTCTTTACTTTCAAGCACACATGACCTAACTTATAAATTATCAAGAGATGACGATATATCCAAATGACAATACCGCAACAATGGACAAATCTATAAAAGAGATCTACCAGACTCAATCACACCCAAATAAATACACATAAGAAGAGCATGACTAGACTTATATGGAAAAGAAGCATGCAATCATCGGACTAATGAGAAATCTACTAATTAAATTAAAGAATAAAACATAACAATGTTTAACGAAAATAATACCAAACTACAACTGAATCAAATAAAGGAAAATAAGAACAACTACACCTAGGGATTCATCCCTTTGCCTTGCTTGGAGACTAGCCGGCCATGGAGCTCATGCTTCCTTGAGTTGCCTCCGGCCTTTCAATGATCATCTTCTCCTTGGTAGCGAAGGCTTCGGCGATTCTTCAGCTTGCCCTCCAAAAGTATACTTCGGATTCCTCCTAAAGACCCTCTAGATTGCTCCTAAAAGCCCTCTGGATTCACTTTTTGATGATTTCAGATGAGCTCTGATTGATCCTAAAGCTGAAGTGGAGTGGGTCTTATATAGGCAAACTCCCAAAGTGCTATATGTTTTCTAACCGATGTAGGATACTGCCTGAGCGTGCTTGATCGCAGCCTTAGTGCGCTCGATCGCATGTGTGCTCGATCCCAGTTGCGCTGCAGAGTACTTCTTGGTCGATATGGGATGTGTGCTCGATCACACTGCTTGTGTGCTGGATCACAGTACAGGTAGCAGTCCATCTTGTCCTTCCAGAAGCATGGGATCTTGGCCTTTTAAGCAACGATCGCTTCTTTTTCTCTTTTAAACTCAAAGCACCTGAAAATTACACTGAAATAAGTCAGTGGTCCAATAATATTACTTTAGAGTTATTAACATATAAAAGCGCAATAAAAACCGAGATCAATCCTAAAATGCTAACAATTAACCACTGTTGAGAAGCATTTTATGACTCTCATCACTAATCCATATCACATGCATATGTTGATCAGGCAAATACATATGAGGAATTCAAGAAAACAGGCATTAATCAAGTTAAGCATCACAGTATAACTATCACAATGACAATAATATCGAAATATGGAAAAGCATAATCAGGGCTTCAATCGAGCCCTACTAAGAGTTTAGTTACACATGAGTTTGATGTTAAACATCTTCATAAAACCAAATAAAGGGAGAAGAATAAACCCGAAAGTACTATAGAGAAGAGTCGTCAATTCTTCTGTAAATTCTCCTCTGAGACCATCCTCCTCTCCTTCTGTTTTAACAGGCCTATTTATAAGGTTTTAGAAACATATGGAAACCCTAAACTCATAAAACAAAACCCTACACTAATTTCCAAAATAGGTTATGCTATTTTAATGTTTCACTGATGCACGTGTTCGCTCGATCACAGACTGGTGCGCTCGAGCGCACCTTCTTCTTGCGCGCGTGAGCGCAGGTGCGCTCGATCCTGGCATGGGTACTTGAGTGCTGTTGCGCTCGATCGTAGATCTCTGTGCTCGATCGCACTAGGCAAACACCAGCTTTTCCCAGATTTGCTCTTTAAGCCAAAAATTTCCATAATGCTCCATTTTCTCCAAAAACCTATAAAAACACGGAAAGGAAATAAAATAGAATGAAATAACACAAACTAAGAGCTTAATAAATGTAACTTAAGAGGCTTAAATATGAATATTTAAGCACTTATAACACCCCCAAACTTAAATATTGCTAGTCCCTTGGCAATACGAAACTAAAAACTAAATGAAAAACAAAGAACACAAAGATAAATCCATCATTCATGGTATCCAAAAATTTAGGTGTCACACAAAACCATAATATTCTTTCATGAGCAAGCTTAAAATATAAACCCATCTTTGCAATGAATAGAAATTTTAAAATCTAATTACTTACAAGAGTCAAGCTAAGGCATCACAAGTCTGAATTAGTGTAAAGTGAACTAGCACATAAAAATGAAGCTTCCAAATAACTCCAATGTGTAATGTCTTAGTGTATCAAGATTCACCGAATTTCCCATTAAAATGAACAATGATGGCATAGTTTTTATTTCTTTCTTTTATTATGAGACTTTGCCATGTTTAGTTCCCTTAAGCTGTCTAATTGACCTATGTAGCGAGTGTTGAGTCAATGACTCCCAAACCAGATGGTTTTAGGGCATTAGGTGTAAAGACACCCCTACGGACTTACTAACTCAAGTCAAAAAGGCTATGAAACTAAACTGGCCTTAATTCTACCAAGCAAAATTCCCATCTTTTGATGTGAAAACTCACTGCTTACTGAGGCAAGAGGTCCAGTTACTCAACGAAAAGTTTATCAATGATCATTATGAGCAAAATTCCCACCTTTTGATGTGAACACTCACTGTTTACTGAGGCAAAAGGTCCAGTTACTCAGTGGAAAGTTTATTAATGATCATCATGAGCATTTTTCTCTTTTTGTGCAAAATTTTTTTTTTTCTACTTTTCTATGCCAAAGTGTTCATCCAACAAGTCATCCGGTTTCAGTTAAGCCATGGAAACATACACATTAAAATCACGTCATACCTCACACAATTATGTGCTAATATGCTCATGTCAGATTGGATCAAACATGTGAATTCCCAAATGCCTAAAGTAAGTAACTAAACTTTAAAACTATATTATTAGATCATGTGTTCAAGATTTTAAGCTCACCAATGAAATCACATCACAGTATTTGTTTAGATCAACCAAAAATTCAAAACAACATGAACATGCATTTATCTTCTCTTTTAAACAATAATAAATAAATAAAACTGGGATAAAGTGTGTGTAAATGTGTCTCCCATACCCCCAAACTTAAATTACACATTGTCCCCAATGTGTGAATAATATGGAAAGAGCTGACCTGAGAGATGGGGTACTGGCTAGACTGGCATGGCTCATAGCACACCCCCAAACTTGAACTGATGTACATGTTGTCCCTGAAAAATAAATACTAAAGGAATACTGAAAAACAAAAAGTACTAAAAATAAACTGTAACAAGAAATATTAAAACAATAAAATAAAAAAAAAATAAAGGATATGTTGTGGAGTGTCTCCCATGAGCGCTAAGTTTTACATCTTCAGCCAGACGGTGCAACCGCTCACTGCTGTTTGGGTAGTTTCTGGAACTGTGCTCGATCACAATAACAGGGAATACTCTACTGCAGACTTGAAGCAAAAATAGAAAAACAAAAAGAAAATTCAAACTTAAAAATTTTAGATTTTTTTTTATAAAAAGAAAACGGAACAGAATAATAAAACTAAATGAAAATAATTCTAAACAGAATTTAACGCAAACCCCGACAACGGCACCAAAAACTTTTTGTGCAATTATCTACCTAATTTAATAAGAAAATAATTGAACAATTTTACTTACAAGTGCACAAGGTCAACATAGTAGTACAGTGTGCAAATGTAAGATCATTTCCGTAGGGATTGGTAAATTTTGCTTTAGAATTAGTTTCGTAATATAAAACGATAGAAATAAGAATTGAGTTTGAATCGATAATGATAAAGTTTAGGGCTTTGATATCCACCACTAATCATACTTTCCCAATAAGAACAGTGTGCCAATGCTTTAGTCACATTATGAATACCTAATGTTGTCAACCTAAGGGCATGGTGTATACTCCTTAAGCTATTGATTTCCCTAAGCAACGAGTTAGGCACGGTGTATACTCTAACTTTTTTCTCTCTTAAAGGATTTAGCATGATGTGTACTAAGTTGTTCTTTAAAAGAGCATAATATCTGTGAAAATTGACAAACATATAAGACCTAGGGCATGTTATATACTCCCAGTTTCCCATGCTGATTAACCCAAGAACCTGATGTGGATTTCTTTTGTTACTATTATTAAACTCAAGACTCGGTCATCCAATTTGATTTAATTAACTAATCCATACCACATACCTATGTTGATCAGGAAAATACATGAGGAATTCAAGAAAACAAGCATTAATCAAGTTAAGCATCACAGTATAACTATCACAAAGGCAATAATATCAAATTATGGAAAAGTATAATCAGGGCTTCAATCGAGCCCTACTAAGAGTTTAGTTACACATGAGCTTGATGTTAAACATCTTCATAAAACAAAATAAAGGGAGAAGAATAAACCCAAAAGTATTATAAAGAAGAGTCGTCAATTCTTCTGTAAAATCTCCTCCGAGACCTCCGAGACCATCCTCCCCTCCATCTGTGTTTACAGGCCTATTTATAAGGTTTTAGAAACATCTGGAAACCCTAAACTCGTAAAACAAAACCCTACACTACTTTCCAAATTAGGTTCTATCATTTTAATGTTTCACTGATGCACGTGTGCGCTCGATCATAGACTGGTGCACTCGAGCGCAGGTGCGCTTGAGCCTTCTTCTTGCACGGGCGAGCGCAGGTGCGCTCGATCATGGCATAGGCACTTGAGCGCTGTTGTGCTCGATCGCAGATCTCTGTGCTCGATTGCACTAGGCAGACACCAACTTTTCCCAGATTTGCTCTTTAAGCCAAAAATTTACATAATGCTCCTTTTTCTCCAAAAACCTATAAAAACACATAAAGAAAATAAAATAGAATGAAATAACACAAACTAAGAGCTTAAAAAATGTAAATTTAGGGGATTAAATATGAATATTTAAGCACTTATCATTATGCATATTGTTTTTTTTTTACATACATATAAAAATATATAAATCGAGATAGCATGATATAATCTCAAACAAATATTTTGTTATCGCTTTTTTATCTTCCAAAAATGCTTCATTAAATACATGTGGTTTCTAATTATGCTAACTTAGAATGAAACAAGTATAGATTTAACATAAACTTATCACATAACCAATGGGCCAACATAGAAAGATTAGGATTTACATACCTAACTCAATCAATATCTAGTAATAGTGAAGTATGACTGAGTCAAGATCATTTGTAGCCTTTGAGACGAAAATTGATAACAAATTAGTAAACAACATAATGATTCCTTATGCATCATGCATGTTGATGCATGCTTTCTAGCCATATCATCCAATTCACTAATAGGTAGGGGGTCCTAACCCATTCATGAATGTGTGATCGATTTTGTAATTTATAGTTCCAAACTTGTTCTTTTAGGACTCAATTTTGGAAGCATTTCTCCTTAGTCCTCCAAGTACATGACTGAAATTCGGAGCTATATGCCAGGGAAGATCGGCTCGACTTTAGTGCGTACCCAGAGAACAATAAGAGATGCTATCGAAATCTAGTCGAAACAAAATAAGCTACGACATACAAATTGAAAAATCGATCTCGCATTCCTGAACTATCCACTTTGGACAATCCAATGATTATTTGAACACAAGCACTCTCATTGTAAACATATTAATTGAGCACAACGAGAGTATTTAGGTTGCTCAATAATCATTGGACGAGAATTATAAGGTAAGATGCAATGCATGAATATAATCATGATACACCATGATGCATGTATACACAATTATAAGTAACCAAGCTCACAAAAGCACACTAAACATGGTCATTCTACCATGCCAATTACTAGTGAATGTGTACTTAAATGAAGTTTTTACATGAAGTTTTTAAGATTTCATTTAAAAAAAATTTTACATGAAGTTTTTAAGATTTCATTTAAAATTTTACTTTTATGGAGTAATAAAGTTTGATTTTGAATTTTATTTTTAACCGTATCATAAGTGAAACTCTAAAAAGCTCGTATAAAAAATCTCATCCAAGTGTTCATAGTATTATCCGTTGGTTAATAGTTCACTGTTGATCAAATAATTTCGCAAAAATTTACAAGCATTCTAAATAGTGAGGTGAATTAAGTGAATCTAGTTAAATTAAGTGGGTGTTTAATCAATTTAACCAAAAAAATAAATAAAAATATCTATCTTACTATTTCAGTGATAATTTAAGTAAATTAGACTCCTTGATGTACATTTTTCTTTTCTTCAATTGGATATGCCTATGAAATTGAGAGTTGATTCTTGAAATATTTCTCAAAGCTTTACCAACCAATCATTTTAACTTTTTGACCAACCAAAGAAAGGAAAATAGAATATGCTAAAAAAATTATGAAAATGGAAGAAGATAAGGGATGATTGTTACCATCTACTAATTTTTTGGAAAACCAAATATTTGTGATTGTACTTAATTTTTTTAATTAAAAGCGAAAGAATAATTCATTTTCTATTTGTTGTGTGACTATATGTATTTAATTAATTGAACTACAAGTTTTTAAATCTAGCTACTAATTAATTTTTTCAAATGAAGTGCTAACCCCGATCAAAATCGAAGCATTATTTTTATTAATTTGAAAAGAGATGCAAACATTAAACTAAGTACACATTAACTAGTTACTAATTATATAACTTGTTTTCACTAATATTGCATTTCTCATAGACAAGAATTTCTAATACGTGTTAATTATTATAATCAAAATTAAACAAAAATTAAAAACCCTTGTTACGTACAAAACTATTTTACGAACAGTTCATTACCACTCTATAAGAACACTTCTTCTGCAAACAATAAATTATTATGCAATTTAATCCATTAAATTGATATTTTATGTAACGACCCATCCCGGGTTGGCCACCTCTGAGACGGTGTCATCACACTTTGAAAATCCCAGCACGACATATATATGCAACAATAAAATAATATTAACAAAATAGGAATTTTTATATCATTCATCAACCCTCAACAGGGGAGATACAATGATCTGATATCAACTTTAACATTTTACACAATGTAATATGCGTAAATATTTACAAATAAAATTTTTAAATTTCATTTTCTCATTTGTCTGAGGATGTTGACACGTACATGGCTTACAGAAAATGATTTCGTCTGAACCTCAACTCACCAAACTACTTGTCATGTATGCTACCTGAAATCATTTTACAATGACGGGTGAGCTTCACAAGCTCAGTGAATTAAATTTACTAGGAGTAATCAATCTGTATAAATATTCTTTCAATATTTAATCATTTATATTTCACATAACTTGATAATAACTTCCTACTATCACAATACATGTCATAAGATCCCTTCTCTATCAATCTTTTCTTTTTATTTATTGTTTCACCTTAAGACCATCAATTATCTCCTAATTACCTCACATCATAAAGTCTACCATTTAGATGGTTCTTATCATCCTCTGTTTTTTTCTCACCATAACAGTCTCTCTCTGAGACTCATTTATCTACAAACACATGCATAACATGTCTCTCCCTGCGAGACTCATTTATCCACAATACATGCATAACATTAACAACATTTAGTAAAAATATCAGCATGTAAAAAAGATGCAATGCATGAATTATTATTATGGGAACGTCTTCCCACATGTCGACATGTTTTTATTATCTTAGACCAGCTACCTTCCCGGTTCTTTCATTCTCATTTAGACCGGCTGCCTTCCCGGTTCCTTCATTCTCATTAGACCGGCTGCCTTCCCGATTCTTTCATTTTCATTAGACCGGTTGCCTTCCGGGTTCTTTTCTTTTATTTAATGCATATACATATGAACAGTGATATAAAATATGCATATGAACAGTAATATAAAAACAACATAAATTCAAAATATTTAAATTGATTATCCTGATTATTCTCAAATTTATATAACAAAAATTCCACTAAATTCCTCTCATCCCAAATCACATTAAATCATCCATCAAAGCTGTCAATATCCATTAAATTTCATCCCAAATCACATCAAATCATCCATCAAAGCTTGTCAAGTCCACTAAATTTTGTCTCCTCATAATTCGTATCAAAACATCAACCAAAACTAGTTAAGAATTTATTTATCACCATCATTATTAAATCAACTTATCATTCTAGTAATATTTCTTTTCACATAATATTTTTCTAAGTGTCCAATATTTATACCATACCTATCAACCAAATATTTATCTACCACCAAAACATACGCCAATAATTAAATTTAATATTATCACTAGATATTTGATTTTTTTATTTAGACTACTTAAAGTAAATCCAACTCACCACGTAGCACTTAAAGCTACCCGTGGATCACCTCCTTCCCTTTCCTGTTCCTCTCAGAATTTCCCCCAGTTGTTGATCGTCAACACCTAACATCATATTTATATTAAGTTTCCAATTTATTCTTCAATTCGTTATAAATCACACCCTTTGAAAATTCTCACTTTGAATTCGGGGAAATTTCGTAAACGCTAAAAATTCAAAAATAAACATATCATTATTACTTTCTATTTTTCTGATAGCTTCTCGTGATTCCCTATGAAATTCTGCAGTAAACTTCTTTAAAATTTTGCTCTTTTAACCTTTTTTTCTATCCTCAAGTGTTTAGGGAAAACAAGAAATCAAAGGAAAACTATACGAAATGAGTAGAAAGAAATTTCTTAACTTATATATATATATATATATATATATATATATATATACACACACACTATACTACCTTTTCTTCTTCAGCTCTGCGCCCCACCCTTTAACAAAATTGTTGCCACGACATGTGAGTCGTTGCTCACATGCACAGCCCAAATTGGCAGCAGGTGCCACCTGCTGCCATGTGTTTTAATTTTTTTTCTTTTTTAAATATAATATACATTTTTTTATTTTTTATTTCTATTGTTTTCTTTTTGCTGGACCTAAACATCCATTTTTTTTCTTTTTCTTTGTAACTACG
This sequence comes from Bretschneidera sinensis, assembly GCA_023935145.1. NCBI lineage: Eukaryota > Viridiplantae > Streptophyta > Magnoliopsida > Brassicales > Akaniaceae > Bretschneidera > Bretschneidera sinensis. The sequence goes on from CM043697.1 coordinate 78,787,707, forward strand.
CCCCACACGTCTGTTTTTTTTCAAAAGAATTATTTATTTCACGTCATATTTATTAAATTACTTTAATTTCACGTAAATATTCACATCATATATCTTTCGCGTAAATATATTACTTTAATTTCACATCATATTTATTAAATTACTTCTTTACTCTTACTTTACGATTACGAGTATTACAAATCTACCCACCTTACAAAAATTTTGTCCTCGAAATTTCCTTACCTAACTCCAGAAACAAATGTGAATACTCTTTCTTCATAATTGTCTCACATTTTTACATAATTTCTTCAACATCCTTATTCCACTACAAAACTTGAACTAATGAAATTGTTTTATTATACAAGATTTGTTCTTTTATCTAAAATCCTCACTAATACTTATATATAAGCCCAACTTTCTCAACAACCTCATCTGGTCCCACATACATTCGACTCAACTTTCTCTTCTTTTTAAATCTCAACACACCCTTCCATGGAGATATCTTCAAAATTACCAAATCACAAATCTTGAAATTCAAGAGGTTTTCTCCTTGTATCAGCATAGTTATTCAGTCTACTTGGTGCTGCTTTACGGTTCTCTCTAACCAATCTGATCATCTCAGTTGTTAACTTAGTAATTGATGGATCATATATATTTCTTTTTCCCATTTCTTCCCAACATAAAGGAGTTTTACACGTCCTACCATACAATGTTTCAATTGGTGCCATCCCAATACTAGTTTGATACTGATTATTATAGGCAACTTCAATCGATGGCATATAAGCATTCCAACTTACTGAGAAACTCATCTCATTTTCCCTTAACATATCTTCTAGTATTCTAATGATCTTTTTTGTCTGAGCATGAAAAATTATATTAAATTATAACTGCTTACCCGTGGCTTTCTGAAAGCCTCTCCAAAACCAAGATGTAAATCTAACATCTTTATTTGACACAATGCTTAATGGTGCTCCATACCACCTCACAATTCCAGCTATATCTTACTTCAATCCTGACCATCAGAATTTCTATCTCAATCCTGTAAACATCTTATTGTTACTTGGTTGCATCGAATCTACATCATCATGTACCTTTCTCATTATCTCCTCTCTCCACTCCGCATAATTGAGAAAACAAATCCATGTTCCAATACTAGAATACCCTAATTTCAAATTTTGAACTCAAAAATGCTTTCTAGTAAGCACTTAATGCTTAATCTTTTCTATCTCTTCAGCTTTATCTTGCATCTCTAAAACATTTTACTATGGATGACTGTACAACCATATTCGTTAACCATGATCCTCTATAACTGATATTTAACTTCATTCTTATCTCTCTAAATCTATCATCAATTACACATCAGGACTCCCCATAGCAGTTAACCTTCTTGTAGACTTTCTACTCAATGCATCAGCTATTTCCTTCTCATTTTCTAGATGACAATGAATTTTACAATCATCATTACTAATCAACTCTATCTACCATCTTTGCCTCAAATTCAACTCTCTCTGGGTAGGTAAGTACGTCAAACTCTTATAACCCATGCATATCTTACAAGTGGCTCCATACAGAATGTCTCTAATCTTCAAAGTAAACATTATAGCAGTTAACTCTAAGTCATGAGTAGGGTAATTTTTATCATGAATCGTCAATTTGCTAGAAGTATAGGCCACAGCTTTCCTATATTACACATATCCCAATCATTGATGTGACACATTACTATACACCACAAATCCTTCATCACCATAAGGAAACACCAATACTGGAGCTGTAGTCAATTTCTCTTTTAGTAATTGAAAATTTTTCTCACACTTCCCTCACCATAAAAATCTCACATCTTTCCTGGTTAGTCTATTCAACAGTATTATAATAATAAAAAAATTTCTGAAAGAATTTTCTATAATAACCAGCTAATCCCAAGAAGATTCAAATCTCAGTCACATTAGTTGGCCTCTCCCAACTTAATATTTTCCCTACCTTTTTTATATCAATTGTTATGCTATTTCTTGATATTACATGTTCCAAGAAGGTCATTTCTTTTAGTTAACATTCACATTTAGGAAAATTATAGCATACAATCTCTCTCTTCAAAATTTCCAACACAATTTCTACATGTTTTGCATGTTCTTCCTTAGTCTTAGAATACATCAAGAGGTCATCAATGAACATAACCACAAAACTATTAAGAAATAGTTTAAACATTTTATTCATCAAGTCCATGAATGTTTTTTGGAACATTAGTCAATCCAAATGACATCACAAGAAGCTTATGACCATAACGTTTCCTAAAAGCAGTCTTAGGCACATCTCCCTTCTCTATCCTTAACTAATGATAACCTGATCTCAGGTTTATCTTAGAAAACACTCTCACTCCTTGCAACTGCTCAAACAATTTATTTACCCTGAGAAAAAGGTATTGTTCTTATTCAACTATCTGTAGTCTATACACAATCTCATCATTCCATCTTCCTCCTTCACTAACAACACATGGGCTCCCCAAATACATTAGGTCCAAAAAATTGTTTATCCAAAAAATCTTAAACTTTCGATTCTTTTAACTTGATGAGTGTATATGTGATGAACCTAGTATCACATCAATAAAGAAATTTAATCTCCCTACTGGGAGACAACTAGGAAATTCCTCAAGAATTACATTAGAATAATCTTTCACCATTAAGATTTATTCTAACTTCCTATTTTCCTTTCTAGAATCCATTGTATATACCAAATACTCCTCACAACCCCTCTTCAACCATCTCCTAGTGGTTAGTAAAAATAAGGTAGTTCGAGAGTATTTTATGTTCTCTCTGAAAGTTACACTCCTCATGTCCATATCTTGAACACTAAATTCTTTTTGGAACAATCACCATATTCAAAGATAATAAATTAGCTTCAGATTCTTTATCACTGATATGAATCACATAACCCTTGTAAACATTTATGATTATCACTCTATCTTTAGTGGGAACTTCAACAAAAATATTTTGCATCAAAGGACTAATATATACTTCAATAGACTTTATATGAATACTAGATGCAAAAGAATGGGTTGCACCAAGATCACCCAACATTGATATGTCCACCTTCTCTACACACAAAGCACTTCAATTTTTGGCAATTCTGGGATAAATATCTTATCTGAATATATCTATAACAAACTTTTGCCTTCCAATCATACATCAGATTGCCACTTCCCCTTGGTGGCATACTTACTTCCTCTGCTATGACTCCCTGTTCCCATAACCTGTCTCCCAAATCTAAAGGTCCTATCAATAGTATTCTAAGCTACAGAAGTAACAGATCATGCTTGTCTCTGACTCTGTACTTCAGTTCCCTATGACAAGGAACTCTTCCTTTGGGTGGTCTCTCACCCTGCACACTCATACTAGTACCACCTCTGGGTTTCTCAAATCTAGACTTCTTCCGCCAATTCCTCCTTCCTCTAAATTTTATCACATTATTCTCAATCTGAAGTGTTATATCCACTAGTCTGACATAATTCATATGCTTCATGTAAGATAGTTTTGATTAAATCTTAAAACCTAGTTCATCTTTGAACCTCGTACACTTTTTTCTCATCTAGGTTTTTCCATTTTCGGTACAACCATTGATAAGACCACAAATTTGTTATCATACTAAGCCACAGTCAACCTATTTACCTCAAATAAAATCTCTATCTTGTTGGGCTCTAAAGGTCTAAGGAAAGTATTTATCAAGGAAACCTCCTTAAACCTATTCCAAGTTAAGAGTCTAACAACATCTGCACTTACCCTGGGAAGAATATCCTTTCATCATTCTAAAACTTCTCCTTCTAACTCAAACAAAGTAAAGGCAACCATATGCATGTCAGTCACTGGTAAAATACTAAATAATCTTTTCAACTTGTTTCTCCCAAAACTCAGGCTTAAAAGGATTCATTGATCTTTTAAACAATAAGACATTCAGCTTAATATATCTCCCTGCATCTTATATATAAATTCACTTTTCCCTCTTTTTAAATGTCTATCATTACTGGATTTACAACAACCGTAGGCACTGCTCTAGCCTGTTTATCAAGTCTATGTTACACGCTACCCACTCTATCATCTGTTATATTTATTTCTCAAGAGCATGTGTAAGAGCTTATCTTAGCTCATTCTTTCAACTTCAGATCTTCTCTTACCTTTACTAATGTCAATTATATTACTAATATCAATCATACTATCAACACATTCCCTTCTAAGAACCACAGATTTAGACTCAACCTCGACTTGTCAAAATACTGGGGTCCTACCACGCCCTCTCAAATCAATAACTCTAACTCTAGCTCTAGTGCATCTACTGTCATCCTCATACTATTTAAAATATAATTTATTTTAATCTTTCACTTTCTTATGTTTTATGCAGTCTACAAAATCATAAAACCTAATACTCTGATACCAAAATTGTAACGACCCATCCCAGGTTGGCCACCCCCGAGACGGTGTCATCACACTTTGAAAATCCCAGCACGACACATATATACAACAATAAATAATACTAACAGAATAAGAATTTTTACATCATTCCTCAACCCTCAACAGGGGAGATACAACAATCTGATATCAACTCTAACATTTTACACAACGTAATATGCGTGAATATTACAAATAAAATTTTTAAATTTCATTTTCTTATTTTTCTGAGGATGTTGACACATACGCGGCTTACAGAAAATGATTTTGTCTGAACCTTAACTCACCAAACTACTTGTCCTGTCTGCTACCCGAAATCATTTTACAATGAGGGGTGAGCTTCACAAATTCAGTGAATTAAATTTACTAGAAGTAATCAATCTATATAAATATTCTTTCAATATTTAATCATTTATATTTCACATAACTTGATAATAACTTCCTACTATCACCACACATGTCATAAGATTCCTTCTCTATCAATCACTTCTTTTTATTTATTGTTTCACCTTAAGACCATCAATTATCTCCTAATTACCTCGTAATGAGGTTCACATCATAAAGTCTACCATTTAGATAGTTCTTATCATCCTTTGTTTCTTTCTCACCATAGCGGTCTCTCTCTGAGACTCATTTATCTACAAATACATGCATAACATATCTCTCCTTGTGAGACTCATTTATCCACAAATACATGCATAACATTAACAACATTCAATAAAAATATCAACATGTAAAATAGATGCAATGCATGAATTATTACTATGGCAACGTCTTCCCACATATCGACATGTTTTTATTATCTTAGATCGGCTGCCTTCCCGGTTTTTTCATTCTCATTTAGACCGGCTACCTTCCAGGTTATTTCATTTTCATTATACCGACTGCCTTCCCGGTTCTTTCATTTTCATTAGATCGGTTGCCCTCCCGGTTCTTTCTTTTATTTAATGCATATGCATATGAATAATGATATAAAATATGTATATGAACAGTAATATAAAAACAACATAAATTCAAAACATTTAAATTGACTATCCTGATTATTCTCAAATTTATATAACAAAAATTTCATTAAATTCCTCTTATCCCAAATCACATCAAATCATCCATCAAAACTTGTCAAGATCCACTAAATTTCGTCTCCTTATAATTCGTATCAAAACATCAACCAAACTCGTCAAGAATTTATTTATCACCATCATTATTAAATCAACTTATCATTATAGTAATATTTCTTTTCATATAATATTTTTCTATGTGTCCAATATTTATACCATATCTATCAACCAAATATTTATCTACCACTAAAACATACGCTAATAATTAAATTTAATATTATCATTAGATATATGATTTTTTTTTTATTTAGACTACTTAAAGTAAATCCAACTCACCACGTAGTACTTGAAGCTACCCGTAGATCACCTACTTGTCTTTCCTATTCCTCTCAGAATTTTCCCTAGTTGTTGATCGTCAACACTTGACATCATATTTATATTAAGTTTTTAATTTATTCTTCAATTAGTTATAAATCACACCCTTTGAAAATTCCCACTTTGAATTCGGGAAAATTTCATAAACGCTAAAAATTCAAAAATAAACATTTCATTATTACCTTCTATTTTCCTGATAGCTTCTCATGATTCCCTATGAAATTCCGCAATAAACCTCTTTAAAATTTTGCTCTTTTAACCTTTTTTTCGCTCCCCAAGTGGTTAGGGAAAACAAGAAATCAAAGGAAAACTATACGAAATGAGTAAAAAGAAATTTTTTAACTTATATATATATACTATACTATACTATACTATACTACCTTTTCTTCTTCAGTTCTGTGCCTTACCCTTTAACAAAATTGTTGCACAGCCCAAATTGGCAACAGGTGCCACCTGCTGCCACACGTTTTAATTTTTTTTTCTTTTTTAAATATATATATATATATATATTTTTTTTTTCTTTCTTTTGTTTTTCTTTTTGCTGGACTTGGACATCCATTTTTTTTTCTTTTTCTTTGTAACTACGCCCCACGCGTCCTTTTTTTTCAAAAGAATTATTTATTCAATACTAAATCTTTTGCGTAAATATATTACTTTAATTTCACATCATATTTATTAAATTACTTCTTTACCCTTACTTTACGATTACGGGTATTACATTTTATTTTTCCCATAATATAAGTTTTAGTTTTACTCAATATAAACAATTCATTTACCAAAAAAAAAAACATTAACTTATGGATACAAGTTTTTCACAAATAATAAATAGTATGTATTAAATTCATTAAAATTTTAGTTTTATTTCCTAATTAAAATGAAATTTATGTTTTATTCTATATAAGAAAGTCTTTAAAAAAATTAATTATGTATAAATAAGTTTTCGACAAATAATTATTCCTACAAAAAAATATATACTATTTATTAAAAGAAAAAAAAATTGTATGTAAAGAAATTTTTCATATATAATTCATTTCTATGCAAATAAATTCATTTGATCGATTAAAAAAAGTAACTAAACATATAAAAACATAAATATATGAGAGAGAGAAAACTTACAAAAATGGTAGAGATAGAGAGCCTGAAATGGTGGAAGAAGAAAGTGGGGAAAAAGGAGAAAAAATTGGTAGAAATGTAGGTTGGAGATGGCAGGTACGAAATATGTGTGAGAGAGAGGGGATGAATTTTTTTTAGAGTTTTGGCTATGGAGGTCGCGCAACACTTAGGAAAAAAGAGGAAAAAATAAAGGAGAAAGTTGCCCATGAATTTAGATCAGACTATCACCGAGGTATTTTATTCCCTCGATAATAACTTTATATCCCTTAGTGATATTAGTTAATTAAATTGATAATTAATCTAAAATTAATTTTATATTTATTTATTAACACCAAGGGCATAAATTACCTCAATAATAATACATTTTCAATTAAAAAATGAAAAATTATTTTTCAAATATTTCACAAACTTAATACCGAGTGAAAAATATTATCACTAATGATAATCGGGCCCCTCGATGATTATATTTTTCACTATCACTAATGGACACGTGTCCCTCGATGATATCCTTTGTTGAAAACTGTTATCACCCAGGGACACCAGTCCCTCGGTGACAAGCCTTTTTTCTTGTAGTGAATTTCTAAGCCACAAAAAATCGATTTTGCCAAAAGATCTATTTTCGTTATTTTGATAAGGTGACTTTCAAGCTTAATAACATTTGATCCACAAAACCTAGGATAATTTACTTCTCTAGATTAGTAGATCTTTCAATTATATTTTCAACGATATATTATGGGTCTTGATCTGATAAGAGATGAATGAGAAATAGGTCTTTCACCAAAACAACTTTGAAACTTACCAGTTTTAGTGTTTCGGGCATCATTTAAAATCCGTAATGAATTTTTTCATTCCACCATTTGTAATGAAATAAGACTCTTTGGGATTTTAGAAAGTCTAAAAAAACTTGAATTTATCCGGATGGGTGAGAAAAGCCCGTTCCAAGTCAGGGTCCAGAATTTGTCTATTTTCCTAATTGATGCAAGATTTCAATTTGGAAAGTCATCAAACACTTGCCCTCTCTAAGATGGCTGGAGATTCTTCCTAACCCTAATATGACCTCATAATCTAACATAAAAGGCACAGCCCCCACTCAATACTAAACTAAGATCCTCCATCAAGATGGTTTTATGCTATTGTTTCATCAACCTTTGAATGACGACAAGCGATGAACAACGCACGATCGTTCATCAATCAAACGTAACATAGTGACATCTGCTTGAGAATTTTAAGGAGATAACCATCTAATTTTGATGAAGGAAAAGTGTCTTTTACCTTGTAATCTCATGTAATCCTACTTACAAAATATTCAATGAAGGAATTTGTTAATCTCTGCAAGAGCTTTACATGCAATCAAGGTATAGATTCAAATAAAATTTCTTGTGTATATTACTTTGTTCATTTGAGAGCTAAATAATTTTTTTTTTGTGTTTTAGTTCATATTAAATCTTATTTTTATGATCTAAACTCATTAATATGAGATTGTTTAAACTCGGATGCTCCCATGCCCTCTTATACTTTGATTCACCATCATATTCTTTTGAATGATTGATTTGAGTTAATAAAGTTTATGTCTTGGGATAATTTGCATTCTTAAATTAGTTTGAATGATCAATTGCATGATTAATGATGATTATATGATTCAATGAAATGTCATACTTGCTCTTATGTGTTCAAATCTCTTCGTTATGCTCGCATGTGTTTCATATCTTTTGATTAATGTGAATTAGCTACTGTTTTCTCTTGAATCATGAGTTATATTTGTTATTTGAGTGACAACTTGTTCAATTACTTTACTCTTTACTCTAAATTTTTGTGTCCTTAATTTCTTACGCTTGTTTAAGTCTATACTTTGGTTACTATGTGATCATTCATGTTATTTATATGATTCATGAGTATTTCTTGAGTTCTATAGTTGTTGCCCTCATGTTTAATGATTTATTTGTTCATTCAATTTAAGTTCAAATAACTTCCCTTATTTTCTTTCCTTCCATATTTGCATCTTATCCTCTTCATTTGCTTTCATTTAAGTTTATATCTATTGTTGGGGATGTAATGCCACGACTAGTCAATTTTTTAATTTTATGTACTTTCTTTCATTTATCATTTTCTTTCGATTTTTTGGGATATAAGTTGTGGTTAGGCACCTTTCTATTGCAATTTTTGGATGTAATCATAATTTACTTTCTCGCACTCTTAACTGCAATGGATAGTTTATTTTGTTATCATACGATCATCTTTGTGTGTGAATCCATATTCATTGTGTGCATGGTTGATCACTAAATTAACTAAAAATAATTAATTAATAATTAATCGACATAAATATAATCAATTTAAAATGCAATAGTACGAGATAGACCCCTCGAGGTCTAAGTGTTGGTGGGGTGCTCATTTGTGAGCTTTTCACCGCATACCTAATCTTCAGACCCATGAATCTCAACCCTCAATATTTGACTAGTGGTTATAGGATTCTTGGTCCTTAAAACCAAGTGGCGACTCCTCGATATGATTATCTGCCAATTCCCAAGTGTTATTAGCATGTCCCTTGGCACCCGTTTGGATACTCCATTGAGGAGAATCTAAGTCCCTTCGGTTGTCCCTTCGATTTGTACCATATGATCATATCAATTTGAGTGGTGACTACAAGGCATCATCTCTTGTACTCACAATTGGCAACTTCGCTATGGCGATCAAACCTAAAATTGCATTCAAATGGATCACAACAAGAAAATTGGTTATTTGCAACGGAAAACTCCATCGCAAAAGCCCCAAAATTCGTCGTAATTGCTTATTTGCGACGGATTTTTGTTGCATACAGGCCATCGCAAATAATATTTTTTTTACTGAAAAAATTCCACCGCAATTAATATTATTTGTAACGGATTTTTCGGTGGCAATTAAATCATTTTAATAGTTTTAAATGATATTTTTTTTAATAAAAATGTTTTATTCTATTTAATTGCGACGAAAAATCCATTGCAAATGTAAAACACTATTTTATTTTATAAAATATTTTATTCGATCTAATTGCGACAGAATTTTCGTCGCATGTAAAAAACATCCATCGTAATTTAAATATATATCCATCACAAAAAAGAATATAAATTTATCTGTGACGGATTATTTCCCTCACAAATACTAAAACAATCTATCACAAATAAAAATCAAATAGTCGATTTTTTTGAATTTTTTTTATAAAAAAAAGTATGTTCGATTTATTCAACCGAAACACAAATTTTACAATAAATAAAACTGATATTACAATCTGCTAAAATAAATAAATTCAACAACAATACATCATATCATCCATCTACTAATTTATATAAATATGTTAATAATAATTAAAATACAATATATATGTAATCTCAGTCTCATAAATAATACAAAAAAAAATCACAAATGTGACATGTGCAGTCGGTAGCAATCATCATCCCCATCATCATCGCTGTGAAAGAAGTTAAAAGAGAAATCATAAGACATTTCGCAATCAAAAGAGAAAGTATTCATCAATTATAGAAAATAATGAATAATTAATCAATTTTAATGTTTACGTCGAAAATCTGACAAAACTTGAATCTGTGGTCCAAACTCGACTAGACTTGTTCCCACAACTCACATTCTATGGTAAAAACCTGCCAATACTCTTGGCTCGTCCACTAGACGAGTATTTTATGTTTTGGACCCTAAAACCACTAAGTGTTAATGGTTTGGATCTAAAACTCTCATTTTTTCTCACCGAATTTGAATCGGTGGTCGGAACTCGACTAGACTTGTTCTCATAACTCACATTCTATGGTACGAATGTGTTAGTACTCTTAGCTTGTCCACGGGACGAGTAGTTTACATTTTGGACCCTAAAACCACTACATGTTAACGGTTTGGACCTAAAACTCTCGTTTTTTCTCACAGAACCCGAATCGATGATCTGAACTCAACTAGCCTTGTTCCTATAACTCACACTCTATGGTACGGATGTGTTGATACTCTCGGCTCATTCATAGAAAAAGTATTTTACGTTTTAGACCCTAAAACCACTAAGTGTTAACGGTTTGGACCTCTCACAAATCATTTTGGCAACACAATTTCCAAAATTCCCATCAATTTCAAAGAAAATCCTCTTAAATTTCCAAATTTTCCATCAAAAAATCAAAATTCTCTCCAAATCAAATTTTCCTTAAAATTAATTCCCCTTTAAAATCTTTTGGTAATACTTACCTCTAAAACTCCTCAAAATTGTTTTGATAACACACCTTCAAAATTTTTGAAATTATCAACAAAATTCAAAGATTTCCTCAAATGTCAAGTGACAATCCTTCAGAGATTACCCTAAGCATCAAGCAATAATCCTTCAAGATATTACCCTAAGTAGTAAGTGAAAACTCTTCAAGAGATTACCACGAGTTTCAAGCGAAAATCCTTCAGAGATTACCCCAAGCTTCAAGCAAAAATCCTACAAGGATTACCTCAAGCGCAAGCAACAATCCTTCAGAGATTACATCGAGCATCAACCAAAAATACTTCATGGATTACCTAAGTGACAATATTTTGAATGATAGAATAAATTAAGTCCCATTTTGTGTGCAAGACTAATTTCTATTCGACGCACCAAAGTTAAGTTCTATTCGGTGCAGCAAGTTAAGTCCCATTCGGAGCAACAAAGTTAGGTCCAATTTAGTACGAAAAAATTAAGTCTCATTCGATGTGAAAAGTTAAGTCCCATTCGATGAGGTAGTTTAAGTCCCACTAGGTGCAACAAAGTTAACTCTTATTCAATGTGGCAAATTAAGCCTCGTTCAATGCTGCAATTATGTCCCAACCAATGCGTCAAATACCATCTCTCATGATCTAATGAGTATGCAATAAGGTGATCTCGTCTTGTAATCAGGTATGAAAAGTTTTAATTTGGTAAGTAAGAAGTAAGATTTTACTTTAATTAGAAAAAAAGTTGTTATGCCCCATGTTTGTTGACCTATGCTTGGTCTGGTCCCATTTTGGGTACATAGGCAACTGAAACCCTTGAGTCCAACCAATTGTGTATGCATATTTGATTGCTTGCGTATTCATTATATTCATGTCTATAATTATCATCTATCAAATGGTAAAATTTTTATTTTTAAGGCTTTGAAGTCACATACATCTACAATGCATGTGTGTCCAAATAGGGGCAATTGTAGACACCCAATACTGTATCATTTGATAAATAATAATTCATTTTCATAATCATATGAAAACACCAACCATGATGAATTGTTGCATGTCATTGAGTTCAAGTGCTTATCATGTTAAGGGTTGATCGGTACAACAGAATAAAAGAATTCTTAAGCCACAAAAGATGACTTTGCCAAAAGACCAGTTTTCGCTGGTTTGATAACATTATTATTTAGCATCATAACTTTTTATTCACAAAACTAGAAAGTTGTCCTTGTTCAAATCAGTAGATCTTTTAATTTTCTTTCAAAATATATAATATGGGTCTTGGTTTTATAAGAGATGAGTGAGGAATTAGTTTTTTCTTTTTGTACCAAAACAGCTCCAAAACTTACCAGTATTAGTGTTTCAAACATCATTTAAAATCCGTGATAAATTTGCTTGTCCCACCACTTGAACTTGAAATAAGACTTTTTGCTCTTTTCAGAAAGTCCAAGAACACCCTCAAACTCTCCGCGATGAGTGAGAAAAACTTGTTTCAAATCAAGATCTGAAACCTGTCTTTTTTCCTAATTAGTGCAATAATTCAATTTAGGTCCTCTCTAGAGCTGTTAAGAGGGATATTTATAAGCTCATTGTGTGCCTTCACATGCTCTCTTTACTTTGAGTAATTCTGAAATCGATGTTATCTTGTTTCTAGGATTATTTTAACGATCTAAACATGTTAAAGTCTCTACCTTTTAACTTTTATCCATATTTTCTTGTGCCATTAATGTTTATGTCTAGTTTAGGTTATCTTTGATACTCATATTCCTTCGTGTGCTTTGATTTCTCATCTCATGTCCTTGAATGATTGATATAAGTTAATAAAATTGTTGCCTTGATATTACTTGAATGCTTATCTTCATTTAAATGATCAATCGCATGCTTTCTAAATCTTGTATGATATCACACCATGCCATATATGCTTTTATGTGTTTATATCTCTTTTTCCTATATTTTCATGTGATTTTGACCTTCAATTGATATATGTTAGTTACTATTTTATTGTAATATTGTGACTAGGCAACTTTATTTTTCATGTACTTTCCTTTATCGCTTATTATTCAATTTTAGGGATGTAAATCATGGTTAGGCACTTTTTATTTTCCAAATTTTCAATGTAATCACATTTACTTTTCTCGCACTTTAACTGCTATCGATGTATTATATATCTTGTCATTGTTTAATCATATCTTATGTATGATTCCATATTCACCGTGTTCTTGTGTGATCATTAGAATAATGAAAAATAATTAATTAATAATTAATCAACATCAAAACAATTCTTTTTAAATGCAAGACTAAGGGCTAGACGTCCCAAGGTCTAGGTGTGTATGGGATGATTGTTGTGCGTTTATCTACCTAAATAAATAAGCAAATAATCGGACTCGTTTTACTTGCAAGTGCACAAGGTCAACTTAGTAGTATAGTGTGCGAAAGCAAGATCATCTCCACAGGGATTGGTGAATTTCGTTTTAGAATTATATTCGTAATGTAAAAAGATAGAAATAATAAAAGAGTTGATTTTGATAAAGATAAAATAATAAGGATAAAGGCGTAGGGACTTGATATCCACCACTAATTATGCTACCACAATATAACAGTATGCCAATGCTTTATTCATGCCATGTATACTTACTGGTTGCCAACCTAACGGCATGGTATCTACTCCTTAAGCTATTGGTTTCCCTAAGCAACGAGTTAGGCATGGTATCTACTCTAACTCTTTTCTTCCTTAAGGGATTCAGCATGGTATCTGCTTGAGTTGTTCCTTAAGAAAACATAAGTACTATGGAAATCGACAACCACATGAGACCTAGGGCATGGTATCTACTCCAGGTTTCCCATGTTGATTAACCCGAGTATCCGGATAAGATATCCCTTGTTACTAATGTTAGATCCAGGACTCGGTCATCCAAATTGATCTAACTAACAAGTCCATACCACATGCACATATTGATCAGACATATACATATGAGGAATTTAAATAAAAGCAGGTATTAATCAAGTTTAAGCAACACAACATAAATATCGCAAGGCGCCAATACTAAATGTATTGAGTAAACATAATTAGGGCTTCAACCAAGCCCTACTAAGAATTTAATTACACATAATAAAATAAAAAGGAAAGAAAAAACCCAAGAGAAGAGTCGTCAATTCCGCTTCACAGTCTCCTTCTCCAAGTTAAAGCAAAAGATAAAAGAATGGATCTAAGAAGTGATCCCCCCAAGAGGTGATGCCTTTTGTGTGTGATTTACAAGTATATTTATAGGTCTTTGAGAAGTCCTAATCAGCTCATGAGTTCCTAAACTTTCCTAAAACGCAAAACTCCTTTATTTCCAAAATAGGGTTATTTCCAAAACAGGGTTCTGCAGTTTACTGTTCACGCCCGTACATGTGCGCTCGATCGCATATGTGGTGAGCTCGATCGCAATGCTGCGCTCGATCGCACAGAGGAGTGTGCTCGATCGCAATCTAGCCAGTAGCTGCTCCAGGATTTCCAGATTTCTTCCTTTAAGTGCCCAAAATGCTTTTTTTTCTCCAAGACCCTATAAAAACGTGTAAAACACAAAAGTGAAGTAAAATAGACTAAAACATATAGATAAAGAACTTAACAAATTTAAATTAAAGGGCTTAAATATGAATATTTAAGTTCCTATCATACCCCCAAACTTACATATTGCTAGTCCCTTAGCAATACAAAACCAAAAACTAAATGAAAAACAAAGATGCAAAGATAAATCCAATGCTCATGGTGTCCAACAAAAGTTTAGGTTTCACACAAAACTATGATGCGCATTCATGAGCAAGCTTAAAAAGTATAAACACATCTTTGCAATGAATACGAGTTTTGAATGCAAATCACTTTCATGAGGCAGGTTAAGACATCACAAATTTAACTGAGTGTGTGGTCGACTAGCACATAAAAGATTGGGTTTCCAAATAATTCTAATGTGTAGTGTTTCGATGACTCAAGATTCACCAAATTTTCTATTAGAATCAACAAAGATGGCATAGATTTTCTTCTTTTCTTTTATTTGTGAGATTTTTTCCAAGTTAGTTCCCTTAAGCTTTCTATTTGACTCGTGTAACGAGCATTTAGCCAATGACTCCCAAACCAGATGGTTTTAGGGCATTAGGTGTAGAAACACCCCTAAAGGCTTACTAACTCGAGTCAAAAAGGCTACAAAACTAACTGATCTTAATGCTACCGATCAGAATATTCCACCTTTTGACGTGACACTCACTGCTTACTGAGGCAAGAGGGCCAGTTACTCAATGGAAAGTTCTTTTTAATGATCTTTAGGAGCATTTTTTTTTCTTTTCTTTTTGAGCAATAACGAATTTTTTTTTTTATTTTCTTATGTCACCGCGTTAATCTAATAGGTCATCTGGTTCACAGTCAAGCAAAAGAAACATACAAATCAAAATTACATGTCATACCCCACACAACTATGTGCTAATGTGCTCATGTTTAGTTTAAGTCAAACTTGTGAATCCTTAAATGCCTAAAAGAAAGTGATTATGGTTCAAAACTTAATTATTGGCCCATATGTTCAAGGTGTTAAGCTCACTTATGAAGTCAAATCATATTGTTTGTTTAGAACACCCAAAAATTTTGGAACGGAATGAACATGTATTTATCTATGAAAAACAACAAAACAAAAAAAAAAACTGAGACAAGGTGTGTGTGAATGTGTCTCCCATACCCCCAAACTTAAATTATACATTGTCCCTAATGTGTGAATAACAAGGAAAGAGCTGACCTAGGAGATGGAGAACTAGCTAGGTTGGCATGGCTCATAGCGTACCCCCAAACTTGAACGGATGCACACATTGTCCCTAAAAAAGAAAAACTAACGTAATACGGGAAAACAAGAAGTAATAAAAATAAATAAATAACAATAAATACATAAAATAATAAAAATAAAAGGATAAGCTGTGGGGTGCCTCCCATGAGCGCTAAGTTTAACGTCTTCAGCCGGACCAAGCCTTATTTTTCCCCAAAACTACGAGTGGCAGCAGCTAGCATAGGAAATGTCTTATTCTCTCCCATATAAGCATATGGTAAGTGCTCTAACAACTGCTTGAATTCCAAGTTAGGTGCCTGTACAATAGAAGGGAAAATAATATTAGTAGGCACATGATGGTCAAATGGATCGGTGTACTTACTTGGATGCTTTGGAAAGGCCTCAAGGAGGTGCATAGTGTCAATGATGTCATCAGTAACATCCTTGCATTTGGGCTCAATATCTGATCTTGGGACACTATAGATAAGAGCAGTTTCTATTGGATCAATGTGATGGACCTTGGATGTGGATGCTTGTGCAGGCTCATCAGCTCCGATGATCTTACCATTTGTTAGAGTTGTCACGACATTTAATTGTTGATGTCCTCTTGGAGTAGGTAGTGGTTGGACTGGAAGTTCATCCCACTTTCTTTCACTTAGCTCCTTAGCCAATTGCCCCATTTGTTCCTCGAGTCTTTGAATGGCTTGCTCATGTTTTGTAGTGGTTTGTCTTTGCTCAGCCATGAACTGTTCTTGTGAAGTCATCAATTGCCTCATAAGACTTTCTAGGTCATTATATTCTGATTCCGGCACTGGTTGGGCTGCTGGTTGGAAGTATTGTTGCTGTCCTTGAACATTTTGAGTGTTGCTCCATGAGAGGTTGGGGTGGTTCTGCCCTCTAGGATTGTAGGTATTTGCATATGCGCTGTTCGGTCCCTCATAATTTGCTTGTTCTTGATCTGTAGTTGAATACAGAGGACAAGTATAAGTATTATGATCAAAATGAGAGCATATAGCACATACTTGGCATTGTGTAGCCTGTGGACTACGTAAGTTGTTCTGATCAACCATGGCTTTTATGAGCATGTCTAGCTTTCTTTCCATAGCAACCATCTGATTCGAAGATCCATAATTGAAGCTCACCTCATACATACCCTTGCTTTTAATTCCTTGTCTACCTTTCGAGGAGAATTGTTGGGTGTGCTCACTTAATGTCTCAAACAGCTCTATGGCTTCTTCACTAGTCTTCTCCATCAGCACACCTCCACAACCGGAATCCACTATACCTTGATTTATGCCACTCAAACCTTCATAGAAAGCTAGGACCAGCTCATCTTGAGGTAAGTTGTGATATGGACATTTGAGTAACAGCTCATTAAAGTGTCCCCATGCCTCGAAGAAAAGGTCTCCATCCCTCTGTTGGAAGGATTGAATCTCCTTCCTCATCTGCCTTGTCTTTTGGGCTGGAAAAAATTTCCTTAGAAATTTACTGGATAGCTCTTCCCAAGTATGGATGGAATCTGCAGGCAATGAATGATACCACATTTTAGCATTATCTTTTAATGAAAAAGGGAAAAGAATTAACCCGATTCCCTCTTGATCTAGGCCCCGAATATGCTGAAACTTGCAGAGATCACAGAATTCTCGAAGGTGCAAGTGTGGATCCTCAGCAGGTGTACCCCTAAAATGAGTCAACGCACCGAGTATCTGCGAAAATATGTAATAATTTTCTTCCACCTTAGGTTGATATGCAATGCATGAAGGATGGTTGAGGTTCTGTGGAATGAAAGATTGCTTCATAGGTCTCCGTTCTGGTGGTAGTTGGTTGTAAAGTTGTTCCATTGGTGCTTCACCCTCAAATTCTTCTTCTCTCTCCTCGAAGTTGTTTCTAGGCCTCTTTCAAATGATCTACTCACTCTCTATATCAAGTGGAAGGATGGTTGGGTTCCTCACTCGAAGCCCTTGCAGGAATCAGCAGGAATATGTTGGTGCAGCAGCTTCAGTACTGTTGCTCGGGTAGTCTCTGGACTATTTGCGATCGAGCGCTCTAAGCACTGCGCTCGATCGTACTGGGCTTGCGATCGATCGCACCAAGTAGTGCGCTTGATCGCAATGAGGACAGAAACTCCTCCTCTGCACACCTAAACAAAAACAGAAAAAGAAGGAATAAATCTGATTTTTGATAAAAATAAAAAATAAAATAGAACAGAAACAAATAGAATAAATTAAAATAATAATAATAAAAAAAAACTAACAAAAAATAATTCTAAAAAGAAATTTAGCACAATCCCTTGTTGTGCGTTTATCTACCTAAATAAAAAAGCAAATAATCGGACTCATTTTACTTACAAGTGCACAAGGTCAACTTAGTAGTATAGTGTGCGAAAGCAAGATCATCTCCACAGGGATTGGTAAATTTCGTTTTAGAATTATATTCGTAATGTAAAAAGATAGAAATAATAAAAGAGTTGATTTTGATAAAGATAAAATAATAAGGATAAAGGCGTAGGGACTTGATATCCACCACTAATTATGCTACCACAATATAACAGTATGCCAATGCTTTATTCATGCCATGTATACTTACTGGTTGCCAACCTAAGGGCATGGTATCTACTCCTTAAGCTATTGGTTTCCCTAAGCAACGAGTTAGGTATGGTATCTACTCTAACTCTTTTCTTCCTTAATGGATTCAGCATGGTATCTGCTTGAGTTGTTCCTTAAGAAAACATAAGTACTATGGAAATCGACAACCACATGAGACCTAGGGCATGGTATCTACTCTCGGTTTCCCATGTTGATTAACCCGGGTATTCGGATAAGATATCCCTTGTTACTAATGTTAGACCCAGGACTCGGTCATCCAAATTGATCTAACTAACAAGTCCATACCACATGCACATATTGATCAGACATATACATATGAGGAATTTAAATAAAAGCAGGTATTAATCAAGTTTAAGCAACACAACATAAATATCGCAAGGCGCCAATACTAAATTTATTGAGTAAACATAATTAGGGCTTCAACCAAGCCCTACTAAGAATTTAATTACACATAATAAAATAAAAAGGAAAGAAGAAACCCGAGAGAAGAGTCGTCAATTCCGCTCCACGGTCTCCTTCTCCAAGCTAAAGCAAAAGATAAAAGAATGGATCTAAGAAGTGATCCCCCCAAGAGGTGATGCCTTTTGTGTGTGATGTACAAGTGTATTTATAGGTCTTTGAGAAGTCCTAATCGGCTCATGAGTTCCTAAACTTTCCTAAAACGCAAAACTCCTTTATTTCCAAAATAGGGTTATTTCCAAAACAGGGTTCTGCAGTTTACTGTTCACGCCCGTACATGTGCTCTCGATCGCATATGTGGTGAGCTCGATCGCAATGCTGCGCTCGATCGCACAGAGGAGTGCGCTCGATCGCAATCTAGCCAGCAGCTGCTCCAGGATTTCCAGATTTCTTCCTTTAAGTGCCCAAAATGCTTTTTTTTCTCCAAGACCCTATAAAAATGTGTAAAACACAAAAGTGAAGTAAAATAGACTAAAACATATAGATAAAGAACTTAACAAATGTAAATTAAGGGGCTTAAATATGAATATTTAAGCTCCTATCAATGATCACTTATTACCTTCTCACCGCATAAGCAATCCCTAGACCCATGAATCTCGACCCTTAGTTGACCAGTGGTTATAAGTTTCTTGGTCCTTAAAACCAAGTGGCGACTCCTCCATATAATTATCCACCAATGGTCTTATATCATTGGCACATCCCTCGGCACCCTTTTGGATAATCCATTGAGTAAAAGCTATGTATCTTCGAATTGTTCCTTAGGTTGTCCTTTCAATTTTTCCTTTATGATATGCTCATATCAACTTTAGTGGTGACCATGAGGTACCATCTCGAAACCCATAGTTGGCTACTCCACTGGGGAGATTAAACCTAAAATTGCATTCAAATGGATCTTTTTATAATTAATTATTAAGTCAATTATTTTTCACCATCTTTTGCACACACTTCTTTATCGATTCCAACTCTAGGAAACCCCTTGAGGAGGATGAAATGAGGTGTAGGTATCCATTCGATACTAAGGCATAACCAATGTAGTTCCCTCACCATATGAAGATTGTGATGTCTATTTGATGACACACACCAAAAGATTGTCAAGTACCATTTGACCTCATTGGAAATGTTACAAACTTGGAATGCACATAAGTTATCCCATATAATGGTGGTACCAATCTAACTGTACTTTGTCTAGATGTGCCATCAATCCAATACAAGGGTCCAACGCCCATAACCTTACTTTCTTGCCTTGAATGATAATATGTATTAGCATGTATCATTGCCATGTTGTTTAATCTACCATTAATCGAATGAACTTAAATGATTTA
The DNA here is from genome assembly GCA_023935145.1 of Bretschneidera sinensis. Classification (NCBI taxonomy): domain Eukaryota; kingdom Viridiplantae; phylum Streptophyta; class Magnoliopsida; order Brassicales; family Akaniaceae; genus Bretschneidera; species Bretschneidera sinensis. The sequence continues at coordinate 78,808,030 of CM043697.1, forward strand.
TCACTCATACTTGAACGAACTTAATAGAATTAACCATGTTGTGCTTACATGAAAACTAAATCGCATGATCATCCATCCTATTCATTGTTTTCCCTAGACATTTCTACCTTAATTAATTTGCTTGATTATTCTATACTCATACGAGATTTATTGCATACATGTGAACCCTTGTTTTGTCATCCTGGTTATCATGCCTAATCATGCATTTGACATTCTAATTTATATGTTCATTTCCCATACACATGTGCATATTTTTCTTGTCATTCTTATATACTTTACTGTTGTATGAATGTGTGTTGTGCTCGACTTAGAAACATGAAATAGTTATGCTTGACCTGAGTGTGTTACTATGGTATGACATGTAAGATAGGTGAATACCTTTGCGATTGCTTGGACGTAGTGAACCTTATAGCATAATTATCTCTTTGAATTCATGTTGCAATAAGACTAGAACTCCTTATCACTTTTCGTTGAGCCCTTCTTTCACCCAAGTGAGTCATTGGAGTCAAAGTGAAACACAAATAAGTTTAAATGCATGAATCACCATGAAAAAAAAATTCACCTCTTATTCGAATGAATATTTTACATGTTTGCTCTATGAGGATGCTTGATTTTAATAAATGTATGTTCATCTCAATATGAAATCATCAAGAAAGCATATGTAAAATGTGAATGAACAAGATAAAATCAATGCATGACAGTGTGTCTAGAATGAAGAATGTCATCTATTTCTTTGCATGCTTCACGAACACATTCACTTAATTTCCTTGAATTATATGAAAAGATAAAAACGTTATAGTTGAATTGTGTGAAATTTTTCAACAGTGAAAAAGGATAAAAAAAAAAAGATAAAAGAATGTATGAACGACCTTTTGAAGTGAAACTTAATCAAATCCATTAATTGACTTGCATAATTCATGAATCGATGTGCTTATTTGTGATGCTTGGATTTCATGAAAGCCTTAGGTCTTCAATTTTAAGGTCATTCTCTTGTACATGAATAAAAGAATATGCTTGAATTATTTTGATGATGCAATACAATTTTGATCTTGATTCCATGACTTTTCCAAGTTTGCTCAAGCTTTCAAAAATCAAAAATCACTTTTCTCTTGTAGGTCAACAAAAAATTTAAAATTAGTGGAATCAACATTAAAATCATATCATCATTGTGCTTGAATTAAAATTTCACTTAATCTTGATCATTTTGTGTATAAACATGATGGTGTACAACTTCATCCTTGACATCATCATAACGTTTTGGTCCCATTTTTCTCAAAATAAAAAAAAAATTTGTTTCCGTTCATGGACTAACAAAATTTCTTTCACAATAGATGTGGCTAAGGATTGAACTCCTATACATGTCTAATTTGAAGGTCATGCTACTTGTTCATTCGTTCATGAATTGAACTCATGTGTTTCTCTATATATGCTTAATGTGAGTGTCATTTTCATTGATCATTTGTGCTTGGCTTGAATCGATTGTTTTTTTTATTTTTTTTATTTTATGCATATTCTTGATGATTTTTTATAGAATGAAGCACTTCACCTATTTTAGAGTTTGTATTTGTTCCGCATGATTTAAAGTTTTGAGTTCATGCATGTTGAGGTCATATGATAATAGTGTCCTCAACAATATAATTCTCTCTAGGTTGCATGCAGTATAATATCATCTAGCATATATAGTCAATTCATCCTTTAAAAAATAAAAAATAAAAAATAAAAAATTTAATTTAATTTAATTTTTTTAAACACCAGTATTTTGTGTTTGTGTGCGTGTGAGCATCTTGCATCATGAAAATAAAATAAAATTGCAAAAAAGAGTTTTCTTACATCCCTTATGTTTTACTATTACATCTTGCATTGTTATAAAATTAGAAAAATGAATTTTATATCATTATTTGTGAAGTTTTCATCATTTAAATCCTTTTTATAATAAGAGAAGCCAAAAATTATCGGTGTCTTGTATTTTGCGTGTCCAATTTATTTAATATGTTTGTGTTTATGGATTCTTTGTCCAAATTAATATAATATTTATTGTATGCATCTCTATCATCATCTCCCTAACTTGAGAAAAAAAAAATGTTGATTTCTTGCATTCGCATGTCTCATTATTTGCTAGATATTTATCTTTTGAATCGTTTCCATTTTAAAAAAATTATCACTTGCATTTGTGTTTATGTTCTTTGCATGTTATTTACCTTTTAACTCATTGGTATAAAAAAACGAAATCTTTTATTTTGGTATCACATTTTGCATGCCTTGTTAGCATGGTGATTGTGTTCTTGGATTTTTATCAAAAAAAAAAAAAATTCATTCGATGTTGATGTCTTGCATTTCAAACTTAATCCACTTCTTTAGCAAATGTTTAGTGTTCTTCATGAATTTTCCTTACACTTTTTTTTCAAGAAAACAAAACCACAAAAAAAAGTTCATAAAAAAGAGAAAACTTTCAAAATTCATGTTTTTATCAAACCTTTTCATGGGTATCTTGTTAATTAAATGACTTTTGGTTCGAATTGTTGACAACTCTTTTGATTTCCCCAACATCATTTCATGCATCTTCACTTGCTTTTGTTTCGATCTTGTATTCAGTCCAAATTTTCATTTTTGATAATTTTCTCTAATTCTATAATGAGTCCTTTCAACTTATTTGTTTATCATTTCTTAACTCAACAATGTCAAATACCTCAAATTGTATTTTGAATCCATTTCTCTTAAAAAAAAAACATTTTTTTTTTGTGCTTAGTGTCCTACTATGTTGTCCCTTGCATTTGATTGTGCTCGATTGATAAAAATTTGATGACATGACTCAATTCACTTAAAACTATGAGTATTAATCTTATTCTAAGGATGATTCTTTAATGAGCTAAATTGATTGTTTTCATTCTACTTAAACAAATGTATCAAGTTAGTTAAATCTTTTTAATGTTACGATGACGATGTTTGCAGTCTCTTCATTTTTCAAGCTATAAGAAATCGTGAAAACGTGAATTTGAGATGTTCCATGAGAATCTGGTTTTGAGAATCCTAATCTATATAAAGTGTGCTTTGGAAAGACAAACTATGGCCCTACAAATGGACAAATGTTGTGGCCTTAGACAAACTATGGCCTTATCTACCCACTTGAGTTAAAAAGGCAATTGAAAGACTTACGAAACTAAGGAGGAAGGAAACAATGTAGTAAGTGTGGAGGACTTTAACATAACATCAGAAACTACAAAGGCAAAGTTAAGGGAAAACATAAAAGCCAAAGAGAGTCAAGCTAATCTATGAGTGTAGTATATATTGTTTTTAATACATGGATGTATTTTTATTATTGTCTATAACTAATTGGTATATTGGTGGTTGTTTTCATAAAGTTTAGGAAGAAAAATTCAACATTCACGGGCTTCAGAGTGGAGGACCTGATTATTCCAACACATGTATGTTGAATACCATTGATATTAATATGTTAATTATCACATGTATTCATATTCTTTCTATTGGATGCAGGGATTAGTAATGTCTATGCACCAATTAGAATTTTTGAGACAACTGTTGTAATAGCCAAGTCCATTACTATTGGGCTTAATTAGCCCATGGTTAGAAAAAAAAAATTAAAATATGTTGATATGTAGATAAGAGAGAAGCCTAGAAAGAAAGAGAGAAAGAGAGAACAAGAGAGAGAGAGAGAGAGAGAGAGAGAGAGAGATTGAGAGAGAAATTGAGAGAGATTGAAGAAATTTTGCAAGAATGAAAATTTCAAGGTGACTAAAGAAATTTTGATTTTATGAAATCACTGTGCTTTGAAGAATGAGATAAGTAATCATACTCAACTAGTGTCTCTTATTAATGGATATTATTGTTATCATCATGTTAAACTTATGGTTTGAGCATTGAATTATTTGAAGTTGTTATTGCTATATATTATAACATTGATGTTTAATATGAGTTTCTCGATCATGATAATGAAAGCTTTGTAAATATGATAAATTGTCTTTGAGACTTGGAAATACAATAATTTATGATTGAGTTTATGGAAATGGAGCTATTAATTTAGCTACATTTTGGCCCCATCAAGGGGATATGTGAATTTTTTATACTTGGTAGCTCAAGGATTAAATTGGCTTTTAGATTTGGTAGCTCAAATGTTGAATGGGCTTTTGAATCTGGTAGTACAAGGGTTAAATGAGCTTTTAGACTTGCCAGCCCAGGGATTAAATATGCTCTTGGACCCTACCATAGGATTAAATGTGACCATAGCTATTGTTAGACTTATGAGCATCCTATATGAGATTTTTAGATTGCCAAATTTTGATCACAATTTGATGATATTTGTTGAGGCCATTTCATCGTGAAATGGGTTTGATGATTTATTGCTTCAATAAGGAATATATTTGTTACATTTTTTTTGTGAATTTCATGGATAATGGTTTAGGTGGATAAGTTAATTTGAACATTGATATTTCATATATATATATGTGTGTGTGTAGCTTCAATATTTGAATAAATGCTTGTTATAGTTAGTTTAATGTGATTACTTAGTGGGAAATCAAGCTCACTCATTTGTTGTCTCTTTCAGATTCTAAGATTGAGATTTTCACTTGTGGGGATATTGGGGAGTGAGAGCTAGGAAATGTCAAAATTACGTTTTATATCATCAATATTTTTGGGGGGTTTGTTTTTGAGAAAGTATATAATCTATGTCTTCAAAGAATTTGAAATTCGTGAAGATTTACTTTTAATTCTGTTTCATATGGTTCTGCTCACTTGTAAGAGGAACTCTATAGGTGAGTAGTCCTTGCCATGTTCTCGACTCATGCTCAGTTGATGCGTGACAATAAAATGGTATCAAAGCCTAGGTTATGATTTTGTAGGGTTAAACCTAGATCGATTGTGAGTGGGGTACACTTTAGAGACTTAGGATTTGTTATCTTAATTGAATTCTCGTTTGACATTATACTTATGTCTTATTGTGAGTGATCCGCTATACGTATCATATGGTTGCTATCTTTTCTCTCTTTTTATTTTAAGATATCATAAATATATGCTTATGTTGACTATGGATTATTTGACAAAGTAAAGGTTATGTTAGGTTGGAAATTTGGGATTATAAGAAAATACTGAAATGTTCTTGAATTTGTATTGTTCTCATTGAAAATAAAGGTTTATTAGGTTGTGCTTGGAAAAAAGCTTGTGGAAAATTATGGGTTTGCTTATGATGTGATGGAAATAGTACTCGTTGGAAGGCGTGTGTTTTCCATTGAAGGGTGTGTTTGAGATGATTGCCCATTTAGGAGCATGTGATATATAATTGGCCCAGTGAAAAGAGTATGATATGTGATTGGCCAATGAGATTCTTCATTATAAGTATGATAATTACTCACTGAGAGGTGTTGTGATGAGGTATGGCTGTTGAGGGGGCATAAAGACAATGTAAGCCCAATGAGAATATTTCTATTCTTGGCGCATGTTTTTTTAATTGTTGAAACAGAGTTTCCTCTTTCTCTCTAGTTCAAAAGACAAATTATTATCATTTGAGGTAAAAATGAGTTGGGTTTAATTATATGAGAAATGTGATTAGCTTGTAATCATAGACGAGCATGATGAGATGAGTAATCTACCAATTGGTTGGAGGTATGTGTTGGCTTATTAATAGTTTAGTGCAGGTTGAATAAATTGTTGTTATAGAACTAGTTATCCTTATATACAAATATAGTAAAAAGAACTATAAAGCCATTGTTTACCTCTAGGTTTCTTTAATGAGATGTTTTGCTAATATTTGCAAAGATAGAGCTTTGCCATTCTTTTGGATGTGGTTATTAAACGCATATAGATGGAACATATAAAAACATGCACAAGAACCATGACCACAATATGGTAGTTACGTATGTATTGCTGAAAATATGATGAGTATTGTTTTATGTTTTTGAATCTTAATATAGTAATAATTAACTAAGCATAAAACCTATGTGGCTATGGGTTATATTTCATGTTTGTCCACCTGTAAAGTTTGTTTATCATTTCTTTGCCTCCTAAAGAAAATATCATAGTATCACGATAGAAGCATGACTTAACCTAAAGCCTGGCATTTAGATGACTTAGAGCTTAGCCTGTAAATTTGAGTAGTGTGAACGAAAGATTTAATAAAATTTCAATGGTGTAAAACATGTAGCTAGGGAATCGATGATGTGTTTTATTGGAATCTTGATACTTTTATTGGCTACTTTGGCATGGTACATTCAATAACGGGATTGAATAATTATGAACTACTGAGGTGATATTTCCTTTGTTTTAGTACATTCTTGCATAAGCTCATCATTGTTAAATGTGTGAAATCATTGTGGAGTGGATTTTAAGGCTATAAGCACAATAGAGAAGACATATTATCAACCATATAAATGTTTGCATAATCATAGGCTTGAATATCTTCACATTCTTTTCCTTCAGATGCGTTGTTTCTTATATTCTTGATTAAGGAAGTATAGTTTCAAGAGTTTTGAATGAGATCAAATACAACTAGCTAAATTTTTATTGGGAGTGCGAATCCTTACATTTGGATTCAAGTTGAGATTATTGTTGGTAAAGTATATTGAATTTAGAGGACCAAATTCTTTTAAGAGGGGGGAGAATATAATACTCAAGCCCATTACTATTGGGCTTAATAAGTCTATGGTTGGAAAAAAATTAAAATATAGCAGAGAAAAGAGATGTCTAGAGAGAAAGGGGGAGAGAGAGAGAAATGAAAGAAAATTTTTCAAGAATGACAAATTCAAGGAGATTAGAGAAAATTTGATTTTGTGAAATCATTGTGCTTTAGTGAGTGAAGTAAGTAATCTTACTCAACTAGCGTTTCCTATTAATAGGTATTCAATCACTTAATTATTGTTGTTATCATATTAAACCCATGGTTTGAGTATTGAGTTATTTGAAGTCGTTATTGCTATATATTATAGCATTGATGTTTAATTTGAGTTTATCAATCATGAAATCGCGGCCTTGGAAATACAATAAATTGTGTTAAATCTTTGAAAAATTATTTGACTTGTGTTTAAGACTTTGAAAATACAATGATTTATGATTAAGATGATGGAAATGAAGCTTTCAGTCTAGCATTATTTTGGCCCCATATATATATATATATATATATATATATATATATATATATATATATATATATATATATATATATATATATATATACCAACCCAATGGTTAAATGGGTTTTTGGATTTAGTATCCCAAATGCTCAACAGGCTTTTGAACTTGGCAACCCAAGGGTTAAATGAGCTCGTGAACTTGGTAGTCCAAGGGTTAAAAGGGCTCTTGGACCCTATCACAATGGTTAAGTATAGTTATAGCTGTTGTCAGACTGATGAGCATCATATATGAGATTTTTGGATTACCAACTTTTGATCAAAATTTTGTGATATTTGTTGAGGTGGTTTCATCATGAAATCAGTTTGATGATTTATTACTTCAATAAGGAATATACCTGTTACACTTTTTGTCAAACTCATGGATAATAGTTTAGGAAATGTCAAATTTATGTTTTATATCATTTGAATTTTTTGGGGCTTGTTTTAGAGAAAGTATGTAATGTGTGTCTTCAAAGAATTTGAAACTCATGAAGATTTATTTTTTTATTATGTTTTGTAAGGCTTTGCTAACTTGTAGGCGGAACTCTATAGGCGAGTAACCATTGCCGCATCTTGGACTCGTGCTCAGTTGGGGCGTGACAACTACACCATATGCTATGCAAGAGGTCTACACTCCATCCATATGTTGTTTTACGTAGATGTTTCACCCAACATGGGTATGTATGACTGTGTTTGGGATGTAAACCCTTGGGTCCTTGAAGAATTCCATGTGTTAGTTTTCTATTGAGAGGTGTATTTTTCCCACATTGTGGGATACAAGTCTTTCATCGCCTCAATCTCCTCACGAGGAAGAAGGGTAATGAAATGAGAATGACCATTAGGGGACATCATAGGGGTCAAATTGATGGGTTGATCCGTTTGGTCAACTTCATATAATTCGAGGGGCTACTGAGGGACATTTATTGCATGAAATCACCCCTTAGTTTTTCAAAGCACTAAGAAACTTAAGCAATTGGTCATGTATAATCAAGATTTGGGTCCAAGACTTAGCTTTCTTCATGTGGGCTTTTAGGAAGAGAAAGGATTGGGTTTTAGTGATTAGATTGGACAGAGGTTTAGTGGACATTTATTTGGGGTAGTGGTGGAATGGGTTGGTTGAGTTTCTTTTCATTTTCTTTAAAATTATTCATTCTGAAATTAAAATGACTTTAAGTGAAGCACCAAAATTTGGATCTTTTACTTTAACCTTCAAAATCAATTGATTTTTAGAAGCGGGGTTTAACCTAAAGTTGAGTTGTCATAAAAAAAAAAATCAATTGATTTATCTACTTAAAATAAGAGATTAAATTGAGTTATTCCAATTAATTAAAAATTCAAGGATTTAAAGACATGAAATCTTAAAATTTTATTATTAACCCGAATAAAATTGGCATATGACACAAATCATAATCCCATAATCCTATCTCTAATGCTTTTATTCTACTCCAATGCTTTTATTCTATGGACTTAATCATACTTATGTAATTTAACAAACATTCATGATAAATAAAACTTGCTATTAATATAACAATAACGATATTAATAAGAATTTTTTTTTTTTTTTACAAACAATATGCATTAACATAAAATGTTATTAGCTTATAGGGCATAATACTAATATATTGATCAACATACATATGACTACAAACCAATCTCTAAACTCTTCCTAAGATATAAACAAAATACAAGAGAAGTCCACAAGACTTTATAAAATTCTATGTACAACATTTTATAGAAATCTCTAAACTTGTCAAGCCATTTCCTTGTTGGCGTCAAGCAAGCACAGATGTTGGCATTGACATATCCATACATGGGACTAACATATTTTAAAATCTATTTGTTTGAAAGTTATTTTTTAAAAATGTAAATGAAAGGATTTAAGAGGATAAATATGTCCTTCCAAATCTCTTTGTTTGGGAGTATGGAGGGAAGGACACAAATGAATAAAAATGACATAATTTGGAGGGATACTTTTCTCTTCCAGATTTCTTCTCATCACTTGATCCAAACATATCTTTATCTTGAGTTATAATTTTTTGCAAAGATATTTGCAATTTGATTGACTCATTTTTGCTCTTTCTAGTCTTGAGATCACTGGTTTGCAACCATAAATTGAAGTTGAAGATAATGAAGATTAATATTTACATTATTAAACAAATCTATCATCACTTTGCATCAAATTCTACTTCATTAAAAATCTGATTCCTCAATCTTTTGTTATTGTTAGGTCACTTTATAAAGCCCTAAATTCAGCTTGAAAAACGAATGTTTTACCCCCAAAACCCCTTGAAATCCACAACCTAACAACACATTGAATCTCTAAGATGCTCACTATTTTCAATTGAGCTTGGTTACCATGTGAGCTATTATTTGTTTTTTATTTATTTAAGCTCAACTATTTTATTTTATTTTGGTTTTTGGTTATTTTATTTCTAAACTTCAAAAAATGTGCCAAGTTTGATGAAACTAAATATTCAAATCCATGTTTTGGATAATGCAGATAGAATATTGAACATTTGTTTTACATCAGAGTATGAGAAAATCAAATGTAAACAATACAAATGGATTGAAACTTAAATTTTTCTTTTATCACAAGATCAAAGCTTTGGTAGCATAAACTTAACACTGAAAGTAACATAAAAATGTGAGAAGAATTAAAAATACAAGAATAGTTGAAGGTTGAAGCTCTTTTTAAATACATAAGTTTTCTATTTTTCAAAAAGTCAAGTATTTTTTTATTTGAAATTGATCCACGTTTTTTATTTGAGGGAAAGCAATTCTAAATATATATTTTAAAACATCCTAAAAGAATAAGAAGTCTATTTTTTTTCCAAAAGTTGCGTGGGGCACAATGTAGATATGCCCATGTTCGTGAGTAAGTGATGTGTAGTGTGTTAGAGAAAAAAAAAAGCATGAAGTCCTTTGTTTAATCTATATGTATGAAAAATAAATGACCGAGATTTATTTAAGATGTTATCTTGTTAATAGACTTTTATTCTTTTTTGCCTCTTTGTTGTTTTAATAGTGGTATTTTGATTGAAACTCAGTAATTGCGTAGCCAACTTATTTTTTATTTATTTTTTATCTTAAAATTTGAAAGTAATAAATAATAATTTTAATAAGTGCAGGTGCGACACAAGAGGCCCAAGTTTCTGACAAAAAGGAAAACCAATTTGTAGGCCTAGCCAGTAAAAGCCCAAGCCCAACCCAGCTTCCGATCCACTATCTCTGTTTTGCGATCTAGATTCTCAACCCTTATATTGGTCTTCTCCGCTTATCTCTCTTCAATTTCGAACTGCAACGCCTCACGCCAGACCCTCCGCTCAGCCATCTCCCTCCTCCATTGATCGCGCCTTTCTTTGTTTCCCTCCTCCATTGGATTGTACTTGGGGTAAGTCATAAACGGGTTCGCTCTCCTCTTTTCCTTTCTCTTTTTTTCTCACCCTCAGACGCTCACCAAAGCTCACCTTTTAATCTATTCCTTCCAGCAGCACCGGTGGCGGCTCTGTCTCTATCCACAGCTGGGTTTCAATTTTCCGGTGAAGCTATCCCACCAGGCACCAGCAGCTTCAATACTCCTGGCAGGTTACCAAAACACTCTTTTGAGTTTTGAGCTTTTCAGTTTTTTGTTTTTCATGATTTGAAATTGAAATTCTGCTATTTTTCTATTTCCTATTTTATACCTTGATGGATACCTGACTTTTATGGTGTGTAGAACTTCTTTTTTGATGGAATGATATGTGGAATTGAAAGTTGAAACCCTAGTTCCTGTGTGTTCTGTTTTTTTCAGCTATTTATATTATATGTATATGCATGTATTTGAATTGGATGCTAAATCTTAATTCAAGAGCAATGGAGATTTAAGTTTTAGTTTGGACTTTGGACTGCTTGTGAGAATATGATTGGTGATTTCCTTCTCTTTTCCTTAGGTTTGGTTGCTAGTTATTTTTGATGGGTTTGCTGTTGCAGGTTTAGATTCTTGGTTTTTTCCTTTTGGCTTTTGGGGAATAATTGGAAATCAGTTAAAAAAAAAAAAAAATTTGGTTGGGAGGGGGAGGGATGAATCAGTAATCAGTATAATATGCAAATGGAATAGCCGGCTTTGTATTTAATAATGCTCTTGTTTTACTGCTAACCCAATATTGATCTTCAAAAACCATAACTCTTTTCTTGCTACCGGTTTTGTCTTCTCATTTAGCTGCTTCTTTTTCTAATATTTTGCAAAAAGTTTTGGATCTAACAGTCTCTTAGAGCTCCTAATGGCAAACAGGACTGGGTGTGTAGTGGTACGGTTTAAACTGCCAAACTGAACTTTTCGGTTTGGTTCAGTTTGGAGAAACTGTTAAAGATATTTTCTTACTTGTTACATATCAATATTTCATTGGTTAATAAGAAACATCAAACTTTTTATGGTCCACAAGGCTCACACATTTGAATTTGTTTAGTGTAATCTGTGTATGGTTCCGTTTTGGTTTTGTTCTTCTCCAAATTGATTGAGTTCAGTTTGGTTTTAGGATCTATGAGATATGGAAACAAATCTAACCATGTACATCCCTAAGAGTGAGGCCCAACCTGCCAACTTGAAATAGGTAACCCAAACGTCAGGAAGGTACAAGTAGATCTGCGGTAAATCTCTAAACTTCAACGCGTACTGGTGGGGTGATGAGAGATAGTCTAAATTGTTGTTCCACCTGGTAGAGACTTTTAAGGAGTTCTCATGATGTAAGAGGGCAAAATGAGTTCTTTTGACTTGGGAGCTGCCTTGACTTTAGCTAAGATAACTTCAGATTTAACTCAAAATTTCTTGAAACTTGCATCAAGTTATTTTTACAAATTATATGTGCTTGCTAGATAGACTTTACTCAATCCTTATCAGGTTAGGTTTAGATTGGTTTGGACTGTTGGTAGCTGTAGCTTCATCACATGTTAGTAGCAGTCGTTTAATCTAGTTTGTTTAAAATTCAGATAAAACTATCATTGCATGAAACCAGTAGGGTGATTAATGCTGATATTCTTTTTATACAAAATTTTGAAGCCATATTCCATAATTGAAGCATGTTGGTATGCTTGGATATTGCACCATTAACATCTTAATTGCAAATAAATGTTCTCTTGCTCTCCCATTTACTTATAGAAATGGAGGTTATGATAAGGAGAATATTTATGATATCTTTGTATGGGTGCTGTCAGCTAAGATTCAAAACACATTTCCTTCACTAATTGTCTTGTTCATTTTTTATTTTTTCTTTTGAACTTCATCTTAGTTATAGGTGCTGGTTTGGTTTATTTAATTTTTTTCTCTTTTGGGGTTGTATGTCTTGTATACAATATGTGTCAACGTTATCCCCCCCTCCTTTTTTAATTTTTTAAGAAAATAATGAGTTTTAGGGACTTATTAACTAATCTGGAGAAGAAGGTAATCTTTAATTTTTTAAGAAAATAATGAGTTTTAGGGACTTATTAACTAATCTGGAGAAGAAGGTAGTTAGCATTGCCTATGATTGTACTTATAAAGAAAAAGAATTGCCTATGATTGTACTTATAAAGAAAAAGCATTGCCTACGATTGTAATAAGTAGTTGCGGAACAACTAAAATTTTATCAAAATGAAAAAGCCCATGAAGTTGGTGGTTTGCTTGATTTTCCAGGCTTGACAAGGCCTATGCTAATACTTGGAGAAAGATTGATAAGTAGATGATAAATATGTGCATGTTTCTGACTCATCGGGGGACTCATGTTATATATATGTGTGTGCGCACGCACATGTGTGGCTTAAAGATATGTCGCACATGTGATTCCTCGCTGGAGGTTGGGGTGGGGAGGATATGACATATAGTTGGGTACATAGAAGATATCATGGTTCATAAAAATTATCTTTCGTCTAGCTCTGGGTGCGAAGAGGCTCACTTGATTGATTATTTCAGGTCCACTGCTAGGCTTGTGGACCTTATTATAGTAGCTAACTGCAAATAGGCAAACATTGTATGAATATGGGAATTTGGAAGGTTACTAATTTAAGGATGTTGACGTGTTGGTGTTGAAGGTTCAGTGAACATGGAATTGGGATCTAACGTGGTGAGCCATTTGTTATAAATAAAGATTAATCCATAATATACTTGAGGAGAATAAATGATAGTTGTAATTTCCAGATACAGTAACAAGCTTCAGTTTCTGCAATGGCGCTGAATGAAAAACCATCATCAGCATATGCTAGTTATATGGATAACTCTACTTACCTTGCAAAAAGGGGGGGAAACACTAAGCTAAGATTGTGGCCTCATATATTAATAAACTTTCGACAAATAAATAAACTTACCACTGAATTAAGACTTACATAGGAGTCCAACTTTAGGTATTTAGGTTTGGTTGCCTTCTAATTTGTGTAGTCAGATGTGGGCTTGAAGTCTTCCTGAAACTTTTAATTGAAAAGATTTTTAATTTCTTTTTCTTTTTCTTTTACTTTAACTGTGCTACATCATACAAACCTGATCTAAGTATCAATTTCCGCAAAAATGTACCGTTAGACTCTAAAGCGATGTTTGGGAACTGATTAAAGCATGCTTAAATAAATAAATTTAAGCAATTTTTACCTTTAACTTACTGATTTATGCATGCTTTAATCATTTTCCAAACATCACCTAAGTGCTCCTTCAAGTAATTTGGAGACTTTCCATTCAGGGGTAAGTTGAGTCTGACATGGTTTTTTTATGAGTTCTATGTGGAGGCTTGGGTTTGGCTGAGCATAAGCCTGCGTTCAGTTCTTACTTCAGAGTTTTTTGTGCATCAAGGTTTTGATTGTCAAGTTATTTTGAATTGATGTTTTAACGTTTAGCTTTGTTTTATATTATATAAGGCTTTGCTTGTTGAATCCATGCATTGCAGTATTGCTGAAACTATTATGTAGTGAAGGTTAATTTGCTCATCCATGTGAAGTTCTGGAGTTATGAGGGTTGAACCAGAGGGGATGGAGGACGAGGGAAGCGGGAATTATAGTAAAACCTTTGATGAGCAAGCATTGTGCTGAAAAGGTGTCAAAGTTAGTTTGTTGAACTCAGCTCTATGGTTTACTCTGTGGAGGCTGTTTTCTGTAGTCTATGTCTTAGAACACATACTATAATATTCTAGTTGTGTGTGCCTATTAGAGATACACGTATATCATCTATTTGTAATTGCTTTTACATGGGGGGAGATGGAGATTCACAGTAACGCCTTCCATGAGCACGTATAGTGTGGTTAAGGTGTCAAACTTAGTGCGTTGCACTCTGCTCTATGGTTGACTCTGTGGAGACTGTTGTTTGTAGCCTATGTATTAGACACATAATGTAATGTTCTAGGTGCAATATCTATTTGCATTTACCTTTACATGAACTCTACTGATTGAAGTCCACTTGATGGTGCAGTTTTGGACATTGCAACAGTTCATATATTAAACAGGGTACTGGACTGGAGTGAGTTGATTCTTGGCTATTGTCTTTGTTGGTCCATCATAAACGTTATGGCAGTCCATGCAAGATTTCGGCTTATTTCCTACTCTGAAGAGCTGGTAGACCCAATCTATGTTTCTTCGAATTGCCTTCCCATCAAGGCTTTAAAATCTGAACCTGCTGGCCATGCTTTTCATTCTGCTGCTCTTAAACTCCTTGGTTGTGAGGAGGAAGATGCTGAGATTGAAGAGCAGAATGTCTCTACTGATAAGGAAAAGGCATATATGCCATCATCTGAGTCATACAGCAGCAAAGGAAAAAAGAAATCTGGTGCTGAAGGGGATCAACAAGATCACTATGCACTGTTGGGATTGAGCCATTTAAGGTACCTTGCCACTGAGGATCAGATAAGGAAAAGCTACCGTGAGGCTGCGTTGAAGCATCATCCAGACAAACTGGCTGCTCTTCTTCTTGCTGAGGAAACTGAAGCTGCAAAACAAGCAAAGAAGGATGAAATTGAGAATCGCTTCAAGTCAATTCAAGAAGCATATGAAGTTTTGATTGATCCTGTGAGGAGAAGAATTTATGACTCCACAGATGAGTTTGATGATGAAATCCCTACTGACTGTTCCCCACAAGATTTCTTCAAGGTCTTCAGTCCGGCTTTTATGAGGAATGGGCGGTGGTCGGTTAACCAACCAGTGCCATCTTTTGGTGATGAAAGTACTCCACTGAAAGAAGTTGATAATTTTTATAACTTGTGGTACAGCTTTAGAAGCTGGAGGGAGTTTCCACATGCTGATGAGTTTGATCTTGAACAAGCCGAATCTCGTGATCATAAGAGGTGGATGGAGAGGCAGAATGCGAAGCTTACAGAAAAGGCTCGCAAAGAGGAATATGCACGGATACGTTCTCTTGTTGATAATGCCCACAGAAGAGACCCAAGAATACTGAGAAGGAAGGAACAGGAGAAAGCTGAGAAGCAGAAGAAAAAGGAAGCTAAGCTACTGGCAAAGAAATTGCAGGAGGAAGAAGCTGCTAGGGTTGCTGAAGAGGAGATGCGGCGCAAAGAAGAGAAGGAAAGACGTGCTGCTGAAGCTGCCTTACAACAAAAGAAGATGAAGGAGAAAGAGAAGAAGCTCTTGCGCAAAGAGCGAACTCGTCTTCGGACACTTTCAACGCCAATTTTGAGCCAGTGTTTGCTAGATCTTTCTGAAGATGATGTAGAAAGTCGTTGCATGTCACTTGACTTTGAGCAGCTGAGAAATTTATGTGATAAGATGGAAAACAAAAAAGGGCTGGAGCTAGCGAAAGCTCTAAGAGATGCATGTGGGTATAATAATGATACAGAGGATAAGAAACAAGATGAGAAGAAGAATTCACAGCAGAATGGTTCTGTGGAGGTTAATGGAAGTGTCACATTAGGCAGCTTTGAAAAGAAAGAGAAACCATGGGGCAAAGAAGAGATTGAGCTCTTGAGAAAGGGAATGCAGAAGTACCCCAAAGGAACATCTCGGAGATGGGAGGTTATATCAGAGTACATTGGTACAGGAAGATCGGTGGAAGAAATTTTGAAGGCAACTAAAACGGTCCTCCTCCAGAAGCCTGACGCTGCCAAAGCATTTGATTCTTTTCTTGAGAAACGGAAACCTGCTCAGTCCATTGCGTCCCCACTTACGAGCAGAGAGGAAATGGAAGGCGTATTGACTCTACAACAGCCGAAAAGCAGTCCTATGAAGATGGATAACTCAGAAGAGTCTTCTAGTAGAGGTATTCAGAATCCTGTTGATGCTGTGCCTGTGAATGGGATTTCTTCGAGTTCAGAGCTGGATGTTTGGTCTGCTGTACAAGAAAGGGCACTGATTCAGGCTCTAAAAACCTTTCCAAAGGAAACCAGTCAACGCTGGGAGCGAGTTTCAGCTGCAGTTCCTGGGAAGACTGTAAACCAGTGCAAGAAGAAATTTACATTGCTGAAGGAGAACTTTAGAAGCAAGAAAACAGCCTTATAGTTTTTTGGCATGTATGGTTGTGCTCAATCCGCATAAGGTGATGGTCTACATTCAGTTATTTTCTTTGTCTTGGTAGGAGTTTCTTGAGCTCACATGAGAAGAGAGCAATTTGTTTTCAAGCTTCTGCCAATCCGGCTTTTATTGTTATGCCATACAGGTTTTATAGGTAATATTTATTTTGGAAAAACCTTCTAGATAGAAATACTCCAAGCTGATGGAGATCCATTTTGCATTTCCTTTTCATTTTATCAGGGCAGCTCATGATTTAAACTATGCTCCAAGTATACTGTAAATATGTGGTATCGGGACACACGAGGAGAGCGTTACTAGTTGGACATGATTAGGCGTGGTGGATATGGGCCTTTGTTAGTTGTAGTTGTAGGGGTGGGTTTTATCTATTTTACCATTTTGCACTGGGAAAAGGATTACATGGATGAAATGAGTTACGCTTTAAAATGGTTCTTTTCTTAGGAGATTGTGTGCTTCTGGACCCCTGATCCTGAAATCGATGGGTTCCTTTTCCTTTTGGGTTCATGTAGAGATTCACATGATACTTTCGTCATTTTGTGAAGATGAAAGAGAGGAAGCAAAATAGTCTGCTCTATCTACGTTTGGGATGCTTGAAAATATGAGGAAAGAGAAATAATAGCAAAGATAAAGGAAATACTAATTTGTGATTTTGTCATCATAAAAGATGTGTATGATTCATCGACGTAAAAAATTAAGAAAAATAACTTAGGGAGTTAGAGTAACTTGAGGGTATCTTTGGTTTTTTCTTTATCTCTAATCTCTCAAAGCCGATTGGTCTTTTGTTCTTTTAATTCCCTTCAATCAAAACGAGGGACAGGAGTACGTATGAGTGCTTCAAAGTTCCAAGTTGAGAAATTATTGTATTTCTTCTTTTATTAAGAGTATTTTTGCTTTTTTGGGGAAACTTCCATACTTTTTTACCTGGCAGATCACTATAGATTGCAGGGGACAAATTTTTTTTTTCGTTATCACATGCAAGTAAGTCTACAATTTAAACCATGCACTCTATGTAAAATTTAAACAAAAATAATAAAATAATATAAAATATATATATTTTTTTTTACGATAGGCATGTATATAAATAGTTTATATCACAAAATTGAACATTATCTAAGTAAAGGAAGCCATTTAATTATAACTTAAACATGGTGGTCACCGTTTAAAAATTAATCCAATTTGAGCGGTTGAAACTAAACTTTTTTGAATGATTTTTTGTAAGATTGATCAAAACATTAGAAATAACTATATGGTGCAACTTAATTTCAATTACCTTTTCAAAATTTTAAAAAAATTAAAAAATGGTGAAAAGTACGACGCAAAATCAAAATATTACAGCATTGAAATAACCTTGAAAGTTTAGAAATAACTTGATGGCTGTCAATTTTACCTTGTATGCTATCAATTTACCGTGTATCTAACAAATTATTGCGAAACATTAGTTACTTTCATATTAACCTTTAAATGCCCCATTTTACTGTCGAAGTGTACAAAAGGTTATAGCATTGATTGAAAGTTTAGAAATAACTTGGCGACTCCATTTTTGTCATCAAAAACTCCATTGTACAATTAAAGTGTGAAAAATGCTTATAACATTGAAATAATGAAAATTTTAAATAATTTGACGGCTTTTGATTTACATTACAAGTTATCAATTTACTGCGAATCTTAGAGCCACGAAAGACTCCCTTTTACCACTGAAGTGTGAAAAATGCTTATAAAATTGAGATAACCTTGAAACTTTGAAATAACTTGGTGGCTTTTAAGTTGAACTTGCAAGTTACACGAATCTTAGAAATAACCTTGAAATGTTAAAAATAACTTTTGTGGTTCTTATTTTAACCATCAAAGGCCTTCTACCATCGAGGTGCGAAAAATGCTTATAATATTTAAATAACTTTGAAAATTTTGAAATAACTTGGCTAGATTTACCTTGCATGTTATCAATTTACAGTGAATCTTAGAAACAACCTTGAAAGTTTAGAAATAACTTGATGGCTCTCATTTTAATCACAAAAAAACTCCATTTAACCACAGAAGTATTAAAAATACTTATAATATTATTGAAATAATCTAGAAACTTTTAAATAAGTTGGCGCATTTAAGATTTATCTTGCAAGTTACCAATTTACAGGGAATCTTAGGAATAACCTTGAAAGTTTAGAAATAACTTGGTGGCTTTCATCTTAACTACCAAAGGCTCATTTTACCACCAGACATGTGAAAAATGCTTATAATATTAAAATAACTTTGAAACTTTGAATAACTTGACGACTTTCAGATTTTTACCCTTCAAGTTAGCAATTTACCGCGAATCTTAAAAACAACTTGAAATTTTAGAAAATAATTTGGCAAGTCTCATTTTAATCATCGAAGGCTACCTTTTACCACCGAAGTGTGAAACTGATTATATTACTGAAATGACATTGAAGCTTTAGAAATACCTTGACAACTTTCATATTTACCTTGCATGTTATCAATTTACGCAAATCTTAGAAAAAACCTTAAAATGTTAGAAATAACTTTACTTCACTCATTTAACAGCACATGCTCCATTTCATCACAAAAGTTTGTAAAATGCTGATAATATTGAAATAACCTTGAAACTTTAGAAATAATTTGGCGTCTTTTAGGTTTACCTTTCATGTTAACAATTTATCATAAATCTTAATGTTGATGCCGAAAATAGCTTGGATCTTGTTCGAGGGTTGGTCAGGTCGGATGCTGGAATTGAGTTTGGTGTTGGAGTTAGGTCTGGTATAAGAAGGATCCGAGGTACCTAAAAGAAAGTCGACCCTGAGTGACTTCTTCCGTTAAGGACCCTTCGATGAAGTCAGACTATGAGTTAGGGGAGAGTAAAAATCAATGAGTTAATTGAATTTATTATTGCTTGGGGGGGGGGGGGGGGGGGCTATTTATAGGTTCCATAAAAGTAGGGATTACCATTTTTCCCTTGTGATTGACAGGTTCCATCTTCTAGTTCGAGGATATATTTATCCTATATCACTTGCCCTGCCTCATCGACTCCTTTGGTTCTAAAAGAGTGGCAATGATTTTGTTCTGAGGGTATTTGATCTTGTATCTGACTGGTCCTTAGATTGATTTGAACTTCCCAGGTCAGTACTTGGCTCAGACCAATGGGGGCGAGCAGCGTCGTTTGGAGAGTCTAGGTCGGTACTTGACCTAGACCAATAAGGTCGAGTTGCGTTGTTTGGAGAGTCCAGGTCAGTACTTAGCTCAGACCAATAGGGCCGAGTTGTGTCGTTTGAAGGGTCCACATCGATACTCGGCTCAGACCGATGGGGTCAAGTTGTGTTATTTAGAGGGTCCAAATCGATACTCAACTTAGACCAATGGGGCTAAGTTACGTTGCTTTGAGGAATTGGCGCAGGGGTCTATTGAATTTGGATACCTTAGGTTGGTACTCGGTCGTATCTGAAGACTGAGTTACGTGTTTGAGGACCTGGTGTGGGGTCCATTGAATTTGGACCTTTCAAGTCAGTACTTGGTCGTGTCTCAGGGTCGAGTTGCGTTTTTGAGGACTTGCAATAAGGTCCATTGAATTTGGACCCTTTAAGTTGGTACTCGACCGTGTCTCAGGGCCAAGTAGCATGTTTGAGGACTTGGTGTGGGGTCCATTGAATTTGAATCCGTTAAGACGGTACTCGGTCGTGTCTTAGGGCCGAGTTGCGCGTTTGACGACTTGGCGTGGGGTCTATTGAATTTGGACCCCTCAAGTCGATACTCGGCGTGTCTTAGGGCTGAGTTGCGCGTTTAAAGACTTAGTGTGGGGTCCGTTAAAATTGGACCCCTCAAATCGGTACTCGACCGTGTCTCAAGGAAAGGTTGCATGTTTGAAGACTCGGTGTGGGGCCCATTGAATTTGGACCCCTCAAGTTGGTACTTGGTTGTGTCTCAAGGCCGAGTTATGTGTTTGAGGACTTGGTATGGGGCAAATGAATTTGGACCCCTCAAGTCGGTACTCGACTTTGTCTTAGTGAAGTCTTTTCACTTTTCTAAGAAGTTTTTTGCAGTTCTCCATGATTTCTTTTGCACTACTCCATGAAGTCTTTTGCATTTCTCCATGAAGTCTTTTGCACTTCTCTATGTGACATAACCGTTGATGTGACTATTACAGTTCTCAAGGTATGTTTTTCGTTCTTCAAGATGACATGAGCTCTATATATGGATGGGTTGGGGTTGCTTTCCCTTCATACCTTCAAACTACAAATATTAAGAGCAATTTGGAGTCTTCATTCGTTCTATTCGGAGTTATCATTTACTTGGAGTCGTCTTCTACTTGGAGTTAGCGCTACTCAGAGTGTCCTTTACTCGAAGTCACCATTTTTTCAATTGGTCTTGTTTTTTCTTTTCTTGGCTTCAACTTTGTCTTCTTTATTTATAGTTTCGTCCCTTTGCTTTGGTATTTGACTTCATCTGACCTTATAATTCGTCCTTATTCAAGTAAGGTATTTTTGCTTAGTTCTTTTTTACATAATGTCTTCGCTTTCTGAGGGTGAGGGCATTAGTCACCACCCTAAGGTCGGTTCCTCTTCTTCTGAGAGAACTAAGCCTGATCCGGCTCTTATATTTGAGGGGGATCCAGTTGAACCCGAGTTGGGGGGAGACATCTCTCCAGTAGAGAAGGTCTGCACCGAGATGTCTAGGGACCATGACCCTGCACATTATGAGGCCGAACTTTACTCTTGTAGCATTTATGAGAAGTCTTTTAAATATTTTCGTCGTAAGTATTGTATCAGAGAGGAGTTCGAGATTCATCTCCCTACTTTTGAGGAGAAGGCATGTAGCCCGATTCGTGGGAATTCTCCATGTGAGATGTGTGTCTATGAGGACTACTTCAAGGGAGGTTTTTGTTTTCCAGTCGACTTTGAAGTATCTGAGGTTTCAAGGCTTATGACATTGCACTTAACTAGCTCCTTCATAATTCCATAAGGATGGTTGTTGGTTTCATCCTAAGCTTTAGGAAACACAACTGTCGTACCCCATTTTCTTTAGAAATTTTCCATAATGTGTATGTTATTAAGAAAAAGCAAGATTCTGATTGGTATCATCTTCCTGCACCTGTGAATAGGAAGGTCATAGTTGATAACTCGTTTTATGTCCATGATTGGAAGTAGTGGCTCTTCTTTGTACGACATAGGGATCCTTTTCCATTCAGACGGGAGTGGGATTATGAGAATTTTGAGTCTCAGAAAGATCCTCTTTCTTTGGGCGAGGTAGAGGAAGACGTTCTTTGCAGGATGTCTTCTAAGCCAATCTCCGTCAAGGAGTTATTGGATTAATACGTCCTTGTTCGTTATAGACTTAGTCGGGCCACCCTTGGTAGTTCATTTTTGAATTAGCTTTAGAATTTCACTTTTATGTTTATGCATTTATTGATATTGACTTTTGTTTCTTTTTCTTTGTAGGTATGACTTCTGATAGGGCTCATCTTCTCCGCCTAGTTGTTGATAGGCAGAACCGGCCTCTTACTCCTTCAGTTGTTCTTGTTGTTCCACGGGATTCTTCTCTCCCACCTATCGAGTGGAGGAAGAGGCAACGTGCTGACAAGACTTCAGGCTTGAAAGAGAATTTTTCCTTTAATTTTCCTGCTGGAGAGAGTCAGCTTGTTTTGACATCGGTTCTTGGTGAGAGGTCTTCCAGGTTTGCTCCTGATGTTTTCCAAGGTAGCCGGTCTCTTCTGCGCATAGATTTCACCTTTGTCGATCCCAGGGTTGCTCATCAACACTTATTCAAGGGTCAATCTTACCCAAGGATGAGATCCCAATCACAAGCTATCCTCTTGAGGTCGCAACTGGCATCATGAGCCAATCTGCTAAGAAGGTATACTTTTCTTTGTACATTATGGTTTACGTTAAGTTGTGTTAGTTGGCTTCTGAATCATTTTCTTCTTCCTCAGGTCAGGATGTTTTGTGCCATGATTACATAGAGCTAACTTCGCGCTATCCAGAAGGTCAATTGACTGACCAAGGAGAGAGAAGATCTCTAGGCCCAACTTCGTGACAAGGAGGAGAAGAATGTTGAGCTGAAGGAAGATCGTCGTGCTTTAAGGGCGGAGGTCTAATCAGCATCTTCTTGTTTGCAGATGCCAAGGCTGAGATTGAGCGGTTGAAGGTAGAGCTTGGAGTGTCTTCAAATAGGGCCGTAGAGGTGTATATGAAGTCTACCGCTTTTGAAGCCGATTTTTACGAGAAGGCTGTTGTGGAGTTTCTTACTACCTTTAATAAAGCCAAGGGTAAAGTGGTCGCGCTTCATCCTGGTATTGACCTCAGCATGATCAATTTGGTGTTTCCCGAGGTGTCTTTATCTAGTGTCGGGACTTTTTCAAAGGATGGAAACATTCAGTCTCTTGTTCAAGATGCTTTGGTTCAGCCTTGTGGTCCATAGCATGGGGTGGATGGTTTAGATTTTACTTTATTTTTTGTATGTGTTCTGTTTTGAACCATTTGGTTGTAATGGATATGTTATTTTTGTTATGCTATGGGCGTTTTATATTGTTTGTTCATATTTTATACTTTTTCATGTGTTATAATTTTTTTTCTTTCTCTCTTATGTTTTGCTTGGGGTGTAAAACCTAAGTTCTTTTTGCTCGATTTGGAGATTTTCTCAAGTTATTTTTTGGGTTTTTGTGGTCAACTTGGGGGTTTTTCTTTGTGGAACCCCAAGTCACTTCTTAGGTCTTTGATGCTCGAATTAGGGGTGTTCCTTTGTGGAACCCCAAGTTATTTTTTGGGTTTTTGTGCCCGACTTAGGGGTTTTCCTTTGTGGAACCCCAAGTAATTTCTCGGGTCTTTGTGCCTGACTTGGGGGTTCTCCTTTTTGGAACCCCAAGTTGCATTCTTCCTCGGTCCTCGGTTATGGAGAATTCCTGATGTGGATGTTATTTGGACATCTCACCTCGGTCCTCGACTGTGAAGGATATCTAATATAACGACCCATCCCGGGTTGGCCACCCCCGAAACGGTGTCATCACATTTTGAGAATCTTAGCACGACACATATATGCAACAATAAAATATAAATAACTCCAAGTGAATTTTTTTTTTTTACATAAATCTTCAACCCTCAACAGGGGAGTTACATCACAATGATCTTTAACGTAAACATATATATATCTACCACTTAAAATGCATGAACATTCACAATAAAAAAATTTATTTTCTTTTCCCATTAGTCTGAGGATGTTGACACGTACGTGACTTACAGAAAATGATTTCGGTCGACTTTCAACCCACTAGACTAATCGTCCTGTCTGCTACCTGAAATCATTGTACAATAAGGAGTGAGCTTCACAAGCTCAGTGAATTAAATTTACTAAAAGTACTCCTTTATAACTAGTCTTTTAATATTTAAAACAATTTGTATCTCATACACTTGATGCTAGCACTCTACTATCAATACACATGTCATAATATCCATTCCCTATCAATCTTTTCCTCTTATTTATTGGTTCACCTCAAGATCATCAATTATCTCATAATTACCTCGTATTGAGGTTCGTATCATAAAGTCTACCATATAGATTGTTCTTATCACCATAACTGTTTCTCTGTGAGACTCATCCATCTATAATTATATTCACAATAATACACCACAAATCAGCATTTCAATAATATAAGCAATAATTAAAACATATAAAATACATGAATGATTATGATGGGAACATCTTCCCACCTGTCGACAGGTTATTATTATCTTAGACCAGCCCATTCCTGGTTCTTTACAACTTATCCCAACTGTTACGGAATTTATTTCTAGCATATACCAGCTATCACACTGTCCCTTTTATTTTCAGCATATATCGACTGCAACGGTTGTTCCATTAGACCGGCCCTTTCCCGGTTCTTTCGATTATCTTATTTAATACATATGCACAAGATCAATAATATGAAATATGCATATGAATAGTAATATAAAAATAAAATAAATTCAAAACATTTAAATTGGCTATCTTGATTATTCTTAAATTTATTATTGAAATAAATTACACTAAAATCCTCTCATCCCAAATCACATCAAATCATCATGATTTTTATCAAATTCTATAAAAATTCCACTAAATTCCTCTCATCCCAAATCACATCAAATCATCATGATTTTAGTCAAATTATATAAAAATTTCACTAAATTTCTCTCATCACAAATCAAATCAAATCATCTATTAAAGCTTGTCAAGATCCACTAAAATTTATCTCCTCAAAATTTGTATCAAAACATAACCCATAGCTCATCAAGAATTTCTCTTATCGCTATTATTATTAAATCAACCTATTATTCTAATAATATTTCTTCTCACATAATAATTTTTCTACGATCCAATATTCACATCATATCTATCAATCAAATATTTATCTATCATCAAAACATAAGCTAACAATTTATTTTAATATTATCACTTGATATTTGATTTTTATTTAGACTACATAAAGTAAATCCAACTCACCACATAGCTCTTAAAGCTACATGTGGATCACCTTCTTGCCTTTTCTGTTTCTCACAGAAATTCCTCCGGTTGTAGATCATCAACACCTGACATCATATTTGTATAAATTTTATAATTTATTCTTCAATTCGATATAAACCACACACATTAAAAATTTCCACTTTGAATTCAAGGAAACTTCATAAATGTCAGAAATTCAAAAATAATCATTACATTATTACCTTATATTTTTCCGATAGCTTTTCATGATTCTCTATGAAATTCCATAGAAAACCTCTTCAAAATTTTGTACTTTCGACCTTTCTTTGAATCCTCAAATGGTTAGAGAAAACAAATGAGTTTATAAGAAACTTTGTGAAATCGTAAGATTTCATGTAGCTGTATGCATATTTATAAGCAAGCTGTCGGCAGCCTTTGAAATCTTTGCAAATCCACTTAATGTGCATGTGTCATTTTATTTATTTATTTATTTTATTTTAATTTAATTTATAATAATTTTTTTCCTTTCTTTTTTTGGCGTTCTCCCACTTTCTGGACGTTTACATCCAAATTGTTTTTTCTTTTAAAATTTTTCACTTTTACTTTTACTTTCTTGAACAATAAAACGGATTTTTTTTCTTAAAAGATGCTTTATTAAAATACTAATAAACCTTTCACATAAACTTTATTTTAAATTCAATGTCATATTTATTAAATTACTTATTTACTCTTACTTTATAAATACGGGTATTACAATTCTACCCACCTTACAAAAATTTTGTACTCAAAATTTCTTTACTTTGCTCCAGAAACAATTGTGAATAATATTTCTTCATAATTGTATCATACTTTCACATAATCTTTTCAATATCCTTATTCCGCCACAGTATTTGAACTAATGTAATTTCATTTAATATACAAAACTTGTTCCTTTCTCTAAAATCCTTATTGATACTTGTATGTTCACTCATTCTTTCTGAATTTCTATAGCTTAGCTCGAAATATCATGTAAACACTTTCTTAAAAGTGAAATATTAAATACATTATATAAATGTTTTAATTCTGGAGACAACTCTAGGCTACTCGCAACTAGTTCAACTCTTTTAACAACTTCATAGGGTCCTACTTACCTTAGACTAAAATTTTCTTATTAACAGCTATTCGATCTACTCTGTGCTGCTTTACGGTTCTCTCTAACCAATATGATCCTTTCAGCTGTTAACTCAATGATTGATGGACCAGACATATTTCTCTCTCTCATTTCTTCCCAACATATAGGAGTTCTACACCTCCTATCATACAACGTCTCAATCGATGCCATCCCAATACAAATTTGATACTGATTATTATAAGCAACTTTAATCAATGGCATGTAAGCAACTTAACTTACTGAGAAATTCATCACATTTATCTTTAGTATATCTTCTAGTATTGTAAAAAAATTCCAATATGAGCACGAAAATTATATTAAATTTCCACTATGTACCTGTGGCTTTCTGAAAGCCTCTCCCAACACCAAGATGTAAATCTAGCATCTTTATTTGACACTATGCTCAATGGTACTCCATAAAACCTCACAATCTCAGCTACATCACTCTTCAATCCTAACCATCAGAATTTCTGTCTCAATCCTCTATACTTCTTATTGTTACTTGATTGCATAAAATCTACATCATCATATGCCTTTCTCGTTATCTCCTTTCTCAATTCCATATTATTTGGAACACAAATTCTATTTTCCAATACTAGAATACTATCATTTCAAATTTTTGAACTCATATTACTTTCTAGCAAGTACTCAATGCTTAATCTTTTTTTTTTTTTTATCTCTTCATCTCTACCTTGTATCTCTAAAGCATTTTACTATGGATGACTGTACAACTATATTCGTGAATCATGATCATCTATCACTGATATTCAACTTCATTCTTATCTTTCTAAATCTATCATCAATTTCACATCAGGACTCCCAATAGCAGTTAACCTTCCTATAGACTTTCTACTCAATACATCAGCTATCCCCTTCTCATTTTTCTCTAGATGATAGGAACTTATACAATCATAGTCATAAACCACTCCATCCACCACCTTTACCTCAAATTCAACTCTCTCTGGGTAGGTAAGTATGTCAAACTCTTAGAACCCATGAATATCTCTCAAGTAGCTTTATACAGATAATATCTCCAATCTTTTAATGTAAACACTATAGCAGCCAATTCTAAATTATGGTATGGTAATTTCTATCATGAATCTTCAAGTATGGGCCACAACTTTACTATGTTAAGATATCTCAATCATTGATGTGACATATCACTATACACCACAAATCCTTCATCATCAGGAAAAAACACCAATACTGGAGCTGTAGTCAATTTCTCATTTAGAAATTGGAAATTTTTCTTACACTTCCCTCACCACAAAAATTTTACATCTTTCTTGGTCAGTATATTTAATAGTATTTCAATAGTAGAAAGATTTTGAAAGAATCTTCTATAATAACCAGCTAACCCCAAGAAGATTCTAATCTCAGTTACATTAGTTGATTTCTCCCAACTTAACATTATCTCTGTCGTTTATGGATTAATTGTTATGCTAATTTCGGATATTATATGTTTCAAGAAAGTTATTTCATTCAGCCAACATTCATACTTAGAGAACTTATAACATACAATCTCTTTCTCCTCAAAATCTGCAACACAATTTCTAAATGTTTTACCTGCTCTTCCTTAGTCTTAAAATACACCAAAATGTTATCGATGAACACAACCACAAGATTTTCAAGAATGGTTCAAACATTTTATTCATCCAGTCCATGAATGTTTCTGGAATATTATTCAATCCAAATGTCATCACGAGAAACTTATGACTATAGTGTGTCCTAAAAACAGTCTTAGACACGTCTCCATTCGCTATCTTCAATTGGTGATAACCTGATCTCAGGTTTATCTTAGAAAACACTTTCACTTCTTACAATGCTCAAACCCTTTATTTATCCTAGGAAAAATGTATTTGTTCTTATTCAACTATCTGTAGTCTATACACACTCTTATTGTTCCATCTTCCTTCTTCACTAATAACACCTGACTCCCTAAATACATTAGGTCAGATAAAATGTTTATCCACAAATTCTTAAAATGCTACGTTCAACTCTCTCAATTCAGCTGACGTCATTCTGTAGGGTGTTATTAAATATATGTGATGATCCTGGTATCACATCAATAGAAAATTTAATCTCCCTACTTGGAGGCAACCTAGACAACTCATCAAGAAATTATATTAGAATAATCTTTCACTACTAAGATTTATTCTAACTTCTTATTTTCCTTTCTAGGATCCATTATGTATGCTAAATACTCCTCACAACCTTTTTTCAATCATTTCTTAGTGGTCAGAGAAAAATAGGATAGTTCGAGAGTATTTTATGTTCTCTCTGAAAGTTAAACTCCTCATATCCATATCTTGAACACTACCCTCTTTTTAAAACAATTAATCAGTTTCAAATTCTCTATCACTGATACGACTCACACAACCCTTGTAAACGTTTATGATTATCACTCTATCTCTAGTGAGAAATTCAACAAAAATTATTTTGCATCAAAGGACTAGTACATACTTCAGTAGACTTCATATGACAATTAGATGCAAAATAATGGTTTACACCAAAATCAACCAATATTGATATGTCCACCTTCTCTATACACAAAACACTTCAACTTTTGACAATTCTGTGATAAATATTTTATCTGAATATATCTATAACAAACTTTTGTCTCTCACTCATACATCAGATTACCACTTCCCCCTTGGTGGCATACTTACTTCCTCTACTACAACTCCTAGTTCCCATAACCTGTCTCCAAAATCTAAGGATTCCACCAATAATATTCTGAGCTATAGAAATAATAGATCCCGCTTTCTTCTGACTTTGTACTTCAATTCCCTATGACAAGGAACACCTCATTTGGGGTGATCTCTCACCATGTACACTCATACTACCACTATTTCTATAACCTTTATGTTTAAGCCTCTTTAACCATTTCTTTATATATATATTTATTCATTTTTATTTTTTTTAAACTCCATCACATCTCTTTCAATCTGAAATGGTATATCCACCAATCTGACATAATTCATATACCTTATGTACGATAGTATTGATTAAACCTTAAAACATAATTCATCTATGAACTTCTTACACTTCTTCTCTTTTGGGTATACCATTTTTGATTCAAACCTCGACAAAGCCACAAATCTCCTATCACTTATTGAGCCACAGTCAGCCCAATTGCCTCAAATAAATAAAATCTCTATCTTGTTGGGCTCTAAAGGTATAAGGGAAGTATTTATCAAGAAAATATTCCTTAAACCCATTCCAGGTTAAAGGTCTATCAATATTTGCACTTACCTTGGGAAGAATATCCTTCCACCATTCACAAAATGTCTCTTTCTAACTCAAACGAAGTAAAGACAATCACTTGTCGTAAAATACTAAATAATGTCTCTACATATTTCTTCGAAACTTAAGTGTAAAAGGATTCATAGATCCTTTAAACAACAAAGCATTTAGCTTAATTATATCTCCTTGCATCTTATGCAAAAATCCACTTTTCCCCCTTTTTATGTGTCTACCATTACTGGATTAACAACATCAGGCACTGCTCTAGCCTATTCATCAAGTCTATGTTATAAGCTATCCATTCTATCATCAGTTACATTCATTTTCTCAAAAGCATGTGTAAGAGCTTATCTTAGCTCATCTCTTTCAACTTCAAATTCTCTCATACCTTTAATATCAATTATATTACTAATATCAATCATATTATCAACATGTTTCCTTCTAGGAACCACAAATTCAATCTCAACCTTGACTTGTCAAAATATTGGGATCTACTACACCCTCTCAAATCAACAACTCTAACTCTAGCTCTAGCACGTCCACGTGTCATCCTTAGACTATTAAAATTAATTTATTTTAATCTTCCACTTTCTTACTTTGTATACAGTCTACAGAATCATAAAACCTAATGCTCTGATACCAAAATTGTAACGACCCATCCCAGATTAGTCACCCTCGAAACGGTGTCATCACATTTTGAGAATCTCAGCACGACACATATATGCAACAACAAAATATAAATAACTCCAAATGATTATTTTTTTTTACATAAATCCTCAACCCTCAACAGAAGAGTTACATCACACTGATCTTTAACGTAAACATATATATATATATATATATATATATACCACTTAAAATGCATGAACATTCACAATAAAATTTTTATTTTCTTTTCCCATTAGTATGAGGATGTTGACACGTACGTGGCTTACAGAAAATGATTTCGTCTAACTTTCAACCCACCAGACTAATTGTCCTGTCTGCTACCTGAAATCATTGTACAATGAGGAGTGAGCTTCACAAGCTCAGTGAATTAAATTTACTAAAAGTACTCCTTTGTAACTAGTCTTTTAATATTTAAAACAAATTATATCTCATACACTTGATGCTCGCACTCTACTATCAATACACATGTCATAATATCCATTCTCTATCAATATTTTCCTCTTATTTATTGGTTCACATCAAGATCATCAATTATATCATAATTACCTCATATTGAGGTTCACATCATAAAGTCTACCATCTAGATTGTTCTTATCACCATAACTGTCTCTTTGTGAGACTCATCCATCTATAATTATATTCACAATAATACACCACACATCAACATTTCAATAATACAAGCAATAATTAAAACATATGAAATGCATGAATGATTATGATGGGAACGTCTTCCCACCTGTAGACAGGTTATTATTATCTTAGACCGGCCCATTCTCGGTTCTTTCCAGCATATCTGGGCTGTCATGGAATTTATTCTAGCATATACCGGCTATCACGGTGTCCCTTTTATTTCTATCATATACCGGCTGTCATGGTTGTTCCATTAAACCGGTCCCTTCCCGGTTCTTTCGATTATCTTATTTAATGCATATGCACATGATCAATAATATGAAATATGCATATGAATAGTAATATAAAAATAAAATAAATTCAAAACATTTAAATTGGCTATCTTGATTATTCTTAAATTTATTATTGAAATAAATTCCACTAAAATCCTCTCATCCCAAATCACATCAAATCATCATGATTTTTATCAAATTCTATAAAAATTCCACTAATTTCCTCTCATCCCAAATCACATCAAATCATCATGATTTTAATCAAATTATATAAAAATTTCACTAAATTCCTCTCATCACAAATCACATCAAATCATCTATTAAAGCTTGTCAAGATCCACTAAAATTTATCTCCTTAAAATTCGTATCAAAACATAACCCGTAGCTCATCAAGAATTTCACTTATCACTATTATTATTAAATCAACGTATTATTCTAATAATATTTCTTCTCACATAATAATTTTTCTACGGTCCAATATTCACATCATATCTATCAATCAAATATTTATCTATCACCAAAATATAAGCTAATAATTTATTTTAATATTATCACTAGATATTTGATTTTTTTTAGACTACTTAAAGTAAATCCAACTCACCATGTAGCTCTTAAAGCTACCCGTGGATCACCTTTTTACATTTTCTGTTTCTCGTAGAAATTTCTTCGGTTGTAGATCGTCAACACCTGATATCATATTTATATAAATTTTTTAATTTATTCTTCAATTCGACATAAACTACACACTTTGAAAATTTTCACTTTGAATTCAAGAAAACTTCATAAATGTCAGAAATTCAAAAATAATCATTATGTTATTACCTTATGTTTTTCTGATAGCTTTTCATGATTCTCTATGAAATTTCACAGAAAATCTCTTCAAAATTTTGTTCTTTCAACCTTTCTTTGAATCCTCATATGGTTAGAGAAAACGAATGAGTTTATAATAAACTTTGTGAAATTGTAAGATTTCACGTAGCTGTATACATATTTATGAGCAAATTGTTGGCAGCCTTTGAAATCTTTGCAAATCAACTTAATGTGCATGTGTCATTTTATTTATTTATTTATTTATAATTTAATTTATTTTAATTTATAATAAATATTTTTCTTTCCTTTTTTTTTTTTTTGCATTCTCCCACTTTCTAGACGTTTACGTCCAAATATTTTTTTTCTTTCAAAATTTTTCACTTTTACTTTTACTTTCTTGAATAATAAAATGGATTTTTTTTCTTAAAGGATGCTTTATTAAAATACTAATAAACCTTTCACATAGACTTTATTTTAAATTCAATGTCATATTTATTAAATTACTTATTTACCCTTACTTTACAAATACGGGTATTACATCTAATGTGGATGTTTTCGGACATCTCACCTTGGTCCTCGGTTATGGAGGATGTCCGATGTAGATGTTTTTCATATATACACAAGTTTGGAAAAAATATCCACTTAGATTGATGAAATTGAAGTGCTTACATGAATCATTTTCTTTTTACATTTGTGCCTTATTGATAGAACTTTCTCAAATTCTGTGAGTTCCATCCTTGCGGTATGGGTGTGCCATTTAGTGTTTTTAGCTTAAAGGTTCCTGCTCTGATTACTCTTTTGATGCGGTATGGGCCTTTCCAATTTGGGGATAACTTCCCTATGTTGCGAGGGTCAGAGACTTATTTCTTTTGGAGGACCAGTTCTCCAAGTATGAAGGTTCTTTGTTTCACTCTAGAGTTGTAGTACTTTGTCGTCCTCTACTGATATATGGTGAGCTTTAATAAAACCTCGTATTGGGCCCCTTCGATTAGGTCTAGGTTTACCTTTAGACTTTCATCATTGCTGCTTGGGTTGAAGAGTTCGACCTTGAGGGAAGGTTCTCTAACCTCGATGGGGACCATGGCTTCAAACCTAAAAGCAATGAAGAAAAGTGTTTCTCTCGTTGGTGACCGAGTCGTAGTCTTATAGGTCTATAACGCGTGTGGCAACTCTTGGACCCAAGGTCTTTTGGCTTATTCAAGTCGTTTCTTCAGGATCTATAGTATTGTTCTATTGGTTACCTCAGCTTGCCTATTGGCTTAGGGGTACCCTACTAATGTGAATTATTGATCAATGTGCAAGTCCTGGCAGAAATTTTTGAATTGCCTTCCTTCGAATTGCATTCCATTATCGATCACTAGCACCTTTGGGATTCTGTAACGGTAGACAGCTGATTTCTAAACAATGCTTTTGGCCTTGTCTTCTATTATCTTTGCAAGTGGTTCTACTTCCACCCACTTTGTGAAGTAGTCGGTTGCTATGATAAAAAAATTAGAGTTGTCAATGCTTTTGAGAACGGACTGAGTATGTCCATACCCCACGTCGCAAAAAGGATTAAACTTATCACAACAGTCAATAAATTTTCTAGGTCTCAGGAATCAGTGCAAATTTTTGGCCCTTGACACATCTCTTGACAAACTCCATAGCTTTTTTCTAAAGTCTGGACCAGTAGTAACCTTGTCTAATTATCTTGTGGGCTAAAGCTCACCTGCCGATATTGGGCGTAGTCTGCCTCCCTAGGTTTAAAGCATTTGAGATAGAGTTATGAAAAGGATCACCGATATAGTCTTCCCTCGATAAGGTAGTAACGGGCTTCCCTGGACAGAAGCTTGATAAGTACTTAAATATTCATATTTAAGCCCTTTAACTTTCATTTGTTAAGCTCTTAATATGCATATTTTATGCTATTTTACTTCATTTATGTGTTTTATGGGTTTTTATAGATTCTTGGAGAAAAGGAAGCATTTTGGAAATCAAAGAGCAAATCTGAAAAATCTGTCAGTTGCTTAGTGCGATCGAGTGTAACAATGCCTAGCACCCAAGTCAGAATCGAGCGCAATCTGCGCTCGCACACAAGAAGAAAGCTGCGCTCGAGCACAAGAGACTACGATCTAGCACACACGTACGACAGTGAACAGTAAAAACAGCGATTCCTATTTTGGAAAGTAAGGTTTCCAAGTGTCCTTAGAACCCTATAAATAGACTTGTAAAACACAGAAACAGTATCTCCCTTTTGAGGAGCATATCTTCCTTTAAGTTTAGTTTTTGTTCAGGGAGATCGGAGAAGAAACTGTGGAGGAGAATTGACGACTCTTCTCTTGGGTTTCTTCTTTCCTTTAGTTTTATTATGTGTACTTAAACTTTTAGTAAGGGCTTGGTTGAAGCCCTGATTATGTTTACTAAATAAATTCAGTATTGGTGCCTTTGCGATATTTACGTTGTGTTGCTTAACTTGATTAATACCTGTTTTTATTTAAATTCCTCATATGTGTGTATCTGATCAACGTATGCATGTGGTATGGATTAGTTAGTTGAATCAATTTAGATGACCGAGTCAAGGGTTCAACATTAGTAACAAAAGATATCCACGCTGGATTCTTGGGTTAATAAATATGGGAAACCGGGAGTAGATACCATGCCCTAGGTCCCGTATGGTTGTCGATTTCCACAGATCCTATACTCTCTTAAGGAACAACTCAGTATATACCATGCTGAATCCCTTAAGAAAGAAAAGAGTTAGAGTAGATACCATGCCTAACTCATTGCTTAGAGAGATCAATAGCTTAAGGAGTAGATATCATACCCTTAGGTTGACAAACATTAGGTATTCATGACATGAGTAAAGCATTGGCATACTGTTTTATTGTGGTAGTATGATTAGTGGTGGATATCAAGTCCCTACGCCTTTATCTTTATTAAATTCCAACTAAATATTTATTTCTCTTGTTTTTCATTTTATTATTTCGAAACTAATTCTAAATCAAAATTTACCAATCCCTGTGGAGATGATCTTACATTCTCACACTATACCACTAAGTTGATCTTGTGCACTTGCAAGTAAAACAAGTACGATTATTTGCATATTTATTTAGGTAGATAATTGCATAACAAGTTTTGTCGCCGTTGTCGGAGATTGCACTAATTTCTTTTTTGGAATTATTTTCGTTAGTTTTTTTTTGTTTTATTTTATTTTATGCTGTTCCGTTTTATTTTTATCAAAAAAAAAATCAGATTTATTCATTCTTTTCGTTTTCTGTTTTTTTTTTCAGGTGTGCAGTAGAGGAGTTTGTGTCCTCATTGCGATCGAGTGCACTACTTGGTGCGATCGAGTGCAGGCCCAGTGCGATCAAGCGCTGTTCTTGGTGCGCTCGAGCGCAAAAACTCCAGAGAGTACTCGAGCAGTAGTAATGAAACTGCTGCACTGACGCTTTTCAACTAATTCATTCGAAGGAGAAGCACCAGTGGCGGAAGCTACATATACTTATCTAGCTGATATGGAGAGGAAGCTTGATATGCTTATAAACACCATGACTGCTCAAAACATCGCACCTAGTCCATGAGCCAAACAACTCCAGGTATGTGCTATATGTTCTCGTTTTGATCACACTACTGACACTTGCCCTTTATATTTATCTGTAGATCAAGATCAAACGGACTATGTGGGACCGAAAAACTACAATATTTATGCAAATACTATAATCCTGGATGACAAAATCACTCATGGAGCAACAATTCAAATGCCTTGAACCTTTAGGGGCAACAAAAGAACTTCCACCAAGCAGCCCAACCAGTTCAGGAGTCAAAGAAGAGTGATCTAGAAAGTATGGTAAGGCAATTGATAACATCACAAGATCAATTCATGACCGAGCAAAGGGAAACCACTGCAAGGCATGAGCAAGCTATTCAAAGATTGGAAGTATAAGTGGGGCAAATTTCTAAAGAGCTTAGTGAACGAAAGCAAGGTGTTGTTGAGCAAGTTTGTCATGTCCATCACATTGATCCATTGGAGACCACCCTCACCCATTGTCTCAAAGGATAAGATATTGAGCCCAAATGTGAAGATGTCATTGATGACATCATTGACACTGTGCACCTCCTTGAGGCCTCTCCAAAGCATCCAAGTAAGTACACCGATCCATTTGACCCTCATGTGCCTACTAAGATTATTTTTTTCCCTTTTATTGTACAGGTACCTAACTTGGAATTTAAGCAATTTCCAGAGCACTTAACTTATGCTTATATGGGAGAGAATAAGACACCACCTGTGCTAGTTGCTGCCAATCTTAGTTTTGGGGAAAAATAAGGTTTGGTCCGGCTGAAGACGTTAAACTTAGTGCTCATGGGAGGCACCCCACAGCTTATCCTTTTATTTTTTATTTTTTTACGTATTTATTGTTATTTATTTATTATTAGTACTTTTTGTTTTCCCGTATTACGTTAGTTTTTCTTTTTTAGGGACAATGTGTGCATCCGTTCAAGTTTAAAGGTGTGCTATGAGCCATGCCGGCCCAGCTAGTTCTCCATCTCCCAGGTTAGATCTTTCCATGTTATTCACACATTGGGGACAATGTGTAATTTAAGTTTGGGGGTATGGGAGACATATTCATACACTTTTTCCTAGTTTTTTTTTAGATAAATACACATTCATATTTAATGAAAAAAAAAATTTGGTTGTTTACAACAAATATTATGATAAAACTTCATTAGTAATCTTAAAATCTAGAACACATAGTCTAGTAATAAGAATTTTAAAAGTTAGTTACCTACCTCAAGGCACTTAAGAATTCACAAGTTTGATCCAGATCTGACACGAGCACATTAGCACGCATTTGTGTGAGGTATGACATGTAATTTTAATATATATGTTTCCATGACTTAACTGTAATCAAATAACTTGTTAGCTAAACACTTTGACATAGACAAATAAAGAGAAAAATGTCCATCATGCAAAAAGAGAAAATAAAATGCTCCTAATGACCATTAAATAAAATTTTCGCTGAGTAACTACACCTCTTGCTTCAGTAAGCATTGAGTGTTCACGTCAAAAGGTGGGGATTAAGCATTTAATGATCATAAAAATTTTCGTTGAGTAACTGGACCTCTTACCTCAGTAAGCAGTGAGTGTTCACGTCAAAAGGTAGGGAATTTCATTAAGAAGTATAAAAACCAGTTAGTTCCGTAGCCTTTTTGGCTCGAGTTAGTAAGTCCTTAGGGGTGTCTTCACACCTAATGCCCTAGAACCATCTGGTTTGGGAGTCATTGGCTAAACACTCGCTATAAGGGTCAATTAGAAAGTTTAATAGAACTCAACATGGAAAAGATCTCATGATGAAAGAAAAAGAAAAGAAGTAAAAACTATGCCATTTTTGTTTCGTCTAACAAGGAATTCGATGAAGGTTTGGATACCGAAACGCTATACATTAGAAATATTTGGAAGTTCCTTCTTTTATGTGCTAATCCACCACATACACTAAGTCAACTTGTGATGCCTTAAACTAGCCTTGTATAAGTAACATGAACTTTTAAAATCCTTATTCATTGCAAAAATATGTTTTTATTATAAGCTTACTCATGAACTATCTTCATGGTTTTTTGTGCAACCCAAGTTTTTACGTAAACATGAATGCTGAATTTATCTTTGTTATTATTTTTTCTTTAGTTTTTAGTTTCATATTGCTAAGGGACTAGCAATATGTAAGTTAGGGGGTGTGATAAGAGCTTAAATATTCATATTTAAGCCTCTTAATTTACACTTTTTAAACCCTTAGTGTGCGTATTTTAGTCTATTTTACATCCTTTATGTGTTTTATGGGTTTTTATAGGTTTTTGGAGAAAAGGAAGCAATTTGGAAGCTTCTCGGGCTTAAAGAGAAAATCTGGAACAAGCTGTCATCTGGTAGGTGCGATCGAGTGCATAGCACCTGCGCTCGCGCCCACTTGAAGAACGATCGAGTGCACACGTACGACAGTAAATAGTAAAACAGAAGAACCTGTTTTGGAAATAAATTAGGGTTTTGTTTTAAGACTCCTAGGGTTTCCAGGGTTACTTAAACCTTATAAATAGCCTTGTAAAACATAGAACAGGGGATCTCCCTTTTTAGGAGTGTATCTTCCTTTTAGTTTAGTTTTTGTTTGGGGAGATCGGAAAAGGAAACTGAGGAGGAGAATTGACGACTCTTCTCTTGGGTTTCTTCTTTCCTTTATTTTTATTATGTGTACTTAAACTTTTAGTAAGGGCTTGGTTGAAGCCCTAATTATGTTTACTAAATAAATTCAGTATTGGCACCTTTGTAATATTTACGTTGTGTTGCTTAACTTGATTAATACCTGTTTTTATTTAAATTCCTCATATGTGTGTGTCTGATCAACGTATGCATGTGGTATGGATTAGTTAGTTGAATCAATTTGGATGACCGAGTCATGGGTTCAACATTAGTAACAAAAGATATCCACGCCGGATTCTTGGGTTAATCAACATGGGAAACAAGGAGTAGATACCATGCCCTAGGTCCCATGTGGTTGTCGATTTTCACAAATCCTATGCTCTCTTAAGGAACAACTCAGTATACACCATGCTGAATCCCTTGAGAGAGAAAAGAGTTAGAGTAGATACCATGCCTAACTCGTTGCTTAGGGAGATCAATAGCTTAAGGAGTAGATACCATGCCCTTAGGGACTTGATATCCACCACTAATCATGCTACCACAACAAAACAGTATGCCAATGCTTAACTCATGTCATGAATACCTAATGTTTGTCAACCTAAGGGCATGATATCTACTCCTTAAGCTATTGATCTCCCTAAGCAACGAGTTAGGCATGGTATCTACTCTAACTCTTTTCTTTCTTAAGGGATTCAACATGGTATCTACTGAGTTGTTCCTCAAGAGAGCATAGGACCTACGGAAATCGACAACCACATAGGACCTAGGGCATGGTATCTACTCCCGGTTTCCCATGTTGATTAACCCAAGAATATGGCGTGGATATCTTCTTTTACTAATGTTAAACCCAAGACTCGGTAATCCAAATTGATTCAACTAACTAATCCATACCAGATGCATACGTTGGTCAGACATACATATGAGGAATTTAAATAAAAACAGGTATTAATCAAGTTAAGCAACACAATGTAAATATCGCAAAGGCGCCAATACTGAATTTATTTAGTAAACATAATCAGGGCTTCAACTAAGCCCTTACTAAAAGTTTAAGTACATATAATAAAAATAAAGGAAAGAAAAAACCCGAGAGAAGAGTTGTCAATTCTCATCCACAGTTTTCTTCTCCGATCTCTCCGAACAAAAACTAAACTAAAAGGAAGATATGCTCCTTAAAAGTGAGATATTGTTTCTGTGTTTTACAAGTCTATTTATAGGTTTCTAAGGACACTTGGAAACCCTAATTTCCAAAACAGGTCTCTAACCCTACTTTCCAAAATAGGAACTGCTATTTTTACTATTCATTACCATACGTGTGTGCTCGATCGCAGTCTCTTGTGCTCGAGCGCAGCTTTCTTTTTATGTGCGGGTGCAGATTACGCTCGATCCTGGCTTGGGCACTAGGTGCTGGTGCGCTCGATCGCAACTCCTCTGTGCTCGATCGCACTAAGCAACTGACAGATTTTCCAGATTTGCTCTTTGAGCTCCAAAATGCTTCCTTTTCTCCAAGAATCTATAAAAACCCATAAAACACAGAAAAGACGTAAAATAGCATAAAATACGCACACTAAGAGCTTAACAAATGTAAATTAAAGGGCTTAAATATGAATATTTAACTACTTATCACACCCCCAAACTTACATATTGCTAGTCCCTTAATAATACGAAACTTAAAAGTAAATGAAAAACAACAAAGATAAATTCAGCATTCATGTTTTATTTAAAAACTTGGGTTACACAGAAAACCATGATGATAGTTCATGAATAAGCTTATAATAAAAACACATTTTTTTGCAATGAATAAAGATTTTAAAAATTCATGTTACTTACACAAGGCTAGTTTAAGGCATCACAAGTTGACTTAGTGTATGTGGTGGATTAGCACATAAAAGATGGAACTTCTAAATATTTCTAATGTATAGTGTTTTGGTGTCCAAACCTTCATCAAATTCCTTGTTAGACGAAACAAAAATGGCATAGTTTTTACTTCTTTTCTTTTTCTTTTATCATGAGATCTTTGCCTTGTTGCGAGTGTTTAGCCAATGACTCCCAAACCATATAGGTCTAGGGAATTAGGTGTGAAAATACCCTTAAGGACTTATTAACTTAAGTAAAAAAGGCTACGAAACTAACAGGTCTTAATGCTTCCTAGCAAAAATCTCCACCTTTTAACGTGAACACTCACTGATTACTGAGGCAAGAGGTCCAGTTACTCAGCGGAAAGTTTTATGATCATTAAATGCTTAATCCCCACCTTTTGACGTGAACACTCAATGCTTACTGAGACAAGATGTCTAGTTACTCAGCGAAAATTTTATTTAATGATCATTAGGAGCATTTTATTTTCTCTTTTTGCATGATGGACATTTTTCTCTTTATTTGTCTATGCCAAAGTGTTTATCTAACAAGTTATCTGATTACAGCTAGGTCATGAAAACATATACATTAAAATCACATGTCATACCCCACACAATTATGTGTTAATGTGCTCGTGTTAGTTTAGATCAAACTTGTGAATTCTTAAGTGCCTTGAGGTAGGTAATTAAACTTTTAAAATTCTTATTACTAGACTATATGTTATAGATTTTAAGCTTACTGATGAAGTTTTATCATAATGTTCAATTAAATCAACAAAAAGTTTCAACATAATATGAACATGCATTTATCTTTTCAAAAAAAACTAGGAGTGCAATCCCCAACAACGGCGCCAAAACTTGTTATGCAATTATCTACCTGAATAAATATGCAAATAATCGTACTTGTTTTACTTGCAAGTGCACAAGGTCAACTTAGTAGTTTAGTGTGCGAATGCAAGATCATCTCCACAGGGATTAGTAAATTTTGATTTAGAATTAGTTTCGAAATAATAAAATAAAAACGAGAGAAATAAATATTGAGTTGAAATTTAATAAAGATAAAGGTGTAGGGACTTGATATCCACTACTAATCATGCTACCACAACAAAACAGTATGCCAATGCTTTACTCATGTCATGAGTACCTAATGTTTGTCAACCTAAGGGCATGATATTTACTCCTTAAGCTATTGATTTCCCTAAGCAACGAGTTAGGCATGGTATCTACTCTAACTCTTTTCTTTCTTAAGGGATTCAGCAGGGTATCTACTGAGTTGTTCCTTAAGAGAGCATAAGACCTATGGAAATCGACAATCACATAGGACCTAGGGTATGGTATCTACTCCCGGTTTCCCATGTTGATTAACCCAAGAATCTAGCATGGATATCTTTTGTTACTAGTGTTGAACCCAGGACTTGGTCATCCAAATTGATTCAACTAGCTAATCCATACAACATGCATACTTTGATCAGACACACAAATATGAGGAATTTAAATAAAAACAGTTATTAATCAAGTTAAACAACACAACGTAAATATCGCAAAGGCGCCAATACTGAATTTATTTAGTAAACATAATCAGGGCTTCAACCAAACCCTTACTAAAAGTTTAAGTACACATAATAAAAATAAAGGAAAGAAGAAACCCGAGAGAAGAGTCGTCAATTCTCCTCCACAGTTTTCTTCTCTGATCTCCCCGAACAAAAACTAAACTAAAAGGAAGATATGCTCCTCAAAAGGGAGATACTATTTTTATGTTTTACAAGTTTATTTATAAGGTTCTAAGGACACTTGGAAACCCTAATTTCCAAAATAGGTCTCTAACCCTACTTTCCAAAATAGAAACTGCTATTTTTACTGTTCACTACCGTACGTGTGTGCTCGATCGTAGTCTCTTGTGCTCGAGCGCAGCTTTCTTCTTGTGTGCGAGCGTAGATTGCACTCGATCCTAGCTTGGGCACTGGGCGCTGGTGTACTCGATCACAACTCCTCTACGCTTGATCGCACTAAACAACTGACAGATTTTCCAGATTTGCTCTTTGAGCTCCAAAATGCTTCCTTTTCTCCAAGAATCTATAAAAACCCATAAAACATAGAAAGGAAGTAAAATAGTGTACAATACGCACACTAAGAGCTTAACAAATGTAAATTAAAGGGCTTAAATATGAATATTTAAGTACTTATCACATGGTTCCTTTGTTGATCGTTGCTCCATGAGAAGTTGGTGTGGTTCCTCTATCCAGGATTATAGGTATTTGCATATATGTTGTAGTTGTTCGGTCCCATATAATTTGCTTGCTCTTGATCTGCAGATGAATACAAAGGGAAATTGTCAGTAGTGTGACCAAAACAAGAACATATAGCATATACGTGGAGTTGTTTGGCTCGTGGACTAGGTGAGATGTTTTGAGCAGTCATGGCTTTTATAAGCATATCTAGCTTCCTCTCCATAGCAACTAGATAAGCATAACTAGCTTCTGCCATTGGTGTTTCTCCCTTGAATGAATTAGATGAAAAGCTTCGGTGTATCAGTTTCAGTACTGCTGCTCGGGTACTCTCTGGAGCTTTTGCTCTCGAGTGCACTAAGAACAATGCTCGATTGCACCAAGGAGTGCGCTTGATCGCAATGAGGACAGAAACTCCTCTGCTGCACACTTGAACAGAAAACGAAAAGAAGGAAGAAATCTAACTTTTGATAAAAATAAAAATAAAACGGAACAGAATAAAATAAAATAAAATAAAATAAAAAACTAACGAAAATAATTCCAAAAAAGAAATTTAGCGCAATTCCCGACAACGATGCCAAAAACTTGTTGAGTGATTATCTACCTAAATAAATAAGCAAATAACCATACTGGTTTTACTTGCAAGTGCACAAGGTCTACAGTAGTATAGTGTGCAAGTGTGAGATCATTTCCACAAGGATTGGTGAATTTCGATTTAGAGTTAATTTCACAAAGTAAAAATAGATAGAAATATTTATTGGATTTAGATAATAATGATAAAGGCATAGGGACTGGATATTCGCCACTAATCATGCTACTACAACAAAACAGTATACCAATGCTTTACTCATGTCATGTATACCTAATATTTGTCAACCTAAATGCATGGTATCTACTCCTTAAGCTATTGATCTCCCTAAGAAATGAGTTAGACATGGTATCTACTCTAACTCTTTTCTCTCTCAAGGGATTCAGCATGGTGTATACTGAGTTGTTCCTTAAGAGAGCATAGGATCTGTGGAAATCGACAACCACACGGGACCTAGGGCATGGTATCTACTCCCGGTTTCCCATGTTGATTAACCCAAGAATCCGGCGTGGATATCTTTTGCTATTAATGTTGAACCTAGGACTCGGTCATCCAAATTGATTCAACTAACTAATACATATCACATGCATACGTTGATCAGACACACACATATGAGGAATTTAAATAAAAACAAGTATTAATCAAGTTAAGCAACACAACGTAAATATCGCAAAGGCGCCAATACTGAATTTGTTTAGTGAACATAATTAGGGCTTCAACCAAGCCTTTACTAAAAGTTTAAGTACACATAATAAAAATAAAGGAAAGAAGAAACCCGAGAGAAGAGTCGTCAATTCTCCTCCACAGTTTTCTTTTCCGATCTCCCCGAACAAAAACTAAACTAAAAGGAAGATACGCTCCTAAAAAGGGAGATCCCCTATTCTATGTTTTACAAGGCTATTTATAAGGTTTAAGTAACCCTGGAAACCCTAGGAGTCTTAAAACAAAACCCTAATTTATTTCCAAAACAGGTTCTGCCGTTTTACTGTTTACTGCTGCACGTGTGCGCTCGATTGTTCTTCAAGTACGCGCGAGCGCAGGTGCTATGCACTTGATCGCAGGTCTCCTGCACTCGATCGCACCTACTAGATGACAGCTTGTTCCAGATTTTCTCTTTAAGCCCAAGAAGCTTCCAAATTGCTTCATTTTCTCCAAAAACCTATAAAAACCCATAAAACACAGAAAAGAAGTAAAATAAACTAAAATACACACACTAAGGGTTTAACAAGTGTAAATTAAGGGGCTTAAATATGAATATTTAAGCTTCTATCACAAAGCTTTCTTGCCTCTATTATGTCTTCTTGGAGTTCACCATTCGTTAGGTATTTGACGATTGAATCCATCCAAATAGACTCGTCGTTGATTTCTTTGAATTCTTTTTCACTTACATTTGGCTTTGGTAAGACCTCAACGTATGCAGCTCTTGGGAGCTCGGAAGTTCTAGAAGATGTAAATTTTGCAAGGGTGTCGGCCTTGGCGTTCTCTACTCTTGATACTCGGTTCACTTTGACTTCTTTGAACATGCTTTTCAGATTCTTTGCTTTAGCCAAGTATTGGATCATTCACGTTTCTTTTTCCTCATGCGCCTCTATCACCTGGCTCACTACTAGTTGAGAATCGCTGAATACTTTTAGACTTTTCGAGAGA
The DNA here is from genome assembly GCA_023935145.1 of Bretschneidera sinensis. NCBI lineage: Eukaryota > Viridiplantae > Streptophyta > Magnoliopsida > Brassicales > Akaniaceae > Bretschneidera > Bretschneidera sinensis. The sequence goes on from CM043697.1 coordinate 78,852,303, forward strand.
AAAGTTCAAGCTAACTTTAGCTCCTTAAATAGTGCTTCGTATTCAGCTTCATTATTTGATTCCTTGAAGTCAAATTGTAAGGGGTATTCCACTGTGAACTCTTTAGGGCTGACAAGACTTAGTCCTGTACCACTTCCCTGGTCGTTAGAGGATCCATCTATGAAGAGTTTCCAAGCTTAGTTTCTTTGTTCCTCTTCTTCTAGTTTTCTCAGCACTACTTCGGGGAAACTGCACTTGATGATGAAGTCAGCTAGTACTTAAGCTTTGATTGTTGGTATGGGCTTGAACCTGATTTCAAATTCTCCCAACTCTATGGACCACTTTACAAGTCGTCTTGAGAGGTCAAGTTTTTTTAGTACTATTCTTCAAAGGGTAGTCGACCATGATACTGATGGGTGCGGTTGGAAGTAATGTCACAATTTTCAGGCTGAGTTGACTACTGCAAAGGCCAACTTTCCAAGAGGTTGAAATCGCGTTTCTATAAATAAGAGTACTCAACTTACATAGTAGATTGGTCTCTGTACCTTCTCTTTTTCCCTCATAAGAACTAATGCGACGGCTACTCCGCTGATTATAAGGTACAAGTAGAGCTTTTCCTTCATTTGGTTTGGTTAAGAGTAGAGGTAAACTTAAGTACCCTTTCAATTCCTCGAATGAACTCTAACACTCTTATGTCCACTAGATATACAAGATCTTTTTCAATGCCTTGAAGGAAGGCAAACATTTGTCTGTTGATCTAAACATAAAATGACCCAGTACTGTTATTTGTCTAGTGATTTGTTGAACTTCCTTTACGCTTCTTGGGGCTTCCATGTCTAGGACATCCTTGATTTTTTTTTTTTGGGATTTGCCTTAATTCCTTTTTGAGTGAACACAAAACCAAGGAATTTTCCTGAAATCACCTCGAATGCATATTTCAAAGGGTTAAGTTTCATTTGGTGCCTTCTTAATACTGAAAAGCATTCTTCAAGGTTGGGTATGTGGTGTGCCGCTTGGACACTTTTGACCAGCATGTTTTCGATGTACATCTCCATGTATTTTCAGATTTGTTCTTTGAATAGTTTGTTGAAGAGTCTTTAGTATATGGCTATAGTATTTTTTAACTCGAATGGCATTACATTGTAGCAGTAGAGGCCTTTTTCCGTCATGAAGGTAGTATTTGGCTGATCTAGTTCATACATTATGATATAGTTGTAGCCTGAGTAGACATCCATGAAGCTTAGTATTTTATACCCCGGAATCGCATCAACCAGTTGGTCGATTCTTAGTAGTGGAAAATTGTCTTTAAAACATGATTTGTTTAGGTCGGTGAAGTCTATACAGATCCTCCACTTCCTATTTACTTTCTTTACCATTACTAAATTGGATACCCACTGGGGGTAGTAGATTTCTCTAATGAACCCTACCTCAAGGAGCTTGTTGACCTCTGTGTTGATGGCATGCTGCCTTTTTGCCGCAAATGCTCGCTTATTCTGAATAACTTTCTTCTGACTAGGATCAATATTTAGTCGGTATACCAATGTCTTTTGGTCGATGCTAGGTATGTCTATAGCAGACTAGGTAAATACATCTTTGTTTTTCTTGATAAATGAGACTAACTTTGTTCGAAGTTTTCCTTCTACCCTTGAACTAATCTGTACCACCTTCTTTGGTTTTTCTTCCTCAAGGGGTACTACCGTCAATTCCTCTATAGGTCTTCATTTTTAGGTTTTGGTGTCATTCTTTATATCCTCTACTTGATGGAGACTAGCCTTGTATTTCCTTTTTAACGAGGCCAAGTAACATGTTCTGGCCGCTGCTTGGTTGCCTTTCACTTTTCCTACTCTATTCTTTATTAGGAACTTCATCTTTAAATGGTACATTGAAATCACTGCTTTCATGGTGTTCAGTCTTGGTCACCCGAGGATCGAATTATATGAGTAGGGGATATAGATGACCAGGAAAATGCTTAGGATAGTGTTTGTCAGGATGAGGTTCCAACTATCACACGCAACTCAATGCTCATTTTTGGATAAACTGGATCACCCGAGAATTTTTATAATGGGAAATTTGTTGGTTTTAGGTGGTCTTCTTACACCTTTATCTTCTTTAAGGCGTTAAGGTACAATATATCTTGGGACGATCCATTGTCCAACAAAATTCTCTCTATTGCAAAGTTTGAAACGACTAGTGTTACAATAACAATGTCATAATGTGGAAATTTTACTCCTTCAAGATCATCGTCTGAGAAGCTGAATGTTTAGTCGAATCGCCTTTTTTCATCAGTCCTTCAACCGTTCCTACGAAGCGGGCATATGCCCTTCGTGAGCTTGAAGATTCTCTTCCAGACACTATCCCCCCAAAGATAGTTCAGATGACGCCTGTAATGGGGGCGTTATCCAACTTCTTTTTGGACGACCGTCATCTTCTATCATTCTCTCGCCTAGTCAGGCTTTGTCTCATCCGAGTGCTTTTCTTTGGGTTCAGGTTTCTTGGTCTTGGGCTTTTCATTGAGCTTGTTTTGACAAATTTCTTCAAGTATCCTCTCTGTATCAAACTATTGATTGCATTTCTTAAATGTCTGCATTCATCTGTATCATGGCCGTGGTCTTTATAGAAGCAACAAAAGCTGCTCATGTCTCTTTTTGCTACTAGGGTTTTGATTTTAGGGGGGCCATTTGACGATGTCTTGGTTGGCTATTTCCATAAGGAGATTTGACCTTGAGGTGTGTAGGTCTCATACATTCGAGGGACTACTGACTTTTCACCTTTTCGAACATCATTTTGTCCTCTTTTTTCTACTCATCTCTAGATCTTGGTTCCTAAGGTTCTTTTCTTTTCCTTCTCGTGAAGGCATCTTCTTTCTTTTGCAGAAGGCTTGGTCTTCTTTTGTAATTACAAACTCATCTACTTTGGCTAGGAAGGCTGATATGGTTTGTAAAGGGTTTCTAGAAAGGTAATGGCTGAAATCGGAGGCCTTAAGGCCGTTGGTGAAGGCCATGACTGCCATCTTCTGATCCAAATCTCTTGTACCATGGCCGAAGTGAATCGTGAGATGTACTTACGGAGGCTTTCCTCAACGTGTTGGGTTATGCTGAGTAGACTTTTGAGAGTTCTCTTAGGGCCTCAACTACTGAAGAAATGTGTTGCGAACATCTCACTAAGCTCATTGAATAACTTGATCGACCCTACATGCAATCTTGAGAACCACATTCTTGCTGTTTCCTAATAGTTATTGGGAAAGCACGACACATCGCTACTTCTGAATGGTCGTGAAGGATCATTAGGGACTTAAAGGTCTCGATATGGTCTATTGGACACATTTTTCTTGTGTAAGGCTCCATATGTGGCATTTTGAAATTTGGAGGCATCTTTTCTTCCATGAGTTTTAACGAGAAGGGGTTGTGGGCTTGATTTTGTTGAGGATGTTTCCTCAAGTGTTTTTGATGGCGAGTTCAATTTGTTTGTTCATTTTTTTAGTTGCCTGTTCACTTTTGACTTGTCCAACTCTTATTACTTCTTGGATGGATGTGAGTTTGAGATAGACTCATTGTCCTTTATTGAATATCGCGAGCTTTTTCTCGGGCTCTGTCTACTCGGTTAATTTCTTTCTCGAGGACACCCTCAAATTCTGTCCTATGTTGGAGTTTCATGTCTTCTCTCTAAGCTAACCTCCTTGACTCGGATGTTCCGGTGTTGAGGGGCCAGCTCAGTAGTCTTTCAAGTGGTGTAAGTAGTTCTGACTGTGGACTGGTGGTTCCGAGTCCTTTTTAGTTCGGGTCATCTAAGGCACGCAATCACTTCCTTAAGCCGACACTGAAGCGTGTTGTGAGTTTTAAATTACTCGCAAGCGCACGAGTCATTTGCAATATAGTGTTGTGCAAGTGCGAGGTCGAATCCAGAGGGAATTGCGTTGTGAAAATGTAATTTAATCTAAACTAACCTTATCTTAACCTAGTTCCAAATTGCGAATTATATTTTGCAGAACAAATATAAACTAAACTAAATTGATTTAAAAACTAATGATAAAAACACTAAGGTTTCTGAATCCACCCCACCAAAGTAAAGCATATATTTTCATGTTCTATAAAAATAATCTATCAAAACATTCCATGAATCCAACTTTAAACAAATCAACAAATATCTCAATTAAACCAAAACAATCCAATGTATCCAAAAACTTGCTGTGAGTTTTAAATTACTCGCAAGCGCACGAGTCGGTTGCAATATAGTGTTGTGCAAGTGCGAGTAATTTAAAACTCACAACAAGTTTTTGGCGCCAAAAACTTGTTGTGAGTTTTAAATTACTCGCAAGCGCACGAGTCGTTTGCAATATAGTGTTGTGCAAGTGCGAGGTTAAATCCACAGGGAATTGCGTTGTGAAAATATAAATTAATCTAAACTAACTTTATCTTAACCTAGTTACGAATTTTGAATGATATTTTGGAAAATAAATTAAAACTAAACTAAATTGAGTTTAAAAACTAATAATAAAAACACTAAGGTTTCCGAATCCACCCCACCAAAGTTTAAGCATATATGTCCTAAAAACATAGCCTATCAAAACATTCCATGAATCCAACTTACGACAAAAAACAAAGAATATCCCAAAATAAATCAAAAGCGTCCAATGTATCCGCTCTTAACAAATCACAAAGGAAATCCAATTTAATCGAAAACAATTCGATGTATCCATCAGATGAAACACAAGGAATATCCAACAAAACAATTTAAACTCAATCAATCACAAGATTAACTCAAATAATTGACAGAACGTTTATACTAAAAAAAATGTCAGATTTGTACAAGCAAATCTGAACTACTATGCCAAACAACGGCGAGGCTTCATCTTCAACCTTAGCTGAAGATTCTAGCAACTCATAACAATGAAACTACAATTCATAATAAAAGTGCTAAACATTAAATTAAAACAACTAAATAAAAAGAAATAAATAACTTTACATAGGAGAAATTTCACTCGCTGATGGGTGGCGCTTCCCCTCGTGGTAGCAAAGCCTTCAGGATCCACCAGAATGCTAGCAGACGTCCACCGGTTAACACCAAAGTGGCCCAGGAATTGTACATTGAATGATGAAGTGGAGTGGGTCTTATATAGGCAAATAGCACGAGTGCAATGTGTTTCCAATCCGATGTGGGGTGTGGGATATAGAAATATGTTTCCAACCGATGTGGGATGTGGGATTTAAGCCTTCACATGCCCTTCAAAACTTTTGCTCACGCTGAAATCCCGTACAGCCCGCACAACCTGACCTTTATCTACTAAAACGGCTATAATTTTCTGTAGAAAAATCATTTTTATGAGCCATAAAATTCTCAAGAAAATAGACTTCTGGATCTTTCTAAGCATATATGGCTCATATCTTGGTTCTTCTTGAATCAATACAGTTTAATTTTCAAAGATGATTGATCTGTACGGGCAATTCTGGCAATTTAATGAAACTCTTTTTTTGGTGCTTGTAAACCAGAAAACAATGAAAACAACTCAAAGTAACAAATTCCTAAGCTAACAAATGTAAATTAAGTGGCCAAAATATGCAATATTTTTCACTCATCATATCCGCTTTTAACAAATCACAAAGAATATCCAATTTATTCAAAAATGATTCGATGTATCCATCAGATGAAACACACGGAATATCCAACAGAACAATTTAAAAACTATCAATCATAAGAATTTTCTCAAACAATTGACTAGAACATTTATGCTAAAAAAAATCAGAATTGTATAAACAAATCTAAAAATCTTATGCCAAACAACGACGAGGCTTCATCTTCAACCTTAGTTGAAGATTTTAGCCACTCATAATCATGAATCTAAAATTCACAATAACAGTGCTAAACATTAAACTAACAAAAAAAGTAAATTAAAACTGACTATACATGGGAGAAATTCTACTCGCTGTTGGGCGGCGCTTCCCCTCATGGTAGCAAAGCCTTCTGGATCCACCAGAATGCTAGCAGACGTCCACCAGATTGCACACCGAATGATGAAGGGAGATGGGGCTTTTATAGGGGAATTCCCGGAGTACAATGTGTTTCAAATTCGATGTGGGATACTGTCCGAGTGCGATCGATCGTAGTCTAGTGTGCTTGAGCGCATACTGGCACACTACAAAGCGTTTTTAACCAATGTGGGATGTGTGAGTGCGCACTTGCGATCGATCGCAATTCTGGTGCGATCGAGCGTACTAGACATCTTCAGCTTGACCTTTGTCTACTAAAACTGCCATAACTTTCTCCAGAAAAATCATTTTTATAAGCCGTAAAGTCCCTCAGAAAATAGACTTCCGGATCTTTCCAAGCATATATGGCTCATCTCCTGATTCTTCCTGAATCAATACAATAAAATCCACAAAAATGATTGATCTGTATAGGTAATTCTGGCAATTTTAGTGAAACTCCTTTCCAGTGATTGTAAACCTGAAAAACAACGAAAACAACTCAAAGTAACAAAGTCCTACGCTAACAAATTTAAATTAAGTGGCCAGAATATGCAATATTTTTCACTCATCAAATACCCCCAAACTTACATTTTGCTAGTCCCTTAGCAAAACAAAATAAAAAAAAACTAAATGGAAAACAAAGAACATAAAGATAAGTTCATCACTCATGGTATCCAAAAATTTAAAGAGCACTCAAAACCATGATATTCATTCATGAACAAACTTAAAAAATATAACCCATCTTCACAATGAATAGGAATTTTAAAACTTAATTACTTACAAGAGGCAGGCTAAGACATCATAAGCTTGAATCAGTGTAAAGTGAATTAGCATATACAGATGAGGTTTCCAAATAATTTCAATGTACAATATATCCATGTCTCAAGATTCACAGAATTTCTCATTAGAATGAACAACAATGGCATAGTTTTATTTTATTTATTTTTATTATAAGGCTCTGCTATGATTAATTCCCTTAAGCTTTCTAATTGACCCATGTAGCGAGTGTTGAGTCAATGACTCCCAAACCAGATGGTTTTAGGGCATTAAGTGTAAAGACACCCCTAAGAACTTACTAACTCGAGTAAAAAAAAGCTACAAAACTAAACTGGCCTTAATACTACCAAGCAAAATTTTCACCTTTTTACGTGAACACTCACTGCTTACTGAGGCAAGAGGTCCAGTTACTCAGTGGAAAGTTGCGCAATGATAATTATGAATAAAATTTCCACCTTTTGACGTGAACACTCACTGCTTACTGAGGTAAGAGGTCCAATTACTCAATGGAAAGTTTATTGATGATGATTATTATTTTTTGTTATTGTTATTGTTTTTGTTTTTTTATGCTTTTCTATGCCCAAGTGTTAATCCCACAAGTCATCCAGTTTCAGTTAAGTCAAGGAAACATACACATTGAAATCGCATGTCATACCTCACACAAATATGTGCTAATGTGCTCATGTTAGATTGGCTCAAACATGTAAATTCTCAAATGCCTAAAGTAAGTAACAAAGTTTTAAAACTCTATCATCAAATCATGTGTTCACAATTTTAAGCTCACCAATGATATCACATCACAGTATTTGTTTAGATCAACTAAAATTTCAAAATAACATGAGCATGCATTTACCTTCTTTCTTTTTTCTTTTTTCTTTTTCTTAAATGAAGATAAACAACAACAAATTAGGACAAAGTGTGTGTAATGTTTCTCCTATACCCCCAAACTTAAATTACACATTGACCCTAATGTGTGAATAATATGGAAAGAGCTGACCTGGGATATGGAGAACTATCTGGATTGGTATGGCTCATAGCATACCCCCAAACTTGATTTGAAGTACACTTTATCCCTAAAAAATAAAGACTGGAAAACAAAAAACACTTGAGAAAAACAGTAACAAGAAATATGTAAAATAATAAACAAACATAAAGGATATGCTGTGGGGTGCCTCCCATGAGCGCTAAGTTTAATGTCTTTAGCCAGACCCAACATTAGTAATCATGCTCACCCAAGCACTCCACCATCTGATGAATAAATGGGAGTGGAAAATGATCATTCCTTGTGGCAGCATTCAACTTACGGTAGTCTGTACTCACTCTCCATCTTGACTGCACACGAGTTGGAACCAACTCGTCGTCTTTATTCATCACTATAGTCAATCCAGCCCGCTTTGGCACGACATGAATTGAGCTCACCCACTCGCTATCAAAGATTGGATAAATGATCCCTACATCCAACAGCTTTATCACTTCAGTCCTCATAATCTCTTGCATAGTTGGGTTGAGCCTTCTTTGTGGCTCCCTCAATGGCTTGGCATTCTCCTCCAAATGTAACTTGTGCATCACCACCGATAGGCTGATCCCCTTGATATCCTCAATAGTCCAGCCGATAGCTCCATTGTGATCTCTTAAAACATCCAATAATTTATCCACTTGAGCATCAACCAAATCTGAAGCTATAGTCAGAGGCAAATAATCTGCTGGACCTAGGAACTTATACTTAGGAGTGTCCGGTAAAGGCTTAAGTTCTTTCTTGAGGGGTTCAGGTGCTATGGTCTCATCCGTCTCACTGCTCTTCTGAGGAGCAGACTCCAAAGTAGCATTTGCTTGCTCAAACAACTTATCCAAATCCAAATCCTCTTCAAACTGAACAAAGTATGCCTCCAGGGGGTCCTCACTGCGGGATTCATCCACAGTCTCCTCCGTCTCACTGCTCTTCTGAGGAGCAGACTCCAAAATAGCATTTGCTTGCTCAAGTAACTTATCTAAATCCAAATCCTCTCCAAACTGAGCAAAGCATGCCTCCAGAATGTCCTCAGACTCCCTTCCTTTCTTGGGCGCTTGTAATCTCTTAGGGTAAGATGCTTTAGGTACAAACGATCTAGAGAGATCCTTAATAATAGGTGTTGTTGTAGATGGCTCAACATCTCTCTTTTCCTTATTGCCACTTTCTTGCCCTTGTTGCATAGCTGGGTTCTCTTCCACTTGATTGTCCACTTGTCTCCCAGACCTCAATGAGACAATCAATTGCACTTGTTCCTGCCCGCGCATAGGAGTTGATGATTTTTCCACCGAAAACTGTTCCTTCGGGTTAGGCTCAGGTTGACTGGGGAACCTTCTATTCTCTCCTTCACCCACATGACTTGCGATTTGATCCATTTAATTCTCTATCTTAGCAATCGCTTGGGTGTTTACTATTTGCGCACTCCTTATTTCACTTATGGAGTGGCCGATCATCTTCCTGAAATCATTGAGGGCGTCCTCCAATGACTGTGAAACCGATGCTAACACTTGAATGGGAGCTTGGTAAGCGGGTGATGGTGCTGGATAGGCTGAGTGACCATAACTTGGAACTAGTGGAGGAAATTCGGGAGGGTACTGATTGTGAGCATGATAAGGGGCTCCTCCCTGATTCATCAGTTGGTTCTGCTTCCATGAAAAATTAGGGTGGTTCTGCCACCCTGGATTGTACGTCTCGGAGTAAGATCCATTTGAGTGCCACCGATAGTCATTGAAAGCGTTCATTTGTTCCATTGGATACTCGGCAAAAGCCGGCATAGATGGACAATTTTGTGCTAAATGTATAGGATTAACACAGATGGAACAACTATCAACATTGAATGTATTGGCTATATTGATGGACTGGCCGGCCATTTTCATGAAATCCTTGAGCGCATCCTCTAAAGACTGTGAAACCGACGCTGGATTCATCCACATTTTTTTTATGGGCAATTGCCAATAGAAACAAATAAACTAAAATAAAATTGCAATAAGAAAAATCAAACAAAAAAATGCTAACTAACTAGTAGAAAAATAAAATTAATTCAGACAAAAATTTCACAAACTAAAAAACTCCCAGCAACGGCGCCAAAAACTTGTTATGAGTTTTAAATTACTCGCAAGCACACGAGTCATTTGCAATATAGTGTTGTGCAAGTGCGAGGTCGAATCCACAGGGAATTGCGTTGTGAAAATGTAATTTAATCTAAACTAACCTTATCTTAACCTAGTTCCGAATTGTGAATTATATTTTGCAAAACAAATATAAACCAAACTAAATTGATTTAAAAACTAATGATAAAAACACTAAGGTTTCTGAATCCACCCCACCAAAGTAAAACATATATTTTCATGTTCTATAAAAATAATCTATCAAAACATTCCATGAATCCAACTATAAACAAATCACAACAAATATCCTAATTAAACCAAAACAATCCAATGTATCCGCTTTTAACAAATCACAAAGGATTTCAAATTTAATAAAAAACGATTCGATGTATCCATCAGATGAAACACACGAAATATCCAACAGAACAATTTAAAAACTATCAATCGTAAGAATTTACTCAAACAATTGACCAGAACATCTATACTTAAAAAAAAAATCAGAATTGTATAAACAAATCTGAAAATCTTATGCCAAACAACGGCGAGGCATCATCTTCAACCTTAGTTGAAGATTTTAGCCACTCATAATCATGAAACTAAAGTTCACAATAACAGTGCTAAACATTAAACTAACAAAAACAGTAAATTAAAACTGACTATACATGGGAGAAATTCCATTCGCTGTTGGGCAGCGCTTCCCCTCATGGTAGTAAAGCCTTCGGGATCCACCAGAATGCTAGCAGACGTCCACCAGATTGCACATCGAATGATGAAGAGAGATGGGGCTTTTATAGAGGAATTCTCGGAGTACAATGTGTTCCAAATTCCATGTGGGATACTGCCCGAGTGCGATCGATCGCAGTCTGGTGCGCTCGAGCGCATACTAGCGCACTACAAAGCATTTTTAACCGATGTAGGATGTGTGAGTGCGCACTTGCGATCGATCGCAAGTCTGGTGCGATCGAGCGCACTAGACATCTTCAACTTGACCATTGTCTACTAAACTTCCATAACTTTCTCTAGAAAAATCATTTTTACAAGTCGCAAAATCTCTCAGAAAATAGACTTCTGGATCTTTCCAAGCATATATGGCTCATCTTCTGGTTCTTCTTGAATCAAAAATGATTGATCTGTACAGGAAATTCTGGAAATTTTAGCGAAACTCCTTTCCCAATGCTTGTAAACCTAAAAAACAACGAAAACAACTCAAAGTATCAAATTCCTATGCTAACAAATGTAAATTAAGTGGCCAAAATATGTAATATTTTTGACTCATCAAAGAGCATCATACTTGGCTCTACTAATAAGCTGATTGAGGTTGGCCTCACGAGTTTTGTTATGAATTGCTTGGTTCGAATGCGAGCTGACCTGTTAGTCAGGTGGGTTCCGCCCTTCGTTAGCCTCGACTAAGTTGTTAATTTCCAAAGTGCGAAGAGGGTTCTATCTTCCTGTAAGAGATTGGGGTGGTATTAGCTCGGATGGGTTTACTTCAGAGGTTGTTTGGGCAGTGTTTTTGTTCGATTTTTTTCTTTGTGGCATTTTTAACAGAGATACAATTTATACGATTCCCATAGATGACGTCAATTCTGTTGATGCCGAAAATAGGTTGGATCTTGTTTGAGGTTTGGTTAGGTCAGATCCTGGAATCGAGTCTAGTGCTGGAGTTGGGTCTGGTATGAGTAGGATCTGAGGTACATGAAAGTAAGCCAACTCGAAGTGGTTTGCTTGGAGAAAGACCCTCCGATGATTAATTCAGACTATGAGTTAAGGGGAGCAGAAATCGAAGAGTTAATTGAATTTCTTAATGTCAGGGGGCTTCTATTTATAAGGTCTAGAAATGTAGGGATTATTTTTTTGCCCATATGATTGACAGGTGTCATCTTATGGTTCAAGGGTATACTTTTCCTATATCACTTAGACTTTACAACTAAAAGTTTGAAATAACTTGGCGGCTCTGACCGATGGTTTCATTTTAGCACTAAAGTGTGAAAAAAACTTATAACATCTATATTTCTAATTTTCATAAGATGTAGAGTTTTTCGATTTTATGGACCGAACATATCAGCTTAACTTTGGGCCGATCAAATTTTTTAAAAAATCCAATCGTATTTGTTATTTATGTGGTATTTCGAAACTTCATAAGATGTTAATCTTTTTTTTTCTTTTTTTTTTTTGCTTTGTTGACCAATTAACCAATCAATTTAAATTTGAGTCGATTGGGTTTTTAAAAAGTCAATCGGCTCTAAAAAAAGTCAATTGACTTTAACGAAAACTAATTGACTTATTATTTATGTGATCTTCTGAATTTTTTCTAAGACGTAGAATCTTTCGGTTTGATTGACCAACTAATCAATCGACTTAACTTTGAGTCGATCGACTGTTAAAAAAGCCAATCAACTCTTAAAGAAAAAAGTTTATCAAATCTAACAATACCCAATAGGCATATTATTTATGAGTATTTCACATTTTTGTAAGATAGAAAAACTTTCGGTTTCACTGACCAATAAACCGATCGACACAACTTTGAATTAATCGTCTTTTAAAAAAGTCAATCGGCTTATTATTTATGTTATATTTCAAATTTTCATAAGAAGTAGAATTTTTCGGTTTCACTACCAATTAACCAATCAGCAAGCTGATCGAACAATAGCCAATCAACTTATTATTTATGTGATATTTCAAATTTTTATAAGATGTAGAATTTTTTGGTTTCATTGGTCAATGAATCAATCAACTTATTGTAGTAAAGTAACTTGAATTAGTTTTTTAATAAATTAAATTTATGTGACTTTACATTTTTTACCATATACTATGGTAAAGAAATATTTCATTATGTTTTAAAAAATTTAAATGATTTAGTATTGTTGTTAGTAAAAATCCACTCTTCAATCATGAGACGACATATATCATATCTAAAATCAAAATGATAAAACCCACCCGAAATGGTTCAAGAGTAAAATCTATTGAATCGATAGAGCCATCTTGACCTTCCCATTTGGACTCATCAACGATCCAGAAAAGAAACAGACCAAAATGATGCTCCAGCATGTAAAACCAAGTAATTGAAGTCCATTATATTACTGAAAAGAGAAAGGGGATCACTTCATTTCTCATAGTAATATGTCCGACAATATTTAATACCTTATTTACGTGTAGTATTTAGCAGCCATCATGTTCAAATAAAACACTTACTTAAGGACAGAAGTACTTGATCATCATAGCAACAAAACAAATTACTTTACCTGAACAAGTAGATCACTTCCTATATAATTAAAGGGCATTGTTTCTATCCGCCAGAAATCTACAGACAAAAATTAAATATTGAAAAAAAATAAGCATAGGAATTATCAGCACATCATAAACAAATTAATTAGATGAGATTATATTTGCTTCTTACAACATGAATAAACTCCCCAGGCTCATACCTCGGATATCCGAATATGCGCTCCCTCAAACTATCACCACAGATGCTAAATGCTTGGATTCACCACTACATGCACTTCTAGAATCTTCTTTAAAGTATCATTTTGCTTCATAGAATTTTAAGTCTTCTTGTTTTCCATAACCTCTCTCTCTCTCTCTCTCTCTGTTGATAATTATTCTTCAGCCAAAATATCAATTAGACTGCACATAGTTAAAACTGTACATAAGAATCCTCTGCCTTTGCTGGTAGGTTTGTAAGATAGCCATATTGAAATTTTCTGTTGGCTATTTTTTTTTATTTATAATTAAGTAGAGCCATAATGACATTTCGTAACGCATATTTACAAAACATCTAATTAAGAAATGCAAAAAGCATTCAGAATCAAATCATTTTAAATCTCTGTATATCTTTCGTTATGTTCAGTGTCATACTGAAAATTCAAAGTGAGAGAAGCAAATAAAAAAACGAAGAAGAAGAAGAAGAAGAAGAAGAAAATTACCAGATTATTATAAGCCGCCATGTCCAGATCAGAAGGTCAAAGAGTAGTGGTGATCCAAGATGCATCAAGGGAAGCTAGTGTGAGCGCCATCGTATGGGTCCTACAAGGCTTATCACTTGAGCCGGGAGACAAGCTTACACTTGTGGGAGTACTTAACCAGGTTAATAACCCTAGTACGATATCTTTCAGGGGAGCTAGAAAACTGTGTAAGGAATAAAATTCATGCTTTATTTTTTTAATTAACTCAGATCCAAAGACAAAGTAATCACTCCTAAAAGGATTAATAATTAGCATAAATTGAAAACATATATTCTCCATATATATGGATAACAAAAACACCTTTAATTTAATGTATCACACAACTATATATAGTGCTGACTCTTTCTTTTTTCCATTTAATTAAGTGGGATACAAAATCAAGGTGGATTCTAGTTCAATTTTTGGAGCAAACCACAAAATTGTTGCAGAAGAAGTTGCAAGGAAGAAGGAAGAATATGAAAACAATCCAGAGATTATGAACATTTCTAAGCAGTGTGAATCAAAACAGGTTAGATATAAAACTCACCTCCAGAATCATTGTTCATCGCTTTTCCAGTCCTTAGTCATAAAATTATCACAACTGCATGTATGATAAATTTATAATCATGTGAAAATGAATTCAATCATAGCACCACGAGAATTATATTGTAACTATATAAGAATCAACCCACCAAAAATATTGGGAACAAAAATTTATCCCATAACAAAACACACCAGCTTTGACATCCATAACTATAGATGGATATCAATAAAACTGCATTGTCAATGACATCATCCTGTAAGAAAATAGCTATAGCCATCTGCATGAATATTTAAATATAAAAAAAGTAATATCTTAAAGAATGAAAACAAAACTAAGATTCATGCTTATGAAGTGGATAACAAATAGGTCGTCATACATGGACATTCAAACCCTAAAACTATAGACCCTATAATTAATTGGTCCTCAATGGCTCCTTCATCAATTCTACATCCTGCTCAGACCTATTAGAATAGCAAATCACACAAGGTTTTTATTATCATAATAACTGTTGATCAAATTGCTAAAAAGATCACTTTTGGGCTTGAAAATTCTCAGATTCAGTTCCATATAGAGGTAAGAGCAGGATCGTCATCAAGGATGGTTGCCCTAAAAGCTGCCAAAAGTATGAAGGCAACATGGGTAGTACTTGACAGGTCAGCGAAAATTTCAAGTTGTTGATCATTTTTCTGTACAATGCTCTTCATGTATTGATAACCAAGTCATAAATCGTCTTACCACATGGTAGCAGAAATGTCTTACTTTCTCTATCATGTATTCAAACCTGGTTTAAAGATTACAGCTTAATGGCATAAGAATAATTTCATATTCAAGAAATCAGTAGCAGATATAATTTTAGATTAATGTCCATGTATGTTAGAAACAATTACCCACGTATGAGAAACTTTTCTTTTTCCTGAGAAAAATGTCATACCATTGGTTACCATAGCGTAGTTTAGACTTTAGAGTAATTGCTTCTTGGAGAGATAGCTTGTTTGTAAGTGAAGGTCTTCCTGCACTTCGAATAATAATGTCCTTCTGCTTCAGTCTATCCCAGCTATTAGTGGCATTGAAATGCTACTATTTTAGTTAGAAAACATACATTTTAAATCATGAGATTGGAGATCAGTTGGACCTTAAGTTCCAACAGTTCTATGAAAATATAAACATGCATACTCTAAATAGATCAAGTTGGAATGCATGGTATATGGTCAAAAACAGGACCAGTTGAAATGCCATTTATCCTTTTATCTAAAGCAATCATTTAGGCACAAAGATTTGATTTAAGTATACTATAAGTATTTATACTTGAACTATTGGTTTAAGAATAAATTTTACTTAAATGATTATGTTTTATGTATTTTTTGTCAGACATGTGAAAAAGGAAATTTTTCATGGAGAAGCTCTATTGTGGTATATCAAGGATGAAGCACAACAACTCCATCGAGCACTTAAGAGGTCCAAAAGTAAGAGAAAACACCAAGTTGCCCACTGAAAGGAGAAGTAAAGACCATGTAACATATGACGAAATGATACCAGGAAGCCCACAAAAAGTAGTCACTCCTAGGAGTAAGTTGTTCAACCACATAATGATATCTAAGAAGCATAAAGATAGGCATGTCCTACAATTTAATTTGGATTTAGATCAAGTTATTTCTCTTTCTCTTGTTTGATACATGGTACTCTGCTAGTTCATTCTCTCCTTACCATATTCTCAAAATGCGCATACCCAAATCGAGAGCTTCCATACTTTCAAGTGTTTATTTAAACTGCAATGAACTCTCTCTATGTTGCATGGACTTGAGTATTAGTGTTGGACATGGGTATGTGTCCAATTGTCTGACTCATTTTTTTTTTTTTTTTTTTTTTTTTTTTTTTTTTGTAGTTTTCATACTTTTCCCTCTAATTTGGAGTTTCCAAGTGCTATACTCTTATCCGGAAGAGTCATGTAACATAACAGTCCCCATGTCCACGGAAGAAAAGCTCAAACATGAATTCATTCTCTTTCAGAATCTTTTAGCCCTCAGAGGATCTGCTCAGGAAAAGAACAAGGAAGAGATGGTGGTGGAGAACCCACATGGCATAATAATACGATATCTACATTTTCTAAATCCTCTTCAAGTGAGCAACTCACGAAGACTACAATTTCATGTTGGTATTTGTCTAAGGTTTAAACATGGTTTAAACATGATTAAGGTTTAAACAAGAGATGGAAGATTGAATTTCAGCATATTAAAGGAGTGCACACAAGTGTGCGCCTCACTTTGGGTGTGTGCACACCTCTCCATTCAGCAAGACAAAGAAGTGCACACAGCTGTGAAGGGTCTAGCTTCAGTGTGCGCCCGCAGCCCTGCTCCTTCCAGGCAGCGGTGCCTAGCAAGGAGGAAGTCTTGGTGGAGGGCAGCGCCGCACCTCTCCCTCACCAAGTCCGCGGTGCCTAGAAAGTGGTGAAAAGGTGTTTTGCCCAAAGCCGCAGTGCGCCCTGTTCAGTGCCTAGGCGCTAGGCACACTGATGCACACATATTCCACTTGATTCAGCCTCTTGTTAAGTGTGTGGGTGCAAGGTTAAAATGTACAGCATCACTTAGGATTGATGGAGGGTCATGGTTGATTGGTTATCAAGATCTAAGGGTGGAGAATGACACTCAAGATTGGTCAAGAAGTTGGTGCACTATATAAAGGGTCACCTAGCTTCATTCTCAACAACAATTGTGACATAACATGTGAATGAGAGTGCAAAGACACAGACATACAAGAGGGACTCATTGGAGAGGCTAGTTGTAAAGAGAGATATTAGTATAGAAAGGGGATTTAAGGGACTTGTAAGTGGAATTTCCAAGGAGGAAAGTTCCAGGGTATCTCAAGACCTTATCACTTTCTTGTTTTCTTCTTTGTTTCTTCAAGAACTTGTGGATTCTTGGAGAGGGGTTGCTGTGATTGTAAGAACCATTGATTTAGTGCAAAGAGTTCGGAGGAACTCACAGGGACATAGGCTATTGCCGAACCTTGATAACAATTGCTTGTCTTCTTTCTTGCTTTGGTTGCTGTATCTTTTCTTTACAAGTCATTCTAGACTTGGGTGTTTGGAAGATCACCACCTGGGCATCTTGTCAAGGTGATTTCCAACATTTCAAGTTTAGGAAATACTGAAGCTTCAAGTTGTAGTTTTACTGAGGCAAAGAACTCTCCCTTCTATTTTAATGATGAACAATACACCACAAACATTGAACGAGAAACATCAGGAGAAGAATTCCCAAATTGCATTGATGAGAGTCAAGAGAAGGGTCACAACACAGGGAGCCCAGCTGAACAACAAAACAAGCATAGCACGAATGATGATTGGATGGGAGGGAGTTCAAAAGATGAGGGGTTCAAGAATTCAATCTGCTCAATGTGCAATAACAAAAGACCGAAGATAGGCTGGAAGAGAGCCTTACTTATGCAGAGCTCCAAGCTGCTACAGAGGGATTTTCCCCGAAGAACTTTCTGTCAGAAGGTGGATTTGGTTCTGTCTACAGAGGACAGCTAAATGGGCTGAAGATAGCAGTAAAGCAATATAAAATGTGAGTTTACAGGGAGAAAAAGAATTCAAGTCTGAAGTTCAGGTACTAAGCAAAGCCAGACATGAGAACTTGGTCATGCTGTTGGGGACTTGTTCAGAAGGAAATCACAGGCTGCTTGTTTATGAATATGTCTACAGTGGTTCATTGGACCAACATTTGTCAAGTAAGAATGACAAACTGAAAAAACCTTAACTTTATGAATCCTTAACACTTCGCAATACTTCATGAAAATTAGGCTGTTTCCCTAATACTGACTATTACAGGTTGGTAAAATCTAACCCGAAAGAAACCTTTTGCTAAAATATTGCAGAGCACACCCGCAGACCTCTCAGTTGGGAGAAGTGAATGAAAATAGCTTGGGGAGCTGCCAGAGGCTTACAATATCTTCATGGAAAAAACATCGTTCATAGACATATGAGACCTAACAACATTCTCCTAACTCATGATTATGAATCACTGGTAATGACCCAGATATGTATGCTACTTTAAAATACTTATGATCCTATATGTCCATTAATCTAGTACAGAAGTAAGAAGTTACATTTAGGTGCATTTCTTAGATATTTTGCAGTTATATCTATGTAATAAGCAAAAGTAACAAATTAGAAAAACAAACTCACTCTCAGTCCAACCATAATTAAGTAATGAGATATTTATACAATAATTAACTATGGAATCTAATCAAATGATTATTGCAAAGTAATTATTTTACCACGGTAAGTTTCATCTAACATCTTCACTGTATTAGTTAGGAGATTTTGGCCTAGCAAGAACTCAATATGATGACTCAGATCACTACTCAGAGACGAGA
Organism: Bretschneidera sinensis; assembly: GCA_023935145.1. NCBI lineage: Eukaryota > Viridiplantae > Streptophyta > Magnoliopsida > Brassicales > Akaniaceae > Bretschneidera > Bretschneidera sinensis. Next base: position 78,870,992 of record CM043697.1, read on the forward strand.
GTTGTTGGAACTCTGGGATACTTGGCACCAGAATATGCAGAATGCGGCAAAGTGTCAACCAAGACAGATGTTTATTCTTTTGGGGTGGTTCTCTTACAACTTATCACTGGTCTAAAGACTACAGACAAAATACTTGGAGGGAAAAGTCTCGTGGGATGGGTAAAGCCTCAACACCATGGGTATATTAATAAAAAGGAGAAAGAGCCTTCCGTTAGCTTATCTTGCTATTCTTTATTAATTACAAGGATCACTGAATGCAGTTCTATAATCTTCTTACAGGCAAGACCATTACTGAAAGAACGGAACTACCCAGATTTAATCGACCCCAGGATCATAGACTCCCATGACGTGCATCAGCTCTTTTGGATGGTTAGAGTAGCAGAAAAATGTATGAGTAAGGATCCTCAAAAGAGATTACCTATGGACAAAGTAAGTAATCTTGCATAACTCATCTTTTCTTGATGTAACTTGTAACATGAATTAATCACGGCTTTTGACGTTTTAGGCATACAGTACAAGAAACTCGCCTTTACATATGCATCATGCATTGCACCTTTCATCTTTCAGGTATTGACAGAGTTTGTTATTGCCTTGTTGGCCATCATGAAGTCTTCATCATCATTTTCTTTTATTCTTTCCATATATTTTTCCTTTTTCGCTGGTATTCTACATCCTTCCTACATTGGATGTTTTGGACATCATTTCTTCTCATACAAACCTATGTGAAATGCTGATAGATGACATGTCTATCACTGCTTGTTTTATGTGCTTGGGTTTTTTTCTTTGAAATGGGAAGATTTCGAGAAAAGGATCAATGAAAGAGAAGAAGAATTTGGAAGTAAAATGGGGCTCCGATGATGACTGCTTCTTGTTTTCTTCAGTGTGTTAAACAATGGGAATAACTCATCTATTTATAGAAGCTTCATCTCCGCCCCCTATAATTGTCTCTTTGAAATTCAAATCATGGATAATGTTTATCCATCCATATTTCCTGATCATCTCTAATTGATGATCAAATATGATCTTATCCCTTTCATTTCGGGATAAACATTCTTTGATGTTGGCTGAGATTCCCCAACAGATAAGAGATGAACCCTTGTCCCTTTAAATTCGGGATAAGATCTTCAGGTTGGCTTAGTAGCCATAGTTAACATCTCTCACTTGGCTACTTAGTCAAAAATTCTAGGTACGCTTTCACTATCTGTGAGATTCCATATCAATGCTTTCTGTACATACTCCCATTATTAATGAGATGTTACGCTCCCACTATCTGTGCGATAACACAATCTCACTATTCAGGAGATGTTACACTCCCACTATCCATGAGATAATACATTCCCACTATTCATGAGATGTGACAAAAATATTCTTTTTGATAAACTTTTTCGCTAGAATGCCCTTCGTCAAGGGATCATTAATCATATCGCTAGTAGGGATATAAGATACTTTAACCTCCCTTTTATCTACCACAATATCATGAATATAATGATAGTGTATTTCAATGTGTTGACCTTTCAAACTATTTGCTCCACTATAAATCAGACTAATAGTCGTCTGATTATCATAGTAAATTTCTACTGGTCTTTCAAGTAAATTTATATTCAAATATATCAAAAACTATCTGATCCAAACTACATGAGTAGCGGTCATGCTACAGGCTACCTACTCAGTTTTTTGTGTGTATCTTGCTATACATCTGTTTTGCTACCCCAAGAAATAGTTGCGCCTCCAAAGATGAACAAATGTCCCGAAGTGTACCTTTCGTCATCTTTGTTCCGTCCAAAATCTGCATCGAAGTAACCAATTACCTCAAGTATGTCAACTTGACATCCTAATTTAAGGCGCAAGGTACCTCTAAGGTACTTCAATATTCTTTTAGCTGCTTCCCAATGATTTGGGCTCAGATTAATTTAGTACCTACTGAACAAACTTACTAGATATGCTAAGTCTGATCAAGTACACAATATGACATACATCAAGCTTCCAACTGCTTGAGCATACGGTTATTATAAAGACTTTTGTCCCTCTCCAGGACACTAGTATTTAGACAATCTCTTCTCCATAACCAAGGGTATTAGTGCCGGATTGCAATTCTGCATTCTAAATTACTTAAGGACTTTGAGTAAGTACCTTTATTGATTTAAGCCCAGTGTTCTAGATTTTCCATCCTTCACAATTTGTATTCCTAGAAAATAAGATGCTTCATCCATATCTTTCATCTCAAATCTATTACGTAGTTCAAACTTGGTTTTATTTAACATTTCAATGTCATTTCCAGCAAGTAGAATATCATTTAAGTACAATGACAATATAGAAAAACTGCTCTCACCTTTACAGGTATAAACACAGTTATCAAGTTTATTCGGGACAAAACCAAGTTGCAATATTGCCTCATGAAATTTGAGATACCACTATCTAGATGATTGTTAACCATACAGTGACTTATTTAATTTATAAACTTTATTTTCTTGACCTTCTACCTGAAATCCCTCATGTTGGTTCATATAAATATCCTCCCTCAACTATCTGTTGAGAAATGCAGTCTTGATGAGAGCTATAAAATGCATCTTAATAGTACTTATTTGTTAGTATTTTAGGGTTGTTCTAGGGTTAAATTACACATTTGTGCCTTAACAATTCTAAAATGCTATACTTGGATCATTGATTTATTTTGATGCATTTTCAGGTATGTTGGGTTCAAAAGAGATGGAAAAGCTATCGTTGCTTAAAGCACGATGATTCGATGCATACCAGAGTGAAGGCATGATTGCGAAAGGGCAAAACGAAGAGAACCAAGGCTGTGCACCATGACCTCCGTAACCATGACCATTTGAGAAAGAAGCCCACCACCTTGCGCCGTGGTCTGGACCAGTGTGCGCCGTGGCCTGGCAGTGTGCTCTGTAGCCTGGACCAGCTGAGCTGCGGTCCACAGAACCTCCACAAAGCTAGAATGCAAGGTTGAGCCACAGCCTGGATTAGTGTGCGCTGCGGCGCAAGTGCGATGCCCTGTTTCCTAATTAGGGTTTTAATGATAGTTTAGACCCGAAAATACCCGTGAACCTTTTGTATTATAAATAACACTTAGGGCTTTGATAAAGGAGGCCGAAAAACTTAAGAAAGCTGCCACATTCTTCTCCATTACAGTGTTCAAGCATGAGCCCCATGGCCAACTAATCTCCAAGCAAGGCGAAGGGATGAATCCTTAGGTGTAGTTGTTCTTATTTCCATTCTTGGTTCAGTTGTAAGGATTTATTGTTAAGCATTGTTATGATTTACTCTTTGATTAAACAAAAAGAATTTAGGTTCATGTGACAGCTACAATTTATGTTCTTCTTCTCTTAAAATTTCTCTTAATCCGGTGATTGTATGCTTCTCCTCCATATAAGTCTAGTCAAGCTCTTCTTATGTCAAGTTGTTTTGATGTGATTGATACCGGTAGATTTACCTTTTAGGTTTGTCTATTACTGCGATATTGTTATTGAAATATATTGTTGTTTCTTGATAAATCTATAGGATAGGTCATATGTGCTTGAATCGAAATCAGTGAGTGATTTGTAGCAATTACATTATAGTATTAATGTGTTGTGATTGAATATTTACCGATTATTTGTTTGGGATGTGAAACTAGCAATTGAGATAAAAACAACTGAATCGAGATTGGAATAAGGCAACGAACTTAGGAAGGATTCCCATAACATTGTTATTTCTCTATTATATTCTTCATTATATTTACAAAACTCTTTCACATTATTTCATTATCAAAACTCAGATTCTCTCATTTGGATTCTATCGTTTCGTATTAAAGTTTACACTTTCCCTTGTAGTTCGCTTTTCCTCGTGGGATCGACACCTCAGCAATACACAATAACTGTGTGTTAGTTTGAGCATAATCAAGTCTTGACATCTATTTTAAATAATTCAAAGTCAAGACATTCAACAATAGTCAAAATCATTCTGATTGATGCAAAATTTGCTACTGGAGAATACGTCTCATAAAACTCTATTCCTGGCTTTTGAGTAAAACCTTTGGCAACTAACCAAGCCTTGAATTTTTCAATAGACCCATCAACACAAAATTTCCATTTGATCACTATTGGAAATCACCTTGACAAGATGCCAAGGTGGTGATCTTCTAAACACCCAAGTCTAGAATGACTTGTAAAGATTTGGAATTGAAAACAGGAACAGAAATCAAAGAAAGAAAGAAGACAAACGATTTGTTATCGAGGTTCGGCAATAGCCTATGTCCCCGTGAGTTTCTCTGAACTCTTTGCACTAAATCAATGGTTCTTTACAATCCAGCAACCCTCTTCAAGAAACCTCAAGTTCTTGAAGAAACCAAGAAGAGAAGAAAGAAGATGATAAAGACTATTACAATGCTCTCTATCTAATCTATACTCCCATCTTTTTACAACCAACCTCACTACAATGAGTCCCTCTTGTGTTTTGTGTCTTTGCACTCTCACACAATTCTCTCTTGTATGTTTGTCACTCTTTACAATTGATCTCAAATTATGTCACAATGTTAATGAGAATGAAGCTAGGTGACCCTTTATATAGTTCACCAACTTCTTGTCCAATCTTGAGAGTCAATCTCCACCCTTAGATCTTGATGACCACTCAACCATGGACTTTGATCAATCCTTAGTGATCCTATGCATTTTGGACATGTCTCCACATACTTAACAAAGGCTAAATCAAATGGACTATGTGTGCCTTCAAGGTGCGGCCTGAAACAGGGCACACTTGCTGCCACTCTGTGCGCCGCGGCTTGGCCTTCCTCCAGCATTCCTCCATGCTGTGCACTGTGGTCTGTACAATGCTGGGCCACAACCTGACCTGATGCACATATTTTCCAGCTTGTGTGCTTAGGCGCACACACTAGTGTGCTTACCTTTGCCTTGCCCCAAGGTGCCGCGCACACTTGTGTGCACTTCTTTAACATGCTGAAATTTATTCTTCCAACCTTGGTTTAAATTTTAACCATGTTTAAACCTTAGACAAATATCAACAATCTCTACCTTTGTCTAAGTGTTTAAACCTGAACCATTGTGCAAAGAACTTCAGGATCCAAACTCATCTTGAGTAATCAATCAACCGACTCCAATCCTAAGTAGTCTTAGGCAATGATTGAACTTACTTAGAGGTAGAACTTTAGTACCTAAATCCGTAGGGTTTTCTTCCGTGGCTACCTTGTCCACATGGATGCATCATTTCGTAACATTTTTCCGAATGAAATGGTACCGAACATCCATGTGAGTTGTCCTCTCATGGAACACCGGATTTTTTGCCCAAGTACAATGCACTTTGACTATCCAAAAACACTACAACCTGTTCCTCTAGTACCTTCAACTCTTCTAATAACCCTTTGCACCACATAGCTTCCTTAATAGCTTCTGTTGCCGCTATGTACTCAGCCTCGGTTGTTAAGAGTGCTACCACCGGCTGCAACTGAGCCTTCCAACTTACACAACATCCGTTTAAGTTGATGAAGTATGAGGTAATCGATCTCCTTTTATCTCTGTCTGCTCTATAGTTCGAATTCGTAAAACCCTCAAGGCAGATGGACTTACCCCACTTCTCATAAACCAGCTCTACTTCTGGGCTTCCCTTTAAGTACCTCAGCAAGTACTTCATCCCAAGCCAATGCTCCTTTTCGGGATTACTCATAAACCTACTGAGAACACTTATTGCATAAGCAATATCAGGTCTAGTGTTTACCATGGTGAACATAACAGAACCAACAGCACTAGAATAAAGGAATTTTTCCATTTCCTTATTCTCCATCTCTGATCTCGGACATTGATAGCTGGAGAACTTGAAATGACCAGCAAGGGGAACATTCACTGGTTTGCTATCTTTCATAGAGAATTTAGATATCATATTCTCTATGTAGGAAGTTTGAGAGATCTTTAATCTGTTTCTCTCCCTTTATCGGATGATACACATCCCAAAGATCTTCTGTGCATGGCCAAAGTCCTTCATCTCAAACTCCTCACTGAGTTGAGCCTTCAATTTCCTTATCCTCTCCATACTGCTCCCAACCAGCAACATATCATCAACATAGATGAGGATAATCACCACTTCCTCAACCTTCTGCCCCTTGTAGTACAAGCACGAATCATAGTAGCTCCTCATGAAACCCAAGCTGATTACAAAGGAATCAAACCTCTTACTCTATTGCCGAGGTGATTGCTTCAGGCCATAGAGAGATTTCTTCAATTTGCACACCAACTTTCCCTGCCTTCCTTCCTCATAGCCTTCGAGTTGCCTCATGTAAATGGTCTCATCGAGCTCTCCATGTAAGAACATTATCTTCACATCCATTTGCTCGATTTCCCAATCAAATTGGACCACCAATGCTAACACTATCTGTATCGTCTTGTACTTCACAACCAGTGAGAAGATTTCGGTGAAATCTATGCCTTTTTTGTGTGAATTCCTTTACCACCAGCCTAGCTTTATACCAGACTTCATCCCTTAGAGTATTCCCTTCTTTGATCTTGTAGATCCATCTACAATCCATAACTCTCTGTTTTTTTGGTTTGGGCACTAATTCCCAAGAGTTGTTCTTCCTCAAAGAATCCATTTCTTCCTCCATAGCTAGCTGCCACTTTGACGAATCCTTACACTTCATGGCATCCGTGTAAGTTTCTGGTTCAACCTCTCATTCTATCCAAGGAGTTGATACATTAGCATCCGTAAACCCATATCTCAAAGGTGGTCTCAGCACCCTCCTTTCTCGGTCCCTTGTGAGCTGGTAGTCATTTTGATTTGTTGCATCAACCTCTTCCAGTTCAGCCTCCTCTTGAGTGCCCTAAGCATGGCCTTCATTAATGGGCTCTACCTGGTCCAAATCCTCTTGCCTTCCTTGCTCTACTTGAACCGAACTCTCCTTGATACGATGCTCCATAAATTCCGAACTGGTTTGCTCACTAGCCCTTGCAGGGTTAGTTTTCTCTAAGTAGGAAAATAAAAATTCATTAAAAATAACATCCCTACTTATTATGAGTTTCATGCCCTTTTTTTCGAAGGACCACAACCTTTATCCCTTAACTCCATCACCATATCCTAAAAATACACCTTTTCTAGACCTTAGGCTAAATTTATCCTCCTTTTGATGTGCATATACAGCACACCCAAAAGTCTTAAGGTTGCTTAATTCAGGGGGTTTCCCACTTCACATCTTCATGGGAGTCTTGAGCTCTAAAGCTCTAGAGGGTGATCTATTTACCAAGTATACAGCAGTAGCCACAGCTTCTCCCCAAAAATATTTTGGTAAACCGAATCCTATTAGCATGCACCTAACCTTTTCCATAAGGGTTCTATTCATCCTCTCAGCAACTCCATTTTGTTGAGGTGTTTTTACAACCGTTCTATGCCTTAGAATGTCATTTAATTCACAAAATTTATCAAAATCCTTATTGCAAAATTCTAAGCCATTATCGGTTCATAAAGCCTTAACCACCCTACTCGTTTGAGTCTCCAGCAACTTCTTCCACACAACAAATTTATTCAAGGCATTTGATTTATTTCTAAGTAAATAAACCCACACTTTTCTTGAATAATCATCAATTAAAGATAGAAAGTAAAAGTTACCTCCTTGTGTTGGTGTTCTTGCTGGTCCCCAAAGGTTCGAACGAATGTAGTCAAGAATGCCCTTAGACTTGTGCACTCCGGTGTTGAAGCTGACCCAGTGTTGCTTCCCAAGAATGCAACTCTCATAGAAATCCAGTTTCTCTACTTTATCTCCTCCAAGTAGACCATCTTTGCTAAGAACTTGCAGGCCCTTTTCGCTCATATTTCCTAAGCGAGTGTGCTAAAGGGTTGCCCTATCCATCTCAGCCATCAAGCTTGCTACTTGATCCTTGGTTTTTGTCTCTTCGATCATCTCATAGAGTCCATCGTTTCTTGCTACTTTGATCACTACCAAAGATCCCTTGGTCACCTTGATTTTTCCTCCCTCTACTTTGCAAGAATACCCCAAAGAATCTAGCTGCCCCAATGAGATCAAATTCTTCTTCAAATCCGGAGGATACCTCACATTTCGCAGTAGCCTTGTGACTCCATCAAACATCCTCAATTGGATGTCTCCAATCCCTCTCACTTGACAAGAATTGTCATTCCCCCAAAAGAACCTTCCATCATTGATCTCCTTGAAATTCTTGAACCATTCCTTGTGAGGGAACATGTGATAAGTGCACCCAGAATCCAGAATCCACTTCTCGCTGCCTTACCTCCTGCTCACATTTGAGCACATAACAAGAACATCATATTGTTGTTCTCCTTTGGTAACCGAAGCCTCTCCATTGTTGGTATGGCTTCTTCTCTCATCCCACATCTTCTTATAGCAATCTTTCTTGAAATGGCCCTCTTTGTTGTAGTAGAAGCATCTCTTTCCTCCTTCAAGTCTTGTCTTGGAATGAGATCTCTGATGGTTCTACCCTCTACCTCTTGATTTCTCCCGATAGTTGCCATGGGTGCTACTGCTTTTCCGAGTTACTGGCCTTCCTCTTACGAACAACCCTTCTCCACTTGATGCCTCCCTCATCTTGACTTTGAAATCATAAGCCCTTATGGCATTGATCATAATCTCCTTGGTTAAAGTATCTCTTCCATGCTCAATAACATTAATCAAATTATCAAAGCAATCAGGAAGAGAATTTAACAAAATGACAGCCAATTGTTCATCCGGGAATTTAATACTACAACTAGCTAAATCTTGAACTAGTTTATTAAAGACATCAAGATTATCTTGAAACTCTTTACTATGATCTATTTTAAATGCAAAGATTCTTTTAAGAAGATAAATTTTGTTAGGGAGAGTTTTGGTAAGAAACAACTCATCTAGTTTCTTCCATATGACAGCAGGATCTTCCAAGTCTCCGCACTCCTTAGTGACACTATCTGACATGTGCAGGAAGATGGTGCTATATGCCATCTTCTTCATCTCAGTCCGCTGGTCCTCCGTGACACTTGCTGGAAAATCATCATCTTCTCCAATAGCCAAGTCCACTTTCTGTTGCATTAGAACCGCATTGATCTTCCGCTTCCATAGGGAAAAATCTCCCTTTCCATCAAACTTCTCAACAACAAAATTTGAAGCCATCTTTGCGGACAAGATCCTAAAATATATATAATACCCACAAATGTTTTCTTCTAAACCTCAAGAACACAATCGAAGATGAATCTTAACACCGTTCTTGAATCACCCTCAAGAACACGATCTGATCTTGATCTTTACTCCGTTCTTGAATCACCCAAGAAGTCGATCTTTGATTCTTAGAGTCTTGACTTCGTCACCTTCTTGTTCTTGCTCCGGTTCCAGCTGTTCAAGCTCTGATACCACTATTGGAAATCACCTTGACAATATGCCCAGGTGGTGATCTTCCAAAAACCCAAGTCTAGAATGACTTGTAAAGATTTGGAATCGAAAACAGGAACAAAAATCTAAGAAAGAAAGAAAACAAGCGATTTGTTATCGAGGTTCAACAATAGCCTACGTCCCCGTGAGTTCCTCTGAACTCTCCACACTAAATCAATAGTTCTTTACAATCCAGCAACCCTCTTCAAGAAACCTCAAGTTCTTGAAGAAACCAAGAAGAGAAGAAAGAAGATGATAAGAACTATTACAATGCTCTCTATCTAATCTATACTCCTCTCTCTTTACAACCAGCCTCACTATAATGAGTCCCTCTTGTGTTTTATGTCTTTGCACTCTCACACAATTCTATCTTGTATGTATGTCACTCTTTACAATTGATCTCAAATTATGTCACAATGTTAATGAGAATGAAGCTAGGTGACCCTTTATATAGTGCACCAACTTCTTGTCTAATCTTGAAAGTCAATCTCCACCCTTAGATCTTGATGACCACTCAACCATGGCCCTTGATCAATCCTTAGTGATCCTATGCATTTTGGACACGTCTCCACGTACTTAACAAAGGTTGAATCAAATGAACTATGTGTGCCTTCAAGGTGCGGCCTAAAACGGGGCAAGGTGCGGCCTGAAACAGGGCACATTTGCTGCCACTCTGTGTGTCGCGGCCTGGGGTAGGGTGCGTCGTGGCTTGGCCTTCCTCCAGTATTTCTCCATGCTGTACGCTGCGGCCTGGACAATACTGGGCCACGGCCTGACCTGATGTACATATTTTCCAGCTTGTGTGCTTAAGAGCACACACTAGTGTGCCTACCTTTGCCTTGCTCCAAGGTGCCGCGCACACTTGTGTGAACTTCTTTAACATGCCAAAATTTATTCTTTCAACCGTGGTTTAAACTTTAACTATGTTTAAACCATGTTTAAACCTTAGACAAATATCAATAATCACTCATTTACAACCTATGGAACTTCTTTTGGCAAACCACATAGTTCTCATCTCTATTTATTTCAATCGAATCAAATTCATCTTCAATGGCATCTAATCATAGATTCAATTCTTGCGATTTTATCACTTCTACAAAAGTCATAGGATCTAGCATTCCTCAATGTTTGTGTCCACCAAAAAACATGATGGCTCACACAAATATAGGTAATAATCATCCGTCCAACAGGAGGTGCTCTAGATCTGTTGTTGCCGATTACAAGTTGAATAGGTTGATGAGGTGGTGCCTTTATGGTCGGTTCCATTATAGTTATCGATTCTTTATCTATAACTGGATTTGTTTTTGGGTTATTTTCAGGAACATCGTCGTAATAGTCAGCATCTATTACGAATAGTTGTTCATTAGCTTCCTGAACTTGTTCCTTTTCCTTTAGATTTTCTAGTAAAGTAGCATTCTACTTTCAATAACCCTTTTTCTATTTATGATAAAACCTATTGTCTTTTGACCTTTCAGAATAGTCTATGAAAACTTAATTCAATGTTTTAAAGTCTAACTTATCCCTCAATTGAGATGGAATTAAAACATGCACTATATAGTTTTACGACCATTTCCTTATCTCTCAATTTAAGGAAATGGAATTAACCCCATTTCCTTAAATGACTTAAGTCAGGTTTATGACCATTCCATATATCATAAGTTGTTGACTCGAGAAACTTATTGGGAATATGATTTACTATATAGTTTGTTGTAATCAATGCCTAGTATGACAACATGCATCTTACAACATTCAACAATGTTCTATTTTTTTCATTTTGTCACACCATTTTGTTGTGGCATATAAAACATAGTGGTATGCTTTTATAATTCCATGTTTTACTCAAAAATTGTCAAAATAGCCTGAATTGTATTTTCCTCCCCTATCAGTCCTTAACACTTTAATATTCCTTCCAAGTTGATTTTCTACTTCTGTCTTATATCTCTTAAAACATTCAAATGCTTCTGATTTGAAATATATAAGATATACAAAAGTAAACTTAGAATAGTCATCTATAACAGTAATAAAGTATTCCTTATTACCATAGGTTTTTACACTTAAAGGGTCACATATGTTTGAGTGCACCAAATCAAGAAATTGACTAGCTCTTTGACTTATCTTAAAAGGTTTCCTAGTCATATTTCTAGCTAAACAATGTTGGCAATATTGCATGAAATTTATATTAGATAAACATGGTAACAAATTCATGTTAATTATTTGTTTCATCTTAGATTTATCAAGATGTCCTAATCTTAAATCCCAAAATTCACATGTAGAATAATCAAAAGACAAAGAATAATTCAAAACTGCATCATTCTTATTATTGTTCACAACAGGTAAATAAAATAAATTATGTTTGGGCACAAACTTACCCATAGCAATTTTTTTTTTTGTCATTTCCAACGGACACCCTCTTTATTATAGAACCTAACATCTAGCCCCTTCTTCAGTAGTGCAGGAACAAAAACCAGATTACGCCTCATCCTTGAGGACCATGATATTGTCCCTAAGATCCAGTTGGTAAAATTCAATACCTTCCACATCCAGGTTCGTATTGTCACCCATGAAGATCCTTTATTCCCCTTTGGACATGTCATTATAGTCAAACAACCTCTCATTTTTCTTGGCAATATGGCGGGTTGCACCAAAGCCAATCCACCATCCATCTAGTTCTGTGGCCGCAATATTGCACTCGATCACTCTAACAAGCTCTCATTTTCTAGATCCTTCTTGATCCAGGCATCTTGAATTGCCCCTATTTCCTTGCTTGTTTTAAGGGAAATTGGACTTGCAATGTCCATATTTTTCACATTTATAACAAACACCCTAAGGAATAATCGGTTTCTTGTTGTTGCGGTGCTATGGCCATGAATCCTTGAAAGAGGGTTTCTGAGGGCCGAGTTGACGATTTTGATTTCTTGGTTTAGGTTGGGCTAGATACAACTTATCTTGCTACACAAGGTTCAGTTATGTTCTTTTTCTCCTTACTATTAAATCTTGCTCAATTGCCAACATGGATGGAAAATCGCTCACATTATTAATGGTGCCACAAAGTCTCAGAGTAGTGGCAGTAGAGTCCAATGAAGGTGGCAGAATATTCAGGATAGTTTCCATCTTCTGGAATTTGACTTCCAGCAATTTCCAAGTCCTTGGCCTTGACAATCATCTTATTACAATGGTCCATCACACTTTCACTCTCCTTTATTTTAACGGTATTATAGTTATAAATGAGAAGTTGTATGTTTACCTCAGAAAAATTGTCATACTTTTCCTTGATGGCCATCTATAAATCTTTAATAATTTTATAATTTTCGAAAATCTTTATCAAATTATCCTCCATGAACATCAACTTAAGGCTCTTCGCTTTATCATCATTTATTTGCCATTGCTCGAACTCTTTTTTTTTTTTAGCATCAGCTAGATTCTCAATGAGTGTTGGAGCAGTGCCATCGATTACATAATCGACATTGTCATGGATTAGGCCATACCTAATTTTCTTACTCCACATATCATAGTTTGCACCATTAATTCGATCAATTTATTCTAATTCATAAGCAGTCAATTTGTTAGCCATTTTGAAAAAAGACTACTTTGGAACAGAGGATAGGTGTTTGTGCAAACTCAAGTATGGTCGATTGAGTAGTCGGCTGGTCAGTCGTCTAGAAGGCTGCTAGGAGATTAAAACGATCCATCTTAAGCTAGGCACCCCGAGATGGAATCTTCATGTTTTGAAATCCAAACACGACCATATATGCAACAATATAAAAAAAAACATCAAATGAAAATAATTATTACATCATAGCCTTAACTTTTTTCAAAGGAGATACATCCTCATTCTTCTATCAGAAAAAATATATATACATACAAATATAACAAAATGCATGAATATGCAATATTTTTCAAAATTTTCTTTTCTTACTATAGTCTAAGGATGTTGACCACAGGACTTACTAAACTACTTACTTTGAATCTCAGCTCAATAATCTACCAGTCATATCCACTGCCTGAAGTTATTCAACAATGAGAGTGAGCTTCACAAGCTCGGTGAATTAAATTTACTAATAGTACCCGATTTGTATACTTCTATAACTCATAATTCAACCATTTATAATACAATATAAATATTCATCTATCTCTTCTGATATCATATAAAATCAATCAACATACTATATTATTTCACAATTCTATCTCATATACATATCATTTCAATTATCTTTGTTAGAGTTGGTGCATACTTCACGGGTCAAGATCTGTAGAAGCCTCGGTGAGCGGGCGGAGGTTAGAGAGCAGCGCCCCCAAAAATTTCAGGCCATGTACATGTTTTAGGTCTGGTTTTTGCTTAACAATTTATGCTTGGGCCCACGAATAGCTGTGGTTTTGCAACAAGGCAGAAACTCTAATTAGGGCATCTTAAGTTGCTTATAAATACTCTCTATGTACTGAGCGCACATTGTAATGAGAGATTTTTGAGGTTGATAATAATGAAACTTCTGGTAGGACATAGCCCTATTCTGGGATGAACTTGGATATATCGTGTCTTAGTTTCTTTCTGTTCATAATTATTGTGATTGACAGGTCTTGAAACGTTTAATATTCTCATGTATTTATTTAGCTCAAGTTTATCATCTCAATGACATTATCATCACTTACTATCACAATTTACCTCGTTATGAGGTTCATAATATACAATCAGCTTATTATTTATTGTATCATATCTTTCTTGTCAATCAATTCTTCATCAAGAGACTCCTTTTTTATCATCATTATTCAGTCAATCTAATGATAAGACATCTCAATCATCAGTAATAAAATATTCAAATAAAAATGCATGCAATCATATCATCATCATTTCTTTCTTTCTCATCATTCATCATTTCATCATCACTCCATACTATCAATGTATAGGAAATACCAATCTCGGTATATCATATGGGAACATCTTCCCACATGTCGACGTCTTTCATCTAGTCCAGCTACCCTCCGTGTCTTTCCTCTATGCATATGATCACCAACATGCAAGGAGGCATATCATAACATACAAATCAAATTATCTCTTTCATAATATCTTTCTTTTATCATAAGTATATTAACCATCTCTTCATATAATATTAATTAATTAATCATAACCTTAAGAGATTAATTTCTCTGCTTAATACATATTTCTATCAATTAATCTTTCATACATACAAAATTAATTCAACAATTTCCATTTCGTCCAAATATCATATATCATCATATTTTGAATACAATCATATTTATCATATATTTCCAATAATATTTTCATATTATTTATCATATCAATTTTCATACACTTTTTCATGTCTGTCTCGTTCACTAAAAGTAAATTCAACTCACCTAATAGCACTTTAAAGCTACCTTGGACAACCTCTTTTCTTTTTCTTATCTTTTCAACGATTTCACCAAATTGTTGATCACCAACACCTCTCATAACATTTTTATGAGATTTTCTATCTTATTCTTCAATTATTGTATATCTCATACTTTTAAATTTATATACCTAATTCCGAGTAATTTCATTTATGCATAAATCAACTGTATTAAATTTCAACTTTCAGTATTTTCAACAAAAATTCATTTTGTTCTGAAAAAAATCTATTTTCCAAGCTTCTTTCAAGAATAGTAGAAGAACAACCTATCAAAATTCAATATTTCAAAAATAAAACTCATTAACATTACCTTTTTCAAAGGTTTCCTCAAATTTCTTAGAAATTCTTCCGTAAACTTCAACAATTTCAATCAATTCTTCAGTTTCAAAGTGTGTATAAACTATTTATTGGCTTTTCCACACAGAGAGAGAGAGAGAGTAATTTTGGAGAGAGAAATAGATTTTGTAAACGGATTTTAAATTTCAAAATGGTTTATATAAGTTATCGGTTTGACCGGTCAGCTACCCAATCGATCGGTTCAACCTTTACTTTGAATTACAAATCTAACACCAGACCAACCGATCGATTGAACCGATCAGTTCTCTATCGATCGACTGGTGCCTTTCCAGTCACCGACCAGTGAACTTGTCCAGTCCAACCGGTAGGCCACCTTTCATCCATTATTTATGATTTTGCCATTTTTCCTTAAAAATTCAATTTTCAACATTTTCTTCCTTAAACTTTTTTTAAAATTATAGAAAAAACATATTTTCTTCCCTAAAATTTTCTAATTATTTTTCTTAAATTAATTCCCTATTTTCTTCAACATTCTGTCAATTGAACTTCCAATTTCATAAAAATTCAATACTTTTCTTCTTCCAAACTTTCTAACTCTTTCCAATAAAAATCTCAATATCATCCCTAAAAAATTATTTCAAATTTAATAGTAAATCTTTCATGTATGTATTATTTAATTTAAAATAATAATTTAAATTTACTTTTTTACCCTTTCTTTGAGGGTACGGGTATTATAATTCTACCTACCTTACAAAAATTTTGTCCTCAAAATTTTCTTACCTAATTCATGAAATAGTTAAGGATAATCTTTCTTCATACTAACCTCATGCTCTCATGTAGTTTTTTCAACATCTTTATTCCACCATAAAACTTGAACTAATGTAATCACTTTATTACGTAAGACTTGTTTCTTTCTGTCTGAGATTCTCACTATTACTTGCACAAAGGTCAAATTTTCCTGAAGTTCAACAGCTTGACTCGGAATGCTATGAGATTCATCATGTAAACACTTTTCGCAAAAGTGAAACATGAAATGCACTATGTAACTGCTTCAATTCTGGAGGCAAATCTAGACTATACGTCACTGGCCCAACTCTCTCAATCACCTTATACAGCTCCACATACCTCAGACTCAGCTTTCATTTCTTTCTAAATCTCAATGCACCTTTCCACGGAGATATCTTCAAATACACATAGTCACCTACTTGAAACTCAAAAGGTCTTCTTCTATTGTCAGCATAATCTTTCAATCTGCTCTGTGTTGCTCTAAGGCTTTCTCTAACCAACTTGATCATTTCAGTAGTCAAATCTATCTCTTTAGACCAAATATCTTTCTCTCTCCCACATTTTTCCAACATATAGGAGTTTTCTATCTCCTACCATACAATGCCTCAAACGGTGCCATCCCAATACTAGTTTGATATTGATTATTATATGCAAATTCAATCAAAGGCAAATAAGCATCCCAACTCACTAAGAAACTCTATACACTTATCCTCAGCATATCTTCTAGTATTCTAATAATCCTCTCTGTCTGCCCATTAGTTTGAGGATGAAAAGTTGTACTAAACTGCAACTGTGTACCCATAGCTTTTCGAAAGCCTCTCCAAAATCTAGATGTAATCTCTATCTGACACTATGCTCAATGGTACCCCATGTAACCTTACTATCTCAGCTACATATAGTTCAACCAACTTTTCAGGACTTCAAGTAGTTTTAATTGGAAGAAAATAAAACGACTTGGAAATCTACAGTCACCTACACAACATCATGCCTTCTTTAGATGTAGGGACAACTAGAAACAAAATCCATACTAATATTCTCTCATGGCCTTTCAAGCACTAGAAGAGGCTGTAGTAAACTTGTCATATCTCTATTATCAGACTTTACCTAGTGACAAACAAAAATTTAGACATATACTTAGCTATATCCCTCTTCATCCCTGACCACTAGTAATTCTGTCTCAACCCATTATATATCTTATTGTTACTTAGGTGCATCGAATATACTGAATCATGAGCCTCTCTCAATATCTCATTTATCATCTCAATATCATTGGGAACACAAAATCAATGTCTCGATACCAACATGCCATCATCTTTAATTTTGAATTCAGCCTGCTTCCTAATCAATACTTTCTACTTGATTTTCTCTCTCTTCATCTCCAACAAACGTTCTACAATAGAAAACTGTACCACCATATTTTCCATCAATACTTCTCTATCATTGGTACTCAATTGCATTCTCATTTCTCACAACTCTACCATCAAATTCACATCATAACTCTCTAAACCAGCTAATTTTCTTGTAGATTTTCTACTCATTGTGTTAACTACCACATTCACCTTTCCTAGATGATAGTGAATTATAAAGTCCTAGTCACTAATCAATTCCATACATCTCATTTGCCTCAAATTCAACTACCTTTGGGTAGATAAGTACGTCAAACTCTTGTGGTCAGTAAAAATCTCACAAGTGGCTTCATACAGATGATGTCTCCAAATCTTCAAGACAAATACTATAGCAGCCAACTCTAAATCATGGGTTGGATAATTTCTCTCATGATTCTTCAACTGCCTAGAAGCATAGGCCACAACCTTCCCATGTTACATCAACACACATCCCAACCCTTTATGTGACGTATCACTATATACCACAAATCTTTCATTACCAGAAGGAAGCACCAATACCAGAGCAGTAGTCAACTTCATTTTTAACAGCTAAAAACTCTTCTAGCAATCCTCTAACCACACAAACTTCACCTCTTTTCTGGTTAGTCTAGCCAATGCTACAACAATAATAGAAAAGTTCTGGATGAATCTTCTATAATAACCTACCAACCCCAAGAAGCTTCTAATCTCAGTCACATTAGTTGGTCTCTCGCAACTCAACATTGTCTCTACCTTCTCTAGATCAACGACTATACCATCTCTAGACACAACACGCCCTAAGAAAGATACTTTATTCAGCTAAACTTCACGTTTAGAAAAATTTGCATACAATCTCTCTCTCCTTAGAATCTCTAACATAATCTCTAAATTCTTTATATGTTCTTCCTCATTCTTGGAATACATCAGAATATCATCAATAAAAACAACTACAAATTTATCAAGAAATGACTTAAACACTATTCATCAAATACTTGAATTTTACTAGAGCATTAGCTAACCCAAATGACATCATAAGAAACTTATGATGGCCATAACGTATCTTCAAAGCAGTCTTAGGCACATCCCCCTCCTTTATCCTCAAATGGAGATAACTTGATCTCAGGTCTATCTTAGAAAACACCATCACTCATTGTAATCTCTCAAATAAATCATCTATATTGGGTAAAAAATATTTGTTCTTGATAGTGGTCTTATTCAGCTGTCTATAATCAACGCATAATTTCATCGTTCCATCTTTCTTTTTCATAAACAATGCATGGGCTCCCCAAGGTGACACAATATGTCAAATAAATTCCTTGTCTAACAACGCTTGAAGCTGAACTTTCAACTTTCTCAGCTCAGCAGGTACCATTCTGTATGGTACTATAGATATGGGTGCTGAACCCAGAATAACATCAATAGAAAACTTAATCTCTTTGCTGGGAGACAAACTAGACAACTCTTCAAAGAATACATAAGTAAATATTTCACTGGTAAGATTTCTTCTAACTTTTTACCCTCTTTTTTAGTCTATGCCTCAAAACCCTTCTTCAACCATCTATTAGCAGTCATAACAGAAATAATATAGTTTGCAAGTATCTTACATTCTTCTTGAAAGCTAAAATCTTATTGTCCAAGTATCTTGAACACTACATTTTTCCTGAAATAATCAACCCAGGCATGATATGCCGACAACCAATTCATCCCCAAAATCAAATCAAAATCAATTATATTCAAATGCAATAATTCAACTTCAAATTCTCTATTAGCCATACGAATCACACAACCTCGAAAATAATTCTGATTATGACTCTATCTCCAGTGGGAACCTCAACAATAACATTATTCATCCAAGGACTTGCACATGCATTTATAGATTTCATAAAAACACTAGATGCAAAAGAATGAGTTGCACTAGGATCAATAAACAATCTAGCATATCTATCAAGAATAGATATCATACCCATAGAAACATAAAGAATAGCCTGATATCCTATTGGGTTGGACTAGAAACTCTACTATCTCTAGGCTGCATCTGACCACCTCGTCTTCTCTCAGCAACTACTTCTCTGTCCGAAGCTCTACTTCAAACACCTATAGATCCACCACTTCTCTATAACTGTCTCCTCCTAACACCTCCAGTGCACACCTTAACAGATTTGTCTAATGGATAATCAATATTGATATGTCAACCTCTCCACATATAAAACAAATCAAAATAGGAAAATTCTGGGATATACGTCCTATCTGAGCACACCTATAACAAACTCTAGTCTCTCTATTAAACGTCATACTACCACCTCCCCTGGGTGGCACATTCCCACCTCTACCAAATCATCCAGCTCCCATAGGTTGTCGCCCAAATCTAGCGGTCCCACCAACAGAACTTTGAGCTACAGAAGCTACAGATCCATCTTACCTCTGACTACGCATCATAGGTCCCTGTAAAATGGAATGCCCCCTCTGGGGTGATCTCTCACCCTACACACTCATATTACCGCCACCTCTAGAACTCTCAAGTCTAGTCCTCTTTAGCCACTTTCTTCTTCCTCTAAACTCCATCATATCTTTCTCAATATGAAGTGTTGTATTCACCAATATAGAATAATTCACATGACTCATATGAGATGATTTAGATATTATATCAATGTGTAACCCATCTAAGAATCTCTTACACTTACTATCCTCTATATTCACTAGCTTAGGTATATATCTCGATAAAGTTACAAATCTACTATCATATTGAGCCATAATCAACATGTTCTTCCGCAAATGGATAAAATCTCTTTCTTGTTGTGCTATAAAGTTATATGAAAAATATTTATCAAAGAAAGCCTTCTTAAACTTACTTCAGGTTAAGGGTCTATCAACATCTACACCTAGCCTAGGAAAAGTATCTTCCCACTATTCAAAAGCCTCGCCTAAAATTTAAATGAAGAAAATGCAACCCTCTACCTATCAATCACTTACAACACATTAAATAATCGTTCAACATGTTTCACCCACAACTCATCCTCAGAAGGATTAACAGATCCTCTAAACGAGTGGGGATTCAACTTAATGAATCAAACAAAGCAGTCTTCCTGCATCTCATATACAAACTCAGCCTCTCACTCTTGAATATCTTATCCTATCGAATTTATGACCATATCAGGTTCTGTTCTAACCCTCTAATCTAGTCTATGATGTAGACTATCAGCTCTATCATTTGTTTCATTCATCATCTCTAAAGAACAAGCAAGAACTTCTCTTAGCTTATCTCTCCCAACATCAGATTCTCTCACACCTCTACTAGTACCAGCAATACTACCTAAATGTTCTTTTTCAAGAACCACAGACTTAACTTTCATCTCAACCTCAGCTCTTCTAAAAATTGGGGGCCTACCACGTCCTCTCTGATTCATTACTCTACCTCTAGGTTTGGTACATCAACGTGGTATCCTTAGACTCTGTATTAATCTTCAAATTTCTTACTTTTATGCAGTCTACAGAATTATAAAACCTAATGCTCTGTGTTGAGCGATTATCTACCTAAATTAATGAGTAAATAATCGTACTCGTTTTACTTGCAAGTGCACAAGGTCAACAGTGTAGTATAGTGTGCGAATGCAAGATCATCTCCACAAGGATTGGTAAAGTTCAATTTAGAATTATATTCGCAATATAAAAAGATAGAAATAATAAAAGCGTTGAGAAATAATAAAGATAAAATACTAAAGATAAAGGCGTAGGGACTTGATATCCACCACTAATTATGCTACCACAATATAACAGTATGCCAATGCTTTATTCATGCCATGTATACCTACTGGTTGCCAACCTAAGGGCATGGTATCTACTCCTTAAGCTATTGATTTCCCTAAGCAACGAGTTAGGCATGGTATCTACTCTAACTCTTTTCTTCCTTAAGGGATTCAGCATGGTATCTGCTTGAGTTGTTCCTTAAGAAAACATAAGTACTATAGAAATCGACAACCACATGAGACCTAGGGCATGGTATCTACTCCCGGTTTCCCATGTTGATTAACCCGGGTATCCGGATAAGATATCCCTTGTTACTAATGTTAGACCCTGGACTCGGTCATCCAAATTGATCTAACTAACAAGTCCATACCACATGCACATATTGATCAGACATATACATATGAGGAATTTAAATAAAAGTAGGTATTAATCAAGTTTAAGCAACACAACATAAATATCGCAAGGTGCCAATACTAAATTTATTGAGTAAATATAATTAGGGCTTCAACCAAGCCCTACTAAGAATTTAATTACACATAATAAAATAAAAAGGAAAGAAGAAACCCGAGAGAAGAGTCGTCAATTCCGCTCCACGGTCTCCTTCTCCAAGCTAAAGCAAAAGATAAAAGAAGGGATCTAAGAAGTGATCCCCCCAAGAGGTGCTCTCTCCCAAGAGGTGATCTCTCCCAAGAGGTGATTATTTTTGTGTGTGATTTACAAGTGTATTTATAGGTCTTTGCGAAGTCCTAATAGACCCATGAGTCCTAAAATTTCCTAAAACGACAATCCTAAACCTTCCTAAAACGAAAATCTTGTACTTTCCAAAATAAGGTTCTGCAGTTTACTGTTCACGCCCGTATATGTGCGCTCGATTGCATGTGTCCTTGCACTCGATCGCAATGTGCGCTCGATCCTATAAGTGTGCGCATGATCGCATGTGCGCTCGATCGCATTGCATGTGCGCTCGATCGCACTTTGTCCAGAAAGTGCTCCAGGGCTTCTAGATTTCTTCCTTAAAGTGCCAAAACTGCTTCTTTTTCTCCAAGTCCCTATAAAAACATGTAAAACACACAAATGGAGTAAAAGATACCAAATTAACGTAATAAAGGATCTAACAAGTGTAAATAAGAGGGCTTAAATATGTATATTTAAGCGTCTATCACTCTGATACCAAAATTATAACAAGTCATCCCGGGTTGGCCACCTAGAGATGGAATCGTCACGTTTTGAAATCCTAGCACGACCATATATGCAACAACATAAAAAAACATCAACTGAAAATAATTATTACATCGTAGCCCTAACTCTTTTTAGAGGAGATATATCATCATTCTCTTATCAGAAACAAATATATACAAAAATAACAAGATGTATGAATATACAACATTTTTCAAAATTTTATTCCTTTCTTACTATAGTCTGAGGATGTTGACCATGAGACTTACTAAACTACTTAATTTGAATCTCGGCTCAATAATCTACTAGTCCTACCCACTGCTTAAAACTATTCAACAATGAAGAGCGAGCTTCATGAGTTCAATGAATTAAATTTACTAGAAGTACTGGATTTGTATACTTCTAGTCATAACTCATAATTCAATGATTTATAATAAAATATAAATATTCATCTACCTCTTCTCATATCATATGAAATCAATCCTCATATTATATTCTTTCACAATTCTATTTCATATATATATCATTTCAATTATATTCTTATGTCTTTAATCAGCTTAAGTTTATCATCTCAATGACATTATCATCATCTTACTATCACAATTTACATCATTATGAGGTTCATAATATACAATCAGATTATTATTTATGATATCATATATTTCTTGTTAATCAATTTCTCATCATAATTGTCTCATCATGAGACTCATTTTTTTATCATCATTATTCAATCAATCTAATGCTAAGATATCTCAATCATCAGTAATAAAATATTCAAATAAAAATGCATGCAGTCATATCATCATCATCATTTCTTTCATTCATTCATTCTGTTGGTCCAAAATATATTATGGCAATACCTAAGAGGGGATGAATTGGGTATGAGGATTTTTTTTTATAAAAATCTTTTTGCATTCTCAAATATAAAAAATGTTGGTATTTGTCTAAGGATTAAACGGGTTGGAGAATGAAGTTTCATCAGGCCTTGGCGCCTCACCCCAGGAAGTGTGCACCTCACCTCCCAACAAGGAGGAGTCTTCTGCTCAGGTGTGCGCCGCACCTCACAGAGGGTGTGCCGTGGCGCCTAGAAGGTGGAAGTAGTGTGCCCTGGCTTGAGCTGTGGCATGCTCTATTCTGAGGCGGCACCAGGCACACCTGATGCTTCCTGATCAGCACTTTAGATTGATGCATGGGGCTTGATCAAAATGCACAGGATTACTTAGACTCTTAGAGAGCAATGGGTCTTTAGTTCTTGAAATCTAAGGGTGGAGATTAATCTCCAAGATTGGATGAGGAAGTCATTGCCCTATATAAAGGGTCATTTAGGAGCCATTCAAGGATGATGTAAGGTGAGCATCCAGGTGATGTGAATGTGCAGAACATATGTGAAACAGAACATTTGAATGTGTGTGAAATAGAACACATGGTGTGTGAGAGTGCAAAGACACTAAACATAAGAGAGACTCATTCAAGAGAGGCTGGTTGTTTAGAGAGAGAGTAGTATAGATTGGGGATTCAAGGGCTTTGTAAGTGGAATTTTCTTGGGGAAAATTCTAGGGAAACATTTAGTCCTTATCACTTTCTTTTTCTCTTCTTTCGTTCTTCAAGAACGGTATTAAGATCAAGATTAGATCGTGTTCTTGAAGAGGTGTTGCTGTAATTGTAAGAACTCATTGATTTAGTGAAGAGAGCTCGAAGGATCTCACGAGGACGTAGGCATATTGCCGAACATCGATAACAATTGCTTGTGTTCTTTCTTTGATTAATTTGATTTCTGTTTTGTTTCGGTGTTATTCCAAGTCATTCAAGACTTGAATGTTTGGAAGATCACCACCTGGGCATCTTGAGGGTGATTTCCAACAAAAAAAAATATGTGAAATTAAATTAAATCAATATTTATAAATTACTAGCACAAAGATAAAAGAGTTTATTACTTAATATAAAAAATAGTTGAATTATAAAATAATTAAGCAATATTACTTGAATAATAAATAAATCTAAGCAAGTAATTAAGGAGATAGAGTTAGAGAGATGCAAAAGCGATTTATAGTGGTTCGAAAAATATCGAAAATCCTTTCGACCCTACATCCACTCTTTTCAAGGATCCTCTTAAAGATTTCCACTAACCAAACAACTCCCAAATGTTACTTAAATAGTTACAAAAAACTTACGGGTGTTGTTTCCACCGTTACAAAAATTTCTTCTTCAAGTGTTTATACCCAAACACTTCCAAGAGTTATACACATTCTTACAAACAAGAGTTATAACCAATTCTTTACAAACAAGGTTGTAGGAATGGGAAGTTTGAAAAGAACAAACATGAGAGAGATATCTCAATGAAGATTACAACTCAATATTTTTCTCTCTCAAAGCTTATAGCTTAACAATGGAGTTTTTGTCTCAAGAATAAGAAAATGAAGATTTTGCTTTGATCCTTTGTTATATAATGTTTCTCTTGTCTTCCAAATGACCTTTGAAGCTCTATTTATAGTGTCTTAAATCTTCTAGTTGTTGAAGACAAAATAAAGCCATTAGAGACAAGTTTATAGTCTTTTAAATTAAAAAATATAGCCGTTGTAACTTGCCCAGTCGACTATCCACTTATAGCAGTCGATTGTCCTTCATAACTGATGCAAAAACTGATTTTTCGAACCCACAATCGACTTTCTATTTTGCACAGCCGATTGTGTAATGTTTCTGACCGTTGCTACAATGTTTTCAGGATGAATAGTGTTTTCAACATCAATTTTCTTCATATTTCTTCATTCTTTTTTGGATTTTTGACTTATAAAAAATCTCCCAATTGAATCAAACTTTCTTGCACATTTAACATATAAGTTAAACACTTCAAAATTGTTTTGTTATCATCAAAAATTAATCTAATCAATTTCTTGCTTAAGAACTTTTGGATGATGACAAAACATATTACAAATTTAAGTGTAATTTATGTGCAAGATATATGAAGAATTACAAATCTACAAATGCTCAAATAATTTTATGTGTCAACATAAATTCTTCTTAAGTTCAATTAGAGCATGTTAAGCATTGAGCCCTAAGAATTGAATATTTGCATTTAATAAATTTACCTAGAGATTTTATATTTTTAATTAATTAAGGTTATGTAATAAAATGCAATGCAAATTTATGTAGCTCCTAAAAATTGAAATTCTTACAAAGTGTATCTTAGGATTCAAACCTATGATTTAGCTCTTTTGTTTTTGAAGTTGCATTTCAATTATTCACCTTGAATTTGATCTTTTAGAGAGCTTTTTGACTTTTGAGATCATCAACTTTGATCCACCAATTTCTTCAATCTTGATCTCATTTGATGTATAAGCACTATTAACAATATGTATCACTTAAGTAATATTCATTAGTGTTTAATTAAGATTTTTATCACTATTAAAATCATTCAGGGTCAGCAAACACTTGGTCAACACATTCATTCTCATCATTTGATCATCACTCCATACTATCAAAATATGGAAAATACCAATCTCTATATATGGTCTGGGAACGTTTTCCCACACGTCGACATGTTTCATCCAGACCAACTACCCTTCAGGTATTCCCTCAATGCATTTGATCAATAACATGCAAGAAGTCATATCATAACATGTAAATCAAACTATCTTTTTCATAATATGTTTCTTTTATAATATGTATATCAACAATCTCTTCATATAATATTAATTAATTAATCATAACAATAAGCGATTCTCTACTCAATACATATTTCTATAACCTTTCATACATACAAGATTAATTCAACAATTTCCATTTCGTCCAAATATCATATATCATCATATTTTGAATACAATCTTATTTATCATATATTTACTATAATTTTTCATATTATTTATCATATCAATTTTCATACACTTTTCATGTTTGTCTCATTTACTAAAAGTAAATTCAACTCACCTAGTAGCACTTTAAAGCTACTCTTGAACAACCTCTTTTCCTTTTTCGCTATTTTAAGTAATTCCACCCAATTGCTGATCACCAACACCCATCATAACATCTTTATTAGATTTTCTATTTTATTCTTCAATTCTTCTATATCTCATACTTTTCAATTTTTATACTCAATTCCGGGTAATTTCATGAATGCATAAATCAACTGTATTAAATTTCAACTTTCAATATTTTCAACAAAAATTCCTTTTGTTATGAAAAAAATGCAATTTCAAAACTTTTTTCAAGAAAAGTAGAGGAATAACTTATCAAAATTCAATCTTTCAAAATAAAATTCATTAATATTACATTTTTCAAAGCTTTCCTCAAATATTTTTGAAATTCTTCCGTAAACTTCAACAATTTCAGTCTTTCAATTATCAATTCTTTAGTTTCAAAGTATCTATTATCTATTTATTGGCTTTTCTAGAGAGGGTAATTTAGAGAGAGAAATATGTTTTGTAAACAAATTTTAATTTCGAATGGTTTATATAAGTTCTCGGACTGACCAGTCAACTATCCAATCAATTGGTTCGACCTTTAATTTAAATTACAAATCAACCACCAAACCATTCGGTCGACTGACCAACCGATCGATCCCCTATCGGTTGACTGATCAGTAGACTGGCCAGCTAATTAATTAGTCGACTGGTGCCTCACTAGTTAGCCAACCGGTTGACTGGTCCGATCCAACCAATCTGCCACGTTTCATCCATTATTTACGATTTTGCCATTTTTCTTTAAAAAATCAAATTTTCAACATTTTCTTTCTTAAAAATATTTCTGAAAATTATAGAAAAATCATATTTTCATCCTTGAATTTTTTTTTAAATTATTTTCCTTAAGTTCATTCCCTATTTTTCTTCAAAATTCTTTCAATTCAACTTCCAATTTCATAAAATTTCAATACTTTTCTTCCTCAAAACTTTTTAACTCTTTCAAATAAAATTCTCAATATCATCCTTAAAAAATTATTTTAAATTAAAATAGTGAATATTTCATATATGCATTATTTAATTTAATATAATAATTTAAATTTACTTATTTACCCTTGCTTTGAGGGTACGAGTATTACAGAGACTGGTGGGCTTCTGATATCCGATTGGTGAGTCTGCTAGTCGACTGGTGTCTACTTAGGCAACTGGGTAGTCGTCTGGTGGTGCTTATAGCTCTGATACCAATTTTTGGTTTATATACTTGGGCTTTTTCTTTGAAATGGGAAGATTTCTTGAATAGGATCAGTGAAAGAGAATAAGAATTTGGAAGTAAAATAGGGTTCCGATGATGACTATTTCTTGTTTTTTTCAACATGTTCAATAATAGGAAGAACTCATCTATTTATAGAGACTTGCAACCTCATCTCCAGCCCCTAAAAACCACCTCTTTGAAATTAAAATCATGGATAATGTTTCTCTATCTATATTTTGAGATGATTAAACATGATTTTATCTCTTTCATTTCGGGATAAGCATTCTTTGATGTTTATTGAGATTCTCCAACTGATAAGAGATAAACCCTTATCCTTTTATCCCTTTAAATTCGTGATAAAATCTTCAATTGGCTTAATAGCCATACCTAACAATCACATCACCAAGTATTTTTGAAAATGGGATAGAAATTGTGAGAACTATTAAGTGAACAATGACAAGCCAATAAGTAGACAAAAAGCTATCACAAAAATAAAAGTACTAAATTTTGAACACCTGAAACAGATAAAAACAAACTTTTTAGAAGGCAGCAGTAATACCGAATAGAATACATAATTCAGTTTTGACTTTCTTAAACAACAACCCAATGAGAATGCTCAAACATCGTAGATTTTAAATCTCTAAGAGAATGTACAAAGTGAAGAACATGTCATATAAAAAAAATTACATACAAAAAAAAAGTGAAGAACATGTCATGAGTGTGTCATCATTTAAGCTACAAATACATATTTGTAACATATGTAGCACTCAGAATTCAAAAATGCTACTGATAATATTTAAACAACAAAACTATAACAATGTAAGAAATTTTCTCAAAGGAGAGAAGAACAAACCTGACATCGGAGAAGACTGTTAATTGAAAGCTAATCTTGTTGAAGACAAACTTGTCTAAAAGGGTTTCCTAAAATAACAAAAATAACTTAGAATACTTAAAAATCAAATCATGCTAGATGCAACTAAAAATTCGAACTAGAGAGCATCTCTATTCATATTTTTCTTTTTCCCTTCATCCATCTACACGGTGTAATTAAATTATTATATTGTAGAAGGTAGAAAAGGCATGCACACTAATGCCAGTTGATTGGTAATGGATCACTAGAAAATACTTTAGAGATTGAACTTTGAAGTATATTTTCTTGATACATAACTATGAAGTATTTATTGTGGTCATGATACTTAATGAGTTTGATATTGTCTTATTCCCATAGTTTATTGACAATTTATTGGATTCTGAAGAAATCTTGCAATGGAAGACATTTGTTTATTATGTTAAGAAAGTGTATAAAAAATGTGGATTGAAAGTTAATATCATCCTAAGGAAGTTGAAAGTTCAATTTTACCTATATATACTTGTGCCTTATCTTCACATAATTATTATGACAAATCTAAAGCTAGCATTGACTCATTGTTTAAAATCATTGCAGGTGGTTTATGCTTTAAGTAACATAATGGAAGGAGATACAATCTGCAATATCAGAGACTTCTCTCCAGCACAATCGGATTCGTTAAGTAGCATACAAGGCTTCTTTGGTTCACAAGCTAATGATACTAGCTTTAAAACATAAACTACCTCAATAAGTAGCATGAATCAGCTAAGTGGAAGACTTTCACCATCGCCCTCCATACAAGGCATATCCTCAAGAAAACCAGCCATATCCACAATTTATAGAGGAACAGAATCATGAATACAAGGAGAAAATTCACATAGCATAGGTGATGGTTCTTTGATAGTTAATGGTTGTTAATTATCTCATAGTCTCCATTTTTTCTGCGTATAATGCTTTCCATGGGAATTGTTTTGTGATATTGTAGTAAGGTTAATAAGGATGCATCCTGAAATTCCCTATAATCTTGGTTACATAGATTTGGATATGGAAGTCCTGTGTTGACTCATGAAAATTTATAATTCAAAACATGTTAATTGGGCTTGATCTTGTACCTATGTTCCTTTCAACAATGTACAATGATCAATACTAAACTTTATATCTAAAATTGTCAACGTACTAGCATAGATGTCAACGAATCGGACCTGCATTCCATACCGACATGCGTGACGTTTTGACACAGGCATGATGTTCTAAATAAGCGAGTCCATGTAACTAAGCCTATAATTGATTCTCATTGAAATGACAACTGCAATGTTAATTTATATCATTACTTGTGGCTTGAGCATAATTCCATTGGTAACCACATATAAAGATCCCAAGTTCAAATATATATATATATATATATATATATATATATATATATATATATATATATATATATATATAAGATTGAGTAACTATTACCTTGAATTCGAGCTCAAGACAGATTCTTAAGAAATGCAAAGATTTTAAGAGGGAGAAAAAGAGAGATTTTTGATGAAATGATTTATGATACCCTTTTCATTGAATGAAAAGTTAGTTATACATTCTTCTAGGTCAACTCATGATTCCTAACACAAAAATCTAGGTAACAAACTAACATACTTTGACTCACAAATTTTAACTAAGCAACTAACCAATCATTGATGACTGAATTTATTAGGTTAACACAACTAATTAATACTCATATTCTAACTATTTTAAGTACTTCCTTTGCATTTCAATCTAATGCTCAAAATCCTTGAGCCAAGTTGAAGTTCTTTTAGCTTTGGTGCTCCTTAATTTTGAAGTTGTTGTATCATCATCTACAGTTGCATCCTTGAATCCTTCTTCGTATCCAACTCAATTCCACCTGTTGTCATGTTGATGTTGTCTTTATCCAGAGTTGTTGCCTCAGTTGTTGACTTAGAATTTTGTGTAACATTGCTTTCCTATTTTGAAGACACCTTGTCCTCAAGGTGGGGAAATTATTGTAGAAGTGTTGAGCTATCTTCCTAGGAAGCTTCTTTAATTGGGAGTCCTTGCCCTGTACTAAGTGTTCTTGTTGCCTCTGATTCTGTTTGAGAACAATCCTTTCACCAACAATGCCCCTTGGAATATACAAGGAGTGGTTGTCAAGACTATGAGGAGTTAGGATTAATGTAGAGCCAGAAAAAGAAGTCTCTCAGCTTTGAAGGGTTTGAGATTGAAAACATGGAAAACTGGGTGAATTTTGGAATGGTCAAGAAGCTTGAGTTTGTAGGCTACCATACCAATCCTTTTGAGAAATGCAAAGGAACTAAAATACGTCTTATTGAGCTTGTGGTAGGATCTATCACCCACTGAGGATATCCTATAGGGTTATAGTTTCACAAACACTAGATCTCCCACTTTGAACTCAATCTTAGTCCTATGATTGTCAATGTTGAGCTTCATCCTGAGCTGTTCAACTTGAAGATGTTCTTTGACTTACTGTAATATCTCAGTTCTTGTCATGAGATCTTAATCTAGAGCAGCTAATTTAGTTTGACCTCTACAATATGCTGGAATAGTAGGAGGGGTCTGGTAAAGACCGCTTGGAAATGAGAGAGTCTAGTAGACGAGTGTTGAGCTGTGTTGTAATGAAATTCAACCCAAGATAGAAACTTATACCATTGTTTAGGATTGTCAACAACATAGCATCTCAGATACTACTCAAAATACTTGTTTAGAACCTCTATTTGACCATCTATATGGGGGTAATAGGCTGAGCTCATACTCAATTCAGTGCCTTGCAAAAGAAACAATTGTGTCTAAAATTGGCTCATGAAGATAGGATCTTTATCACTTATTATGGATCTAGGAAAGCCATGAGATTTACATAGTAAATTAACAAATAATTTAACAGCTTTGGAAGCATTGAAATGTTTTGGTAAGCACCCAAAATGAGGAAATTTAGAAAACATGTCAATGACTACCATAATGACAATGTAGCTATGTGTAGGTGGAAGATTGGTGATGAAGTCCATAAAGATATCTTCCCAAACTTTCTCATGTATGGGAATAGGTTGTAAGTTCCATAAGTTACAACATTGATTGACTTGGATTATTGATAGATGAGGCACTTCTTGACAAAGACAATCACATTCTTTTTTAGTCCTTTCCAATAGAAATTGCTTGTTATCTTGGAATAGGTTCTGAAAATTTCCATTATACTCATTAAGCAACTGTTCTTTCAATTTAGAAATAGAACGAAAGAAGATTTTACCCTTGTAATAGAGTAAATCATTCCTATAAAACCAATGGTGAAGTGTGAAGGGCTATGAAGCAAGATCAGAGATGAGTTGTTGAACAGAGTTTTCATGAGCCAATTCAATCTTAGTGTAGAGGGGAAATCAAATGATGGCATTGTGAAAGCCATAAGAGTACTGTCTCCTGAAGAAGGCATTCTAGAGAGAGCATTGGCAACACTGTTTTCCCCTCCAGGTTTGTAGCAAATGACATACTGATATCCGAATTTTTTTTTTGATGCACTGTTGTTCAAGTGTTTGAATCACCTGTTCAATGAGGTTCTTAAGGCTTCTTTGATTAGTATAAAAGAAGAACTGGAAATCCAATAAGTATTGTCTCCATTTACTGACTGTAGAAGTTATTGCAAATAGCTCTTTAGTATAGGTTGAAGCAAAGTTCATTCTAGTACTAAGCTTTCTACCATAGTAGTGTAAGACTCGTACCCTTAATGAAAGGGTAATTTAGCAACTTCTAAAGTTATGTTATAATTTATCATGCATACATGCAATTTAAAGTTGAGTTTGAAATATTTTTTGAAGAAAGAAGTTGAGTATATTTGAAGAAAAAGATTTAGAAATTTTGCAAAGAAGAAAAATAAAATTTAAAAAAAAAATTCAAATGCAAAAAGAAGGGAATGGTCGACTGTACGATCGACTAGTGACCCAACCGTTCCGTCGATTGGTCAGATGGTGAGGATAATCGGTCGACTAATAAAGTGGATCGATCAGCTAGTTAGTCAACTGGTGGTTTGAAAAGGTTTGATGATTGGCGGTTGGTTGGTTTAGGTGAACAAATTGACCGACTTGTCGGTTGATAAGGGTCAGACTGGTCGATCGGGCAGTCGGTTGGTGACACAGTCGGTTTGACTAGCCAGTCAGTTGGTTCGATTTAAGTGTTTTATTGATAATTTCTGAGAGTGCACTAATAACAATCTGGTCGGCCAAAATTTTTTCATATATAAAGGACTTTGAGAGGTTAAAAATCATTTTCGTACATTTTGAATTTGTTTTCTCTCTCAACAAAGCACTCTCTATAAAAGATCTTCTAAAACACTACAAAATTCAAGGATTTCATAATCCTCTGTTGGAAATTGATTGAATCACGGAAGGATTTCAAGAATTTTGAGAAAAAACCTTTAGAAAGGTAAATATCAAGAATTTGATTATAAGATTTCTATTTTTAGAGTTTAATTTTTGTACTTTTCTTAAAAATGATTTGAGTTGGATTTAAACTAAAAGAAAAAGATTTTCACTGAAACTTTGAATTTAAGTAAGATGAACATGCATACATATTCATGAAATTAATCCAGTACATGGTATAAATTAAGTTATTAGATAGTGAAATTAATAAATATATATTGGTTAAGTGGTGGTGAGCAATCTGATGAAATTTTTATGACGAGCGCCAAAGGCAAGGAGATGATCCACATATAGTATTAGTGCTACATGGTGAGTTCGATTTACTGTTAGTAAGTGAGAAGAATAAAAAAATTCAAAAAACTTGAAATGAAAAATATTATGAGAAAATTGATGAATATGTTATAAATATGATTGATTTGATGTGATATAAGTTATAAGCATGAAATTGATAAATTAAAGAGAAATATAGCCCTTAATGACAGAGTGATTGAAAATACGAATATATGATAAGTTGATGAAATTATATCCTTGAAAGGATAGTAAATTCTTATAACAAAGATGAGAATTGATGAAAATAATATCCTTGAAAAAATAAGTGATATTATAGAATGAATTATTATGATGAAATAGAGATTTTATGAAAAGAAAATGATTTGAATTATATGATGATATGCTATGATTGCTTGTATGTATTTGTTCATATACATTGTCGGTCCACTAGTAGAGGTGTGGTATGTGGTACCAGGGAAGACCATAACCATGACTGGTCTTGATGTAAACATGTCGACATGTGGGGAGACGTCCCCAAAATTTGTACTAGAGACTGGTATGGATACCTAAAAATAGATGAAATTTCTCATACTTGTGATAGTATAGATGAGATGTGAAAAAAAAATTGAAATGATGAGATGTGGAAGTGAGCAGAAATGATTATTCATTCATATTTATTTATTTTCAATTATTGAGATGTGGAAATGTCAAGACAATTATATATATTGTGATGATATGAATGTGAACATCATGATTAGGTAATTGTGATGAAGAGATGATGAAAATAATATCAAAAATGGCATTTATAATTGATAGAAATATATGAAATTATATCAGAAATGATATATGTGTGATAATTGAAATATATGAGAAATGATATGAAATGAGAATTTATGATTGAAAGAAAGGTTTGATGTATCTATACAAATTATGATTTAATTATGATTAGAAATATATAATCGAGTACTTCTAGTTAATCGAAATTCATTAAGCATATAAAGCTTATACCCTAATATTTAAATAAATTTTAGGCTGCGGGTAGGACCAATAGATTCTTGACTTGAGACTCAGAGTACGTATCTAGGTAAGTCCTCATAGTTAGCATCCTTAGACAGGAAAAAAAAAGGAAAGAAAGAAAGTAAAAGAAAAGAATAAAAGAAATAAAAGATGGGTCATTACAATTTTGGTATTAGTGTTATAAGTTTTGTAATTTTGTAGACTGCATAAAACAAATTGGTAAAGTGGAAATCTAAAATAAATTATTTTGATGCAGGTCTGAGGATGCCATGTGGACATGGTAGACCTAGAGCTAGGGTTGTGGGACAAAGTGGGCATGGTAAGCCCCCTTTGTTTATGAGAGAAGCAATTGAGATGATGTTGAATCTGTGGTTCCTGAGATGGAATATGTTGATCGCGCACCGAGTACTAGTGGTGTAGTAAGGAATTCTGGAGATGAAAGAGATGAGTTAAAAGAAACTTTTACTCAGGCTCTAGATAAATTGAATCAGATAGAGGGTAGAATTGATAATCTACAGTGTAGATTGTGTTAGGAAATCACCTTATTGATGCCCAGGTGGTGATCTTCCAAACACCCAAGTCTAGAATGACTTGCAATGAATCGAAAATAGAAACTGAAATCAAAGAAATGAAAGAACACAACAATTGTTATCGAGGTTCGGCAATGTGCCTACGTCCCCATGAGTTCCTTCGCACTCTCTGCACTAAATCAATGGTTCTTACAAGTTACAGCAACTCCTCTTCAAGAAACCTCTTGTTCTTGAAGAAGGAAATAAGAGAGAAAAGAAAGTGATAAGGTCTTGAATTAACCTGGAACTTTCCCTCTTGGAAATTCCACTTGCAAGTCCCTTGAATCCCCTCTCTATACTACTCTCTTTCTAAACTACTAGCCTCTCTAATGAGTCTCTCTTGCTTTATGACTTTGTACTCTTACAATTGATCTCTCATTCACGCTCACAAGTTATGTTGATTTGTACCTAGATGACCCTATATATAGTGCGCCAACTTCTTGACCAATCTTGAAGGTCAATATCTACCCTTAGATCTTGAGGACTAATTAACTATAGCCTTTGATAAAGTCTAAGTGATCCTGTGCATATTGATCATGCATCCACACACATAATAAAAGGCTGGAAAAATCAGCATCAGTGTGCCTTCAGGCCGTAGCTAGAACTGGGCAAGCTGCGGCTTGGAAGGGGCTAAAATCTTCTGACATTCTAAAGGTTGCGGCCTGGAGTGGCTGAGCCACAGTGCACAGGGCCAGGTCGCGGTGCACACTCCTTGGGCCTCGGCGCACAACTGCCTTCCCATCTTCTGGACTTCCTAGAGGCTGAGGAACACACTCCTTGAGCCGAGGCGCCAAGACCTGATACTGAACCCTTTCAAACCATGTTTAAACCTTAGACAAACACCAACAATCTCTACCTTTATCTAAGCAATTAAACCCGAACCCATTGTGCAGAGAACTCAGGATCTAAACTCATCTTGAATCACCATTCAACAGACTCCAATCCTAAGAAGTTCAAGGCAATGATTAAACTTACTTAGATGTAGCACTTTGGTGCCTAAATCTGCAGGATTTTCCTCCGTGGCCACCTTGTCCACATGAATGCATCCTTCCGTAACATTTTTCCGAATGAAATGACACTGAACATCCATATGCTTTGTCCTCTGAATACACCACCACCTGCTCTTTCAGGACCTTCAACTCTTCCAACAACCCTTTGCACCACATAGCCTCTTTAATGGCTTTCATTGCCGCTATATACTCAGCCTCGGTTGTTGAGAGTGCTACCATCGGCTGTAACTGAGCCTTCCAACTTATACAACATTCGTTTAAGTTGAAGAAGTAGGAGGTAATCGATTTTATTTTATCCTCGTCTGCTCCATAGTCCGGATCAGCATAACCCTCAAGACAAATGGACTTACCTCTCTTCTCATAAACCAGCCCTACTTCTGGGCTTCCCTTCAAGTACCTCAGCAACCACTTCATCCCAAGCCAATGCTCTTTTTTGATATTACTCATAAACCTACTGAGAATACTTATTGCATAAGCAATGTCGGGTCTAGTGCTTACCATGGTGAACATAACTGAACCAACCGCACTAGCGTAAGGGACCTTTTCCATTTCCTTCTTCTCCCCCTTCGATCTCAGACATTGATCGTTGGAGAACTTGAAATGACCACCAAGGGGAACCTTTACTGGTTTGCTATCTTCCATAGAAAATTTAGATATCATCTTTTCTATGTAGGAAGTCTGAGAAATCTTCAATCTATTTCTCTCTATTTCCCATATTATATTCATCCCAAGGATCTTCTGTGCATGGCTAAGATCTTTCATCTCAAACTTCGAACTGAGTTGAGACTTTAATTCTTCTATCCTCTCCATACTGCTCCCAACCAGCAGCATATCATCTCCATAGATGAGGATGATCACCACTTCCTCCTCTTTGTTCCCCTTATAGTACAAGCACAAATCATAGTAGCTCCTCATGAAACCCAAGCTAGTCACAAAGGAATTGAACATCTTATTCCATTGCCGAGGTGATTGTTTCAGGCCATAGAGAGATTTCTTCAATTGGCACACCAACTCTCCCTGCCTTCCTTCCTCATAGCCTTCGGGTTGCCTCATGTAGATGGTCTCATCAACCTCTCTAGGCAAGAATGTTGTCTTCACATCCATTTGCTCAATCTCCCAATCAAATTGGACCACCATTGTCAATACTATCCGTATCGTCTTGTACTTCACAACCAGTGAGAATATTTCGGTGAAATCTATGCCTTCTCTTTGTGTGAACCCCTTCGCCACCAGCCTAGCTTTATATCAGATTTCATCCCCAGGAGTGTTCCCTTCTTTGATCTTGTAAACCCATTTACAATCCATAACTCTCTATTTTTTTTGTTTGAGCACCAATTCCCAAGAGTTGTTCTTCCTCAAAGAATTCATTTCTTCCTTCATAGCTAGCTGCCACTTTGGCGACTCCTTATATTCCATGGCTTCTATGTAAGTTTTTGGTTCAACCATCCTTCCTTATGAACAAGGAG
Source organism: Bretschneidera sinensis (assembly GCA_023935145.1). Lineage (NCBI taxonomy): Eukaryota > Viridiplantae > Streptophyta > Magnoliopsida > Brassicales > Akaniaceae > Bretschneidera > Bretschneidera sinensis. The sequence goes on from CM043697.1 coordinate 78,907,858, forward strand.
ATGCTACATTAGCATCCGCAAACCCATATCTCAATGGTGATCTGACCACCCTCCTTTCCCGATCCCTTGTGAGCTAGTAGTCATTCTGACTTGCTGCATCATCCCCTTCCAGTTCAGCCTCCTCTTGAGTATTCTGAGCTTGGCCTTCATTAATGGGCTCTACCTGGTCCAAACCCTCTTATCTTCCTTGCTCTACCTGAACTGAATTTTCCTTGATGCTCCACAAATTTTGGACTGGTTTGCTCACTAGCCCATAGTTTTCTCCAAATAGGGAAATAACAATTCATTAAAACTAACATCCCTACTTATTATGAGTTTCATTCCTTTTGGTTCTAAGGACCACAACTATACCCCTTAACCCAATCACCATACCCTAGAAATACACATTTTTTAGACCTTAGGTTATGTTTATCATCCTTTTGATGTGCAAACGCAGCACACCCAAAAGTCGTAAGGTTGCTCAACTTAGGGGGTTTCCCACTCCAAATTTTCATGGGAGTCTTGAGCTATAAAGCTCTAGAGGGTGATCTATTTACCAAGTATGTAGTAGTAGACACAACTTGCCCCCAAAAATATTTTGGTAATCTGGATCCTATTAACATGCACCTAACTTTTTCCATAAGTGTTCTGTTCATCCTCTCAACAACTCCATTTTGCTGAGATGTTTTTACAATCGTTCTATGTCTTAGAATGCCATTTAACTCATAGAATTTATCAAAATCCTTATTGCAAACTTCTAAGCTATTATCGGTTTGTAAAGCCTTAACTACCCTACCCGTTTGAGTTTCCAGTAACTTTTTCCACACCACAAATTTATTCAAAGCATCTGATTTATTTTTAAACAAATAAACTCAAACCTTTATTGAATAATCATCAATTAAAGACAGAAAGTAAAAGTTACCTCCCTGTGTTGGTGTTCTTGCTGGTCCCCAAAGGTCCGAATGAATGTAGTCAAGAATCCCCTTAGACTTGTGCATTCTAGTGTTGAAGCTGACGTGGTGTTGCTTCCCAAGAATGCAACACTCGCAAAAATCTAATTTCTCTACTTTGTCACCACTAAGTAAACCATTCTTGCTGAGAACTTGCAGGCCATTTTCGCTCATATATCCCAAGCGATTGTGCTAAAGGGCTACCTTATCTATCTCAGCCATCAAGTTTGCTGCTTGATCCTTGATTTTTATCTCTCCGATCATCTCATAGAGTCCATCCTTTATTACTACTTTGATCACTATCAAAGATCCCTTGGTTAACTTGATCTTTCCTCCCTCTGCCTTATATATATATCCCATGGAATCCAGCTGCCCCAATGAGATCAAATTCTTTTTCAAATCCGAATGATAACTCACATTTCGTAGCAGCCTTGTGACTCCATCAAACATCCTCAACTGGAAGTCTCCTATCCCCCTCCCTTAGCAAGAAGTGTCATTCCCCAAGAAAACCTTTTCATCATTAGTTTCCTGGAAATTCTTGAACCAATCCTTGTGAAGGCATATGTGATAAGTGCACCCAGAATCCAGGATCCATTTCTCGCCGCCTTGCCTCTTGCTCACATTTGAGCACACAATAAGAACATCATCTTGTTGTTCTCCTTTGGCAACCGAAGCCTCTCCATTGTTGGTATGGCTTCTTTCTCTCTCATCCCACATTTTCTTCTTACAATCTTTCTTGAAATGTCCCTCCTTGTTGCAGTAGAAGCATCTATTTCCTCTAAATCTCGGTTTGGAATGAAATCTCTCATGGCTCTGCCCTCTACTTCTTGATTTCTCCCGGTAGTTGCCATGAATGCTACTGCCATTCCAAGTTGCTGGCCTTCCTCTAACCAACAACCCTTCTCCACTTGTTGCTTCCCTTATCTTGGCTTTGAAACCATGAGGCCTTATGGCATTGATCACAATCTCCTTGGTTAAAGTATCTCTTCCATATTCAATTGCATTAATTAAATTATCAAAACAATCAAGAAGAGAATTCAACAAAATAACAACCAATTGTTCATTCGAGAATGTTATGCTACAGCTATTCAAATCTTGAACTAGCTTATTAAACACATCAAGATTATCTTGCAACTCTTTATTAGGATCCATTTTAAAAGCAAAGATTCTTTTAAGAAGATAAATCTTATTAAGGAGAGTTTTGGTAAGAAACAACTCATCTAGTTTCTTCCATATTACAGCCGGATCTTCCGAGTCTCCGCACTCCCTTGTCATGTTATCTGACATGTACAAGAAAATGGTGTTGTATGCCATCTTCTTCATCTCAATCCGCTGGTCCTCCGTGATACTTGCTGGAAAAGCATCATCTTCTCCAATAGCCAAGTCCACCTTCTGTTGCATAAGAACAGCCTTGATCTTCCGCTTCCAAAGGGCAAAGTCTCCCTTTCCATCAAACTTCTCAATAATGAAATTTGAAGCCATCTTGTAGAGAAAATCCCAGATTTATGCAGCACCCACAATTGCTTTCCCAAACTTATAAATCATAAGAACTCGATCAAAGATAAATCTCAATACCGTTCTTGAATCACCCTCAAGAACACGATCAGATCTTGATCCCAGCACTATTCTTGAATCACCCAAGAAGTTAGCCTTTGATTCTTGGAGTCTTGCTCCGATACCTTCTGTTCCAACTCCGATACCCGCTGTTCTTGGACCACAGCTCTGATACCACTGTTGGAAAATCACCTTCTTGATGCCCAGGTGGTGATCTTCCAAGCACTCAAGTCTAGAATGACTTGTAATAAATCAAAAACAGAAACATAAATCAAAGAAAAGAAAGAACACAACAATTGTTATCGAGGTTTGACAATGTGCCTACGTCCCTGTGAGTTCCTCCGCACTCTCTGCACTAAATGGTTCTCACAAGTTAAAATAACTCCTCTTCAAGAAACCTCTTGTTCTTGAAGAAGGAAAGAAGAGAGAAAAGAAAGTGATAAGGTCTTGAGTTACCCTGGAACTTTCCCCCTTGGAAATTCCACTTACAAGTCCCTTGAATCCCCTCTCTATACTACTCTCTTTCTAAACTACCAGCCTCTCTAATGAGTCTTTCTTGCTTTGTGTCTTTGCACTCTTACAATAGATCTCTCATTCACACTCACAAGTTAAATTGATTTGCACCTAGATGACCCTATATATAGTGCACCAACTTCTTGACCAATCTTGGAGGTCAATATCCACCCTTAGATCTTGAGGACTAATTAACCATAGTCTTTGATCAAGTCTAAGTGATCTTTTGCATATTGATCATGCATCCACGCACCTAACAAAAAGCTGGAAAAATCAACATCAGTGTGCCTTCAGGCCGCAGCCTAGAATAGGGCAAGTTGCGGCCTGGAAGGGGCTAAAATCTTCTGTTATGCTGGAGGTTGTGGCCTAAAGTGGCTGAGCCATGGCGCACAGGGCCAAGCCGCGGTGCACACTCCTTGGGCTGCGGCGCACAGCTACTCTCCCATCTTCTGGACTTCCTGGAGGCTGAGGCGCGCACACCTTGAGCCGAGGTGCCAAGACCTGATGCTGAACCCTTTCAAACCATGTTTAAACCTTAGACAAACACCAACAGATTGGATGAGTAGGATAGACTAGATCCAAATATTATAGTAGATCTTGTGAGGATTCCTGAGAGGCATGAGATTTAGAGGAGTGATGGTGATTTTTTTAATGAGAAACAGGGAGATTGTTTTACTAGATTTATTAAATTGAAAGCCCCATCCTTTAAAGGATTTGAAAACCTTAATGAAGTTGAATTTTAGATTAAACATGTAGAATAGTTATTTGGAATGTTACTTATGACTAATATTCAGAAGGTTTCCTTTGCATCTTTCCAATTAGATGGTGACGTTGCTAATTAGTGGGATGATATTCTCCCTAGGTTGAGTATGGATTTAGACCTAAGGAAGTGTTTTTCACTAAGTATTTTCTTGATACTTTCAAATCTCAGCAAGAGAGGGACTTTATTCAATTGAGGCAAAATATGATTACTGTGGTGTAATATGATGGGAGATTTGTGGCCTTATCTAGATTTGTGCCTGAGTTGGTAAATACTAATGAGATGAAGTGTAAGAGATTTATTAATAGATTTTACTTTAAAATACGCCCTAGAATATCTTATTTTAGGCATACAAATTATGCTACTTTGGTGGATTTGTCGCTTTAGATAGAGAAAGATATAATTGAGTCTAAAGGATGTGAAGAGTGGCTGAAGAGGAATAGACTTGAGGGTTCTAGAGGTGGTAGTCTGGGAATATAGGAAGGTTTCCCACCTTAGAGGAGTCTTTCCTTTTCACAAGGATCTTATATTCAGAGTCAACAGAGGTAGATTGGATATGTGGCCTGGGTTGATTATTTGGTGGCGTATCATGCCTAGGTTGATTGTTTCTGAAAGAATGTGATATTTAGAATACCTAGGTAGAAAGAGTTTAGCTTTCAAGGAGAATGTAGAATACTTTCAAATTGTCTTATTTCTGTTTTACAGCTAGTAAGTGGTTGAAGAAGGGTTGTTAGGGGTACTTAACTTATGTGGTGGATTATTGTAAGGAAGATAGAAAGTTGGAAGAAATACTAGTGTTAACAGATTATCTAGAGGTATTATTTGGTTTTCCTCATGGTAAGAGATTGAGTTCTCCATTGATTTGATTCCAAGTTCTACACCTATTTCTATAGCACCCTATAGAGTGGCACCCGATGAGTTGAAAGGGCTAAAAGTAAAACTTCAAGAATTTTTAGATAAATATTTCATTTGCCCTAGTGTATCACCATGGGGAGCCTCAATACTATTTGTTAATAAGAAAGATGGTAAAATGAGATTGTGTATAAATTACAGACAATTGGATAGGATAACAATTAAGAACAAGCATCATTTACCTAGAATGTGTTATTTGTTTGAACGATTACAAGGGACTAGGGTATTCTCTAAGATAGACCTAAGGTCAGGGTATCATCAACTAAGGATTAGAGAGGAAGACGTGACTAAGACTATTTTTAGGACACATTATGGTAACCATAACTTCTTAATGATGCCGTTAGGGCTGACAAATGCTCCAGTTGCATTTATGGATTTGATTAATAGAGTGTTTAAACCCTTTACAGATAAATTTGTGGTGGTATTTATTGATGATATCCTAGTGTAATCTAACAGTGAGGAAAAACATGTGAAACATTTAGAAATTGTATTAGAAATTCTTAATAATGAGAAATTGTATGCAAAATTTTATAAATGTGAATTCTACTTAAATGAAGTAACTTTCTTGGAGCATATAGTAATAGGAGATAGTATAGCAGTTGATCCCCAGAAGGTGGAAGCAATATTGAGTTGGGAGAAATCTACCAATGTAACTGAAATTAAAAGTTTCTTGGAATTAGCTGGTTATTACAAAAGGTTTATTCAAAACTTTTCAATAATTTGTAACACCTTTAACCAGAATGACTAGGAAATAGGTGAAATTTGAATGGTATGGTGAGTGTGAGAGGATTTTCCAGTTGTTAAAAGAGAAATTAATGATTGCTCTTGTATTAGTACTTCCTTTTGGAGGTGAAGGATTTGTTGTGTATTGTGATGCTTTGCATCAAGGGTTAGGATGTATATTGATTCAACATGGGAAAGTAGTAGCATATGCCTCTAAGCAATTGAAGAAAAATGAAAGAAACTACCCTACCCAATACTTAGAATTAGCCACCATAGTAATTGCATTGAAGATTTAGAGACATCATCTATATGGAGCCATTTATGAAATATACACTGACCATAAGAGTATCACATATTTACCTACCTAGAGAGAGTTAAACTTGAGGCAAAGGTGATGGATGAAATTGATTAGTGATTATGATTGTACAATTCATGAACATCTAGGGAAAGTAAATGTAGTAGCCGATGCATGAAATAGAAAATCCGTAGGAAGATTAGCTATTATAGATACCCATAATGTGAATCTGATGGTAGAATTGAGAAGTATGAGGATGAAGTTGAAAACAAATTAGAGAGGAGGATTGTCAGAAAACATGATAGTGCAATCATCCATTGTAGAACGCTTTTTAGAAATGCAAGATAAGAATGAGGAGATAAAAAAGATCAAATAGGAAGTACTGAGTGGGAAACAATCAGAATTCAGAATTAGAGAAGATGGTATATTGGTATTGGGACATAAGATTTGTGTTCCCAATGATGTTGTGTTGAGAAAGGAGATATTAAGAGAAGCACATGATGCTGTATACTCAATGCACCCCGGTAATAATAAAATGTACAGGGGTTTGAAACAAAACTATTGGTGGTCAAGATTGAAGATGGATGTAGCTGATTATATTTCTAGATGTTTAGTTTGTCAGCAAGTGAAATCAGAGAATAAACATCGAAAAAGTTTACTACAACTTCTTCCTGTGCCTGAATGACCATAAGAAAATGTGAGTATGGACTTTGTTACTGGACTTTCCCATACTCAAGGAGGCCATAATGTTGTGTGAGTAATTGTAGATAGACTGTCTAAGTCTTCTCACTTTCTTTCAATTATAAATACTTAGAGTCCATAAAGGTTGGTTGAATTATAAATACTTGGAGTACCATTGAGCATAGTGTCAGATTGAGCTTACGCGATGAGTTTCTTAAGGAGTTGGGATGATTACTTACCCTTGATAGAATTTGCATATAATAATCAATTTCAAGCTAGTATTGGAATAGCACCATTTGAGGCCTTGTATGATAGGAGATGTAGAACTCCTATATGTCGGGAAAAAGTGAGAGAAACAAAAATATTTGGTCTAGAAATAATAAAATTAACAACAGAAAGGATCAAATTAATCAGAAAAAACCATAGAACAGCACAAAACACAAAAAAAAAAAAAAAAAAAGTTATGTTGATAATAGAATAAGACCTCTTGAATTCCAAGTTGATGATTGGATCCATTTAAAAATATATCCATTGAAAGGAGTGTTGAGGTTCAAGCTGAAAGAAAAGTTAAATCCAAGGTATACTGGACCATATGAGATCATTGAGAGAGTTAGACTAGTGGCTTACAGACTAGAGTTACCTCTAGAATTAAAACAATTGCATAATGTTTTCATATTTTCGTTTTGTGAAAACATTTACCTAATGAATCCCATAACATTCCATATCAATCTGTAGACCTGAGGAAGATTTAACTTTTGTGCAAGTTCCAATCAAAATTTTTTACACAAAAGAATAGGTCTTACGCAATAAGGTCATTATGCTAGTTTAAGTGTTATGTCAGAATCGAGATGTTAAGGAAATCATGTGGGAACGTGAAGTGAGCATTAGAAAACAGTATCCCCAACTTTTTCATGTAGGTAAAAAAATTTTGAGGACAAAATTTTAATATGGTGGTAGAATTGTAAGACCTATACCCTTAATGAAAGGGTAATTTAGTAACTTGTAAAGTTATGTTATAATTTAACATGCATACATTCAATTTGAAGTTGAGTTTGAAAAAAAAATTGAAACAGAAGTTGAACATATTTGAAGAAAAAGAGTTCAAAATTTTTTAAGGAAGAAAGGTCAAACTTTCAAATGCAAAAAAGAAGGAATGCGATCAACTGATGACCCAACCAATTGGCCGGTCGGCCAATTGGTAGGGGTGCTTTATGATTGGCCCGTGAGAGGCATGTGATGTGTTGGCTCAGTGAAAGGCATGAATGATGGAATAGTATATAATTGGAAGTTCTTTATTCTTATTGACTTTATACTTGAGTGTAGTGTTGTAAATTTTGTATACTTGAAAGGCTTGTAGAGACTTGGTGAATCCCTGCTTAAATTTTATTTCTTCATATTAAGAAATAGAGATATATGATTGGAGGAAACAAAATAAAACTTATATTTTAGTACTTTTAAAATTTGATGAATTATATGCTACATTTATAGTTAAAATGAAAATTTTCTCCTCTAATACAATTACTTTTAGTAATGTGTTTCTCACTTGGATTTTTAGCTCACTCTTTTATTTACTAATATTTCAGGTAGTACCAGAAGTTTTATAGCCGATTCATAAGGCTTTCGTCTACGGTATCCTCATCCTTTGAGTTTTTCGTTAGTAGTCTATTCCAGAGTTTTGTAGTGAAAAGTTTTCCCTTTATTTATGATTCCAAAGTTTTAAATTTTGACCCTCATATGTTGTAAAGGTCGTTTGTTTATGAAAATTGTGATTGTTTATCTTGTAAAATTGTATGTTTGCATATAGATCGGTTGTATCAAAGTTGAGAGGTGATGGTACCTCCTAAGGTAGGACCCACCTGAGGATAGGTAATTATAGAATCTTTTATTGTACACTCACGTACCTTCATACATAAGTGGTCATATCTAATTACTACTATCTTATGACCCATGATTAGAATCACATTTAGGTAGCATCAAAGCATGATGTTATACACAAGGCATCTATGGTGCCTTAAGTCTAAGGATCACTTATACGATTTTTTTTATATTTCTTTTTTTTTAAAACTCCTTGAACTGGAAGGGTGTTTGGCAAAAAACCCTAGCTGTTTATTACTCAATAAAATAAAGAATACAAAGAGGGTGGATAACAAGGCATGCCATACCAAGAGACAGTCTAGAGGCGACCTTTAGTTTTACCAATAAGGATGTAAAAACCTCCAAAACAATACCAAAAAATAATAATAAAATAAAAAATTATGAAGAGTAGCTAACCATTCCTGTCCAAATTAAAGGCTGGTTTACAGTCTGGAGGAAGAGAATCTGAAGAGCAATATAAGTTGGACACCATATGGGAATGGCCATGGTTAGCCAAACGATCTGCAAGATGATTACCTTCCTTGTAGATATGAGATAACGAAACTAGAGGAGGAAGAATAGCCTTTTTTCCCCTGATGCAGTAAGTAAACCACCAACTATGAGGGACTTGACTTGCCACTATATCAATCAAGACCTTGGAATCATACTCAATATGCGAGATATGAATGTGATATTATGAAGCAAGCTTCAATCCTTGTAGAAGAGAATAAGTTTCAACAAATATAATTGTATTATTCCCATAATTACTGGAAAAGGCAAGAATAACCTTCCTTGCTCCATTATGAAAAACTCTTCCACCAGTGGCAATGCTTGCTTTAAAGAACCATCGCAGGTCATGTTTGGACACCCAATTTAAGCAGGATTGCTTAAAACTAACCATAATACATGCAAGTCTTAATTACTTAAAGGCTAGACACCATCACCAACTCCAATACAAATTAAATCAAACTTTACTTAAAGTTGGAGCATCCAAACTTGCCCGCAGTTAAGCTTCACGCCATTTGAAGAAGGAGGAACCACTTAATCCAAGAATACTTCTATGAAGAAACCATACGTAGAGGCACCCGTAATGCTTGAACACAAAGCATATCCAAAAAATAAATAGAAAAAAAAAGGGAGATTATGTTCACAAAAATTCCATAATCCAATTGTGAACGTTACTAATAATACCCCAGAAGACATTATAACTGATTGAAAAATAGCTTTATTTTGACTCAGCCATAGTTTGCAGCAAATGCAACTGAAAGTTATCAATTTGATAGACCCAATCTGGTTAGAGACATTTGCACTACCAAGCCATGCAGTTGACAAACCAGACAGGGAGGTAGGATAAACTATATTCAAACGGGACCCAAAATAATTCCAAACTACATAAGTTATTGAGCTGAACATAAACAAATGATCAATGGTCTCAATACAGTGATTATCTCGACAGCAAACACATTTAGGTGGGAATGGGATGCCCAGTCTTTGAATCTTGGAATCTATAGGTAAGCTCAGATAAAATAGTTTCCACAAGAAGTAGGAGAGTTTTGTAGGAAGCCATTTATTCCAAACCTTCTTGAACCATCTGAAATCCACTGCCTTCTTATCCCTCAAAAACTTAGCTTTTATTTTTAAACTAACTTATTTTAAAAATTATCCAATCGTAAAGCATGCATTGCCTCTTTAAGCTCCGAATATAACTCCGGGATCTCTTGCTTAATATATGAATAATTCAAAACTTCTACAATGGAATGCCTTGCATAAGACGGATTAACTATCTGGGGCTACACACCATGCCACCTTGAATGCTAGAAAGTAATGTATTTCTTTACCAAAAACCCAAGTGGAGTTGACTTTGAAAACCTGAATATGAGGATACACAACACACCAACAGTGAGAGATGTAAGAGGGACAACATAATTCTGTAAAAGCATTCCCATACTTCTACTATATAAACCGAGCCCAAAAAGATTTGTTCTGTAAACACTCTAAGCCATTTTACCGTGGAGAGAGTTCGTGACTTCTTTCAAGGACTTGAGACCAAGACCTCATTCCTTTTGCACCTTACAAGCAACATGTCGACTGAAGGGTCGGCAAGTAGTGTGGATCGGTCGGCTGGTTAGTCGATTGGTGGTTTGATTATAATTGGTGATTGATCAGTTTGGGTGAACTGGACGACCGATCGATCAACTGGTGACCCAACCAATCGATCGACCGATCAGTTAGTGAGGAGCAAATCGGTCGAACGATCAGTTGGTGACTCAGTCGATCTACTAGCCGGTCAGCTGGTTCAGTTTAAGTGTTTCATTGGTAATTTTATATATAAAGGACTTTGAGAAGTTAAAAACCATTTTTCGTACATTTTGAATTTTGTTTTCTCTTTCTACAAGGCACTCTCTCTATAGAAGATTTTTTAAAACTACAAAATTCAAGGAATTCATAATCTTGTGTTGGAAATTGATTGAATCACAGAAGAATTTCAAAATTTTTTAAAAAGAAAGCTTTAGGAAGGTAAATATCAAGAATTTGATTATAAGATTTCTATTTTTAGAGTTTAATCCTTGTACTTTTCTTAAAAAGGATTTGAGTTGGATTCAAACTAAAAGAAAAAGATTTTCACCGAAACTTTGAATTTAAGTAAGATGAACATCCATACATTTTCATGAAATTAACCCAGTATGGAGTATAAATTGAGTTATGAGATAGTAAAATTGATAAATATATCTTGGTTAGGTGGTGGTGAGAAATCTGGTGAAATTGTTGTGAGGAGCACCAAATGCAAGGAGGTGATCCACGGATAGCATTAGTACTACATGGTGAGTTTGATTTACTATTAGTAAGTGAGAAGAATAATAAAAATACATAAAACTTGAAATGAAAAATATTATGAGAAAAATTGATGAATATTTATATATATGATTGATTTTACATGATGTGTTACAAGCATAAAATTAATAAATTAAAGAGAAAGATAGCCTTTAATGGTAGAGTGATTGAAAATATGAATATATGATAAGTTGATGAAATTGTATCATTGAAAGGATAAGTAAATTCTTATAACAAAGATGAGAATTGATGAAAAGAATATTTTTTAAATGATAAGTTATATTTATAGAATGAATTATTATGATGAAATAGAGATTTTATGGAAAAGAAAACGATTTGACTTATATGATGATATGCTATGATTGCTTGTATATGTTTGTTCATATACTTTGTCGGGCCACTAGTAGAGGTGTACTATGTGGTCCTAAGGAAGACCAGAACCATGGCTGGTCTAGATGTAAATATATCGATATGTGGGGAGACGTACACAAAAGCTATACCAGAGAGTGGTATGGATACCCAAAAATGGATGAAATTACTAATACTTTTGATAGTATAGATGAGATATTAAAAAGAAATGAAATGATGAGATGTGGAAGTGAGAAAAAAAGATTACGCATTCATGTTTATTTATTTTCAATTATTGAGATGTGGAAACATCAAAATGATTATATATACTGTGATGATATGAATGTGAACCTCATGATGAGGTAATTGTGATGAAGAGATGATGAAAATAATATCATAAATGACATTTATAATTAATAGAAATATATGAAATTATATAAGAAACGATATATTTGTGATAATTCAAATATATGAGAAATGATTTGAAATGAGAATATATGATTGAAAGAAGGCTTTGATGTATCTACACAAATTATGATTTAATTATGATTAGAAATATATAAATCGAGTACTTCTAGTTAATTGAAATTCATTGAGCTTGTGAACCCATACCCAAATATTTAAATAAATTTCAGGTCACGGGTAGGACAGGTAGATTCTTAACTTGAGACTCAGAGAAAGTATCTAGGTAAGTCCTCATGGTTGGCATCCTCAAACAGGAAAAAAAGAAAAGAAAGAAAGAAAAAGAAAAGAAGAAAAGAAATAAAAGAATAGACAATTATATATTTGTAAAATGTTGTACATGTTAATGCATTAGTGTAAATTTTATAACAGTGTTGTAAATAAAATAATTTTATCTCCTCTGTAAAAGAGTTGAGGCTATGTTTGAAAGTACTTTCAAATAATTAATGCAATAGTTGTTGCATATACGTCGTGCTTGGATCTGAAAAGTGACAAAACCATCTCGGGTAGAGCTCACCTAAGAGGGGTCATTACAAGTAAGCTAAGGGGTCTCCATTTTGCATAAGGACAACTCCATTTACAAAACCAGAAGCAATAGTTTCTACAACAAAATAACTAGTAACTAAAGGACTAGTGTTTAAGTCATTGCAAGTTTGAGGGAATTAAAGGCTTATTCGGTTGCATCATTCCACCCATAAGCATCATTTTTTATAAGATAAGTCAAAGGGGATGCAATAGCAACATATCCCTTTACAATTTTTTTGTTATAACCTGTGAGGGCTAAAAAGCCTATAAGTTGTTTCAAATTTGTAGGAGTTGGCCTATCCAATATAGCCTTTACCTTAGCTTTGTCAAGTTCAACCCCTTGTGCAGTGATTAAGTGTCCCAGCTTGGCAAATGAGTATTTAGACAGCTTAGCATGCAGCTCATGTTGTAGTAAGTGACTTAAGACTTGAGCTAGATGACTAATATGTTGTTCCATGGACTTGTTATAAATGAGAATATCATCAAAAAAATAGTGACAAACGTTTTAAGGAAGGAGGAGAAAATTTGGTTCATGGTAGCCTGAAAGGTTGAAGGAGCATTAGAGAGACCAAAGGGCATCATCAAGAATTCATAGTGGCCTTGGTGAGTCCTAAAAGTTGTTTTCTCTGTATCATTGTCATGCATCCTTATTTATGGTATCCTGACCTACGATAAATTTTTGTAAAGGCTCTTTGTCTATATAACTCATTTAAGAGTTCATCCAGAATAGGTATAGGGAATTTGTCCCTAATAGTCATAGAAATCAAGGCTCTACATTCAATGCATAGCCTCTAAGTTCCATCTTTATTTTTCACCAAGAAGAAAGGTGAACTGAAGGGACTTGTACTTGGTTGAATCACTTCACTAGAAACATCTCTTTAATTTGCTTTTCAATCTCATTCTTTTGGTAGTGATAATAATTATAAGGTTTGACATTTATAGGTTGGGTACCATACTATAAGAGGATCCTACAATCATTATCTCTGTGAGGGGGCAGGGAATGCACTTCATTAAAAATATTGGCATGAGTAATGAGAACTTGGGCAATGGAAGGTTCCAATAGTTTGATAGTATCTATTAAAGATGAAGCATGATTGTTTAGTGAAGCCATGATGTTTGAAGTATTTAATGACATCAACATGAAACAAGATGAAGCACTACCATCTTTTAACATTTTCTTCAATCTGGTATGTTTAACCAAAGCTGCCCCCAGTGCATTGTCATCATTCAACTTCACTGTTTTTCCTTCCCATTGAAATTCTATGGTTAACTTATAGTAGTTAGTTGTGAATGGCCCTAAGAGTTCTAACCATTGAACACCTAAAACTATATCAGCTCCATAGAGAGGAAAGATGAAGAAATATGCATATAGGGTATAACCAGGTAAGGCAACTTGAACTTGAGAACAAACACCCTTGCAATTAAGTACTTCACCATTTCCAACTTGAACTTGAAACTGATTTGATGAAGATATTTTGAGGCCAAGGAATTGATCCACTCTCTCTTGAATGAAGTTGTGAGTACTGCCTTCATCTATGAGTACTTGGAGTGAATGATCAACTACAATACCTTATAATCTCAAAGTTTTTTTTTTTTTTTTTTTTTGTGAAGAATGCCCCAAGAAGGCATGGAGGCTAATCTTAGTGCATGTAATAGGTGATGAATCATCAACAACATCATTGTCATCAAGGGTGGTCAAATCAATTGAATCACAGTCCTTACCTTCAAGAATTAGTAAGGACATTTTGCTTTTACACTTATGACCAGGATGAAACTTTTCATCACAATTGAAACAAAGTTCCTTCTCCTTTCTTTGTTAAATTTCAATGGGGGTTAACCTACGAATAGGTAATTTAGATAAACAATGAACTACTGGGATGGGTTTAGCACCCAAAAGTGCATATCGAGCAGTTGGTTTAGTAACTAGATTGAAATTCCAGTTTTTATTAGGTAATCTGAACGCATTCACTTTATCTTCTTGTAGCCTAGCTAGACTTATGGCTTCATGCAGATCATTAGGTCTATGAGATAATACCTTTCTTCTGATGTTAGGTTTTAAACCAGAAATAAAACAACTCTTTTGGAATTACGATGTCAAGCCAATGATTTTGCTAGATAACGGCTCAAATTTTGCTGGATAGTCTAAAACCTAGAGTTTGAGTAAGTTTAGCAGTGCACCTTAAGGATCATCAAATTCAAAAGGTCCGAACCTAACTTTGATAACCTCTACAAACTCTACCCATGTCCTGAGTTGTTTGTTGTGGTACACCCATTGAAACCAACTGCTAGTAACTCCATCCAAGTGAAATGAGGGCATATGAAACCTCTGAGACTTTGGAATTTGATGGAATAGGAAATAATGATTGACCTCGAATAGCCAATCTGTTGGATCTCCATATGAGTATCTGGGAAAATCAAGTTTGACATATTTGTATGGGGTCTAGTTGTGATTAGGATGTCTTTGGGTTGGGGTCTCAGATGATTTAGGTCCTTCATCACCATGAACAACCTTCTTTTTACTCTTCACAATTTGCAATCAACTGAGATAATTGCTTTTGTATTGGGATGATAATGTTGAAGAACGCATCTCATTCCTCCCTTTGAGGTACTTTAATCAACGCAACTAGTTGATCATTGGTGAGGTCCTTAGATTTGGTGGCAACAGCCATGGTTATAGCTTTTTTAAAGTGTATGATGATATAAAGAGAAAATTGAATTAGGATTATGGATCAAAGATGAAGAGGGATAGGAATAGATTGATGAGTGGTGTAGTTCCTCAATGAAAGCACCAATGTTACCTTGAATTCGAGCTCAAGGTAGGCTCCTCGGAAATGCAGAGATTGCAAGAGAGAGGAGAAGAGAGAGTTTTGATGAAACGATTTATGATACCCTTTTCATTAAATGAAGAGTTATACACTCTTCTAGGCCAGCTTATGGTTGCTACCACAAAAAAATCTAGGTAACAAACTAACGGACTTTGACTCATACGGACTTTCACTAATCAACTAAGCAACTAACCAATCATTGACAATTAGATTGATTAGGTAAATACAAGTAATTAACACTCTTATTCTAACTGCTACTAACTGTTTTAACTGCTTCCTTCGAATTTCAATCTAATGGTCAAAATCCCTGAGCCAAGTTGAAAGTTTTTTTTTTTCCTGGTGCTCCTTAATTCTGAAGCTGTTGTATCATCATCTGCAGCTGCAAACTTGAATCCTTCCTCAAATCCAGCTTCTTTTTCTTCAATTTCAGCTTCTTCTTCCTCAATTCCAGCTGATATTATATTGATGTTGTCTTTATCAAGAGTTGTTGCCTCAGTTGTTGCCTCCACTGTTTCATTCTCAGAATTTTGTGTAACAGTAACCTTGTTTGGGATATGAGAGCAGAGGGGATTGCCTTACCCTCTTCTTATTCTTTTAACATCAAACCAAAGTTAGGATAACCACCCTACATTATCTTCTGATACCTTTAAATACCCTTTTTTTTTTCCTTCTCTTCTTACTCGCAAACACATTGTTAACGAAACAGATATCTATAAACTTTTTGTATTATAGGACGGGGGGCATTTAAAATGTAATATAGATGAAAGGTTGAATAAAAAATATTATATTGAAATGATCAAATTCGCATACCTATGTTGATCAATAGCATTTATGGTAACTCTCTTTCTGTCCGGTTAACGGGAAATTGGCTGTACAATAGATGATGACAAGCTGAAGCCATTTGTTACGATAACAAGCCAGTAGACCATCGTAGATATATATCTCACTGGCTCTGCATAATGGGAAATAGTTGTCTACACCGGTGCATAATCTTATTTTGGAACAATTAAAAATTTTAAAAATAATTTTGAAAAATTTTATTAATAACATTTGTAACGTTAATATTCATCTATCAATAAAATTACTAAATAATTAATAGTAAAATTTGGTGTTTTGCACCTTATCCAAAAAAGAATTTCACTTTCTTAATCGATACCAATACTAGTACAAAACCAAAACAAGTGGAGAAACTACCAGCAAATTAAAAAATTATCTTATCTCCGATTTGTTCATTGACTAAAATGATTTTTAAATGTTTAAGTGCATCGGAGAACCTTGAACTTTGATCAAACTGCACTAAAATCTCTTTAACATTTGAATTTCGATAATCATATCTTTGTAATATTTATTTGTAGTAATGTAATCCCTAAACAAAAAAAAAATCCAATTAATTTTGAAAAAAGAACGTTTGAAAAGACAAGAAAGACAATCAAATATTCAGTTTTATTTAAAAAGCCAAAAAAAATGAAAACTGTTTGGAAATTAAATGTACAAATCATATAGCAGTATATTAAGTAATTAACATGTGCAATGATGAAATTACTCCTCCCAGTATTTCTTAACAAACTGTAGCTTCGATGTACCTGCCATCTCCATAATGGGTGCTACTGTCCAAATTCTCATTCAACGATAGGAATGTAGCTGATGATTTGCTTCTTTTTAAAAATAAAAAGAACAGCTGACGATTTGTCGTGTAACAGTGCCATGGCTGTAGATGGAGGACTATGAACTGAAAACATGGAGTAGTAATTTATTGAATGTGTCACCTGTTTCAGTTGTTTGCCTAAAGTTCTAGAAGATATTGTATTACAAAGACCTATGAGATCTTGACTGAGTGGTCAAGACTACGAGGTTTTAAATTCAATTCCCACGACATATTGATTATTTGTTCGGATATATATCTCACTAATTTAAGTTGGTTGTGGTATTATTATATGCTTGTGTAATAAGATAGTACAAATTTATATTGTAATCAAATCAGTTATTGTATTACTTATACATAACATCGCTTCAGTAAAAAAAAGGGTATTGTATTGCGAAAGTGCAGTCTAATTTGCTTCATTTTAGGACTGAAACTACATAAATTAAACTTGTAAATTCAAGAATTTTGAAACCACACCTAGAAGTGGAAGGGAAAGAGGAGATAGAGAGGAGAGGGGTGGAGGAGAGAGAGCAAAGTTATATTTTCCTTTCTCTAAAAAAATAAAACTAATGGATAATTACACTTTCATACCTAGGTTTAGGGAGTAATTACATAAACATGCATATCTAGTATTAAAAATTATTGTTTCATACCTAAAAGAAAGTTGACATCAAAGAATCTGTTAAATCCTAGCAGTGCATGAGAATTGTCGAGCTTATCCCTCTTTAATAAAGCAAATGAACGTACCCTCCATGTGTGTTCTCTCTCACCTCCCTCTTTCTTCTCCCTTCGTTACACAGACAAACCTAAATCCCAATTTTTAAACCCTAAAATCCCCAAAAAAATTTACCCGTTTTAGATAGTAATTGCATGCCCTTGAAATCGAAATCATCATGACGTACTTTTACTTAGCAACTTTGATTTCTCGAATTGTTGGAAATTTCTCGAATCATTAGCAAGTTTCATTAGTTGAACCATTTTCATCGCATTGGTGACTCGCATTGAACATATTTTCATTTAATCTCACTCGAATAACATTTTATTTCAATTTGGTTATGATTTTGAAAACCTTAACCCTTGATTTTAGTCCAATTTTTGCATTTTGTGACCATGAATAGTATAAATCCTTAATATCTTCGTTTGCTTTTACAGGTCACAATGTATGGCGAATTTAAAGTGTTCTTTTACATTGGGTATGATATAGACCTAGTGGTGAAATGTGTAGAGTCTTAAATTTTTTTAACATATTATAATTGCATGAATGTATTTTTATACTCATAAGCGCGTATAAATGAATTAATTTAATTATAGTCTATGTTAAAGTATGCATGACTCATTATAACTAAAAGAGGAAGATGTAATAATTTCAAAATAAAATGAGTAACATGGTAAAGAACCCAACTTTAATTTGCATGAATGTATTTTCATTTGTACATGTATGTTTATTCGAATTAAATTATTTTAGTTTATCTTAGAATGTGCATTAACTATTAAATAAATAAAATAAATGACATGGAATGAGTATTAATTCATTATAGCATCTTACTAATCTAGTTAGATTTCTTGGAAATGACAAAAAAAGGGAGTTAAGCTAACTATAACTCAATAGGTAGTTATTAGGGAAATTAGGTAAAATCATTTTCATTAGAGTCCTATATAAAGGTTAAGTCACTGTAAGAAACCCAAAAACAGCTGATCTCTCTCAAATTCTCTAGAATTTTCCAGCCCCATCTCATTCCTCCTATAATTTCTTCCTTTTCTTACAAAACCTAAGTTCCCTAAACTTCCAATAGGTCACTCCCGCACACCACCACACCACTTTCCCCCAAACCTCATAGGATACTTATTGCCATTTAAGAGAAGTTTCCAAGGTGGGAGGTGAGATGACACGTGCCCTAGAACGGCGTGTGGGGAGCATGCACCAGATAAAAAATTCTTCTTTGGATATTTTTGCTAGAAAGTTGAAGTATAACCCATTTCTTTCTTGTTTCATCTTAAATAAAGTTTAAGAAACTTGAAATTTGAGTTCTTTTAGATTATTTGGATTTAAATTGGTGGAGTTTTGATTTTTTTTTTAAGTTAAAGTATAGGATTTGAGGAAATTCTTGGATAAATCTTAAGAGTTAGGATATTACACTTAAATTGGGTGGTGAGTAGTGTAGGACATAGAAACTTAGGCCTAGAGAAGTATGAAAATTGTTTGAATTAAATGAACATCATGAGTTGGGAAATTTCTTAGGGACAAGTCTAGGATTTTGGGTAGAAATCTCTTAAGTTTATATTAAAAATTTGTAGAGGGTATTTAACTAAATCACTTTTACTTAGTTTTAAGTTTTGAGAATCCTAATCTTCCTCGTAAAATAACTTTGAAATATCTTAGTAAATTGTAATCTTTGTCTTCAGACATAAACTTGAAATTTGAAAGATAATGAATGATAGCAAGAGAAAGTGAACATGTTTATAACCTTGAAAAAATTATTGTCCCTAATTGATTTTGATAAGTTATCAACTAATTAGTAAGTAAGATATGGGAAGAAATTAAGGATTATGGACACATTTTAAGTCTTAGATTTATTATCTCCAAATTAATTTTTAAGTAAGTTATAACCTAATTTTTTTTAGTAAAATAAAATAAATGGTCATATACATTTTAGGCCTAACCCTTTCATTTGCGTGGTAGTGTGCAGGTACATGGCATTATAAGAATAGTGCATGGGTACATGTGCTTAACGTTCTAAATAAACTAGTGTCACATAGATGTGTAGCATAGAAAATTATGAGATTCTTGATGATTTGCGTCACATAGTAAACAATGACAAATATGTCTGATTTAATTTAAAGAAAAACTAACAGTTTGTTTGGATGCACCAATTTGACATTGGAATTAAGATTCAATACCAAATCTATTGTCTGGTAGTCTGGTTACACTATTAAACATTGGATTTGGAATTGTATTATAATTCCAAAGAACCCAATTCCAAATTTTAACCCAATACCCCTCCGAACATTTTCCCCCCGTTTCTCCTCTTCTCATTTCGACTCCCTCTGACCACCACGATTGATTGCTGATTTCTTCCAAGATCCGACTGAAATGGCGATTTTAAGATGAGCTCCTCTCTTTTTCTTCCTCTCTCATTGTACCTATGGCCATAGCACCTTCCAGTATAATAATATCCATTTTTTGACATATTTATCTTCCCTCACATTTTGCTTCACCGTTTTTTAACCAGTCAAGCTGTTTCTCTGTCAATTTTTTACTATTACTTAGGAACATAGAAAACTCTAGCTGAGTACTTCTCAAGCATAATTTTTCACTTTGATTTCAAACTTGCTTTTAGAATCAAAACTTTGAACGATGGAGAGTGGATTCAGCTCTAGTGAAGTTTGGGAGGTTTATTTATTGTTTTCAGAGTGCTAAATTTTCCTGGAATTTGAAAAGACTTTCTCCTGTAGTAGTCTTATAGTATAGTTTATATCATTGTTTTTTTTTTTTTTGAATTTTTACAGTTCCTTTTTTGATTTTATGATTTGACAAAGTTGCATAGCAAATTGTTATGAAGAAACAAATTTCGTTGACATGAATTGATAATTCTTGTTCCCTTCAATGGAAGTTTTGAGATTCAAATTATGGTTTCTTTTAGGTTTCCTGCATTTTGACAACCTTGTAACTGAGTATGTTTTGGATTGATTTCTTTTGCTTGTTAAATTTTGAATCTCTTTGTCTAGCTAAAAGACGAGAGTTTGATTCCACTTAAAATCTATGTGTTCTGCTTTTCTTTTATTGCCCCCCAATCCCCCCCCCCCCCCCCCCCCCCCCCCCCCCACAAAAAAAAAAATCAAAGAAGAAGAAATGAAAAAGGATTTTTGGATCTTGTGTATGTGTTGTTCTAATTTTAAATGCACCTTCAATTGAGTCAATGGTTGGATTATAGGTCTAAAAGAGTGGGGTTTTAATTTTTTCTTGGTTTCCAAATGTATTGTTTTCATTTTTTATAGGTCTAATTAGAGTCCTATTGCTAAAGTCTTTGCTTGGTGGGCAAAGGAAAGAAGGCTAAACATATCACCTAGAGGATTGACCTATCTTTTGATGAGGATACTGATTCATCAAGGACTAAGGAAGAAGGGGACCAAACAGATGTTCAATCTTCGCTCTCGATATGTTTTCTTGTTTTTTTCTTGGTTCCTTGTGTATAGTACTTCTCATAGGTAGTATATGCTAAACGTGGAATTAGTTCTTTCCATGATGTTATTGCTTCTGTCCTTAAGTTTGTTAGTAGTAAACGAGAGCTTGGTTTTGATAATTTTGAGGATGATTTTGATGTTCCTGTTGATGCGAGTAAGAATTCTTATCTTTGTTGTGCCTTTTGAGACTTATTTGAAGTTGATATTCTTGCTTAAACTCTTTCTTTTTACAGGTTAAACTGTTGTTGATAAGGACAATCAGGTTAAGCCCTCTAAGAAGTCAGGCAAAAGTGCCAAGGTTGTCACAGCTGCAGTTACTACCACTTTGGATACCACGGTTATAGATATTGTTGATGTAGAAACCATTGCTATAAAGGCTATTGTTATAGGGGGTTCTTTGGCAGGAAAGTATGTTGGAGAAAATGTTAGAAGCAGTCTTGCCCCCAAGGTTGGTAGTAAAGGAGTTAGCAAGATTCCCCTTCAAGATAAGACACCTACTACTGACAATCCTGGGTATGGAGACTTGTACCTTAACAACTTTTCTCCTCTGAACTTGAGTGACATATCTAAGCCTTATGATGCTGTTGAATCCTCTAAGAAGTACACGATGATCTTCGAGTCTCTATCACTTGCTTTGGTGACTATTAAGAGCCTTCCAAAGCCTTGTGATGAAGAAAAAGAGGTGCTTGGTTTGTTCATGGCTAGTGAGGAAGTAGAGACCCTAAAATGGCTTGTGAAGAAATTTGATTTTTTTAATTGTGGCTGCACCTTCACAAGGATTATCAAAGGTATAGTATTTTTTAACTTAGGTTGGCTATCTTTCAAATGGATCAAACCCTTATGAATGAGGTGATCGAGGAGTTATTGTTGGCCTAGCGTGATGTGATCAGAGATGCCCAATCCTCACATTTTGATGTGAAGTTTTTCCAAGACCCCCTTGTACGAGTAGTGCATGCCTCTTTTGGCTTTAAGGTTCCTATGGTGGTTGTCAGTGACTTGGATGAGGAGATTGCACAATTGAAGGCTCGTTTGGCTAATTTGGAGATCATGAGGCAATTGGTAGTCAGCTCAATAGGAGTTCAGGGGCAGCTCTTAATTGAGGCCAAGGATTTTGTAGGTGTGAGCGCCAATAAATTCCTTTTGACTTGATTGTTTCATAGTTAGTACAGATGGTTGTCCATGAAATTCAAATTGCTTATTAGTAGCAATGAATATTTTGTTAGAATGAATTCTTAATTTTGTATATTAACTAGGCATATCCATGCTTTGTTTTGATTACTGGTTTGTTTTATTTTGATTGATTTTTTTTTATCCTAATTGATCTATATTGATTTGATTATTGGTTAAGTTTTCTAGGTGTTTTATTGAAATAAAAAATAAACCCAGATACCGTTAATTCTTCATTTTCGGTTTGGGATTTTGCTGCAAGTTGATAGGTATTTTAAATAACTGTGCTCATCCTCTTAACAGTTTTTGAGAAGAGAAACTTATTATCATGTATTTCTATTTTTGTTGCTGAATGATTATTTCATCTTTAGTCAGGTTCAAAAATTTTATATACTAGCATTTGGAACATTTGAAGAAGCATACACAAATAATTATTATTAAATAAATTGAATTTCAAGTGAATTTCAAATTAATTTTAAATTGGATCCAAACAACAAAATTAGAATTTTAATTCTATGGAATTAAAATTTCATAGAATTAGAATTCCAAATCAATTCTGATTTCATGAAACCAAACACACCGTAAGTGTTATGTATATTTAGGTGCTATCGAGGATAATAATAATGGCAAAGAGATTGTACAAGGATAATTGTTGGGGACATCATGAGGTAAGATCACTTTACTTTTAGTAAGCGAGAAGGGTATTAGAAATCTGACAAACTAGAATATATTATGAATATGAAAAGTTTGGGGACATCATGAATATATATATATATATATATATATATATATATATATATATATATATATATACACACACACACACACTTTTATCTAATGAAGTTGTATATGTTGGAATTATATAATGTGATTGATTTCTAAAATTGTAATGGAAATTGTTGTAGAGTGGATGCATGGATATTATGTTTCCTTTATGATATGTTGTGTGATGAATTGTGAATGATGAGTAGGATCTTCGGATCCGAGAGATGTTGAGATGGGATGAGCAGATGTTGAGATGAGATGGGATGAGATGATTGACGTACACACACAGATATATATATATATGTATATATATATATGTATATATGTTATGGCTTGTTAAAAGGAACTTTGAAAAAAGATTGATTAACAGCTTATAGGTAAACCCAAATGGAAGGCATCCTCAAACATTATTTTTTTTTATTTTGAAAAAGTTGAAATTTAGAGTCATGTGAATGTAATTACTGTAAAATTTGTACAGCTTATGTAATGGCCCTAGGCTTAAGTCAAAGTGATGTTTATGTTATGTGTACCCGAGTGTGTCATATCTGTATTGATTGATTTGTGGAGTCAAAATTATATGAGATGAGTCTTACTATCATAGAGTATAATATATCCAGTAAGGGTTGGATGCTTAAAGGTGGTGATTCCATTTCGGGTAGGGTCTGCTTAGAATAGGCCGTTACATTTTTGGTATTAAAGCTTTAGGTTAAAACTCTGTAGACTATATTGATATGAGCATAGTGTTGATTATTTCTGAAAGAATCCTTTTTATATAGGGTTTGAGGATGTCCAAGATAGATCTAGAGCTCGATCTCGAGGACATAACCAAGGTAGAGGTAGAGTCCCATCCAAGAGGCATGGAAGAACCCTTTTGAGTAAGGTTGAGGAGGTCGTGATCATCCCACTAGGACCTTATGGCGAGCATGTAGATAGTGTTTTTGGTTCCACCAAAAGTACTACGAGAGATCAAGGGATTGAGAGAGTTGATCTACGAAAGTCCCTTACCCAAGTTCTGGGTAGACTGATTCAGGTTAAAGAGTTGCAACATCAGTTGAGAGAGAAAACTAGTGAGGTTTTGGATCAACCAAAATAAGTTCAGGGCAAGGGGTAGATATATCAAGGATGAATTCTAAGGTATGTTATATCTAGAGATTATATAAGTAAATTAAAGAAATAAGATAAACTTTATTGGGAAGAAATTGGAGAAATAAGAGAAAATCTATTGATAAAACTTGCGGTGATTTTCGGAGTTCCAACTCTGAGGCATTGGTTTCCATCCAGACCTTCAAGTTCAAATGTGTTAGCTCAACAGATTTTTTTGATATGGTAGGATCCTTCCTAGTTTGGGAAGAGCTTTCCTGTCTCTCGATGGTGAGATACTTCATTCTTTCGAAGTACTAAATCATGTAACTTGAAGGTTTTTCCATGGACTCGGGAGTTATAATACCTTGTCACCTTCCGGTGGAAGGCAATAAGTTTGATATGGGCTTTATCCATTAGATCAACATTCATCTTGATGGCTTTTTCATTGTTGGCTTCGTCGATGCTCTGTACCCGTAGCGATGGTAACCTTATTTCGAGTGGAATAAATGCCTTAGAGGCATACGCCAAGTAAAAATGAGTCTCTCCATTAGCATATAGTCATCTGGTAGGCCCAGAGGACATTTGGAGGTTGTTTCACCCATGTTTTATTAACATCTTCAAGTCTTTTCTTGATGCCTTATAGGAGAGATTTGTTAGTCACTTCGGCTTGCCCGTTAACCTGGGAGTAGCCTACTGAAGAGAATCGGTGCTCGATCTCGAGGTCATGGTAGAGGATTTAAACCGAGAACTATCAAACTGCTTACTTTTGTCGGTGATGAGTATCTTCGATATACCGAATTGACATACAATCGACTTCCAAATGAACTCTTGAGTCTGGTAATCGATGATGCTAGCAAGAGGCTCGGCTTCTATCCACTTGGTGAAGTAGTCAATGGCTACTATCTGATGTTTCTTCTGTCCTAAAGTTTCTTGGAAAGGACCGAAGATGTCTATTCCTCACATAGCGAAGGAAAGTGGACTAGTGATTGACGTCAGTGGATTGACCAGTTGCTTAGATACGGAGGCATACTATTGATATATCTTACAATTTTTAACCATTTATATAGCGTCGTGGAGTATTTTTAGCTAGCAGTAGCTATGTCAGAGTATCTTATTGGCCAGAGCTCGAGCTCCTAGGTGATTACCACATATGCCCTCGTGAACCTCTTAGAAGGAAAAGTTTGCGTTGGTTGGCCTGAGGCACTTCAGATAGGGAGTTGTGAGGCCCTTTTTGTATAGTTGTCCTTCGATGATAGTATACCACAAAGCACGAGAGATGATCTTCTTGACATCACTCTTTATACTATGAAGTGTTCCATCTCTCAAGTACTAGAGGATCAAGTCCATCCAGGTTTGTTATTCGGTCACAGGAATGACTAGTACTTCATAGATGTTGGGCGTATCAGGGTCTTGAGGTAGATTACTTGAGTGAAGTCGGATTGCCTGGAAGAGGTGAGCTGTGCCAAGGCATCTACCTTTGAATTCTATGCTCTGAGCATTTGAACTATTTGGAACCTTCTGAAGGTTGCAGCGAGTTCGTAGGATTTTTTGAGCTACTTAATTATTTTTGTACCTCTGGCTTCATACTCGTTGGTCATTTAATTGACCACCAGTTGTGAGTCACTGTATGCTTTTAAGGCTTCAGTAGCCAATATCTTCGCCAGTTTCATCCTTGCGAGCAATGCCTCATACTCAGCCTTGTTGTTTGAGGCCTTGAGTCCAAAACTCAAGGCATATTCTACTATAAAACCTTCAAGACTGTTGAGGATAAGTCTAGCTTTGCTGCCGACGTTGTTGAAGGATCCATTAATATACAACATCTAACTCGATGTTTGTCCACCTTCCTTGGATTTTTTCTCGGGGAATATGGTTTCCATTATGAAATCTGCTAAGGCCTGAGGTTTAATAGCCATCTGAGGTTTGTACTGGACATCGAACTCTCCGAGCTCTATAGACCATTTTACAAATCTTTCATATATGATTGGCTTGTGGAGTACTTGCCTAGAGGCTAATTCGTCTGTAGAATAACAATATGGGCCTGGAAATGACGTCGAAGTTTCTGAGTTGTGACCAGGAGGGCGTATGCCATTTTTTCGATAGGGAGATACCTTACTTCTGCATCATGTAAAACCTAACTGACATAGTAGATAAGTTTTTGCATCCCAAATTCTTCTCGAATCAGAACTAAAGCTACTACGTCTTGGCCTACTAATATGTAAAGAAAGAGCTCCTCCCAAGTGATGAGCTTAGTCTAAAGAGGTGGCAAGTTCAAGTATTCCTTCAGTTCTTTGAAGATTTCTAGCAGTCCTTGGTTCAGGTAAAATCTTTGGCTTTCCTAATAGCCTTGAAGAAAGGTAGGCACCTTTTGGCTGATTTGGACATAAATCGACTGAGTTCGGCTATACGCCCTATTAACCTTTACTCCTCTTTGATGTTCCAAGTAGGAGTCATGTAAATTGCCTTTATCTTCTCGAGAATAGCCTATATCATTCGTTGTGTGACCATGAAGCCTAGGAATTTTCTAGTGTTAACTCCGAAAGCACATTTTCTCGAGTTCAACCTCATTTGGTGGTGTTAGAGTATTCCGAATGCTTCATCTAAGTTAGACTCATAGTCCTACTCTTGACCAGTATATCTTCCACGTACACTTCCCTGTTCTTCCCAATCTTTTCTTTGAAAATCTTGTTGACCAGCCTCTGATAGGTTGCCCTACATTTTTCTACCCGAAAGGCATTACCTTGTAATAGTATAAGCCTCGGTCGGTGACAAAAGTGGTCTTGGGCTGATCTGGCTCATACATAAGGATTTGGTTGTAACCTGAATATACGTTCATGAAACTGAGTAGCTCATGTCCGGAGAGGGCATCGACCAGTTAGGCTATGCGAGGTAGAGGGAAGCAGTCTTTTAGACAGGCTTTATTCATGTCAGTGAAGTTAATATAGATCCTCTATTTGCCATTGGCCTTCTTCACCATTACTACATTAGCAACCACTTCGAGTAGTTAGCCTCTCGTACAAAGTTAGCCGCAAAGAGTTTGTCTACTTCTTTTTCCATGGCTTCTTGCCATTCTAGAGCAAAAAACTTTTCTTTTGAATAGCGGGCTTGTGTTTCGAATCCACTTTCAGTTTGAGGGCGATGACCTGGAGATTAATTCTAGGTATATCGGAAGCCGACCATGCAAATAGATCCTAATTCCTCCATAGGAAAGAGATCAATGATTTCTTGAGGTTCTCAGTGAGGTTGGACCTAATCTGTATAGTCATCGAGTCTCTTTCATTCAAGGGAACGAAGATTAGTTCTTCCATAGGTTCGCCCCATGGAGTTGTAAGTCTACAATCTCCAAAAGTAGGGCTTTGGCCTTTTTTGTCCCTTGATGGAGTTAAAGTAACGAGATTGATAAGCTTACTAGTTTCATCGGACTTCCCCCACACCTTGATTCTTGGGGAATTTTATCTTTTGATGGTAAGTGGAGACTACTGTCTTCGTCTCATTAAGTGTCGGTCTTTTGAAGATCGCGTTGTACAAGGACGGATTCTTGACCACTAGGAATGTGGTCATTATGGTAGGCTATACTACCTTCTGCAAACACTAGCATTCCCGAGAAGCCATTAGTAGAGAATATACTGGTTTGAGCTGGTCGTCTTTCAACTTCATCTTCTTGAATGCGTCATAATAGAGAATGTCTGCCGAGCTTCCGTTATCCACCAGGATTCACTTGACATTGTAGTTGGCAATGAGGGTGTGACAACTACTGCATCATAATAGGGGGTCTGTAACCCCTCCAAATTGTCTTTCGTAAAGGAGATTACCAGATATTTCTTGACCCATTTGTGAGGTTCCTTGACTGATACCACTGATCGAGCATATGATCTCCTAGTGTAGAAGGACTTCCCCTTGCCATTGGTCCCCTAAAGATCGTTTTGATGGTTCCTGTAACTATGGCTGTGTGACCTTGGTCACTTTTGGGGTGTCTATCATTTTGATCCTGTCTCTTCGGACTCGGTCTAGGGCTTCGGCGATTGCTTCGACCATGCTTCGACTGTTCGAGGGCTTGTCTATACAAACATCTGGGGCTTCGTTGGGGGCGATCTTCATGATCTTGGGATTGAAGAGGCCTAGTGTATTCCTTTAGATACCCTCTGCAGATGAGGTATTCAATCTGGTTTTTGAGAGCGTGACACTCATTAGTGTCATGTCCATGATCTCTATGGAAACAACACCACCTGGTTCGATTCTTTTTTTTCCTAGGGTAGAGTGGCTTCGGAGGCCAATGAAGAATGTCCCGATCCTGAACATGCATGATTATGTTTTTTCTAGACCATTAAGTGTAGTAAAGCTTTCAAAGAGAGTGGTAGTATTTGCTTTGGTCTCTTGATGGGGCTTTTTTGCTGAACTGTCATTCACCTCATTAATGTTCCTTTATTTTTCTCTATTCCTCTTTCTTTTTGCCTTCGAAAAGCTTGATTGTCCTCGACAATTATGTAATCTTCAGCCCAAGTAAGGATGTCGTTCATATCCTTTGGTGGGCACCTACTAAGCTTAGATCTAAAGGACCCAGACCTGAGTTCGTTCTTGAATGCCAAGGTCTGCACTATCGGATCAAGGTCTAGAATCTCCTAGGCAGCGGCATTAAACCGTGAAATATACTTTTGGAGCTTTTCTCCCTTGCGTTGAATAATACTAAAGAGACTTTCCGAAGTCTTTTAGGGTCCCTTATTGTTGAGGAAGTGTGTTGTAAAGGTACGATTGAGCTCTTTGAAAGACCCGATGCTTCTGGGCTTAGCTGTGAGTACCAGGTGCTTGTGGCCTTCTCGAGTGTCAGAGGAAAGATTAGACACATGAAGACATCAGGATGGAAATGCAACATCATGGTGGTTTTGTAGAGCTGAAGATGGTCTATGGGATTTGTGGAGCTATCGTAGGCCTTTATAATTGGCATTCGAAAATGCTGAGGGAGTGGAGCTTTAAAGATCTCTTTCTTAAAAGGCGATGCTTGAGAGCTAAGTTCATCCAAGATGTTTGTATTTGTTCCCTTGAATGCTTCTCTTATCATCTTGTCCATTTCCTCTAGTTTTCTGTCCAAGTCTGTATAATTCCTAAACATGGAGAAACCTCTGGACTTTGACTCAAGTGAGGAAACGACTAGGTGATGGAGTGGCTATGAGCCGATTGTTTGAGATTCATATGCCTCGTTGGCCGAGGGCTTTGCTGTGGTGGAGGTGGAGGCGAAGAAGGATGAACTTTCCCCTCGAGTTTAGTAGCCAGATTGGTTACCTGTTGTGTGAGTTATAGGAACTATTCTTGGGTATCTGGTGCGGCCGGGTTTGAGATAGATGGTACCTTCGGACTTCCCTAGACGTCAAGATCAATTAGATTGGAATAAGAGTGAAACTCGTGTCTAGTGTGCCATCAGATGGTTTGTTGTGGTCTTGATCTAAGGTGTTATGCTTCCGGATGCTAGGGAGTCCCAAGCCTTGTTTTTGGCTACGGTTAAGGTCTTGGGCTGTTAGGCTGACCTTATCTTTGGCAACGTTTTTAGGAGGCATTGCAACGGATGAGTTCTTTTTCTTCTGAAGATTAAGAAGTTCCCACAGAAGGCGCAAATCTGTTGATGCCGAAAATCTGCTAAGAATTCGAGTGGCAGGAATGCGGTACTTACACACACGAAACGAAGAGAAAACTTAAAAGTCATTGGAGGACCGGAGAGATTGTGCCTCCAGGGGGACTCTCTGAAGCCTAGTATGAATAGAGATTTTTTAGTAAGGGGAGAGTTGGAGAATATAAAGTTTTGTAAATAATGATTAAATGTACCTTTTGATGGTGATAGCCCCCTTATATAGTGTTTCGGAGCAGAGTCTGATTAGAAGAGTGATTGATCACTAAGAATTGCGATAATAATGAGATTTCTATTGGATTATCCATAAGCTAGATTTATTTAAATGATATTTTATCCATAAGTTAGAGCGTTATGGTTGTACTAAGACTTGGATGCAACACCCTTGTCCAAGTGTAGCTTTTTGATTGGCCAGACTACTTGGCCCTTGAGGTTCCTATTTTTTCCTTAATGGGTGCCATGTGTCATCATATCGTTGGACGGGAAACTTTGCCCACGAAATTACCGTTTTGCCCTTAGATGTTAACACGTGTCACAATGTTATTGGAGAGAGAATTTTCCCCTACATCAAATGTCGTCCATCAAATAAATACATACACACAAAATATATATTGCAATCCAAACTAACTTACCAAAATATGAATGTAGTCTATTAATTTTTAAAGTAAGTATATTTTAATAATATATAAAATATAATTATATAATAACCGATTTACCGGCTTGGGTCAGGTTAATTTTCTTAACCCGTAACCCAACTCAACCTACTGGATTAAAAAATTTCTTTACCCAAACCCAACCGAACTTTTGGAAACCCTATTATATCGGGTTAGATTGGGTTCGTGGGTCCGCCTGTTTCCTTACTCACCCCTACTAAAAACTGTTCTCTTTTGCTTGAAATCAAAATATTCCAAAATATTGTTCCCAAAAACATTCTCGTTATTGATAATGGTTTTTTTTTTTTTTTTGCTTATTGTTTAGTATAATTTATGTTTCTGAAATTTATTTTTATATTTGTAGTTATTCATTAACACATTTTGAGACAATATTTTTTTTATCTTCTTTTATTGAAAACATATCTGACAGTAATGGTTTAGAGAAAATAAAAATATAGCCAATAAAAAGCTATTAGAAACGGGGTGTTTTAAAAATAACTTTTGAAAAACTTTTGGAAGGTTACTATTGTGTTTAGTTATATGGACTTGAAATTTGAAATTGGAATTGATATGGAATTAATGTATTTTTCAACCATTTTTATGTTAAAAAAAATATGATTCCACCTCAATTCTAATTTCAAATCTCAATTTCATACTACCAAATGCAACATAATAATTTTTTTTATCATTTGAATTGTTTTTGAATGGAGTGTTTGTAGATGTCAAATAACCTTGAACAGAAAAGGATTGAAACTTATGATTTTGAACCCCTTTATTTTTTAAACATGTTGTCTGGATTGAAAGAGAATAATATAGAATTCTTTACATGTGTTGATGTCGTGATACAATAAGAAACTATAGTAAAATAATTGGAATTTTATCACAAAAAAGACTCCATGTTAAAGTTTGAGAGTTTCATACTATACTAGCTATCATGAGACGTGTTTCACGTGATAAATATTATGCATGGTGAATTTTATTAATTTTTAGATGTAATTAAATAATAATAATAATATACTTTAATTTTGATTAAAACAAAATCAATATGATCATCAAAATTTATTGTATTGATATTGTTTTAATGTGAACAAAATTTAATATGTCAATAAATTTATTATTATAGTAAAAAAATGATAAAATATATAAGTAGATAAAAAATATTATCAATCTTATCTTTATTATTTTATTTTTTCTAATTTAGCAAGTTTTTTTTTTTTTTTTTTTTTTTTTTTTTTTTTTTTGTTGCAGAAAACTTGTTCATTAGTAATAACTTTTCTTTGGTAAATATTTGTTTATATATAGTCTTCAAACTTAATATACTAAGAACCATTAATATTATAGGAGTTTATACAAAGTTCAATATATTAATGAATATTTTAATGCACTAAAAATTAAATATATTTATTTCGACAATTATTAATTTTTTTAATTAATGGATTTAGTTACAAAGTAATAAAAATTTTATAAAAAAATTGTTCACATTTAGTATTTTTTAACTTTTGCAAATGACTTGCTTAGATAAAGTTAAAGTAAAACCTGATTATATCAAGAAAAGAAAATATAATTTAATGAATTTAATTACATAATAATTTATTGCTTGTGGAATGCTTGTTTATATAAAGTAATTTTCAATTATCTGTAAAATAATTTCTTAAATAGATAATCCTAGAGAATTCGATGAGGAACTTTTTTTTTTCAATTTAAAAACAATTATAATGTAAAAATATTTTTGTCCAGCTAATGATTCACACCCTATTTTTACTTTTTATATAGGTTTGACATAAATCTAGTTGAAAATTGATATGATCGTTGCCTTAATTTGTGTAACGATCCATCCGAAATGGGACCTATCCGAGACGAAAATCATTACCTTTAAGCACCAAGCACCTAACTTGCAATGCAACGTACGCAAGACACCACCATGGCATCAATGCAACCACAATACATCAAGTATATCTACATAATCATAACATGCATCCAACTCATAATAGCTCACATAAGTTACACAACACAAGGCAATTTAAGTTACATAACCAAGAACATATATATATATATATATATATATATATATATATATATATATATATATATATAGACACACACACACACACACAATAATCCCAAAATGATCACTAAGTACTAGACTCCAAATAAAAAAGTTGAGGACTCCATCCGCGTGGTTCTACCTAAGAAAACACCAACTTACAAGCTTTTCTCTAGAGCTTACTCCAAAATTCATGCTAATCACCTAGAAAATTTTGGGGAGGGGGAGAGGTGAGCTATAAAGCCCAGTGAAATTAACTTGCACAAAGAAATCGATTTTTAAGGTTTCATTTACCAAACCTTATTACATATCAAATGTATAAATTGTATACGTTACTAGATAGTTACACATACTTAGTAGGTTAATCCCACACTTCCTCATTCTAATTACACTAGGAAAACAACCATCATACTAGGTACAAGTGCACAACACAATTTCCACACAATGCACATTCATAAGCATTCAATCATTCACAATCTATTCTCAATCATCGCAACATCACAATCAGTCTTAATGCACATGTTCTCATCACATTACGAAAACAATCATCATATGCAATGCACGTACACAAGCACATTTTTTTGTAATCTTAGTTCATCTTAATCATTACAATGGGGATTTTTCCCCACGTACGAGTATGTTAAGCCTTCACATATAGGAACCTGTGGGGAATTCCACCGCCCTCGGACCCGAAGTTCTTACAATTAAGAAAACAAAAAAAAAATTGTAAATTTACCAAATTATTTTAACTTCTCAAGCAACTTCCATGGTCCAACACTAGCCCTCGAACCACTCATGGTCCTACCTTCCCTCAGACCACTCACGGTCCTACACGCCATCGGACCACTCACAGTCCTAGCTTACCTCACACCTAAAGGCCCTAAAATTATTATCTTTGAATTTAGTCTGAAATACACACATTCATTACAAATGTTAAGCAGAAAGTAAGTACAATTTCCGCACATCACATGAGGATATATACGTCATAATCACACCAACTAACATATTTTCAATCCTATCCATCCATTTCATTTTAGCATATTTCTAGATATGTCATTATTCACTCTATACCTACTCAAATTTTCAATTTACTTATAAGGTAATATAAACTTACTTTGCTACAAGACCAAACAAATTAGCCTTGAGTTATCGCTTTACCTTTTATGTTTTCCTCACTGACACCTAGATACATATAACACTTAGTTCCACCACAATCAACTTGCATGCAGACTATGCAATATCATATGATACTCAAATGCTTATAATGATAATGCACACATATTGTGCACCATGATATGACTTCGTGCACTACTTCATGGCACCACACGCACACGCACACGCACTCGCACACACACCATACACTATCACACAACACCGCACACACATCTTACACTTCACCACGATGATAAATTATCTAGCATGTCATGGGCGTATACACATCGTGCACCATTATAAAAATACAAGATCTTTCCTAGAAAGTGTATGACCCAATATTCTTAATTAATAATTAATTTATAGATAATTTTAAGAAAGGGATTAGAGACAAACATTTTCAAAACCATAAGATATGTTCAATTTTCCTCAATTACTTTTTGTTTCTTTCCTAAAACTCAAGTTTATGCCTAATGTAAAAATTTTGTTTTGCTAAAATATTTTCAAAATTTATTCTTCGTTCTTTCATGAATCAGCACTTTATTGTAACAATATAAACACTTTTAAGAATCTTAGCCACCTCTATAATATTATAATATTCAGTTGGGTTGCTAATTAGACTTTACAACTCTTTAAAAAATCATGTACATAAAATTCTTTCATTTAATTACCTTAACCATCCATTCAAACATAATTCCCTCTAAATATTAGGATATTCATAATTTAGGAACTAAAAATGCCATGATTTTTCTCTATATTTGTTTAGTATAAAGTCATAACTATCAAGGATAAATTTTCTTATTCACTAAAACGTTAAACAGTTCCTTTTTTAACCCAATTATATGAATGGATTATGTCAACTAAATATTATATATATATATATATATCCCAAATAATTTTCTAAAAAATGGTTGTTGTTGCTTCATTGAATTTACATCAATCTCATTTACAATGACTTTATTTTTTAATTAAATTTCCATGTTCCATTCACATAAATCTTGTAATGGTAATCCCACTCAACATTGATATAGTCCCTATAAGATCATCAAAATCTGATACATTAAAGAATTTTTTCAACTCCTTAATAATAATAATGTCAATTCCTTCATTTGTCAACCTCATACTATTCTTACTTTAATTCGTATGCTTTTCTCAATAGATCTAAATCTATTAAACACTCATAATACTATAACCTCAACCTCTTCTTACTTGTATCACTCATTACTAGTATATTTAATTCTTGAATTATAAATTTTAATTAGACTAACATCAGGTCATGACCTTAGTTTGTACTTCCAGTTTAACGAGTAACAATTGCTCTTAAGTAATAAATTTCATCATTTCATTCATTAAAATGCTACTATTACTAGACACACCACAACCTCAAAGAGCTTACTTTATTTATTAACCATAAGGGCCCCCACTTGTCACTAAATCAAACACAGGATACCTCTCTGTTGACCCTCATCTAAATTTTAATGATGACAAAACACAAATTGTACTAACAATACTATCTAAGTGTAATAAGCGATAAAAACATACAGCCAGAAATCAAGGTGCAAGAACTCAACTCGAATCAAACTCCAAGTCAAGACAGAAGATCTAGTATAGGTATAAGGTATTGAAATAAGTTGTAAATCTCACTTGTTCAGGTAACTAGCTTGTCTTATGGCTCTTTTTGAAAAAGTATTTTAACAAAATTATTCATTCAAACGTTTATAAGTCAAAAATATTTCAAAGAATAAAAAACTGGTTTGAAGGGCAACCTAGTCGACTGGGTACTTATACCAGAAGACTGGTGTTTTGGATGGTGTGTCCCCAGTCGATTTGTGTTTTGGGCAGACTGTCCCAGTCGACTGGTACTCTTCAAAACCTTAAAGGCGAGACTTTTCACCAGACCCAGTCGACTGGTAATTCAAAAAAATATGATCGTTGAGACATGAGACTTCAGCACAAAATGCACCAAAACATTCCAAGTCAGTAAAAAAATGGCCATATCAATACAAGGCTATATAAACCCACTCTATTGAGCATTTTCAAAAGAAGAGATTACACATTCAATTAAGTTTTTGCGCATTGATACACAAAAGCTTTGAAATATTTATTGTTGAGCTATTCTTCAAGCTTTACCTTGAAAAAGAGATATTATTTAGTTGTATAAGCTTTCATTACTGTCTCTCTACCATTTACTTTACAACAACTCATTTATTATAAAGGGATTAGCTTCCGAAAGGAAGATATTAGCTTCCGAGAGGAAGGGATTTGCTTCCAAGAGGAAGAGACTGATTGTAAGGTTTGTGCAACACCCGCGAAGTTGCACGACTAAGTTTCTTAGTGGATTACTTCAAGGAGGTTCCTTGAAGAGAGTGGACGTAGGGTCGGAAAGAATCCAATATTGCCGAACCACTATAAACTGAGTTTGCATCTTATATTCCTTAAACTCGTTTGTTTACAACACATTACTTGTTTAAATGCTTGTGGTCTTACCTGTTTTTATAAACTTGTGATTAATTAAAGAAAGTTTTTATAAACCTAATTCACCCCCCTCTTGGGTTGAAACCTCAGTCTACAATTGGTATCAGAGCCTCGTTCTCAATTTTAGGCTTAATATCCTTGAGTTGGTTCGATGGAAGCAAATAGCTATTATAAGGGACATTCCTACACTAGGCCTCCCTTGTTCAATGGCTCCAACTATAATTATTGGAAAAACAGGATGAAAATCTTTGTCGAAGGATAAGATTATAATCTATGGAGAGTCATTGAGGAATGACCTAAAATTTCTTCAAAGGAAATAACTATTGGAGAAATCAATCATACAATGCCTAAACTAAAAGCTGAGTTCAATGATGAGGATTATAGAATGATGTCTCTCAATAGTAGAGCCACAAGTATTTTAAATTATGCTTTAGATATATCTGAATATAATAAAATTTTCGCATGTGTTTCGGCTAATGAGATTTGGGATAAACTGCAAGTTACATTTGAAGGAACTAGTGAAGTTAAAAAATCAAAAATCAATATGCTAGTATCCGAATATGAATCTTTTAGAATGTATCCTAATGAAACAATTTCTCAAATGCACTCACGTTTCACAACTATTGTTAATGGTTTGAAGCTTCTTAGTAGGAACATTGAGGAGTTTGAACTAACAATAAAAATCTTAAGATCTTTGCCACCCGCTTGGAAAGCAAAGAAGACGGCCATCACGGAGGCCAAAGATCTCTACAAACTTGATGTTGAAATGCTTCTCAGATCACTATTGACATATAAGATGGAAGAAATGAATCCCATTGTCAATGATGATAAGAAGAAGAAAATGGTGATTGCTCTCAAAGCCTCTACATGCTACAGAAAAGAGTAAACAGAAGAAGAAGCGGAGAGCAGTGAAAAAGATGGTGAGATGCCTTTAATCACAAAATGGTTTCACAGATTCTTGAAGAAAAGCAAGAAACCTTACACAAAGGATCCCACTTCAAAAAAGGAACCACTTGTGTGTTATGGATGCAAAAAGCCCGGTCACATCAAGGTCGATTGTACGGTTACAAGCAAACCATACAGGAGCATCAAGAAGAAAGCTATGATTACAACCACTTGAAGTGATGACGAAGAAGAAGGCTCCTCGGATAAAGAAATCGGATACGAGGAAACTGCCAACCTATGTCTTATCGCAATCGATGATGAAAATGAGGTATTATCTTCTCCTTCTTTAAAAAATAATATTGTTAGTAGTAGTGAAGAACTGATAGAAGTCATAAATAAAATGCATAAAGAATTGAAGAAATTCGATTCTAGGAACTCTACTCTTAAGAAAGAGGTGTAATCTCTTTCTAAAGAGATGATAAGTCTAAAAGAAGAAAAAGATAAATTATCTTCATTGCTTTACGATTCTTCTCAAGATTTTCTTAAAGATGAAAATGAAAACTTAAAGAAGAAGATATTAGAATTGAATGACATAATATCTAGACTCATGCTTGGAAAAGAAAAGCTTGATAAAGTGCTATCTTGCCAAATATTAAGTGGAGGAAAATCCGGGTTAGGATATTCTCCATTAGGCAAACAAAAATCAAAAGAGAGCTTATTCATGAAAGCATCATGTGTGAATGAAGCCTCTACTTCAAATATCACTAGCAAGGTCAAAAGTTTACCCTCATTGAATGCTAGCAAGTTTAGAAATGCTAATTCTAATACATATACAAGAATGAAACATCCTAGAAATACTCATGCTTATATGTATGCTCATTCAAAAAATGCTTATGCACATTCTAGGAGTAACCATCATATGCATCTTAGAAATAATATGTCTACTCAAGACTTGCACACTGCACATGCATATCCTAGGAATTATCATCATGGTTATCCTAGAAATAATATGCATATTCATAATAATGCAAGTATGTTTTCAATAAATCATTATCACACATTTCCTAGAAATAATATGTATATTCCTCATATTAGTAACATGTATCCTAGGAATACTTATCCTAAGAATTATAGACATGCACAACTAAGTCATCCTAGAAATTTCAATAACTATTATCCTACAATTATGCATTATCAACATGTCTATAGATCACCATATGCTGTTAAGAAAGTATGGGTCCCAAAAGGAACCATATTTTCAAGGACTAACCCCAAAGGACCCAAGAAATTTTGGGTACTTAAAAATGCAATTGTGTATCCTTGTGTTATGTAGATGTGTCTCCACACCAAAGAAAAAGGTAACTGTTGGTACCTTGATAACGGATGCTCAAAACACATGACCGGTGAAAAAAGTGTATTCAAGGAGCTAACTCTAAGGGATTGCGGACTTGTCATCATTGGAGACAACACAAAAATAAAGATCATCAGACATGAAAAAGTTGGTAATGATTTCTAAACCATAGATAATGTATTGCTAGTACAAGGCCTTAAGCCAAATTTACTCAGTATTAGTCAACTATGTGACAAAGGCAACAAATTCATATTTGAAACTTCCTATTGTCTAGCTATAGACATCAAGAGTAACAAGATCAAGTTTGTTGTCCATAGACATGAAAATTTCTATATAGTTGATTTAAAATCCTTGCCTTCCGAAAATGAAAAATATTTTCCCGCATTTAACGAAAATTCATGGCCAGCATAGAAGGCTTGGTCATGTGAACATAAATTTGCTTAAAATCATTTCAAGAAAAGATTTAGTCATTGGACTTCCCAAAATCAAATTTGAAAAGGATAAAGTATGTGATGCTTGACAAATGGGAAAACAAACTAGAATTTCCTTTAAATCAAAAAATATAGTGTCAACTACTAGACCATTGGAACTCTTGCATATGGACTTATTTGGTCCAATAAGTGCCATTAGTCTAGGTGGCCATCAATATGCTCTTGTTATTGTTGATTACTATTCAAGATATACCTTTGTTATCTTTATTGCTTACAAGGATGAAGCTTTCAAAGGATTTGAAAACTTTTGCAAAAAGGTTCAAAATGAAAAAGGAATTTGTATTTCAAGCATTAGAAGTGATCATGGAAAAGAATTTGAAAACCAAAGTTTTTCAAAATTTTGTGATGAAAATGGAATTGATCACAACTTTTCAGCTTCTAAAACTCCTCAACAAAATGGAGTTGTTGAAATGAAAAATAGAGCTCTAGAAGAATTTGCAAGAACAATGCTTTGTGAAAATAGCTTACCAAAATACTTTTGGGCTGAAGCAGTAAACACTTCTTGCTATATCTTGAATAAAATTTTAATAAGGCCTATGCTTGATAAAACTCCGTATGAACTATGGAAAGGTAGAAAGCCTAATATCTCCTATTTTCGTAC
This sequence comes from Bretschneidera sinensis, assembly GCA_023935145.1. NCBI lineage: Eukaryota > Viridiplantae > Streptophyta > Magnoliopsida > Brassicales > Akaniaceae > Bretschneidera > Bretschneidera sinensis. The sequence goes on from CM043697.1 coordinate 78,947,176, forward strand.
AGTTGGTTGTAAATGCTTCATCCTAATAACAAAAAAACTAACTTGGGTAAATTTGACTCTAAGACCGATGAAGGGATATTTTTAGGATATTCAACCTCTAGTAAGGCTTATAGAGTCTTCAACAAGAGAACTCTAGTGGTAGAAGAATCCGTACATGTAACTCTTGATGAGTCTAACCCAATTAGTAGTAGAGAAGTTTCTTTTAATGATGATACAGATTTCATTCCAAGAACAGAGGTACCTACTCCCATTGTTGACCCAAAGGAGAGCTCATCTCAAAAAAATCAAGAGATGGAAACTCTCAAATTGGACCAACCATCTACAAGTCAACAAGAAGATAGTCTTTCCAAAGATTGGAGGTATGTGAATTATCATCCAATCGATCAAGTGATTGGTGATCCTTCACAAGGGGTAAGAACTCGTTCCTCAATTAGAAATATTTGCAAGTATGTAGCTTATTTGTGTCAAATAGAACCTAAGACATTTATAGAAGCCGAAAAGGATAATGATTAGATAATTGCCATGCAAGAAGAAATAAATCAATTTGAAAGAAACAGTGTATGGAATCTAGTTCCTAGACCTAAGAATCATACAATAATAGGAACCAAATGGGTATTTAGAAATAAAATAGATGAAAATGGAATAGTAACTAGGAACAAGGCTAGACTAGTTGTTAAGGGATATAATCAAGAAGAAGGAATAGACTTTGATGAGACCTATGCTCCCGTAGCTATATTAGAAGCTATTCGAATATTATTAGCCTTTGCATGCTTTAACAAATTTAAGTTATTTCAAATGGATGTAAAAAGTGCCTTTTTAAATGACTTTATAGAATAAGAGGTATATGTTGAGCAATCTCTTGGATTTGAGAATCTTAGTCTTCCAAATCATGTCTGCAAGCTTTCTAAAGCTCTATATGGGTTGAAGCAAGCTCCAAGAGCATGGTATGAAAGACTAAGTAAATTTTTTATTAACAATAATTTTATAAGAGGTAAAGTAGACACAACCCTCTTAATAAAAACTCATATAAATGACACTCTACTAGTCCAAATATATGTTGATGATATTATATTTGGTGCTACTAATGAATCTATGTGTAAAGAGTTTGCTAAGTGCATGTAAGGTGAATTTGGATGGAGCATGATGGGAGAACTCACCTACTTCCTTGGACTTCAAATCAAACAATTGAATGGAGGCATCTTCATTAATCAATCAAAATATACTAAGGACCTACTAAAGAGGTTCGGGGTGAAAAGTTCAAAGCCACTTGGTACACCCATGAGCACCTCAACAAAACTTGATCTTGATGAAGGAGGTAAATGTGTATATACTAAATATTACATAAGCATGATAGGAGCATTACTTTATTTGACTGCAAGTATACCTGATATAATGTTTAATGTATGTATGTGTGCTAGATTTCAGGCTAATCCTAAGGAATCACATGTAGTTGCAGTAAAAAGGATCCTTAGATATCTACAAGGAACTTAAACCCTAGGATTATGGTACTCTAGAGATTCATCTTTTGAGCTTGTAGGATATTTAGATGTTGATTTTGCAGGGTGTAGATTAGATAGAAAAAGCACAAATGGAACATGCCAATTCTTAGGTGCAATGTTAACCTTTTGGTTTTCCAAGAAACAAAACTCCGTTGCACTATCAACCGTCGAGGCGGAATATGTAGCAGGTGGAAGTTGTTGTGCCCAAGTGTTGTGGATGAAACAACAACTAGAAGACTATGGCATGAACTTTAAAAGTATCCCAATACACTGTGATAATAGTAGTGCTATCAACCTAACCAAGAACTCTATTCAGCACTTTAGAACTAAACACATAGAAATTAGACATCATTTCTTGAGAGACCATGCTAAAAAATGTGATATAAGACTAGAATTCATACCTTCAGAAGATCAAATAGTTGACATTCTTACAAAACCTCTAAGTGAAGCAAGTTTTTGCAAAATTAGATTGTCAATGGGATTGTTAGATTATGATAAACTGTATGTTTGATTGTTTCATCATTCATCATTTTGCATATTTGACATCTAGTAAAAGAGTATTAAACCTTATTTAATATCTCTCTCACTCAAGATGGCATAGATAAACAAATTTTGTGCTAAGACTGAAGACTAAAAATTTTCTTAAGGGTCCAGTTGACTAGTAAGTTTATCCTAGTTGACTGGTAAGTCTCTACCTAATCTTTCAGTCGACTGGTAAGTCTATACCAGTCGACTAGTAATCAAAAACCTTGTTTGGAGCCATTTTTGAAATTCAGTTAACCACCCAGTCGACTGGTATCCCAACCCAATCGAGTTGTATATGAAACTTTTCAAATCTGCAAAGGACCCAGTCGATTGATACCCTAACTCCAATTGACTGGTATCGCGATTCTATAAATAGTTTTTTCGTTTTTCTTAGATTTTCACACAATTTTTAAAACCCTAAGCTTTCTCTCTCTAAAAAATTTCGACCTTTTGATCAAAAAATCCTCAAAACACTTCATACACACCTCGATATACTCATCCACACCATCAATTTCAACTTTCTACGGTTGAAATCTCTAATTTCCACCCAAATCTTTTTTTTCTCCCAAAAACTTTTATCTTCCAAAATGACCGATTGAATCCGTATTAAAACCATCGTTAGGGGACCTCATGCACCTACTAGGCCAAGGTCCACCAAATCTATGGCTCCGGATTCTAGAGGGAAGGGTGTAGTGGGCTTCTGTAGCAAGAAAGTGAGGACAGAGCTCGACGACTCCTTGTTCTCCAGCCCGGTTGCAAAAGAGAGGTATACATCCATTATCCGCCATAAAAAGATCATGACGGGTAGATTCGTCGACTTCGAATCTATTCGTCATGGTAATTTTCATGTATCACCTAATTTTGATGCCATTCACTTGACCTCACTAGTCAAGATACATCAAAAATTTTACCCGAGACTGATTCACCAGTTCTATGCGAACTTGGTGAAACCCAATCCACTGGCTCTGAGATTCAGAACCAGTGTTATGGGTGTGGAGTTTGAGGTCAACACTGACCTCTTGATAAGTATCCTGAGGATTCCTGTGGGAGGGAAACAATGGAGTCTAGACGGATGGTCAGATAATTTCAATTACGATGAGGTATGTCGGATAGTTAGGGGTGACCCTAACTATGCGTTTCGACCCACTACATTTCACACATGTAGTGATATGCCCCTTGACTCGAAATTGTTCAACTTCATTGTGAGTTGGATGATTCATCCAAGACTCGGGAGTCGGGGCTATCTATCTAAGATAGATGTTGTATTGATTTGGTGCCTTAAAACTGGACACCATTTCAATATCTACCCCTGCTGCTCGCCAACATGATAAACGGCGAAGCGAGCGACTCGGATGCTTTCCCTACGGGATGCTCATCACACTTATCCTCCATCACTTCCGGGTGCCTCTTCCTGCCTCCAAGGCTCAGGATATCAGCCTCAAGGACATCATCAATGTTTCTTCGCTGAAGAAGATGGGATGCATAATCCGAGATGGCATGATTTATTCAAAGGCTGGGAAGAACATTCGGATAGGAGAGGACGAGAGCAGTGATGATGAGGACGAGGGCCCAAATACTACTGCTATTGCTATGGATACGGATGACCGAGCACCTCCTATAGGTGACTCGAGTGTTGGTCCAGCTAGATATGGCGGTCTTCTTCAGGCCATCATGAGCCTCCAGCTGACCATACAGTCCAGCTTCTAGAGCTTGAGCTCTACAGTTGACGCAATGCATCATGACCTCTGCTCTCTTCGAGATGATTAGAGCTGCACCGTGAGTATACTGAGGGCTCTCTAGCTGAGCTTCAGGATCTCGTTCATGACAGCTCTGACTCACCCACTCCTTGAGTCACTTTCTATCTTCATTTTGATGTATATATAGATGTAGTTTTCAGTTGTTCTTAGCACGGACATCATTTCATCGTTTATTATATTTTGTCTTTAAGTTTCGGCTCTCCGAACCCTGTGATGTATATGATTATGTTTTATGCTTAAACTTGTTTCATATACTTGCCTTACATTTACGCAATATGTTTATTTGCTTTAAATCCTTATGTATTCGGATTAATGCTTTAAGTTGTTTATGCGTATATGGAAACTTCCGGTTCTTCTCGGGAAGTCTTCCCAACTCCGAATGATGCCAAATTTTTGCATAAAAGTTTGGTGTGCATGCTCTTCATGTCTATGGTCTCTATATAGCTTATTTTTTTGGTTTAATATCCCCTTTTTTGCTGTTGTCAAAACGGGAGAGAAATACGAGAAAATGAGAAAACTAAACTGTAAATTCAAATAGTGCATAGATTTAGGGGGAGGATTGCTCCAAATGACTTATTGTATGATTCTATATATTGAGTTGATTGGTTGGGTTGCATATAAACTACTCTTGAACTTGTTACAGGTTGGTTTTATCCTAAAAACAGAGGAAACTCTGCCCGATTTTTTTAAAAATATCCAACACTTAGTTTTTAAAACTGTTTTCTCTCATTAGTTTTGTCATCATAAAAAAGGGGGAGATTGTTGACCCTCATCTAAATATTAATGATGACAAAACACAACTTAAATTGTACTAACAGTGCTATCTAAGTGTATTAAGTGATAAAAGCATACAGCTAGAAATCAAGGTGCAAGAACTCAACCCGAATCAAACGTCAAGTCAAGACAAAAGATCTAGTATAGGTATAAGGTATTGAAACAAGTTGTAAATCTCACTTGTTCGAGTAACTAGCTTGTCTTATGGCTCCTTTTGAAAAAGTATTTTAACAAAACTATTCATTCAAACATTTATAAGTCAAAAACATTTCAAAGAATGAAAAATTAGGTTGAAAGGCAACCTAGTCGACTAGGTACTTATACCAGAAGACTGGTGTTTTGGACAGTGTATCCCCAATTGACTGGTGTTTTAGACAGACTATCCCCAGTCGACTGGTAAGAACAACCCAGTCGATTGGTACTCTTCAAAACCTTAAAGGTGAGACTTTTCACCTGACCCAATCGATTGGTACTAAGACCCAGTCGACTGGTAACTCAAAAAAATATGACCGTTGAGATGCGAGACTTCAGTACAAAATGCACCAAAACATTCCAAGTCAGTAAAAAAACAACCATATCAATACAAGGCTATATAAACCCACTCTATTGAGCATTTTCAAAAGAAGAGATTACACATTCAATCAACTTGCGATTAATTAGAGAAAGTTTTTATAAACCCAATTCACCCCCTTCTTGGGTTGAAACCTCAGTCTACACTCTCCAACTCTTACTTCTAAACTTCAAGTTTATCTGAAACATTTAAATCTTGCTTTATCCTTTCATCTAATTCTCTAAACTATAAAATAAATTTCCTAGTTTGAATCCCTTCGAAATACTTAATTGATACTAAATATAATATTTCTTTCTAACCCTTACACCACAAAGTTTTCTTTTCTATTTCTCCAAAGCACTTAGAGTTTCGGTCCAGTATTCACATTTTTTTTGTATTTTTAATGTAAATATCTTAAACCCATTTGGTAATAATTGTCATGATTAATTCTTTTAGGTACCTATTCAAGTAAAATTTCATTATCCTCTTTACATCAGAACTTGATTTCCCAAAAAAAAAATCCACCCACACAACCATAACCAAGCTACTTTGATCTCAAATTTTATTTTATTTTTTCATCCAAAATATCATAATTTAATTAACTAAGACTATATACCCTCAAACCTACTAAAGCTCACTAAATTCTTACAACCCTGCTAGTATCAATTAACCACCTTTTAAGTGAAATCAATCAACTATCAGTCCAAGGCTACTTATTTATCTAACTTTTATTTATAAGCCTACTTATCACTAAGTCAACTAGACTTATTATTCTTTAGTGACAACTAAAATCATTTAATCATTTAGGTTTTCCAATAAATTCTTAGAATTTTCCTCTCCATTACACTTATCTCCAAGTAATCTCGTGATTAAAGCTTCAAACAACATTAAATTTATTAATTCTTCAGCCTATTGAAAATTATTTATTTATTTACTATCTAATACAAAAATAATCCTTACCAAATACATAATCCTTCCTTAATTTACTTCTATACTCCAAATGAAAAAAAATCCCCAAAGAATTATATTTGATTGCTACTGTACCTTCTATTAACTTTTCAACTACAAAATTATTTGAGCATGCACTAGATTGATCAATGAACATAACAAATGAATAGATATAACAAGTGAGTAGTTCTTGGATCAATAATACTCTAGCATCTCTACCAAGGATAAATACCATACTTACAATGATAGCTGGCATAGTTTGAACATCTTGTTGTGTAGGAGCATGAACATGAACCTGACTGTTTTCCACTTCTAAAACTCTTAGTTTTACTACTTTGTCTCTATTCATCTCTCTCTGAACGATCAATAGTGGCAGAAATGCGAATTCGTGTAGACTTCAATGGGAAATTGGGAATCTTATGTCCATTCTGACGACAAATAAAACAAATTGGCCCTTGCACCACACTACAATCCCTTGCGAGGTGTTAGGTCAAACCATATTGATAACAAACCTCAGTAGGGTAATCAAGAGATAGATATTCTCAATAAAAGATTAACTTTATTTTTTCATCAACATTTATTTTAATAAGGACTCTAAGCTCCCTCTACTTAAATAAAAACCGAGGAAAAGGCCCATAGCTCTTCCTCCTCAGACTTCTCTTGAGTTTCTGAAAATTAAACTGAAAAGCTAAGTCATCACACATGAATAAGAAAAAAAAGATGCACTTCATTCAACTTCAATTTTTTAGATAAAAAAGGCACTAACGTCCTTACACGATAAAAAAAATAAAATAAAATAACAATGGCCCTAAGACGCGGCCTTATGAGCCTGGTTCTGGCCCTTCTCTCTATCCTCCTCAGTCTTAGTAATGTTTTTCACGACCATGGCCTCATCATTAGATGAAGAGAGCTTGAGCATGGAAAATTCCTGCTCTCGCTAGGCCTCTGTGACCTTCTTTTTAGCCTCCTCAAAGCCACTAAGGTAAAAGTCCCTTAATGCGTCATCGACAACCTTCTTAAAGTCCTTAGACTTCTTGAATTCCTTCAAGGCCTTCTCCACGGCATCTTTCACAACAACCTTTTTTTTCAGCTACAAACCTCACCGCCTCACCCCGGGTCGTGTCCCTCTCGGTCTTGACCTCCCGCAGTTCACCTATTACTATGGCTTTGGCCTTCTCCAGACTCTTAATCTAGATCACACTCTTCACAGAGGACTCCCGTAAAATCTTGATAAGGTTGTGGCTCTCCTCTAGCCTCTTATCAAGGTCCAGATAATGTCAAGACAGCACACCTGAAACTAAACTCACCTGAAAATTAACATGGAAAACAACCTAGTTAATATCCCTAAGATCTAAGCATGATCAAAGAAAGAGCTAAAGAATTACTTTGGATGTCATATCTTCTGACATTGTAGAAAGAGCCTCTATGGGCTCTTAGCTCAACTTGATGAAGTTTCGATGAGGAATACCCTGGATCAAGTGCCCTCGAGACACCTCAGCATTCCCAAGGATCGAGTCTATGGTCTTCAAGCACTAGTTAGGCCTCAGAACCTCTTAAGGTGTAGACTGAATAGGTGAGGATCTAGAGGGGAGCCTAGACACCAAAGTCCTCAAGGGAAGAGGATGAAGAGGAGTAAGAACGGACTCATCTACTTGAATGAGGGTTGGAGGAAGAGTAGGGTCATTGCTCCTCAACATTTTCTCTTTTCTCAGAGGGCTGACTCACAGCTTGAGTCTCTTCCGCAAGCTTCCTCTTCTATAAACTTTTCGCTACCCTCCGAACTACTTCTACCACATCTATTTTTTCCAAAGGAACAAGATGTAAGTGCAAGCAGCAAAAAAAAATAAAGAAAACACAAAAATTAACAAGGTTTAGACCTAAGCAAGATCAAAGAGAGAGGCTACAGAATTACTTTTGAGGTCAGATCCTCCGACATCATTGAAAGAACCTCTATGGGCTCTTAGCTTAGGTTAATGAAGTCCTGAGAAGGAATACCCTAGATCAAGTACTCTCGAGCAGTCTTAACATTCCTAGGGATTGAGTTTATGGTCTTTAAGCACTAGTTAGGCCTTAGAACCTGTAAAGGTGCAAACTAAGCAGGTGAGGATCCAGAGGGGAGCCTAGACACCAAAGTTCTCGAGGGAAGAGGAGGAGTATGAGTGGAGTCATCCACTTGGATATGGACTGGAGAAGGAGTAGGGTCACGAGATTGTTCCTCAGTAATTGTTCTCTTCTTCGAGGGCTGACCTGCAAACTGAACCTCTTCTGCAAGCTTTGTTTTCTGTAACCTCTTCATTACCCTCCAAACAGCTTTTACCACATCCATTTCTGTAAAAAGAATAGGACATAAGTATAAACAGAAAAAAATGAGAAATAAAACACCAAAATTAAAAAGGTTTGGACCTAAGCAAGATCAAAGAAAAAGGTTAAAGAATTACTTTGGAGGTTAAATCATCCGACATCACAGAAAGAGCCTCTATGGGCTCATGGCTTAGCCTGATAAAGTCCCGAGGAGGAATACCCCAGATCGAGTGCTCTTTAGCCACCTTAGCACACCTAGGGATCAAGTTTTGGTCTTTAGGAACTAGTTAGGCCTCAAAATCTCTAAAAGTGCAGACTAAGTAGGTGAGGATCCAGTAGGAAGCCTAGACACCAAAGTCCTGGAAGGAGTAGGAGTAGGAGCGAATTCATCCACTTGGATGGGCACTAAAGGAGGATTAGGGTCTCGAGGCTTCTCCACAGTATTTGTTCTTTTCTCGAAGGGCTGACTCTCAGCCTGAGCCTCTTCCATGAGCTTTCTTTTCACAACCCTCCGAACAGCTTTTATTGCATCTATTTCTACAAAAGAAACAAGACATAAGTACAAGCATAAAAAAAATGAGAAATAAAACACAAAAAGTAAGAAGGTTTGGACGTCTAACCTCCTATGCTCCCTCTAGAAAGAGTCTGAGGTTGGTTAACTCAGAATTTTTATATAAAACGACAACATCTATGCCCCAACCACCATATCAGTTACTGTAAATTCTTCACTTTAAAGGATAAGGATAATTTTGTAATTTCTTGGGTAATTTGATAATTTTTTAATTTTTTAATTTTGAAATATTAAAAATACGACCAGAAGAAATTGGAGTCTTTATGTTTTCTTAAAGATATTCAAATATATTGTTAACTTATAATAAAAAAATTATATTATTTATAATGAAATAATAAAAAAATTTATGTCTCTGAGCTTTTATGCTCAGAAGCTTATAGACTCTCTCATTCATCTTCGAGTTTCTTGTTTTCTTTCTTATTTCTTTCTTAACTCAAATTCTCTCTAGCAAATTTTGGACAATTTCAATTATAAAATACCAAGATTTCTTCACGTTTGGGTAAGTTTTCAAAATCCTTATTTCAATTTTATATTATAATGAAGCATTTAGCTCTAGAATTAATTGTTTCAGGTATATAGACCTAATTTTAGTCATTAGATTATTGGAGTTGTTAAAAATATGCATACAATTGAAGAATTTTTTATTTTAGTTGGGAAATTTCGTATTTATAAATTAAAATGTTATTTCATTTCTAGTATATTTAAAAGTTTTTGGATTAATTATTCAAGAAATTATTGTGTAATATAAGATAGTAATATTGGTTAGTGTATTTTTGTTAGGTAAAGGTACAATAAGAGTAGTAGGTTCGAGTCGTCCTGTTTTGTGAAAAAGTATCTGGAGTAGGTGTTATTGAGGTGGGTTTTTACTATCAAACTGTACATTAATTCTCATTTACTTTCTAAGTGGTAAAACTATGTTCTGTGCTTGAATTTATGAACCGTTTGATAAAAAGAAAAATTTGTATTTTTGGAGTGATTTGTGAAAAATATGAATTATTACCTCTGATTTGATATAATTGTTCATTTTTAATGAGATATGAGAGAATTTGTATTTGCTGAATTAAAATATTTATGTGAAATTTTGGATGTAATTTATGAGAAAGAGTTGAGAATGAAATTGTCATGGAAATGACAAGAATGAGCGTGGTACTGATGTTATAATAATACACATAAGTGCCCTGCTGGATGGGGATATTTATTATATATTATATTATTTATTTATCCTGCTGGATAGGGATACAAGATGATAAAAATGGTATGCCTTAGAGATTACTTCGCCCTTAGCTACAGTATGATTTTATTTTGTATCTGAATATGTGTCCTGCTTGATGGGGACACTTAAACGTCCTGCTTGGGCGGACAATTATCATATGTATACTGTTGGATGGGGATTATAGGATGATAACACATTTATATACATTAATTATGTGTATACTTGCTCTTTGGAAACTGATGAGAGTCATAAAATGCATCTTAACAGTACTTAATTGTTATCATTTTAGGGTTGATCTAGGTTTTAATTGCACTTTTATACGTTAACAACTCTAAAGTATCATTCTTGGATCAATGATCTATTTCGGTGCATTTTCAGGTACTTTAAGCTCAAAAGATGAGGAAAAGTTATCATTGCTTAAGGCATAAAGACTCGAGGCATACTGGAGTGAATGAATGCTTCCGGAAGGACAAGATGGAGGGCTTAAAAGAGCAACAGCTGCTGCTCACACTGGGATGGAGTTTCACTAAATTGCCAGAATTACCCGTATAGATCAATCATCTTTGCAAATTAAAATGTATTGATACAAGAAGAACCAGGAGATGAGTCATATATGCTTAGAAAGATCCGGAAGTCTATTTTCTAGAGAATTTTACGGTTCATAAAAATGATTTTTCTAGAGAAAGTTATGGCAGTTTAAGTAGACAAAGGTCAGGCTGTGCCAAATGCCACGAGTGCGGTGATTGCATGCTTCTTTTCCATATAAGTCTAGTCATGCTCTTCTTATGTGTATTTGTTTGGGTGTGATTGAGTCTGGTAGATCTCTTTTATAGATTTGTTCATTGTTGCGGTATTGTTATTTAGATATATCGTCGTCTCTTGATAATTTATAAGTTAGGTCATGTGTGCTTGAAAGTAAAGAATAATTCATATCAATTACATTAGGGTTTATACATGTGCTTTAATTGAATATTTTTCGATTATCTGTTTGGGATGTGAAACTTGCAATCGAGATAAAAACAACTGAATCAAGTTAGGATTAGGGCAACGAACCTAGGGAGGATTTCCGGAGCCTTGTTGTTTCTTTATTATATCCATCAAATCTATTTACACAATTATAATTTTCTCACAATTCAGATTCTGGCATTTGATCTCTATTGTTTGTGTTGAGGTTCACACCTTCTCTTGTAGTTATCTTGTTTCCCCGTGGAATCGACACCCCAAAGCTGTACTACAATTACCGCGTTATGTTTTGGGCGTAATCAAATTTTGGCGCCGTTGCTGGGGAAACGCACTTAAGTACAAAGAAGATTGTCAACTTTTGACATGATGGTAGAAGAGTTGTAAATAGTTTTTCTTTTCAGCAGCTGTAAAGGCGGTAACTTTGTTCCTTCTTTTAGCTTGCTGCATTAATTTTTTATTTTTTATTTTACTTGACTCTTTTTTTTATATAGTATTTTTGTTATTTTGTTACCTCACATGCACAGACATAGAGATGCTGTGGGTAGATTTGGTTGTAAGCCTGTGTTAGAGTCAGAATTTAATTCTTTTTCAAATCCTATATTTGACAATCCATCTAGTCCCGAAGAAATGAGTGAACATGAAGATCAACCCCCTAGGACACTTAAGGATTACTTGCACCCTAACCGTATGGCCACACCATCGTGTATCATGTTCCCCTCTAATGTTCAACAACCTGATTTTAAGCCGAGCATGATCCAATTGCTACCAACTTTCCATGGGTTTGAGAATGAAAACCCCTATATCCATATTAGGGAATTTGAGGAAGTAGTAGCTGCTTTTCACAGTAGGGCTAATATGATAGACACCGTCAAACTTCAGTTTTTCCTTTTTTCACGTAAGGAAAAAGCCAAGGCTTGGCTGTACTCGTTAAGGCCTAGGTCCATAGGTAGTTGGGATGAGATGACCTGAGTTTTCTTCCAAAAAAACTTCCCAACCCATAAGACCAACAACCTCAAGAGACAAATCTTAAACTTTGCACAAAAAGAGAGTGAAACCTTATATCAAGTTTGGGAACGTTTCAAGGACCTTTTGAAGTCTTGTCCACACCATGGGTATGAAAGTTGGCGAGTAGTTAGCTATTTCTATGATTTACTCCTAAGTAGGGAAATGCAGTTCATAGAAATGATGTGCAATAGGAATTTTCTTCAAAAAAATCCCGACCAAGCCATAAATTTCCTAGATGACCTATCAGAAAAAGTCCATATCCCACATCGGATTGGAAACACATTGCACTCGCAGTATTTGCCTATATAAGACCCACTCCACTTTAGCTTTATAAAAGCCCACACTTGGACTGAACCAAATTCCATGGAAGGCACTAGGAGAAATCAACCCGCTGGGATTTACCAACTTAAGGAAGAGGATAGCCTTAAAGCCCGTTTAGAGGTCCTAACTAAGGAAATTGAAGCCTTAAAAACCAAGGATACTAGAACCCCTAAACTAGTTGCTAGGGTAGAGTCCTATGAGCCTTGTTTCATGTGTAATGGGGTAGATCATTTACCTAAGGATTGTCCAGTTTATTTTGAGATGAAGGATGAGTGTAACGCTATAGGTATACCCTTTGGGAAACCACACTCACCTTACTCTAACACCTACAATCCCGATTGGAAGAATCGTCCTAATTTCAGTTGGAAATCCGACATACAACCCCCTGCCCACTCTAGTACCCAATGGAAACCGGAAGCAACCTCATTTAATGCACCTCAACAATTTTTACCTTTGGAAGATATGTTTAAGTCATTTATGCAGGTACATGCCAAGAGTGTGGAAGATCAAGGAAAAATAAATCAATGGTTGTTAGAGGAACAACAAGCGATCAAAGAGGAACAAAAGGTAATAAAGAGTCAACTCACCAAGTTGACTAGTTTCTTGACAATTCAAGAACAAGGTCGGTTTCCTTCATAGCCACAACCTAATCCAAGGGGACAACATATGGCACAAACCTCCAATCCTGAAAATCAAAACAATAGAGAGGTTAATGCTATAATTACTCGCAGTGGTAAGACAATTGATGGTCCCACTCTACCATCACATTGGATTCCTAATACCGTAAGCAACAAGGATAAAGCCTCCAAGGAACAAGAGGCCCGTGATGTTTATCGCCCACAAGTGCCTTTCCCTCAAGCACTTGTTAAACCTAAGGAGATAAATACAGCATTAAAATGTGAGATTCTTGAACAACTTCAGCATGTTAAAATTAATCTTCCTCTTCTTCATGTCATAAAACAGATTCCCAACTATGCTAAAGTCATCAAGGATCTATGCACACTCAAGAGGAAGCACAATGTGAAGAATACTGCATTCTTAATGGAGCAAGCAAGTGCTGTAATTAACAGCAAGACACCGCCCAAATATAAAGATCTGGGCTGTCCAACGGTGGCTTGCCAAATTGGAAATAAACCTTGTGGCCAAGCATTTCTATATTTGGGTGCTAGTGTAAACCTCATGCCATACTCCATGTACTTGCAGCTCAGTCTAGGTGAGATCAAACCAACCTCTGTGGTACTTCAATTAGCAGATAGATCGGTAAGAAAACCAAGAGGTATTGTAGAAGATGTTTTGTTGCAAATTGATAATTTCTACTATCTTGTTGATTTTTTGGTTTTAGATACTATTTCTACTATAAACACGGAGTTCAAATTTCCTTTGATACTCGGAAGACCATTCCTTGCCACTGCCAATGCCCTCATTAATTGTAGGAATGGTCTAATGACATTATCATTTGGAAATAGGACTCTAGAGGTAAACGTTTTTCGAGTCCCATGGCAGCCACATGAAGAGAATGAGTACATCAAAGCTAATTCTAACTCTTCGGAATTCATTCCTAATAATCTTGAGTTCAAAGATTCTTCAAATTATCCCCATGCTGTTAATGTTATTGATGTTTTTGATAAGCCACCGGAATTTATTAAGACATTTTGCCAACTATGCTTTGAGAAGCTGCTTGAGAGAAGTCACATGGATACGGGAATTAAATACCCTATTGCTGATAGTAAATGGGCATCACCAAAAACACTTGAGCCACATGCGGTGGACTTTAAGTATTCCTTGCCATCGCCAAAGCATACAAGCACAAAATTTTGTAGAAAACAGTGGCTGGTGCATCCAACTCATGTTTTTCAAGGAGGGAATAAAAGCGTCTGGCTGAAGACGTAAAACTTAGCGCTTATGGGAACCCACAACGTATCCTTTTATTTTTATTTTTTTTCATCTTTCTTTTTCTTGTTTATTATTATTATTTTGTTGTTTTCCAGTTTTACTTTCGTATTTATTTTTCAGGAACAAATAAACGAAGCAGTTCAAATGATCGTGCACAACTTTCAACTCCATGCACCTTTGGTCAAAAAGGGAGTTTCCTTAACTTTTGCTTTTACATTGAGGACGATGCTTATTTTAAGTTGGGGGTGGAGGAAACATATGACTGTTTTTCATGTTTTTCATTGAACTGTTTGGTGTCATTTTCCTTATTGTTTGTTTCTAGCATGCTTGGTGTTAACCTTAGAGTTAATTCAAATGTCAATGATATGAGCTTAATTGAGATAACATATAACATATAGAAGAAGTTAAATCTTGCTTCGGTTTGAAATTAATTTAAGTATCAATCTTCATTTGGTTTGAGACTCTAGTTTGTGGTAAGATTGTATGATTAGTCTAAAGCATTTAGAAAAGTTTTATGTGTGATTGTTTTGTGAATACTTTTGCGGTCTTGACAAGCTCTAGAACTTACTTGATAATCACTTGAGGCGAATTCCTAGAATGCACATTACTTAGGATATGATATAGGCCATTTTTGGACCGTTTGAGCCTTTCAAACCTACCATTGCTATATTTATCACTAGTCACCTATTTGAGCCTTTTTCTTGAAAAGAAAAATTGAGCCCTATTTCTTTCGATAAACCATTTACTCACCTTTATGAGCCTAAAAATATTTTATCCTTACCTTTCTTTTAAAAGAACTTAGTTATGCACATGTTGTGAAAAGCACTTAAAAGAAGTAAGGGTGGAACTATGAAAAAAATATATATATTACTACCATAACCCAGGTGCATTAAAGAAGATAAATTGGGGGTTGTGGAAAAGAAAAGAAAAAAAATGAAAAAGGAGGTGAATGGTCTTATGCCAAAATACAAAAGAAACGAAAATAAAAAAGAAGTGAATTATGGCAAAGAAAAAAGAAAAGAAAAGAAAAGCGGTGATTTATTGAGAGATATGCTCTTATAAAAAAATGGTTAAAAGAGTTGGGTGTTGAAGTAAGGTTATCCAGTGCTTAAAGAGTTGCGTTCAAAACTAAGAGATTAAGTTCTTTTACTTGTTGAATCCTTTCCGTTCTTTCTTAACCTTTACCTTAGCCTAACGTTACAAGCTTATTAAAGACCTATTAATCCAATGTAGTGTGATTTTTCTACAATAATAGAGAGTGATTTGAAAAGTGAGCCTATGGAGCTTATTTTTGTGATCGATGTCATGCAATTTATTATATTTTTAGAGGCCAAGACTTGTATTCATGAATGTTATGCATAAAATCATTCGGGTGTTCGGATTAATGGTTTGTGGTAAGATGGATGTTAAGAGTCAGTAACGATTTTAAGATTGATGTTTGGATTACTTTTGGATTTTGGTGAAATTTAATGATTCTTTGTGCCATGTGTTATGTGCAATTTTTGAGACAAAATGTTAATTACTCTTAGTTAACACTAATATTGTTTTTCATTTACTTTGATGCCCACCGTAGAATTCATCTCTTGTTTTCACTTGAATTGCTAGAGACTAGCAATAAGCTAGTTGGGGGTTGTGATGAGAGTCATAAAATGCATCTTAACAGTACTTAATTATTATTATTTTAAGGTTGATCTAAGTTTTAATTGCACTTTTATACGTTAACAACTCTAAAGTATTATTCTTGGATCATTGATCTATTTCGGTGCATTTTTAGGTACTTTAAGCTCAAAAGAGGAGAAAAAGTTATCATTGCTTGAGGCATAAAGACTCGAGGCATACTGGAGTGAAGGAATGCTTCCAGAAAGACAAGATGGAGGGCTTAAAAGCTGCCTGCACTGGGAAGGAGTTTCACTAAATTGCCAGAATTGCCCATATAAATCAATCATCTTTGCAAATTAAACTGTATTGATACAAGAAGAACCAGGAGATGAGTCATATATGCTTAGAAAGATCCGGAAGTCTATTTTCTGGAGAATTTTACGGTTCATAAAAAGAAACCAACCGAAGAAACAAGATAATTTGATTTCTTATGAGATTTGAGATGATGGAAAGAAATGTTTAATGACTTTCAATATTGATTTATGATGAACTGTTTCAAATGATGATTAATGATTTGTGTTTAACTTAAATATAAAGTTTATGTTTTAAATGTTTCCCAAACTTGTTTATATGTTTTATATATATCAAATTTGATTTCTTGATGTATATGAATCAAATTTTGGTAGTTTAAACTCATATCAGCTTAAAAAGTTGACTGGTCATTTCCTTGTTGAAATGGCCAAGTTCAAGGAGTGATAGCCATCCTCTTTCCTATCAGAAGCGTCTTTTGGTTTAGGTGATATCTTTGGCATCCTCTCCTTAGGCTATTGGTAATTGTAATTATTTTCTAGTGATGTTGTAAAGATTTATTAAATTTGATGCGGTTTGTAATATATATATATATATATATATATCATCCATAAATAATGAGAAGCTAAAAATTTAAAGATTTAGAAGATGAAATGAAAAAAAAATGAATTTATAGTAAAATAAGGTAATTAATTTGATTGCACATTATAGACTCATAAGGGTAGTCTTGTGGGTTTGGGTTGTGACAATTTTTGGTATCAGAGCTATACGTTTTAAGATTCTGTAGACTTATTAATATAAATTTTGAAGAAAATATTTTAATAAGTAATAAAAAAATTTCTTATGCCTGTAGGATTTCTAAGGATGCCACCCAAAGGACGTGGTCGAGGTAGAGGTAAAGTTGGAGGTCGAGGAGGAGGTAGAAGTGGAGGTCGAGGTCATTTTAAAAATCCTCAAGTTGAATTCCATGTTTGTGAGTCACTTTCTAAACATGGATCACCCATAGAAAATGTCTTTCCTAGAGGAAATGAGGTATCTAGCCATCCTTCTATGGTTGGTGTTCTAGTAACTGCTACACAGACTAGACTGGTTGATCCAGCTTTAGTGACTAGAGTATTTGAGGCTTTTTCTCGGATTTCTGAGGAGCAATATAATGCTCAATAGAGAGATATAGCTAGTGGATGTAGGGGGAGACTTGTAGTTCAGCTAAAGGAAAGGTCTGAGCAAGTAGTACTTCGTCCTGAGTTTCCTGGTACAACTTTTGAGCAACTTAGGAAGTTGAATCCACCCTTGTTTTCTAATTCTATTGTGTGTGAAGAGTGGATTAACCACCTGGATAATATTTTTCAGTTATGGATATTACTAATGAGCAAAATATCACATTTTTAGTGTTCTTATTTGTGGAAGAGGCCCGTTATTGGTGGGATTCAGTATGCATGATTTCATGGCTTCAAATTTGGGATGATTTTGTAGAAATCTTCTTTAGAGAGAAGTTTCTTGATACTTATAGATCTTAGAAGTGTCAAGAGTTTATAGAGCTTCGTCAAACTCCACAAATAAGACTAGTTGAGTTTAAAGCTAGATTTATGGCTTTGTCGAGATATGCCTTATCATTGGTGAGTACTTAGTGTGATAAAATTCAGGCCTTTTTGGATAAAATTCATTGGGAGATTTGATCCAAAATTTCTATTTTGGAGTTTACTTTATTTTCTCAATTGATAGATAAGGCTTTGATTACTAAGAGAGATCAAATGAGACAATTTGGTGGACCGAGGCAATCATTTGGTGTACCTTAATCAAAGAGAACAAATGCTAGGTTTCACCCTTATAATGTACCCGGTGGTAGTCGTTCTTTTGTCCCATATCCACAATCTCGAGGTACTATATCACAAATGCAAGGGGGCCTAGTGGGATGACTCCTTCATTTAGGTCTATAGTTTGTTTTTCAATGTGGGATATCTGGTCGTGTTATTGCAGAGTGTGGATATGTTGAGTTAATATGTTATTCTTGTGGTGGTAAAGGTCATATGGCACGTGAGTGCAATCAGCATGTGACACTTGGTTCGAGTACAGTGAGTATATGAGGTATCAGGGGCAGTCAACAAGGTTCACGATCTTTTAGAGCCAAGGGTGGTAATAGGGGATAGCAGAGTCGAGGTAAAAGTGGTGGTGGTAGCTACCAGGAGTTTCAGAATAGACAAGGAGAGGGTCAAGGATAGCCTAGTTAGAGATGAGCATCAACAAGTGAGTCTATAGCTTGTATTGAGTATATTCACTGACTCAGCAGGCTGTTCAGAAAGCTCCAAATGTGGTGACAGGTGTGGTGTTACTATTTGGTTTGGATGCTAGGATTTTAATTGATTCTGGATCTACGCACTCCAATATCATGTACTATGCATGCTGATAGACCTAAATCATCTCTTTAGTGTATTTTATCGATAGAAATTAATTCTTCTAGAAATGATGGACTTTGATATAATCCTAGGTATGGATTGGTTAGCAAAACATTATGCTTGTGTGGATTGTTTTGGAAAAGCAATTATTTTTCGAATCCCTAGGGAGTATGAATTTGAGTTTTGTAGAGATAGAAAAATAATTCCTACAAGCATTGTACCAGCTTTAATGGCACAAAAGATATTTAATAAAGGTTGTAGTGGCTATCTAGCTTTTGTGGTTGACTGTAAGAAGGAAGTGCCAAAGCTAGAAGATATTCATGTAATAAATGAGTTTCTTGATGTATTTCCAGAAGATTTGTCAGGGTTACCATTAGAAAGAGAGATTGAATTTGTGATAGATTTAGTGCCTAATACTAATCCTATTTCTATTACTCTATATCATATGGCCCCAGCTGAGCTTAAAGAACTTAAGGTTCAATTGGATTCATTAGATCTAATATATCACCTTAGGGTGCTCTTGTTTTATTTATGAAGAAGAAGGACGGGACTATGATGTTATATATTGATTACAAGCAATTAAATTGGGTGACTGTGAAAAATAAATATTCTTTGCCTAGGATTGATTACTTATTTGATCAATTGCA
Source organism: Bretschneidera sinensis (assembly GCA_023935145.1). Taxonomy (NCBI): domain Eukaryota; kingdom Viridiplantae; phylum Streptophyta; class Magnoliopsida; order Brassicales; family Akaniaceae; genus Bretschneidera; species Bretschneidera sinensis. Next base: position 78,966,444 of record CM043697.1, read on the forward strand.
AAGTGCCTCTGTATTTTCTAAAATTGACTTGAGATCAGGTTATCATCAATTAAAAGTAAAGGACTCTGATGTTTCAAAAACTACATTTCATACTCGCTAGGGTCATTATTAATTTCTGGTTATGTCTTTTGGATTGACCAATGTGCCTGTAGTCTTTATGGATATGATGAATAGGGTGTTTAAACCTTTCCTTGAATGTTTTGTTGTGGTATTTATTGATGATATTTTGGTTTATTTTAGAAGTAAGGAATAATATAGGCAACAATTGAAATTTGTATTGCGGACTTTGGGAGAGAAGTAGTTATATGCTGAATTGAGTAAATGTGAATTCTAGCTTGATAAAGTTATCCTCTTAGGTCATGTGATTTCTGGTGATGGGATTTATCTAGACCATCAGAAGGTAGAAGTAGTGGTTAATTGGGATAGATCAACAAATGTAACAGAGGTTCGGAGTTTTCTTGGTCTAGCTGGATATTATAGGAGAATTATTGAGGGATTTTCTTTGATAGCTGCACCATTAACCAAATTTACCAAAAATGATGTTAACTTTGAGTGGATTGAAGAATGCGAAGAGATTTTCCAAAAATTGAAGGAGAAATTGACAACGGATCAAGTATTGATTCTCTTGTTAGTGGACAGGGATTTATGGTTTTTAGTGATGCATCTCATCGTGGTCTTGGATGTGTATTGATGCAAAATGGTAAAGTGATTGCTTATGCATCTAAGTAGTTAAAGAACCATGAGCGTAATTATCTTATTCATGATTTGGAGTTAGTTGTTGTATTTCCTCTGAAAATTTGGAGGCATCATTTGTGTGGGAAAACACGTGAAATCTTTACTGATCATAAGATTCTGAAATATTTGTTTACTCAGAGAGATTTAAATTTGAGGCTGAGGAGATGGATAGAGTTTTTTAAGGATTATGATTGTACCATTAATTACCATCCAGGAAAAGATAATGTTGTAGCAGATGCTTTGAGTAGAAAGTCCAGGAAGTTGAATGTATTGAGAAATGTGAAGGAAGAGTTGTATTCTTATTTAAGGTCTTTGAGAGTAGACTTGATCCATAGGAGTGGAGTATTATTGGTTACTATCCAAGTTAGGCCAGTGTTGTTGGATCGTATCTTGGAGGCACAAAATAGGGATTTGGAAATACATAAAGTCCAAAAAAAAAAGTGCATATTGGCATCATATCAGATTTTATTATTCAAGGTGATGATATGCTTCTTTTCGGGATCCATTTATGTATACCCAATGATAGTGAATTGAAGAGGGAAATTATGGATGAAGCTCATAGTACTTCCTACTCAATGCACCCAGGTAGTACAAAAATGTATAGAAATCTTCGGGAAATGTATTGGTGGCCTAGAATGAAACAAGAGATTGCAGAGTTTGTTTCCAAATGTTTGATATGCCAACAAGTGAAGGTGGAACATCATAGGCCTTCTGGTTTATTATAGCCTCTTCCCATTCCTGAATGGAAGTGAAAACATATTATATGGATTTTGTATCGGGTTTACATCAGACTCGGGCTGGTCATAATGGTATTTGGGTAATTATTGATAGATTAACAAAATCTACCCATTTTTTAGCTATTAAAATTACCTTTTCTCTTTAGCGACTAGCACAATTATATGTTTCTGAGATCATAAGGCTCCATAGAGTTCCAGTATCCATAGTGTCAGATAGAGATCCGAGATTTGCTTCAAGATTTTGGCCTAATCTTCAATTAGCCATGGGTACCAAGCTTAATTTTAGTACCGCTTATCATCCCTATACTGATGGACAGTCTGAGCGTTCAATTCAAACTTTCGAAGATATGTTGAGGGCCTGTATCTTAAATTTTCATGATAATTGGGATGTTCATTTACCTTTGATAGAGTTTGCTTATAATAACAACTATCAATCTAGTATTGGAATAACCCCTTATGAAGCACTTTATGGTAGAAAGTGTCGATCTCCAATATGTTGGGATGAGGTTTTTGAAAAACAGCTATTGGGTCTTGAAATAGTTCAGATAACCATTGAAAAAGTCAAGATTATTCGAGAAAACCTAAAAGCAGCCCAAAATCGCTAAAGGAGTTATACAGATCATAGAAGGAGTGATTTATAATTTTAGGTGGGAGATTGGGTATTCTTTAGAGTAGTACCTTTGAAGGGTATACTCAGATTGGGGCATAAGGGCAAACTCAGTCCTCAATATATTAGGCCCAATGAGATAATTAGAGGAGTGAGTGTAGTTGCTTATCGTTTAGCCTTACCTAAAAAATTATCTCAAATTCATGACCTTTTTCATGTGTCTTCCTTGAGAAAGTACATGTCTGACCCTTCACATGTACTTCATTATGATTCTATGGTACTAAAGGAAGATTTTTCTTACGTGGAGCAACCAGTTGAGATTTTGGATAAGCAAGACCAGGTGTTACGCTATAAAACTATTTCATTGGTGAAAGTACTTTGGCGTAATCATGTAGTTTAAGAAGCCACGTGGGAGCGTGAGTCAGCTATGTGCACCCAATATCCACATCTCTTTGATCTGTAAGGTAAATTCGAGGACGAAATTTTTTTATAGGCAGGTAGAAAATGTAAAATCTTCACTTTAAAGGATAAGGATAATTTTGTAATTTCGTGGATAATTTGATAATTTTGTAATTTTGAAATATTAAAAAAAAAACAACCAGAAGAACTTGGAGTCTTCATGTTTTCGTGAAGATATTCACATATATTGTTAATTTATAATAATAATAATATTATTTATAATAATAATAATAATTAAAAATGAAAAATTGAAACGGTGAAGAATGAACGTGAAGGCATATGAAGACCACGTGAAATTACTTTAATTTATAATAAATAATATTAAAAAAAACTAAGTCTCCGAGCTTTTATGCCTAGAAGCTCATAGACTCTCTTATTTATCTCCAAGTTTTTTGTTTTGTTTCTTATTTCTTTCTTAACTCAAATTTCTCTCAAATTCTCACTACCAAATTTTAGACAATTTCAATTATCAAAGACCAAGATTTCCTCGTAAGTTTTGAAATCCATATTTCAATTTCATATTATAATGAAACATTAAGCTCCAGAATTAATTGTTTAACATATATAGACCTAAATTTTAATCATTAAATTATTGGAGTTGTTAAAAATATGCATACAATTGAAGAAATTTTTTATTTTAGCTTGGGAGGTTAAAAATATGAAATTTTTCTATAAATATATTAACTGAAATTATATATATATATATATAAATAAATAAAATCTATTATAAGGGTTTAGATCAAGTTATAAGATAGTAATATTGGTTAGAGTGTTTTTGTTCGGTGGAGGTACAGTAGGAAGAGTAGGTTCGTGTAATCCTGTTTTGTGAAAAAGTATTTGGAGTAGGTGTTATTGAGGTGAGTTTTTACTATCAAACTGTACATAAATTCTCATTTACTTTCTAAGTGGTAAAACTATGTTTTGTGCTTGAATTTATGAATCGTTTGATAAAAGAAAAGTTTGTATATTTTGAGTGATTTGTGAAAAATAAGAATTATTACCTCTGATTTGATATAATTGTTCATTTTTTTAATGAGATATGAGAAAAGTTGTATTTGTTGAATTTAAATATTTATGTGAAATTTTGGATGTAATTTATAAGAAAGAGTTGAGAATGAAATTGTTATTGAAATGATGAGAATTGACGTGGTACTAATGTTTTAATAATACACAGAAGTGTCATGTTGGATGGAAACATTTATTATATTATATTATGTATGTATCCTGCTGGATGGGGATACGAGATAATAAAAAGGGTGTGCCCTAGAGATTACTCTGCCCTCAGTTGCAATCTGATTTTCTATTGTATCCCGATACGTGTCCTGCAAGATGGGGACACTTAAACATCCTACTGGAGGGGGACAATTATCATATGTATCCTGCTGGATGAGGATTACAGGACGATAACACATTTATATACATTAATTCTATGTATACTTTCTCTTTGGAAACCAGCCTAAGAAACGAGATGATTTGATTTCTTATTAGATTTGAGATGATGAAAAGAAATGTTTAATGACTTTCAGTATTGATTTATGATGAATTGTTTCAAATGATGATTAATGATTTGTGTTTGGATTAAATATAAATTTTATGTTTTAAATGTTTCCTAAACTTGTTTATATGTTTTATATATATCAAATGTGATTTCTTGATGTATGAGAATTAAATTTTGGTAGTTTAAACTCATATTGGCTTTAAAAGCTTACTGGTCGTTTCCTTGTTGAAATGGCTAGGTTTTGAGGAGTGATTGACATCATTTTTCCCATCAAAAGCATCTTCTGGTTTAGATGGTATTTTTGGCATCCTCTCCTCAGGCTATTGGTTGTTGTAATTATTTTCTGATGATGTTGTAAATATTTAATAAATTTGATGTGGCTTGTAATATATATATCTCATCCATAAATAATAAGAAGGTAAAAATTTAAAGTGTTAGAAATGAAATGAAAAAAAAATTAATTTATAGTAAAATAAGGTAATTAATTTGATTGCACATTCTAGACTCATAAGGGTAGTCTTGTGGGTTTGGGTCATGATAGTTACCGTATCCACCTCATGCCTTAAAAAGGTTTGGCTTCTTGTTGGGCCTCAAAAGGTTCGAATCCCACTTCAATGGAAGGTTGAAGCTCCTATCACTTTGAACAAAGAAAAATTTCTCCTTCCACACTTTGATAGAAGTGGGCTTCTTTTTCAACAGCCCATTTTTTGCCCTCGAACTGATCACTACCCAACCATATTCCGAGTGTTTGCTAATTTGGAATAGGGCTTGAAAACATTAAGATTCATCACCCCCCCCTCTACTTTTTTACAATCATATATAAAAGCCATTAACAGGCATACGGAGTTGGGTACTAACTAGCATAAGGTTATACCATAATGATTCAAGATGGAGCAGAAAAAAGAATGGAGGGGGAACCTAAGGCCGGCCTAGAGGGAGTGGGTGTAGACACAGAGTTCAAATGGTGCCTCGTCCCTAAGATCATCACAAGCTCGATCCCCTACCCCGGCATTCCTATGCCTGTACTCTTCAAGAATCCTATACTTGATTCTAGTTACTTGGAGCTCTTCCTCTTTCAACTTGTTTGGTTTTGAGTTAGTGCAAAAAACTAGATTTACCCTTTCTTCATCGCCCAATTCCTCTCAGAGTTTAATTAAGGCATAATTACCCTCTGAGGATGAGGAAGCTTCCCCTTCCTCAAACAACACTATGGCACGAGATTCATCCGAGGCATTACTTACCTTGGCCTCCATGAGACTACGGGTACTACCACCACTATCACTATTAGAAGACATTGAAAGGAGAGGAAAAGACTCACCAATAATTCAAAGTATCAAACTCCGAGTATTCAGCTCCCACAAACTTCGAGGAACTCTACTTTCAAAGGCTTCGAGCTTTTTGTATCTCTTAAACTTCGAAAGCTCTTAATGATTCTCTTGTTTATATATAAGTGAAGTGAGAACTGAGTAAGGCATCCACTCCCTTATAAAGAACTATACTCAACTATAATTTATTCAAACGAGGTAGAGTTAATTCAAATAGCTATAAGACTTAAATTAAAAACAGTTGCTTTAGATCACCTGGAGAGAAAACGGTTGGGTACATCCCTTTGGAAACCATAAGGTAAGCTAAAGCCTAGCCAATAGGACCAAAGATCAGAAAACTTAACCCAACCAATGAGCCCGAAAAACACAAGCTTTGGCCTAACCAAGGGGTCCCCAAAAGTTTGGGCCCAGCCAATAGGCCTAAAGAAGACCTACCCTATGGGTCAAACTCCCACAGCTGCTCTTATCTTCTAAAATCATTTGCACTTTCACGAACAAGTCTACTCTCCTTGGCTTCGTCTCTTATCTCCAAAACTTCGAGGAGTTTAATCCAAGTCATTCTCCTCGGACTTGATCTCCAAAATTTGAGGAGTTTGATCCAAGTCATTCTCTTCGAACCTTTCTCCAAAATCTGACGATTTCGATCAATCTCATCCTCCTCGGACCTACCTCCAAGACTTCGAGGAGTTCGATCCATCTCATCCTCCTCGGACCTGATCTCCAAACTCTGAGGAGTTTGATCCAAGTAATTCTCCTCAGATCTACCTCCAAGACTCCGAGGAGTTTGATTCATCTCATCCTCCTCAAACCTGATCTCCAAACTCCGAGGAGTTCGATCTATCTCATCTTCTTCGAACCTGATCTCTAAACTCCGAGGAGTTTGATCCAAGTCATTCTCCTCGAACCTAATCTATAAACTCAAAAATTTCATCCAAGTCATTCTCTTCTGACCTATCTCCATGATTCCAAGGAGTTCGATCCATCTCATCCTCCTTGGACTTGATCTCCAAACTCTGAGGAGTTTGATCCAAGTCATTCTCCTCAGACCCATCTCCATAACTCCGAGGAGTGTGATCCAAGTCATTCTCCTTGAATCGATCTCCACAACTCCGAGGAGTTTGATCTAAGTCAGTCTCCTAAAACCTGTCTCCACAAATCCGAGGAGTTTGAACCATGTCATTCTCCTTGGACCTATCTCCATGATTCCGAGGAGTTTGATCCAAGTCAGTCTCCTTAAACCTATCTCCATGACTCTGAGGAGTTTGATCTAAGTCATTCTCCTCAGACCCATCTTCAGGACTCCAAGGAATTTGATCCAAGTCATTCTCCTCGGACCTGTCTACACAACTACTAGGAGTTTAATCCAAGTCACTCTCCTCGGATCTGTCTACACAACTACTAGCAGTTTGATCCAAGTAATTCTCCTCAGATCTATCTCCACAGCTCTGAGGAGTTTGATCCAAGTCATTCTCCTCGAACTTGTCTCCATGACTTTGAGGAGTTTGAACCAATTCATTCTCCTCAGACTTGTCTCATGATTCCGAGAAGTTTAATCTAAGTCATTCTCCTCGAACATATCCGAGGAGTTTGATCCAATTCATTTTCCTCAGACCTATCTCTATTACTCCGAGGAGTTTGATCCACATCATTCTCCTCGGACTTATCTCCATGAGTCTGAGGAGTTTGATCCAAGTCTTTCTCCTTAGACTTGTCTCCACAACTCTGGGGATTTTGATCCAAGTCATTCTCCTCGAATCTATCTCCATGATTCCGAGGAATTCCTCCAACGTCAAGTCCTTTGGACTTCTCCTATACACTCTAAAAAAAAGTTCACCCCTCCATTCAAGTCCGTATAACTCAAACTCGCTACACACCAGTTAAGTTCGTACCATTTGGACTCATTACATACCTCTCTTCGAGAGACTTAGATCTAGTCTGTGATTCACAACTCGTCACTCTCTCCTCTAAAGGGGCAGCTCCAAGCTATTAGGCCTCCTCGGAGTTTACATTTCCTCTTGGATAGCTAGTGCTGAGCTATTAATCCTCCTCAGGCATGTAACATTCAAGGAAGTGGAAGGCATCTAATGTAAGGGAAAATTCTCCCTCCAATAACATCATGACATGTGGCAATATCCAAGGGAAAATTTCCTTGTCCAACGATATGATGACATGTGGTGCCTAGCAAGGGAAAAATAGGAACCTCAAGGGCCAAGCAGACTAGCCAATCAAAAAGCTACACTTGGAAAAATGTATAATGGTAAAATCGCACCCAAATCTTAGTACTACCATAATACTCCAGCTTATGGATAAAATATCATTTAAATAAATCCGGCTTATGGATAATTCAATGGAAATCTCATTCCTATCACAATTCTTAGTTATCAATCACTCTCCTAATCGGACTCTGATCCGAAATACTATATAAGAAGGCTCTCACCATGAAAAGATACTTTCAATCACTCTTTACAGCACTTTATATTCTCCAGATATCCCTTACTCAAAAAGCCTTATTCTAACTTAGGCATTGGAGAGTCCCCCCAGAGGCACAACCTCTCTGGTCCTCTGACGACTTTTAGTTTTCTTCTCGTTTCATGCGTGTAGATACAGCATTCCGACCATTCGAATTCTTAGCAGATTTTTGACATCAACAACATTTATATTTGGATAATTTAGTTTGGATTGCAATATATATTTCGTATGTTTATATATATATCTGTGTGTGTGTGTGTGTCTTCTCATTTCTTTTCGTTTTTCTTCTTAGAAACCCTCCAACAAAAAATACTAGTTTCTATCAAAAATGTTAATTAGACTTATAAAAAAATAAAAAGATCAATTAGAATTTAAATATGTAAGGAGCATATTTCTTTTTAATACTTTTTAGTTGAAGAATACTATATGTTCTCGTGAAAGTATTTCTTTTGGATTTTCAATATGTTTTCCAAAAACTTGTTAAATTGATTTGTTTATTCTTTGTTCATTTATTTTGTATTTTTTTGTATGATGGAACTTGGTTATGGAGATTCTAAAACCAAGTCTATACTAGTATTAAAGTTCTGAAAAATTTGATTGATTAAACACAAGTCTAGTTTTTATTTGCTTTTGTATGGTTTGTATTAAATTAATGATGTATGAACTTTATGTGAAGTGATTTAAGGTATTTAATTTGTAAATGATGGCTTGCAAGATTTAATTAATTATTGTATGAATTTGATTTTGGATCTAATGAATGATGAATAATTGTAGCAAAATATTTTTTCTTATGTAATATGTTTACGCTAATTTTAATACTAAACCGATTACTCAAACCGAACCAAGCCGATTTGAATGAGTCAGGTTGGGATTGAATGTGTTCCTAAGTTCATGGATTGGATTGGGTTGGGTTAAGATCCGTTATAATTGGATTAAGTTGATTTTTTAGGTCAACCCAACCCAACCCAAACCGACCCATACTCACTTTTAATTTTTAAAAACCGACATTCGAAGCAATGTGAAAGGATAATAACTACAAAGAAATAAGTGCAAGTTTGAATTTATTTTTTGTTTTCTATTTTCAAAACAATGTTATTAAAAACAAAAACTGAACAAATTTCTACTGTTACTTACTTTTTTAACTAAAAACAACGTTAAAATAACTGTTATATTAAACTTTTGGGGTTTTTCCTAGCACTATAAATGATAATCATTTTAATGAAGAAAAACTATTATCCAGTTTTAATTAGTTTCTCATTATTGCTTTTTTAAAACTATTCTAACAACAATTTACAAAAAATATCTTTTTTTTTTTTTTTGTAAGAAACGGGAGAACATTTAGCAAAATCTTGTTGCTGAAAACATAATTCGAGTGTCAAAACAGCTAATATTCTCTTATTTTGGAAATACAAAACAAATTTTAGTAAACAGATGTCAAAAATACCTCTGAAGGAACTATATTCATCAGTCATATATCCCTAATAGGAGCAATACCAAGAGGCAATAATCAAGTAAATAAATGCAAAAATATTCAATCCATACACATTGAATATGCATTCCACAATGCAAGTGCGTAGTTATTCTACAATTGTAAGGCTCGAATTCATTTGTATGCCTCAAAGATCCATATTGGGACACATGCGTTGCTTCAGTTCTGGAAACAAGTAATCAAACGCCACAAATAGAATAAACATTTTTTCTTCCATTAAACAAATCACCAACATGAAGAAGCAACAAAAGTTTCAACCAAGTTCATAAATTTGACAGAACAGGTTTTAAGGAAGTTCAGTAATTTGACAGACAGCAAGCATGCTATTCCATGCACAAGAACTAAGACCCCAACCTTGACTTGATGAAGTTACAGCATCCATCTGCTTGTACTCATTGCCCAAATCATCGCCAAGAAGGGTTGCTATGGCATCAGTCATCATGGCTGGGTCTTTGACATAACTAGAACCCTGCTCAACCAAATTGGAAGCAAGTAAAACATCAGGCCGTGTAATATCCAGCAGCGGGTTGGTCTCTTTTTCTCTCTCTGGGGTCCAAACTTTGTCAATTGATTCTGACTTAATATTGCATCCTGCCCAACAATCAAATTTGAGTCAAGGAACTTCAACTCCACTATCAAGTAACAGAGTATGCAGATTCATCTTGCTTTCAGGAAATTCGGAGTATAAGGTCTTCAAGAGAAAAAGTAATTAGGGAAGATCAAAGCACATTTTCTGAGCGTATAATAACACACATGATCGAGAGCAGCCAAAATGTATCACCAAACCCTAATTCCAATGAATGATTAAAGCACCATGGAAAAGCATCCATAAACCCCGAGATAATTACAATTATTAACATTCCAATTTGAGGGATATATTTGGGCTTTAATTACTTGATCAAATAAAAATGTATATATAATAATAAAGTGAATAATTTGAAACTCCTCAATGCTTTAAATATATAAATTATGACAATCATGTTTCATAAGTGAGCGAATAAGAGAGGTGCTCGCCAGTAAAGGTATCAGCAGGTGGTGATTCATCTGACGAACTTCCACTGGCACTGATAGGAGTGCACTGATAGGAGTGCACTCACTGAAAAGTGAAGTTGCAGATTGGCCCAATGGAGAAAGGGGATCACAATATTCTTCCCATTTTGTTTCGCAGATATTTGTGGTGGGACTGTCAGCTATATCACCAGGAGTACCTGAATTAGAATTATTCTTTGAACCACTTGGTGTTTTTGCCTCATGGAGTAAAGCATCCAGTAGGCCACTATTACGGAGAGAAACATAACCAGACTCTATTTTCCCAATTGGAGGAGACTGGATAAAAGCATCAACAGATTCAAGTAAAGCTGGTGGCGAAGAAGATGAGTTCCAGCTACCTAAATCAGTTCCTGAATATTGGAGTGAAGGGAGCTGCAACTTCACAGCCACCAATGTGGGCTTAGAAGCAGAGAAATTGCCATTTGAAAGGACATGGCTACCCTGAATTACACTAAAAGACTGGAGGGGGTTTGTGGTAGGATCAGGATCATGTGGAAAAGACAAATCAAAAGATCTACCAATCTTATGACAAATATTGTCCTGAAACTGATCAAAGGAAGGGAGCTCATGTTTGACAATACCACTGTACCCAGGGAATAAGGCTGCTGATTCTCGAAGATGCTTTTGGTGATGCGTAGTTGGCGGCAAGCAGTTGCAATATGGAGAAGAACTTACACCTTCGGTCAGCATGCTGCTTGTAGATATATCTGGGAGTGCTGGAACATAAGGTAAGACACCATGATTGCCCTTTAAACTGCCAAATATGACATCAGGTATCTCGTAACTGATGGTCTGCCAGAGATGATGATGTCCTTTATCCCCACTGTTAATTCCAGTTGTGTTCAGGCCTTGTTGACTCTCCTGTAATGCTTGCAGACACATTTCAGGAGAATAAAGGGGTAACCCAGCACGTTGGCGTCTCTTGATTCGGGTATTCCAATAATTCTTTATTTCATTATCCGTACGACGGGGCAACTGAAGAGTAATAGGGACCAATTCTCTTAGATTATAAATACAGGTACACCTTTTAAAGAAAAGATGTACACATCTATATAAATCAGGGAGAGAATGACATCATAGTTGATGTACAAAGCTAGATAACCAAACATAATACTTCAACAGAGAGAGCCTCACTCTATCCTCAGTTACAATTAGTTTAAAATCAGAATATACAAAATATATTGGTATGGAACTGATTTCATGCTGAAAAATGCAGGAACATCAAATTTACAGCTCAACTCCCAAATAGCAAGGAGAATCTGTATATTCATTCAAATTTCTATTTTTCTAATTTCATAAATTACATTTTAGAACTAAAAACAGACAAAAATAGTTCCAATTTTAACATACAGTAACAAATTGCCATGATTTCTACATAACACTCCTATGTTGGAAGACATATCAACTATTCGTGTACTCATGTGCAATTTGCCACCACCGTACTTTAATCAATAGAGTAGTGTTCTGGAGAGAGAGAGAGAAAAAGAGAGAAACAGCTTCTAATTTTTACCATGGTTGACCATAATTGCAGAAACAAATATACTTCAGTATCCACTCTTCCACAAAATAAACTATAGATCTACAGGTTCATTATTTTAATTTTTATTGTTTCACTCCCATTGCAGGTGGGGTGTTTAACTAGTTGCTTCTTAGAACTTCTTTCGATGAAAAGTTCACCACCTAGATAACATGATAATTCATCCAGGCAGAAGTAAACAGTCACTTTTGCCTATCGAGCATAACAAACTTGCTGCATGACTGCATATTTCTAAAAAATATGTTAGCATCAACAAATTGGAGCCGCAGAAGGAAGGCAGCCATGTCAATGCTGATGTCAGTCATACCTGAAGTTTATGATGCAAAATATTGCCAATCCATAGCCGCATATTACTTTATTATACCTCAAGTTTATGATACTAAATATTGCCAATACATAGCCGCATATTAACAGCCCAAATACTCCCACTTCTACATGACTGTTTTTCCAGGTAGGAAAATTTTCACTTCAAAATCTTCTTAAAATAGACAGTAAACCCATCAACTATGTTTCACGTACTTTGCTTGTACGATGAGGGGGAAATGACCTCCTTGAACTATGATATGTTCATTTTGTTAGACTATAAGAATTAGAAAAAAAAGTGTCCAGGGAATTCAGGGTAGAAGCAGAAAGAAATGTATTTATTGGGATTCTTAAAATGATTGTCTAAGCAGACATTATAAACTTAAGACATGAAATTGTTCAGCTTTTCTATATTAAAGTAAAAGTGTGCACATAAAAACCAATGAAGGTATCACATAGAACTTGCAGAAGCACACTCCCACACACTCACACAAAAAAAGGACAAGGGAACCAATATGTTATTTCTTTTTGGGGACCACGAAATTAATGTAAGTTTAGCAAAGGCCTTCTTAGTCTTAGAAATTCTCTACACTCAAAAGTACAAAATATTCAGCTCAACCAAAGGAACAAATAAGCATTTTTAAAACTATTATAGTTACAAGACTATATAAACTTTTCGTTGGCTGCTTTAAGTTGGCTTTAAGCCATTACCAAACAACACCATACTTACAAGTGCAGCCATGCGTGCCCATTTATTTCCCATCTTGGCATGGAGTTCAATGATTAGCTGCTCTTCCTCTTGACTAAATGCCTCTTTCTTTAAGTTTGGCCTTAGATGATTTGCCCATCGTAATCGGCAGCTTTTGCCACAACGAAACAGACCAGATTTCTTCTGAACAGAATTCCAGTTCCCCTCCCCGTGCTTCTTCACGTACTTAACTAAAATTGCATCTTCAGCCGATGTCCATGGTCCTTTCTTCAGAATAATTCCTCACCTTGCACTTCCCCCACAATTGTCTTCATCATTCAATGGTGACTCAATCTGATCCTGGGAGAGCAACCCCTCATCACTCTCATCTGTTGTGTGACTCATTTCTTTGTAATCACACACCAATCCCTACCATCAGCTGAGAACCATTTAAATGTCAAGTTGAATACAGGAACCTGGCAAAAATGGAAGGAAGGAACAAAAATTTTTTTTTTTTTTTGATAGTTAAGGAAAGAACAAAATTAAACCAACTAAAAAAAAAAGCAGTGGTTTTGGCTCTCCATTTCTTGATAATTGATTGCTATCCATCTCTCACACGTTCATTAGATTTCAAGTACACACTTATAGTGCAAAGCCACAAACTACAATCAGAGCAAAAGAACAATGCTTTCTAAAATCATAGGTTCACATTTTAAACCTTTAGGCACCAAAGTATGTAATTTTACAGAGTACAGATTAATTGGAAAGAACGAAAATATGACAAACTAAACGTTAAAAAGTTAATTTAAATATTGTGCACGCAGAGTTCAAATTTGGCAGAGGCTCAAGTTAACAAACGCAAGTGTAATTCAATAATGAACCTCCAGATGCAAGAAAATCTCTCAAACCCAAAAAGGAGAAACAATGATTAAATTTCCCATCTTGATTTAAATCCTTTTCCCCAATATGGAAGCCAGTAAACCAAGAAGAAGGCACCACATAATTTAATACAACAAACCGCTCTCTGTAATCATGAATGATGAGCAAATTAAATTTGCTCACCAACATAAAGCCTTTACAAAGCAAAGCTCACTGCCATTTTTATTTATTTAAGAGAATCTCACCGCCATTTAATGCACTACAATTAACATTAATTATATTATACACATAAACCGAGCAGAAGCGAATCATAGTAAGCTGTATATAACAGAAATAAATAAACCAGTCTCAAAATCGAAATTTTTGGCTGGACTGACCCAAACCTATACTGATCCAAAATCCACCTAAAGAGAAACAAAAAGGAAAACAAGAAAAACAAATAACAACAAAGTACCAAAATAAATTAGAATCTGATAAAAGAAACAAGTACCTGAATCAGACCAACATGACGTAGATGCAAAAGGGAAAGCTGCAAAATCAGTGAATCTCTAAAACAAGAGTCTTTCTCCCGCTCCTGAAAAGTCGAAAACTCAGTCGTTGTTCCTCAATGAGCCAAGATCAGAAAGGACGGTAAAAATGGAACACCTAAATACCAACAAAAAGAAAGTCAATCAATTGAAAACAAAAGCAAACGTACTGATCTACGATCCTATTGAAAGTAATACTAAATCTAAGCTAATAGCAGCTTCGATAAAAGGAAATTAATAATTAAACTCCCAATGTAGAACATAAACCCTAATTTTCAAGGGAGCATAAAGGTCAAGCTCTGGAATAGAGATTCGTAGACAAATTGACCCAAAAATCAACAAAAGAAGCACTTGTAAATCCATAAAAAGGGAATCCAAGCTAAAATAGCAATAAAAGGAAATTCACCTAAAAAAGAAAGGTGGCATCAAAATTATAAAAGAACGCAGCTGAAAAGAAAAAATTGAAATTCTAACCGTAATTTTTCAATAATCAGCAACAGGATCCAAGCATAGAAAGAGCAAAACATTGAGATCAAGAGAGAGAAAGCAAAATTATAAAATTTAGATAAGAGAAAAATAGCAAAAAGAGAGACTTCTGTAGAGTGCGTGTGGAGAAAATGGAAATGAAAGCAGGAAAAAAATATATTGACAAACAGTCCTAGAGAGAGAAAAAGCATAATTAAATATTAAATAATTTCTCTTGGTAGAGAAAGATAGAGAAATTTGGAGGAGAAAAAAAGGAGAGAGAACGGGGCTAATTTTGACTACCACTGCTTTTAAATGAGAGAGA
Source organism: Bretschneidera sinensis (assembly GCA_023935145.1). Taxonomy (NCBI): domain Eukaryota; kingdom Viridiplantae; phylum Streptophyta; class Magnoliopsida; order Brassicales; family Akaniaceae; genus Bretschneidera; species Bretschneidera sinensis. Next base: position 78,981,537 of record CM043697.1, read on the forward strand.
TCTTCCTAATCTGATTTTATTTATTAAAAAAATGTAAAAGCTTTTATTTATTAAAAAAATTTACAAATTTATTTTCTTACTCTCACTCAACTCTTCTTTAAAATCTGACTTGACACAAAAATTCGATCTAATTGATCTGATTCAAATTTTATTTGATTTAAAAATGCATCAAAATAATATGATTTGAACCTAACTCTATGTAACCCAAGTGACTTGAAATTCGAAATTAATCGAATTCAAAATGATCCAAACCTGATTCGATCCAAACTCAAATGATCAAAAACAATCTAGAAATCTAAAATGACTCGAAATTGAAATTATATATATATTTTTAAAAAAATAAGACAGAAATGATTTACTTATTAAACTAAGATAATGGTTAATCGACTAGATGTTAAATAAAATAAATTATATCATAATCAATTAATTATTGTTCTACATGTGTTGATATGCATGGTTCGATATTTTATTAAGATGAGTAATTTTCTTATTTTCAAATAAAAAATCGAGGAGACTAGTAACTTTGCATTGTTCTTCACGTAACAATAAAGGCTTTTAGATATTTTCTAGGGTTTTATTTTTTTTGTAATTTACGAGTTTGGGCTTTGAGATTAGGATTTGGGTAAAATTATTACATTTTCTTTGAAACCAATTCGAAATATCAAGCTATATATCATCACTTCTAATCGAGATCATCGTCATCGCTCGTGACCACCGTGCTGTTGACTTCGCCACACTGTCAAATAGAGTTTCTAGCTTTTGGTTGACCCTCTATTTTGATACATGTTTGTTCTTGTGTGTTTGCAATATGAAATGGTCATGTGTGTATGACCATATGCACTTAGTTTGATCTGATTAAGCTTAGATTTTGTGATGTTTAGAAAAAAAATAATAGAAATTATGGATCTGTTACAAATTTTGTAATTTTTTGTTTAGTTTTTATGGGTTTATTTGTTAGTTTTTTTTTTCATGGGTTTTGGAGGTAGATGCAATTTGCTATTAGTGTTGTAAATATTTTTGTTTAGTTTTTCTTCATGGGTTTTTCCGAAGGAGAATCAGATACAGATTTGGGGCGGTGACCATAGTTTTGAAGATGAGCATTTGGTTCTGTAATTGCATGGAAAGAGAAGAAGATGAAGAAAAATGGTAGTTCTGGGTTTACAAAAATATTTGTTGAGTTGGATTTCACTTTTGACTGAAAATCTAATGGGTTTACCGAGGGAAAACTTCACCTAGGGGAGTTTCTATCCAAAAATTGTGAAAGTCGAGTAAGACAAGGGAAGTTTATGTAGTTTTCCAAAGAATAAGAAGGTAACTGAAAAACAGACCAAAACTCAAGGTGGCTAATATAATTATCCCAAGAAGAAATAGGTATTTCAAGGTTCAAAGAAATTTTTCATTGGGTGCATAACTGCCAAGGATTACTTTGCATCATTATCTTTTCACATTCAACCTTAACTCCAGTCTAATCTTTTCTTATTATCTATTCCAAAATCATTTTTGCTTCTTTTTTTTCTTTCTTTTTTTTTTTCATTTTTCTTCCAATCATTCTCCATGATTCATCCTTTATCCAAAGATAAGACAGGAAAATCTCATTGCCCCTTGTGTAAAGATGAAGCAAACTTATTCATTATGCAACGATGCGAAGAAAATCTATTGCCCCTTTGTGATAATGACGAGGCAAATTTTTTTCTATTTTTTAACAATCACATTCACCATGCGATTAATAAAAGAATAATCTTTGGCATAAGGTGATAGAAAGAAATTTTTCAATAGGCTCAAAAAGTTAACCAGGGATTTTTGTTTTTTTTTTTAGAAAAATAGAAGGGATATGAAAAATGACCTATTTTCATCTCAATTTCAATTACTTAGTCTTGCCAAAACAGAACTTGCATACATGAAGATTCCTGAAACTTGATTCAAGTGCAGTATCTCAAGGTTTTGTCTTTTCAATTCTTTGTAGGTTAAACATTGGGAGAATACGAACAATACCGTTGTAACAATTCAAGAAATTTATTCGATTAAATATGTTTGCTTAAGTAGAATGAGAACAAATCACTTTAGCTCTTTGAAGAATTATATTTAGTATAAAACCAATATTGTTTGTTTCAAATGAATTAGGTCATGTCATAAAAAAATCTTCTTTCTTTTTCAAAACCAATCAAGTACCATCAAGTGCAAGGAGCAATGCAATGGAATCTCAAAAAAAAATTTATTATAATGGAATAGATAACATCCATGGGCTCAAAGATGAAAATTAAAGTACTTGACTTGAAAACAAAGATTTTTACTCAACAAAGGACTAACAAGAAAGTTGAAATAGGTTTACCACAAAATCAAAGAAAAAGAGATACATGACTCTTGAAATTGAAGTTAACTGGAAAAAGGAAACATAAAATTATACCCTCTCATGACCAATCTTCTTCTTTTTGCCTCTATTCTCTATCTTCATTTATAATGTGCTTTAAAGATATATCTCTTCATCAATCAAGTTTTGAATTGTGTGACGAAGAAGACCACAACGATCGGTATGATGACCTTTTTGTTGGTGGAAGTCACTATACTCATTGGGCTTGTAAATGGGCTTGTTACTATGATTCTTCAATGGCCCACATGGCATTAAGAGACCTTTATTCATCAATTTCTTCATAGCTTTTGAGAACGAGAAACTCAAAATGGAGAACTTATGGGGGTTTGTGATTGGTGTGGATATTGTTTCCTTTTTCATACCTTTGGGTGCACAACTTAGGAACGACTCCTTCTAGCATGACATTCTCAATTTGCATATCCAAATCATACAACTGAGGGAAAATGGTGAAATGTATGCCAGAGAAAGATTTGGAGTAAGGGGGTTGAAGGTTTCTCAAAACAATGTGGATTTTGTCTTTTTCACTTAGATGGTAGGTCATTTTAGAAACTTGTTCATTCCAACGAGTGATGAAATTAGAAAATATCTCATTAAGTTCTTATTTGATGGTTTCAAGGTCATAAAGACTATGGGCATAGTGTTTGGCAAATTAGGAGACTATGTGTTTAATGGTTTCCTTTGTGGATGTTTCTAACGGCACTCTTTGAGTTACTTCTGTGAGGTCATTATTGCAAAAGTTTTCGACACCAAGGTCACACCCTTTTTCATTCACTAGCTCATCCATGTGTACCATTGTCATCTTCTTCATAATCTCCATCATTTCTTTTAGTGGCTTCATCAACTCTTGTTGCTCACCAATCACAAATTCAATCATTTCTTTCAAGCTCTTGAATGAAGTAAGTTGGTCATGAGTCATTCCCTCATTCTTTTACCTTCTATGGTATTTTGGTTTTCTTTGACACATACAACAAAATGAACGAGGAACAAGGATCAATGTATGTTTTAAGAAATTCAATGAACTTGTAAAAAATCTAAACCCTCAAAGCATTTACTATACAACTCAAGACATCCCAAGAGAAAAGCCTTTTGAAAACATGGACTTTGAAATTTTTTTTTCTTGATAAAAATCTTCTTTGAGAGCTTAATGGAAATTCATGAAAAACAGAATGCATATTTTTCAAAGAAAATGATGAACGTTGAGGTGAACTTTGGTAAGAGATCATGACAGAAACACAATGCAAACAAGACATGCAAAATGTAAAACACAATTTTTTTTAAAAAAAAATAAATTATACAAATACAAGATTCATCAATCCAGTATAAAGAAAATGCAGAGATCTATTATTTTTTGTTTTGTTTTTATTATTTTATCTTTTTTTAATTTTTGAAAGGGGTTAAAGGACTTTACATGCATTATATATGTCCTATATGGGCATATGATACTTATACTATATGAAACGTAAAAACAATTATATGCTTGACAACATTACCAACTTATGACTCCAATATACATGAACTCAAGACTCAAAATTATGCCAAATAATCATGGACCCTAAAGATAAAGGAAATGTTTTCTATCTAGGATGCAAAAATGTGCTTGTTCTAATTCAACCATCAAGGATGTGTGCAAAATTCTTGAGCAATCAATTCAATCCATGCGCAAATAGTCAAATCAATATGGCACTCAAACCCCACAAGTTCAATTCATGAATGAAAATATAAGGCACTTGATTCTCAAACCAATCATGAAGAGTAACACTCAGGTTCAATTAATGCATATGAATCTCAAGCCAAGCATGGAGAGCATAATTTTGATTCTTAGCCCCATTAACTTTTATAGAAAATTTTATTGGCCAATGAAAGAAAACAATTTTTTTCTTGAGAAAAAATCAAAGCCAAAAGTATTTTAATGAAATTGAGAATGAAATTTTACCACTCTAAGACTATGTATAATGAAAACAAGCAAATTTTCAATTCATTATTACATATAATTTCAATTTTGATTCCATCAATTCAAAGGTGTTAATTCCGAAAAGTTACCTAGAATACAAAAGGCTGGGAAGCGAAACCTGCGCACAAAAATACTAAAAAATCCCTAAGGAGTCGCTAGAGGACTGGAGAGGTTGTACCTCCGAGAGGACTCTCCGATGCCTAAGTTAGAATAGGGCTTGAGATATTAAAACTTTAAGATAGTAGAGATAGTGTTTTTCTGTGTGTACCTTATGATGGTGAGAGCCCTCTTATATAGTGTGGGAAATAATCTCGATAAGATCATATTTGCTAATGAAAAAGAATTTCTTTTAATTAGGGAGTCATAATAGAACTAAGACTTATCCAAAGATAAGACTGAGCTCATCCATGGGTTGGAGTGTGTGATATTAACATTTTTCCCTCTTACCACGTGCCATGTTTTTAAAGGAAGAAGCAGTTTGACTAGTATAACTACCACATGTCGCTGTGTCATTGGATAGAGAATTTTTCCCTACATCAGATGCCCCCACTTCCTAGAGTGTAATTATATGATCGATGAAGTAGTTTGTGCGATGCGTGTTTGGTATGAGGTAACCAAGGCTTGGTATGTTGTGCTCGGTATGTGTTTGCTAAGGCTTGGAGCGTCATAGTGTGTATGGCATGATACGCTTGGCACGATACAGCTAAGGCTTGAGGTACTTGGCATGATGTAGCCCAGGCTTATTGTTCTTGGCATGACGTAGCCAAGACATGATGTGCTTGGTGTGATGTAGCCAAGGCTCAAGGTTCTTAATGTGATGTAGCTAAGGCTTGATGTGCTTAGCATGACGTAGCCAAAGCTTGAGGTGCTTGACATGATGTAGCAAATGCTAGATGTTCTTTGTGTCACATTGTTGTGCATTTATCTACCTAAATAAATAAGTAAATAATCATACTTGTTTTACTTGCAAGTGCACAAGGTTAATGGTAGCATAGTATGCAAGTGCGAGATCATTTCCACAAGGATTGGTGAATTCCATTTTAGAATCAGTTTCTTAACAAAAGAAGATAAAAATAATTGTTGAATATGAATTAATAATAATGAGAATATAGTGCTTTGATATCCACCACTAATCATACTTTCCCAATGAGTAATATACCAATGCTCTAGCCCTACGATGAATACCTAATGGTTGTCAACCTAAGGGCATGGTATCTACTCCTTAAGCTATTGATTTCCCTAAGCAACGAGTTAGGCATGGTACCTACTCTAACTCTTTTCTTTCTTAAGGGATTCAACATGGTATCTACTGAGTTGTTCCTTAAGAGAGCATAGGACCTATGGAAATCGACAACCACATAGGACCTAGGGTATGGTATCTACTTCCGGTTTCCCATGTTGATTAACCCAAGAATCCGGTGTGGATTTCTTTTGTTACTAATGTTAGACCCAGGACTCGGTCATCCAAATTGATCTAACTAACAAGTCCATACCACATGCATACGTTGATCAAACACACACATATGAGGAATTCAATAAAACATGTATTAATCAATTAAAGCATCATGATAAGGATATTCGTAAAGGCGATCAATAAATATATATATATATATATATATATATATATATATATATATATATATATATATATGGGTAAGCATAATTAGGGCTTCAATCGAGCCCTATAAAGAGTTAGTTACACATGCTGTCTATGATAAACATCATAACAATAATTAAGAAGAAAAGATAAAACCCGAAGAATACTGTGGAGACGGGTTGTTAATCCCCTCCAAAGCTTACAACTCCGAGCCAAGCATAAGATAAAAAGAAGGATGTCTCTTTTGTGTTGTTACAAATGTATTTATAGGGGTTGAATAACCCTAGACGACTCTGGAAACCCTAAACTTCCTAAAACACAAAACCTCATCTATTTCCAAAATTGGTTCTGTTGTTTTTACTGTTCATGCCCGTATGTATGCGCTCAATCGCGCACTTCTGCACTCGATCTCATGGGTGCACTCGATCCTTCATGTATGCGCACGATTGCTGGTGCGCTCGATCGCACTTCATCCAGCAGCTGCACCAGGATTTTCATATTTCTTCCTTTAAGTGTCAAAAATGCTTCTTTTTCCTTCAAAACCCTACAAAAGCATGTGAAGCACAAAAATGAAGTAAAATAGACTAAATTAACATAAACTAGGACTTAGAAATTATAAATTAAGGGGCTTAAATATGAATATTTAAGCACCTATCACACCCCCAAACTTACATATTGCTAGTCCCTTAGCAATACAAAACAAAAATTAGAATAAAGACACAAAGATAAATCCAATATTTATGGTGCCCCCAAAAGTTTAGGTATCACACAAAACCATGATGTGCATTCAAGAGCAAGCTTAACAAGTACAAACACATATTTGCAATGAATAAGTGTTTTGAATGCATATCACTTTCATGAGGCAGGTTAAGACATCACAAATTTGAGTTTAATATGGTGAACTAGCACATAAAAGATTAGGTTTCCAAATAATTCTAATGTGTAGTGTTTTGATGTCTCAAGATTCACCAAATTTCGTATTAGAACCAACAAAAATGGCATATTTTCTTTTTTCTTTTATTGTGAGATTTTTGCCAAGTTTAGTTTCCATAAGCTTTCTATTTGACTCATGTAGTGAGTGTTTAGCCAATGACTCCCAAACTAGATGGTTTAGGACATTAGGTGTAAAAACACCCTAAGGACTTACTAACTCAAGTAAAAAAGGCTACGAAACTAACTGGTCTTAATGCTATCACTCAGAATTTCCACCTTTTGACGTGACACTCACTGCTTACTGAGGCAAGAGGGCTAGTTACTTGGTGGAAAGTTCTTTTTAACGATCATTGTGAGCAAAATTCCCACCTTTTGATGTGATGCTCACTGCTTACTGAGACAAGAGGGCCAGTTACTCGATGGAAAGTTTGTTTAATGATCATTAGGAGCACTTTTCTTTTTGAGCAATAATAATTTTTTTTCTATGCCAAAGTGTTAATCTAACAGATCATCTGGTTCACAGTCAAGCCAAAGAAACATACAAATTAAAATTACATGTCATACCCCACATAACTATGTGCTAATGTGCTCGTGTTAGTTTAAGTCAAACTTGTGAATCCTTAAATGCCTAAAAATAAGTGGTTAAGGTTTAAAACTTAATTATTAGCCCATGTGTTCAAAGTTTTAAGCTCACTTATGAAGTCAAATCATATTGTTTTCTTTAGATGACCCAAAAATTTTAGAACAGTATGAACATGCATTTATCTATAAAAAAAAAATTGGGATATAGTGCGTGTGTGAGTGTGTCCCCATACTCCCAAACTTAAATTGCACATTGTCCCTAATGTGTGAGAAGCATGGAAGGATCTGACCTGGGAGATGTAGAACTCAATGGCTAGCATGGCTCGTAGCACCCCCCCAAACTTGAACTGGATGCATTGACTATGTCATTGAAAAATAAAAATAAACATAAACTGGAAAACAAGTAATAATAAATAGATATATAAAAGTAAATACTAACAATAAAATTAAATACTAAAAAGGATATGCTTTAGGGTGCCTCCCATGAGCGCTAAGTTTAACGTCTTCAGCCAGACGGGGTATCCTCTCACTGCTGGTCATCAGATGGTGCAGTCGAAGAGGTATTGGGTGCAAGAGGTAGGTGATCGAGGATGGCCTGTACCATCGCTTCCTGTAGTGCAAACCGTGCCTTTAAACCATCTATGCGCTGGTGCACTAGTGATGTAGCTATAGAGACCTCACCTCAGAAAGAGGACAGCTCAGCGAGAAAATGCTGGGACTCAGTGGTTCCCATGTCTGGATGGTCTTCCTCTCACAATAAGCTAACTACAGGGGTCTCTGTCTCCATATAATCCTCCTCAACTCTCTCAGCTGCAGGTGCAGGTGCTGGGAGTCCTTGAGGCATGTGCGAGAGGCTATGTGTCCACTGAGCCTTCTTAAAGAAAGGATGCTCTCGTATTGGTCCGTCACTAGTGGTCCCCTTAATCATTTTCTTCTTGAGGATGTCTAAGAGTAGGAACGGGAATGAGAGCCTCCATGTATTGGCTGTGGTGGTCTGGCGGCCATGGACATGATCCTAGAATTTATGTAGCTGACTCCAAATGACAGCTGGGATAGAGTACCAGTGGCCTTTATGAAAAGAATACAATATCTATAGAAACTGGTCCCTCCTCTGTGTCTTGTGCCCCAATGGGCACACATTTCGCTGGAGAATGGTGTCCATGAGCCAGAGCCATGGAGGCAACTTTGATCGGCTCGTTGCGTTGTTGTGCCTATCAGCGTACAGTCCAGCGCACATGTCTTCGATGATCGTAGACAAGGCAAAAGACTACGGCTGCTCCTCGATATCGGTGTCCTCCGGAGGAGACTCATCATAGCAGTGAAAAGCAACAGCTATGTCAGCACTGGTCACCTCTATAGATGTGCCCTGGACTGAAGAAGTCAAGATTCCCAGCCTATTGCAATCGAATGATATATGCTCATAAAACTGGACTATAAGCTGGGTGTAAGCAGTCGAGCAAACTGGCTTGAATAGCCTCTTTAGCCCCCGATGTTTAAATGCTTGGATTGCCCATTGAGTGGCGTTCATGTGCTTGAAGACTTCATCAATATTGAAAGTGGTCTCGAATAATAGCTCTCATTGCTCGAAGCTTGGCTGGGATGATTGGGCACGGCTGCTTAAAGCACGGGAGGTGGAGGTGGATTGTTTTGATATGTTTATCCTGGTTACTATCAAAATTGTGATCAATCACGAATATGTGCGCTCGATCACCCTGGACTCTGTGGTCAATCGTAAATGTCGTGCTCTCGATCGTACACGATCAGACCTTTTGTCGAATAGCTTGTGGGCTACAAAAGTTGGAAGCTGTGGGGAGCCCACAAACACGATCTTCAACCTCCGTGCGTTAGTGGCCGCAGTACCACTAACCTCAAAAGAGGTGCTTGAGCTGTATAGGTAGTAGAATATGCATTGCTCAAGCACTCTCATGCTGCAGTGCTACTCTTTTTGAAGGAAGCACTTAGAGCCCACCTCTTGTGGCTCCAGTGCTTGTATTTCAGCTGTATACTATACAGATTGAAGTGCCAAGTCTTCATCTCTTGGAGGTAAGTTAATATCAAGGTATGGCTTGGCTCTTTGTCCATTTATTGTGAAGAGCTTATTTCCGTTGGGACCACGGACCTCCAAAGCACCATGAGAGAAGACCTTGGTGACCACATAAGGACCATACTATCGGGACTTGAGCTTGCCCGGGAACAGACTTAACCTTGAGTCGTAGAGTAACACATTTTGTCCGACGTGAAACTCTTTCCTTACTAGTTGTTTGTCATGATAAACTTTTTTCCGTTCTTTGTACAGCTTGACATTCTTATAGGCATCATATCTTAATTCTTTTAGCTCATTTAGGTGCAGCTTCCTCTTCTCACATGCTTGTTTCATGTCAAAATTGAACTGCTTTATGGCCCAATATGCTCGATGCTCTAATTCTACCGGGAGATGGCATACTTTCCCAAAGACTAGGTGGTATGGAGACATGCCAATTGGAGTTTTATAAGCTGTCCGATATGCCCATAGAGCATCATTTAGGCGCAAAGACCAATCCTTCCGATTAGGTTTCGCGGTCCTCTCTTGATCTCTTGGTTACTTATCTCCACTTGGCCACTGGTTTGAGGATGATATGGAGTGCTAACTTTATGAGTGATCCCATATTTTTTGAGTAGTACGGTAAAAAAGTGATGATGAAAGTGGCTGCCACCATCACTTATGATTGCTTTTGGGGTCCCAAACCGAGTAAATATGTTAGCCTGTAGAAACTTGACAACCACTTTGTGATCATTAGTCTTTGAGGGGACAACCTCGACCCATTTGGACACATAATCCACACCCACAAGAATATATAAATAACCAAAGGAGTTAGGAAATGGACCCATGAAATCAATGCCCCATACATCAAAAAGTTCTACTATATGAATATTTTGTAGGGGCATCTGATTTCGGAAAGAGATGTTACCTGTCCGCTGGCATCTATCACATGAGCTGCAGAACGAGAAGGCATCTTTAAATAGACTAGGCCAATAAAAACCGGATTGTAATACCTTAGGAGCTGTCCTCTTAGGCCCAAAATGTCCTCCAGAAGCAAATTGATGGCAGTGTTGTAATAAGCTCAGGTGCTCCTCTTTTGAGACACACCGTCGGATGATTTGATTGGGGTAGAATTTGAAAAGGTACGGGTTGTCCCAGTAGTATTGTCTAAACATAGATATCAGCCACTTCTTTCCTTGCATGGTCATACCTGGGGGGAAAAACCTTAGCAGTTAGATAATTGACAATATCAGTATACCATGGAAGTTTTACCTCTAGTGTGAACAGTTGTTCATCAAGGAAGTTCTCATTCAAAGGTAGCTCATTTTCGTCATTCTCATAGGGTAGCCTTGATAAATGATCTGCGACCACATTCTCATTGCCTTTCTTGTCTTTGATCTCTAAATAAAATTCTTGCAATAAGAGTACCCATCTAATTAACCTAGGCTTTGAATATTTCTTAGAAAACAGATATCTTAAAGCAGCATGATCAGTGAATACAACAACTTTAGAGCCAATAAGATATGATCTAAACTTTTCTAAAGCGAAAATAACAGCTAACAATTCCTTTTTAGTAGTAGAATAGTTAAGCTGAGTATCATTTAAAATTCTAGAAGCATAATAAATAGTATGAGATACCTTATTGACCCTTTGACCTAAGATAGCTCCCAAGGCGAAGTCACTGGCATCGCACATTAATTCGAATGGAAGATTCCAATCGGGTGCCATCATTATTGGGGTAGAGGTGAGAGCATCTTTCAATGTGTTGAAAGCTTCCATACAGTTATCAGTCCATTCAAATTTGGTATCTTTAGCTAACAATGCACAAAGAGGTCTTGAGATCTTGGAGAAATCCTTAATGAATCGTCTATAGAAACCGACATGTCCAACGAAACTTCTTACACCCTTGACTGTGAAAGGAGGAGGCAGCTTTGAAATGATGTCTATTTTAGCCTTGTCTACCTCAGTACCTTTGTTGGAGATGGAGTGACCCAATACAATGCCTTATTGAACCATGAAATGACATTTCTCCCCATTCAGCACTAAGTTACTTTCTTCACATCTCTTTAGGACACTTTCCAAATGATTGAGGCATTCATCAAAATTGGAACCAAATACGCTGAAATCATCCATAAATACCTCAATGTATTTCTCCACTATATCGAAAAATATGCTCATCATACATCTTTGAAAAATGGCTGGTGCGTTGCATAATCCGAATGACATCCTTCGATAAGCAAATGTACCGAAAAGACATGTGAATGTTGTTTTTTCTTGATCCTCAGGTGCTATGGTAATCTGGTTGTATCCACTGTACCCATCCAAAAAGCAATAGTAGCTATGGACAGCTAATTTTTCTAACATCTGATCAATGAATGGCAAGGGGAAATGATCTTTTCTAGTAATTTTGTTTAATCTTCGATAGTCGATACATACTCTCCAACCAGTTATTTTTCTTGTAGGTATGAGCTCCTCATTTTCATTCTTCACTACTGTGATCCCATTCTTTTTAAGAACTACTTGGACCAAACTTACCCACTTACTGTCGGAGATGGGGAAGATAATGCCAACATCTAAGAGTTTTAATACTTTGGCCTTTACTACCTCTTTCATGTGTGGGTTAAGTCTTCTTTGAGCATCTTGAGTGGGCTTTGCTTCATCCTCAAGGTAGATATTATGCATGCACTTGGACGGAAGTATTCCCTTAATGTCAGCAATGGTCCATCCAATGGCAGATCTATGCTCTCTAAGAACTCTTAATAACTTCTATTTTTCTCCACTACTCAAATTAGCAACTATGATCACATGTAAAGTCTTCTTCTCTCCCAAATAGGCATACATTAAATGCCCAGGCAGTTGCTTTAATTCCAATGTTGGTGCCTGGATAATGGATGGAAGAAGAGTAGTATTAGTATGTATAAGAGATTCAATTAGAGGCGTATATTTACTTGAGTGTTTTGGAAAGGCCTCAAGGAGGTGTACAGCTGTGATGATATCATCAGTAACATCTTCAGGTTCTTGCTTAATCTCCACTTTTGTGAAGCTATGGGTGAGAGTGGTCTCCAATGGATTAATATGCTAGACCTGAAAAGCTTACTCAACAAAACTTTGCATCATGCATACATTAAAACATTCCATATCATCTTGAAGCAGTTTTAATGCATCAAATATTTTAAATTCTATTTTCTCACCATTAACTTTCATACTTACTATGCCTTTTTTCACACAAATCTTAGTATCGGCAGTTCTCATGAAAGGTCTTCTTAATATGATGGGCAGAGGTAATGGCATAAGGCATTCCTCCATATCTAGCACAATGAAATCAGTAGGTAAAATGAACTCTCCCACCTTTACTAGGACATCCTCAAGAATACCCCTTAGGTCTTTTGATACTTCTATCTGCCAATTGCAAGGTAATAGAAGTCGGCTGTAGCTCCCCCAAATCTAGGGTTTCGAATACTATGTAGGGTAGCAAATTTACACCCACTCCCAAATCTAGTAATGCTCGCTCAAACAACTGATCACATATCCTATAAGGGATAGTAAAACTACTCAGATCTTTCAGTTTTGGTGGGAGTTTTCTTAATAGCACATCACTTACTTCTTCAGTTAAGGCTACAGTCTCATGTTCTTGAAACTTTCTCTTATGAGTGCAACAATCTTTTAGAAATTTAGCATAAGCAGGTATCTGTTGAATTGCATTTAATAAAGGAATATTTATTTCAACTTTCCGTATGGTTTCAAAAATATCAAGCAATTTATTCTCTTTCTTTTGTTTTACTAACCTTTGCGGGAAGGGTGGTGCATTCACCTTCTCCATCTCACTCACCTTTGATGTCGACGGTTTTTCTTTGGGTGCTGTTGCAGACTTATCGGACCCTATTACCTTGCCATTTCTCAAGGTTGTGACTGCTTTCAGTTGTTGATGCCCCTCAGGGTTGGGTAGTGTTTGAGCCGGAAGCTCACCTTGTTTTCTGCCACTTAGCTCTTTAGCCAATTGTCTCATTTGTACCTCTAGCCATTGGATGGCTTGTTCATGTTTTGATGTGGTTTGTCTAAGTTCAGTCCGGAATTGCCTTTCATCCTCTATAAATTGATCTTGTGAGGTCATTAAATGTTGCTGCTGAGTGGCCAGCTGCCTCACAAGACTTTCGAGGTCGTTTTTCTTTGTTTCGGGGGCTGAGTGAGTAGTGGGTTCGGAATTCCTTTGCTACCCTTGCTGGTTAAGGGTATTTTGATTATTGTTCCAAGAGAAATTTGGGTGGTTTTGCCATCCTGGGTTGTAAGTGTTTGCATATGGGTTGTTCTTTGGTGGATAGTTGTTAGGTCCCATGTAATTTGTTTGTTCCGGATCTGCAGATGAATACAAAGGACAAGTGTCAGTGTTATGATCAAATTGGGAATATATCGCACATACCTGGAGTGGTGTAGCTGGTGGGTTAGATGAGGCATTCTGAGCAGCTATGGCTTTAACCAACATGTCTAGTTTCCTCTCTACAGCAGCTATCTGAGTGGCTGATCCTCCATTTAAATTTATCTCATACATACCTTTACTCTTGGTTACATGTCTACCTTGAGAGGAGAACTGCTGAGTGTGTTCACTTAGGGTTTCAAAGAGTTCCATAGCTTCTTCGCTGCTTTTCTCCATTAGCACTCCTCCACAACCTGAATCAATAATACTTTTGTTAGTATCACTCAAACCTTCATAAAAAGCTTGTACCAGTTCATCTTGAGGTAGGTTATGATATGGGCATTTGAGTAGCAGCTTGTTGAAGTGTCTCCATGCTTCGAAGAATAGGTCTCCATCCTTTGTTGGAAGGACTGAATCTCCTTCCTTATTTGCCTCGTCTTTTGGGCTGGAAAAAACTTCCTTAGGAATTTGCTAGCTAACTCCTCCCAAGTGTGGATAGAAACTGCAGGCAAAGAATTGTACCACAGTTTAGCATTATTTTTTAAGGAAAAAGGGAACAGAATTAACATTATTCCTTCTTGGTCTAAGCCTTGGATATGCTGGAACTTGCAAAGATCGAAGAACTCTCGAAGGTGCAAGTGTGGATCCTCATTAGGTGTACCCCTAAAGTGAGTCAATGCACTCAATATTTGTGGTGATATGTAATAGTTGCCTTCCGCCTCAGGTTAATAAGCAATACACGATGGTTGATCAAGGTTGCGTGGTATGAAAGATTGCTTCATCGGCCTTTGCTCAGGTGGTTGCTGATTTTCTAGCTGTTCCGCCATTTGTGCTTCTTCTTCAATTTCTTCTACCTCTTCGGAGTTGTCTCTAAGCCTTTGTCAGATAGTCTGTTCAAGCTCGGTATCAAGGGGGAAGAACGTTGGATGCTTGGATCGACGTTCTTGCATGAATCAGTGATAATCGCTTAAGTGTAGCAGTAAGACACTACTACCCGGGTAACTCTCTGCCCTAATTGTGCTCGATCGCACAGGAGGGTGCACTCGATCGCAAGTGTCAGAGAAAGTTCTGCTGGTGTGCCTGCAACAGAAAAGAAATCAATTAGGTTTTGAAAATAAAAATAAAGCTGAAAAAACATAAACTTAAAAATTTTAGAAAAAAAATAAAGTAGAATAAAATAAGAATAACGATGATTAAACTAAATAAAAATAATTCTAAAAGGAAATTTAGCGCAATCCCTAGCAACAACGCCAAAAACTTCTTATGCGTTTATCTACCTAAATAAATAAGTAAATAATCGTACTTATTTTACTTGCAAGTGCATAAGGTCAATGGTAGCATAGTGTGTAAGTGCGAGATCATTTCCTCAGGGATTGGTGAATTCCGTTTTAGAATCAGTTTCTTAACAAAAGAAGATAAAAATAACTGTTGAATGAGAATTAATAATAATGAGAATATAGGGCTTTGATATCCACCACTAATCATACTTTCCCAATGAGTAATATGCCAATGCTTTAGCCCTACGATGAATACCTAATGGTTGTCAACATAAGGGCATGGTATCTACTCCTTAAGCTATTGATTTCCCTAAGCAATGAGTTAGGCATGGTATCTACTCTAACTCTTTTCTTTCTTAAGGGATTCAACATGGTATCTATTGAGTTGTTCCTTAAGAGAGCATAGGACCTATGGAAATCGACAACCACATAGGACCTAGGATATGGTATCTACTCCTGGTTTCTCATGTTGATTAACCCAAGAATCCAGTGTGGATTTCTTTTGTTACTAATGTCAGACCCAGGACTCAGTCATCCAAATTGATCTAACTAACAAGTCCATACTATATGCATACGTTGATCAAACACACACATATGAGGAATTTAATAAAACAGGTATTAATCAATTAAAGCATCATGATAAGGCTTTTCGCAAAGGCGATCAATAAGTATATATATGGGAAAGCATAATTAAGGCTTCAATCGAGCCCTATAAAGAGTTAGTTACACATGCTATCTATGATAAACATCATAACAATAATTAAGAAGAAAAGATAAAACCCGAAGAATACTGTGGAGACGGGTTGTCAATCCTCTCCAAAGCTTACAACTCTGAGCCAAGCAAAAGATAAAAAGAAAGATGTCTCTTTTGTGTTTTTACAAGTGTATTTATGGGGGTTGAATAACCCTAGACGACTCTGGAAACCCTAAACTTCCTAGAACACAAAACCTCCTATATTTCCAAAGCTGGTTATACTGTTTTTACTGTTCATGCCCGTACGTATGCGCTCGATCACGCACTTCTACACACGATCTCATGGGTGCGCTCGATCCTTCATGTATGCGCACGATTGCTGGTGCGCTCGATCGCATGGAGGAGTGCGCTCGATCGTACTTTAGCCAGCAGCTGTACCAGGATTTCCAAATTTCTTCCTTTAAGTGTAAAAAATGCTTCTTTTTCCTTCAAGACCCTACAAAAGCATGTGAAGCACAGAAATGAAGTAAAATGGACTAAATTAACATAAAATAGGACTTAGCAATTATAAAATAAGAGGCTTAAATATGAATATTTAAGTACCTATCACATGTAGCCAAGGCTTGAGCTGCGTGGCGTGATGTAGTAAAAAATTAAGGTGCTTGGCATTACATAGCCAAGACTTGATGTGCTTAGCGTGATATAGTTAGGATTTGATGTCCTTGGCATGATGTAGCTAAGGCTTAATGTGTTTGGCATGATGTAGCCAAGGTTTGATGTATTTAGAGTGATGTATCCAAGGCTTGATGTGCTTGGAGTGATGTAGCAAAGGCTTGATGTTCTTGGCGTGATGTAGCTAAGGCTTGACGTGCTTGGCATGATGTAGCCAAGACTTGAGGTCTTAGTGTGATGTGGCCAAGTCTTGATGTACTTAGTGTGATGTAGCCAAGGCTTGAGGTACTTTATGTGATGTAGTAAAGGCTTGATGTGCTTGACATAATGTAGCCAAGGCTTGAGGTGATTAGATCGATGTAGCTAAGGTTTGATGTGCTTAGCATGATGTAGCCAAGGCTTGATGTGCTTGGCGTGACATAGCCAAGGCTTGATGTGCTTGGCGAGATATAGCCAAGGCTTGAAGTGCTTGGTGAGATATAGCCAAGGCTTGGAGTGCTTGGCGAGATGTAGCCAAAGCTTGAAGTGTTTGGTGTGACGTAACTGATAGTTGAGGTGTTTAGCGTGATGTAGCCAATGCTTGATATGCTTGGCATGATGTAGCCAGGGCTTGATGTGCCTAGTATGGTGTAGTCAAGGCTTGAGGGGCTTGGCGTAATGTAGCCAAGACTTGATGTGCTTAGCATGATGTCGCCAAGGCTTGATGTTCTTGATGTGATGTAGCCAAGGCTAGAGATGATTAGCATGATGTGGCCAAGGCTTGATGTGCTTAGGATGATGTAGCCAAGGCTTGATGTGCTTGGCATAATGTAGCCAAGACTTAAGGTGCTTGGAGTTACATAGCCAAGCCTTGATGTTCTTAGCGTGATGTAGCTCAGGCTTGATGTGCTTAGCGTGATATAACCAAGGCTTGAGGTGCTTGGTGTGATGTAGCGAAGGCTTGAGGTGCTTGGCGTGATGTAACCAAGGCTTGATGTGCTTGGCATAATATAGCTAATGCTTAAGGCCTTAACATGATGTAGCCAAGGCTTGATGTGCTTGGCATGATATAGTCAAGGCTTGAGGTGCATGATGTGATGTAGCCAAGGCTTGAGGTATTTGGCATGATGTAGCCAAGGCTTAAGGTGTTTGGCGTGATGTAGCCAAGGCTTGATGTGCTTGGCGTGATGTAGCCACCACTTGATGTGCTTAAGGTAATGTAGCCAAGGTTTGAGATGCTTGGTGTAAAGTGGCCAAGGCTTAATGTGCTTGGCGTGAAGTGGCCAAGGCTTGTGTGCTTGGTGTGATATAGCCAAGGCTTGAGATGCTTCACGTGATGTAGCTAAGGCTTGATATGCTTGGCTTGTTGTAGATAAAGCTTGATGTGCTTGGTGTGATGTAGCTAGGGCTTGATGTGCTTGGAATGATATAGCAAAGGCTTGAGGTGCTTGGCATGATGTAGCCAAGGCTTGAGGTGTTTGGTATGATGTAGTCATGGCTTGATGTGCTTGGTGTGATGTAGCCAAGACTTGAGGAGCTTGGCGTGATGTAGCCAGGGCTTGATGTGCTTTGGTAGTATACGCGTGGTAAGCTACGTATTCACCAAGCAGTGTGCGCATTGTCACCGTCCTAGCAGTTTCTCTCGAATACGTAAGCCAATTTGGCACTTGACTTGGTTTCCACCAAGCAAGTCAGCCAACCTCTCCTTCTCTCCAAGGAGCTGCTACATTAGCATTTGCAAACCCGTATCTCAAAAGAGGTCTAACCACTCTCCTTCTCCGGTCTCTTGTGACCTGGTAGTCATTTACTGCATCAACCTCTTTTTGTTCAGCCTCTTCTTGAGTTTCTTGAGCTGGGCCTTCATCCAAGAGCTTTACTTGGTCTGAACCCTCTTGCCTCCTCTGCTCTACCTGAACCGAGTTCTCTTTGATGCGATGCTCCACAACTTCCGATTTGGTTTGCTCACTAGCCCCTGCAGGGTTAGTTTTCTCCAAGTATGGAAATAATAATTCATTAAAAATAACATCCCTACTTATAATCAGTTTCATGCCCTTCTTTTCTAAGGACCACAACCTATATCCCTTAACCCCATCACCATATCCTAGAAATACACATTTTCTAGATCTAGAGTCAAGTTTATCCTCCTTTTGATGTGCATATGCTGCACACCCAAAAGTCCTTAGGTTGCTTAATTCAGGGGGTTTTCCACTCCACATCTCCATGGGAGTCTTGAGCTCTAAAGCTCTAGAGGGTGATCTATTTATCAAGTATGCAGCTGTAGCCACAACTTCTCCCCAAAAATATTTTGGTAACCCGGATCCTATTAACATGCACCTAACTTTTTCCATAAGGGTTCTATTCATTCTTTCAGCAACTCCATTTTGATGGGGTGTTTTTACAACCATCTTATGCCTTAGAATGCCATTTAATTCATAGAATTTATCAAAATCATTATTGCAAAATTCTAAGCCATTATCGGTTCGTAAAGCCTTAACTACCCTACCCGTTTGAGTTTCCAACAACTTCTTCGACACAACAAATTTATTCAAGGCATCAGATTATTCCTAAGCAAATAAACCCACACTCTTCTTGAATAATCATCAATTAAAGACAGAAAGTAAAAGTTACCTCCCTATGTTGGTGTTCTTACTGGTCCCCAAAGGCCTGAATGAATGTAATCAAGAATCCCTTTGGACTTGTGAACTCCGGTGTTGAAGCTGACCCGGTGTTGCTTCCCAAGAATGCAACTCTCATAGAAATCCAGTTTTTCTACTTTGTCACCACCAAGTAGACCTTCCTTGCTAAGCACTTGCAGGCCCTTTTAGCTCATGTGACCCAAGTGAGTTTGTCAAAGGGCTGCCTTGTCCATCTCAGCCATCAAGCTTGCTGCTTGATCATTGATTTCTATCTCTCCGATCATCTCATAGAGTCCATTATTTCTTGCTACCTTGATCACTACCAAAGATCCCTTAGCCACCTTGATCTTTCCTCCCTCTACTTTGCATGTATACCCCATGGAATCCAGCTGCCTCAATGAGATCAAGTTCCTCTTCAAATCTGGAAGATATCTTACATTTCGCAGTAACTTTGTGACTCCATCAAACATTTTCAATTGAATATCACCAATCCCTCTCACTTGGCAAGAATTGTCATTCCCCAAGAAGACCTTTCCATCATTGATCTCCTTGAAATTCTTGAACCATTCTTTGTAAGGGCACATATGATAAGTGCACTCAGAATCAAGAATCCACTTTCTGCTGCCTTGCTTCCTACTCACATTTGAGCACACTACAAGAACATCATCTTACTGTTCTCCTTTGGAAAACGAAGCCTCTCCATTTTTGGTGTGGCTTCTCCTCTCATCCAACATCCTCTTCTTGTAATCTTTCTTGAAATGGCCCTCCTTGTTACAGTAGAAGCATCTCCTTCCTCCTCCAAGTCTTGTCTTGGAATAAGATCTCCCATGGTTCTGCCCTCTACCTCTTTATTTCTCCCGGTAGTTGCCATGGTTGTTACTGCCATTCCGAGTTGCTGGCCTTCCTCTTACGAACAGCCCATCACCACTTGATGTCTCCTTCATCTTGGCCTTGAAATCATGTGTCCTTATGGCATTGATCACAATTTCCTTTGTCAAAGTATCCTTTCCATACTCAATGGCATTAATCAAGTTATCAAAGCAATCAGGAAGAGAATTTAACAAAATAACAGCCAATTGTTCATCCGAAAAAATAATACTACAGCTATTCAAATCTTGAACTAGCTTATTAAAGATATCAAGATTATCTTGCAACTCTTTACTAGGGTCCATTTTAAAAGGAAAGATTCTTTTAAGAAGATAAATCTTGTTGGATGGAGTACCAATGACCCTGGTGAAAGGCATAGAGAGCCTATAGAAACTGATCCCGCCTTTGTGTCTTGTGCCCCAAAGGACACACATTACGCTAGAGGACGGAGTCAACGAACCATAAGCAGGGAGGCAACCTCGACTGGCTCCCTGCATTGTTGTGGCGGTCTACATACTGGCCTGCACACATGTCCTTTATGATGTGTGGTAGAGGGAAAGGGTCAGGCTGCTCCTCCATGTGGCTGTCCTCCGGCGGGGATTCATCACAGCAGTGTAAAAAACCGGTTATGTCGGTGGTGGTCAGCTCTATGAATCTGCCTTTGACTGAAAAAGATAAGATCTTTGGTCTGGTGCAGTCGTAGGTCAGGTTCTCGTAGAAGTTGACCACGAATCGAGTGTACACCGTCGAATAGACCGGCTTGAATAGCCACTTGAGACCCCGGTTCTTGAACTCTTGGACCGCCCATCTTGTGGCATCCAGACTCTTGAAGTCCTTATCTATTTTGAATGTTGTCTCGAACAGTATTTCACACTGCTCGAAACTGGGCCGGGATGTCTGGTGGCGGCTGTTAGAAGCTCGGGATGTGGAAGCCATGTGTTGTGGAAAAATAGTGTTTCTTCTGGTGTGATTGCGCTCGTCCGCAGTTGATGGTGCACTCGATTGCATAGATTGAGGTGCGCTCGATCACAAAGTGCCAGCGCTTGATCGCACTCGATCAGGCAATAGGTCGAATACTTTATGTGCAACAAAAACTAGAAGCTGTAAAATTTACACACAGTTGATCCAAACCTCTTGCAAATACAAGAATACCCAATCAACCCACAAGATAAATATATATAGATAATGAATATGTAAATTTAAAAATCAAGAACTGTGTGTGTGTATGTAAGTATCTAAGAACCAAATTGTGTGTACCTTGTGTGCTTAGTATGATAGTGGGCATGCAAAGGAGAAAGAAAGCGTGTTGGCCTGGTGGTGAGCTTAATTATGTGGCGAGGTGGTGGTGGTGTGGAATGCCGGAGGTGAGTAGGTGGTTTTCAACAGATTTCGTGCAAATGTGATGACAAGTGCGATAGACTAGAGGAAGAAGTGCGTTGGAGCGTAATGTGAGAAAAGTGGGGTTGTGAGTGAAGTGTGAATAAAAATATCAGGTGCCTTCTCTGCCCTGACTGCGCTCGAGCGTATTTATGAAGTGCACTCAATCGCACAATGCGCAAGTGTGTATGGTGTTGCACTCGTGCGCACTAGAGTGTAAGGGATGTGCGCTTGAGCTTAATGAATGGTGCGCTCAAGCGCAAGGCAGTATGTATAGAGTAATTAAAACTGACCAAAATAAATTTAGAATGATACAGTCATACCGTATTTTTAGTGGCATTAGTACCACTAACCCTGATAGAGGTGCTTGAGCTATATGTCATGCAAGTGGGAATTGCTCAAGCGCTCTCTATAGCAGCTTTGGTGCTACTTTCTTTGAATGAGGCACTTAGATCCCACATCAGGTGGTTCCAGTGCCTTTGAAAGCTGCTGCATCTTCAATCTTGGTACCTGGACAGCAGAAGAGGGGGAAGTAATATTAGTAAGTTCAAGGGGTTCAATTGGGAGAATATACTTACTTGGAGGCGTTGGTGTGTTCATACTAGTGTGTATAGCTCCATTGACATCTTTAATCACATCATCATCCTCTAGCCCAATGTCCAATCTTGTGTCATCATGGTTGGGGATGGTCTCCAATGGAGCAGTGTGATGGGCCTGGAAACTTTCTCAACAATATCTTGCATTAAGCTCACATTATAACACTCATCATCAATTTTAGTGGATTCTAGTGTATTAAAAATTTTGAATTCCATCTCTTCATCATTTACTCTCATAGTGACAATGCCCCTTTTTACACTAATACTTGTGTCAGCAGTGATCATAAATGGTCTTCCTAAGATGATAGGGAGTGGTGAAGGCATATGGCATTCCTCCATGTCTAACACAATAAAATCAGCAGGTAAAATAAATTTACCTACTCTTACCAAAACATCCTCGAGGATACCTCTCGGTCGTTTGATGCTTCTGTCAGCCAATTGCAAAGTAATGGAGGTTGGTTGGAGTTCCCCCAAACCTAGTGTCTCGAATAAACTGTATGGTAACAAGTTGACACTCGCTCCTAGACCCAATAACGCATGCTCGAAAAGCTGGTCACCTAGCCTACAAGGAATAGTAAAACTACCCGGATCTTTTAGTTTTGGTGGTAATTTCCTTAATAATACAGCACTCACCTCTTCGGTCAAGGCTACCGTCTCATGTTCCTGAAACTTCCTTTTGTTAGTGCAACAATATTTTAAAAGCTTAGCATAAGCAGAAAGTTGTTTTATTGCATGTAATAAAGGAATGTTTATTTCCACCTTTTTCAAGGTTTCGAAAATATCACTCAGTTTAGTTTCATTTTTAGACTTCACTAACCTTTGAGGGAAGGGTGGAGGTGTAATTACCTTTTCCATCTCACTTACCTTAGATGTGGATGCTTGGTCTGGAGATGCTCGTGTAGGCTCATTGGTGCCGATGATCTTACCACTTCTTAAAGTTGTTACAGCATTTAGTTACTGATGTCCTCTTGGATTAGGTAGTGGTTGGGCTGGAAGCTCCCCTTGTTTTCTGGTACTCAGTTCCTTGGCCAATTTCCCCATTTGTACCTCTAGTCCTTGGATGGCTTGATCATGTTTTGCAATGATTTGTCTCATCTCAGTCCGAAATTGTCTCGTTTCTTCCATGAATTGTTCATGTGTAGTCATGAGTTGTTGCTGCTGAGACGCCAATTTCCTCACAAGACTTTCGAGGTCATTCTTCTTTGGTTCAGGAATAGATTGGGCTGCTAGTTGGAAGTTCCTTAACCGTTCTAATTGTTGCTCTATGAGAAATTCGAGTGATTTCGCCATCCAGCGTTGTATGTGTTTGCATAAGGGTTGTTCTTCGGCGGATAATTGTTTGGTCCCACAAAGTTTGCTTGCTCATGATCTGCAAATGAATACAAGGGACATGTATCAGTATTATGATCAAATTGGGAGCAAATAGCACATACCTGGAGTGGTGTAGCTGGTGGGTTAGATGAGGTGTTCTGAGCAGCCATAGCTTTAACCAATAGGTCTAGTTTCCTTTCCACAGCAGCTATTTGAGGAGATGATCCTTCATTCAAGTTTACCTCATACATTCCCTTACTCTTGGTTATATGTCTACCTCGAGAGGAGAACTGCTGAGTGTGTTCACTTAGGGTTTCGAAAAGTTCCATCGTTTCTTTGCTGCTTTTCTCCATCAGCACTCCTCCACAACCTGAATCCACAATATTTTTGTTAATGTCACTCAAACCTTCATAGAAAGCTTGTACCAGTTCTTCTTGGGGTAGGTTATGGTGTGGGCATTTGACTAGTAGCTTGTTGAAGTGTCCCCAGGCCTTGAAGAATAGATCTCCATCCTTTTGTTGGAAAGATTGAATTTCCTTCCTCATTTGCCTCATCTTTCGGGCTGAGAAAAACTTCCTTAGGAATTTGCTAGCCAACTCCTCCCAAGTGTGAATAGAAACTGCAGGAAAAGAATTATACCAAAGTTTAGCATTATCTTTTAAGGAAAAAGGGAACAAAATTAACCTTATTCCTTTTTGGTCTAAGCCTTGGATGTCCTGGAATTTGCAAAGGTCGAAGAACTCTCGAAGGTGCAAGTGTGGATCCTCACTAGGTGTACCCCTAAAGTGAGTTAGTGCACTGAGTATCTGCGGAGATATGTAGTAGTTTCCTTCCACCTCAGGTTGATACGCAATGCACGATGGTTGCTCAAGGTTCTGTGGGATGAAAGATTGCTTTATCGGCCTCCGCTCAGGTAGTTGCTGCTCGGCGATCTGTTTCACCATTGGTACTTCTTCCTCGATTCCTTCTTCTACCTCTTCTGAGTTGTCTCTAAGCCTTTGTCGGATAGTCCACTCAAGCTCTGTGTCAAAGGGAAAGAATGTCGGATGCTTGGATCGATGCCTGTGCATGAATCGGTGGCAATCACGTAAGTGCATCAGTCAAATACTGCTACTCGAGTAACTCTCTGCCTCAATTGTGCTTAATCACACAGGATGGTGCACTCGATCGCAAGTGGCACAGAAAGCTCTCCTGGAATGCCTGAAACAGAGAACAACAAGAAATCGATTAGGGTTTTTACTTAAACAAAAATAAGATAAAGACAGGAACTTAAAAATTTCTTGAGATAAGAATATAATAGTATAAAAAAAAAGAAATAATAATGCTTAAAATAATTCTAGAAAGAAATTTAAGTGGAATCCCCGACAATGGCGCCAAAAACTTGTTGGACGATTATCTACCTAAATAAATATGTAAATAATCGTACTAATTTTACTTGCAAGTGCACAAGGTCGATGGTAGTATAATGTGCAAGTACGAGATCATTTCCACAGGGATTGGTCAATTTTAATTTAGAATTAGTTTCTTTCAAAGTAAAAAAGAGAAATACTGTTGAGTGTGACTAAATAATAATGAGAACATAGGACTACGATATCCACCACTAATTATACTTTCCCACTAAGTAAGGTGCCAAAGCTCTAGCTTTATCATGAATATTTAATGGTTGCCAACCTAAGGGCTTGGTCCACACCTTAGGCTATTGATCTCCCTATGCAACGAGTTAGGCATGGTGTATACTCTAACTCTTTTCTCTCTTAAGGGATTCAGCATGGGTGTATACTGAGTTGTTCCTTAAGAGAGCATAAAGGCTATGGAGATCAGCAACCACACGGGACCTAGGGCTTGGTCCGCTCCCAGTTTCCCGTGTTAATTAACCCGAGAATTCGGTGTGGATATTTCTTGTTACTAATGGCAAACCCAGGACTCGGTTATCCAAATTGATTCGACTAACTAATCTATACGATATGCATACGTTGATCAGGCACACATATGAGGAATTTAAATATAAACAGGTATTAATCAAGTTAAACATTCTAATAAGGCTATTGCAAAGGTAATCATTGAATGAACATGTGGAGAAGTATAACTAGGGCTTCAATCGAGCCCTATAAGAGCTTAGTTACACATGCTAGTTAAACTAAACATTCTAACCATAATGAAATAAAAACGGAAAAATAAAACCTGAAGAAGACTCGGGAGATGAGTCGTCAATTCCTCTCCTAAGCTTGTAACTTCAAGTCTAAAACAAAAGATATGGTTTATGTGTTTTACAGGGCTATTTATTGGGTTCTTAGGTTGTCCTGAAACCCTAATTTCCTATTTGAGGTATGGAGACTTCTTTCCATATTTGGCTCTGCCGCCTTTGGAGTGTTTGCGCGCGATCATATGCGGGATGCACTCGAGTGCAAGTGTGCGCTCAAGCCTTCTTCAAGTTCGCTCGTGTGCTTGTGCACTTGATCACAAGGGAGGTGCGCTCAAGCGCACCTTGATGGATGGCAAAACTTGACTTTTACTCCTAAAAGCTCCAAAATATCATCTTTTTGTCCAAGTCCTGTGAAAAACACATAAAACACGAAAATGAAGTAGAATCTACTGAAACAGATAAATAAAGAGCCTAACAAGCATAAATTAAGGGGCTTAAATATGACTATTTAAGCACTTATGAATATACACGGTACTTAACAATAGAAAGGTTAACATAAAATTCATATTATCTGGGTAATCATTATATACTGCTAGGTGTTACTCATGATTTGTGTAATCCCTGAGAATTAATTGTAATTAATTAATTCTCACTAAAGGGAGAATTAAAAAGGGCTTTAATTCAAATTAATTAGAAGGAGTTCTAATTAATTGGACGAGGTCCAATTGACACGTAAAATTTACGACCTACTACTAGTGCAATATTGAACATTAGGGGACACACACAAAAAGGAAATTGCAAGAATAAGGAAACTAGAGGGCCAACAAAGAGATTTCTAAGAATTAAATTAAACCAATGGTTTAATTGTAATTCTATAAATCCTAGAGCCTTTTCGAGTAAAGGTTCAACATAAATAGGGCTTCTATTTTATGGAAACCTAAATGGTCATCATAGGAGTTTTAAGATTTGATCTTAAGAATTCTCTCTAACACGTAAACTGAAAATACCTATAGCCAGCACTCTAAAATTCGGCCAATTGTAGTTCTTCCTCTTTTTTACTTGACATCAAGAAGTAGGAGATCCTTGTTCTTGGGGATACACTTTGAAGACGAAGGCTTGAACAACTTGTGAACCTATCTCTAAGTTCCAATCGAAATATCTATTAACTAAAGGTATAAATTTCTAACCTTGTATAGATATTGTTTTTCATTCTAATATATTCCATAAATAATTTTTTGGGGTAACTTTATTGGCATGGAAAATTTTTAAAATTTCATTGCGTTTTTATGCTGATAGAGTTATATAATCCTCCCTTCAAGATCATTGAGAATGGAGTTGAGAGACTGATGGGTGGTGTTAAGAGTGGTAATGTCTCGAGCAAGTTTAGCGCCCTCAGGGCTGGGTTCCACTCTAGAGTCACACTTCCATCCTAAGCATGATTTTTCTGGCCTTCAAATGGAATTTGCCACCAAATCCTTCCTATAATCATGTGTTAAAATGACAACTTTTTTCTACGATCAAAGGAGCGGAGTGCCACTACTCAATAGTGAAGTGTAAGCCTAGAATTACACTCTATGCCTAGATTCATTGGATTGCTATGATTTCTGGTCCTTAACCTTTATTTTTGGCACACACATTGTCTAAGTCATTACTTCTCACTTTTAAGGTCGTTTAGCATGTATTCTTGATCATCATCACCAAAATCACCCACTGTAATCCATCACTCAATTTTCGATTATTTGGTTCTTTAGTGTTTTCAAATATAGCTAAGAATGGGTGATCCTTATTGATAAATAGGTGAAAAATAAGGTTTCTACTGATACAACTCAAGAGGAGGGTAGTGAGCAGAAGTTAAGGAAGCAAAGGACAAGAAATGAAGGACTGCCAAGTACAATAGCTGAAGCAATAAAAGAGGAAGAGAGTGTTGGCACTAACTCAGAACTTAGAAGGACTACAAGACTAAGGAAGAAACCTGATTGGTATGAGCTTAAGAGAAGCTTATGATAGTTAGAAGTTAGTTAGAAAGTTGTTAATAGTTTATTAAGAAAACTATTAGTAGTAACTGTCCATTAGTCCAACTATATGATCATACATGATAATATAAATACTTGTAACAATATCTGAACATGATATAGAAGAATTTTGAGAGAGATTCCAGTAAGAATTTTTAAGACTTAATCATTTACTCAAAATAGTGGCCATTGTCTTTCTTTACCAAAACAGTTCCTAACATTGGTGCTTTCATTGCACTTTTTCATTCCTGATTCTAATTCTCAAATCTAGATTATCTTCTTCCATTTCACCATTTCTTCTTATCTTGTTTACTCTTCTTGATAGACATCATTTTTACTACATCATATTCAACATCAGATATGGCAGAAGGAACAAGGATTCAAAGGTTAGATGAAAATGTTGAGAACCTCCAACTTAGATTAGGTGAGAATGTAAAGACTCTCCATGATAAATTGGATGGCAACTTTAAAACTTTACAAGGCTTTCAGATAGCTCAGTATCAAGATATTTCTAAGTTCAAGAAGACTACAGAACAAAAAATTGTTGAACTCAACCAAAACATGAAGATATTCATGGTTTCAGTTGAGAACAAGATGGACAATCTTCAGAATTTGAATCAATTTCAGAACCAGCATCACATTCCAACTTAGATGGAGCAAGAAAGAGCACATCAATCTTAATTCTAGGAGAGTATACCTTCTACTTCCTCATTTCGATAATTCATATTGGAGTTCCCAAGGTTTGATGGCTCAGATGTGCAAGGTTGGGTGTTTAAGACTGAATAATTATTTAGTACCATAATACTCCTCTTGATCAAAGAATCGCCATCTTTTCTTTTCATATAGAGGGACCAGCTTTAGCATGGTATCGATGGATGTATAGAGGAGGTTTAATTCAATATTGGCTAGCTCTTCTTGAAGCACTTCTGTTGAGATTTAGGCCTTCAACCTATGAGGATCCAAATGTAGCTTTGGCAAAACTTCAACAAACAACATCTGTTGCTAAGTAATAAGCTGGGTTTGAAGCACTTACTACTAAGGTACAAGGCTTATCTAAGTCTTTCTTAGTTAGTCTATTCATCTTGGGTCTCAAGGCAAAATTGAAGAAAGAGTTATTGATTACTCAACCATCCTTTCTAGCACAGGCCATGACCTTTGCAAGATTGCAAGAAGGTAAGTATAGTGAGATCGGAAACACATTTAAACCATAATGGTCTTCAACTGCAACATCTATTGCTAAGTATTAAGAACTCTTCAATTATGTAATCTAGATAGTTTCCTATATATACAAGCATTATAAAACCAAACCACATAAAGCATGTCCCTACTACTCAACCACCACCAGTTATTATTAGAAAACTAAGCCCTACAGATTTCAATGCTAGAAAAGAGAAAGACATTTGTTATAATTGTGATGAAAATTACCACCATGGCCATAAATGCAAAAGTAAGTTCCTGATACTCATAGGAGACCAAGAAAAGGATGTAGGAACTGTTATGGATCAAGATTTCTTTTCTATCCATAACTTATAAGAGGAAGGCTATAACTTGTTATCTAAAATAAGTATGAATGCATTAGCTAGTTAGATGAGTCCTAAAACTCTTATGATAAATGGTTATCATGGCAATTTTACATTGCAAATTTTGATTGATAGTGGGAGTACCCAAAATTTCATACAAGAAGAAGTTGCTACAAGGTTAGGTCTTTCTATTACTCCCTCTAAATTGTTTAAAGTTTATGTGGGGAGTAGGGATTACCTCTGTTGTGATAAGATATGTTATTTAATCCCTATTACACTCCAACATCATCAATTTGTGATAGACCTATTTTTCCTTCCTATTTAAATGGAAGACATTGTATTGGGAATACAATGGTTAGAAAGATTGGGACTAGTCTTGACTAACTACAAAGAACTTACCATGGAATTTCTGTGGCAATAACAGAAAGTAAACTTACAAGGAGAATCATACTTATACCTTGCCCCACTACTTCACACTTAGCTAAAGAATTTGGCCACCTATAAAGGCATTGTCTCCTATTACCACTTTAAGATTGAAGATCAGGATCAAGATACAAAAGTGCAAATCATTGATAAGGGAGTTTCTAAAATCTTACAAGACTTTCAAGTGGTTTTTCAAGAACCAACTCAGTTAGCCCCCTTAGACCACTCAATTGTCACATCCATCTACTTCTTGGGACCACTCTTGTCAATGTGAAACCTTATAGGTACCCACATTTCTAGAAGAGTGAGAATGAAAGACAGGTTTAGGAAATGCTATTGAATAGAATCATAAGAAACAATCAAAGCCCTTTTTATCTCCAGGTTTGTTGGTGAAGAAAAAAGATGGCTCATGGAGATTTTGTATTGACTATAGGGCTCTGAATGCTATAACTATTAAGGACAAGTTTCTTATACCTACAATTGATGAACTCCCGGATGAGTTACATGGTATTAGGGTGTTCTTTAAGCTAGACTTAAGGTCTGGATATCATCAAATAAGGGTTCATGAAGAACACATTCCAAAAACTACATTCAGGGCACACGAAGAGCACTATGAGTTTCTGGTTATGCCATTTGGGCTAACTAATGTCCCTTCCACATTTCAGGCCATAATGAACTTGATCTTGAAACCTTTTCTAAGACAGTATGTAACAGTCTTCTTTGATGACATACTAGTCTACAGTACCTCCTTGGAAGATCACAAGAACCATCTTAAATAAGTATTACAATGTCTATCTGAGCATAAGTTGTATGCCAAAAGAAGTAAGTATGAATTTTGTAAGGAAACTATAGAGTACTTTGGGACATATGGTTTCCTCTCAAGGTATGCAGCTAGATCAAATAAAAATTTAAGCTATGTTAAATTGGCCAGTTCCAATAAATCTTAAATAATTAGAGGTTTCTTGGGCTTAACTGGTTATTATAAGAAGTTTGTCAAGCACTATGCCACAATAGCTTTTCCTTTAACTAACCTTTTAAAAAAGGAAACCTTCTGGTTGAACGATACTGCTCAAAAAATTTTAAACACACTAAAGTCTGCTATAACTCAAGTTCCATCATTAGCCAGATTTCACAAAGACATTTGAAGTAGAAATAAATGCTTCTAATGTGGGCATTAGAGCTGTTTTAACTCAAAAAGGTCATTCTTTAGCCTTCTTCACCAAAACGCTAGGACAAAGAATGAGTTCTGCCTCTACTTATGTTAGGGAGCTATTTGTAATCACACAAGCAGTTATGAAATGGAGACAATATCTTTTGGTAAGAAAGTTCATTATCAAGACTAATCATGGAAGCCTAAAAAACTTGATGAATCAAGTAGTTCAAACCCATGACCAACATCACTACTTAAGCAAGTTGCTTGGTTTTAATTACATCATTGTCTATGACCTGGTAAAGACAATGAGGTAATTAATGCATTGTCTAGATTTTAAGAGGCTTCTATAAGCACAACCGACTCAGTATACACTCAGAAAGAAAGAAGGTTAATGGTAAATTCAAAGCTTATCCTTGATGTCATGGCACAACTCAAAGAGGAGAACACCATTGATCTAGAGTTACTCACTATTCATTAAGTCATTCATGTTGCTTCAACTCTATACACATATTATACAGTCAAAGATGGGTTGCTATACCATAAAAGCAAACTCAGAGTAGGTTCCAATTCAGTATTATGAAATAATCTTATTGTTGAATTTCACTCCTCCTATGAAAGGCCACTCTGGTGTATTGAGAACCTATTTGAGATTATCAACAAAGTTTTTCCTGGCCTCACATGACAAAAGAAGTTCAAGAATTTGACAAGATTTGCTTAGTCTATTGGTATATGAAGTACCCCACCTCAAAAACTGTAAGATTGTTACAACCACTACCTATACTAGATCAAGTGTGGGATGATGTATCTATGTCTTTCAAAACTGGTCTTCTCTTATCCAAAACATGTTCTGCTATAATGGTAGTTAGGGGTGAGTATGGGTCGGTTTAGGTCAGGTTATCTTAAAATTTCAACCCAACCCATTTATACCGGGTTAGAAAAATCACGACCCAACCCAACCCATAAACCTATCCAACCTCAACCCAACCCAACCCATTCTAATTGGTTTGGGTCGGTTTGGGTCACTGAGTTGATATATTTTTTTTACTAAATAATTAAACCATACATATTACATAAAAAAATATATTCTATTAAATCCAAAACTAAATCCATTCATATTACAAGTAAAATATGTGTGCCTAATAGCTCAAAGAATATTTGATAACATGGAAAAGAGAAAAATTGTCTCATGGACTACAATAGATGTAGGCTATGCTAAATTTGGTTTTTTTGAATACTACTAAGAAGTTTTTTGATGACATGCAAGAGAAGGATATTGTGCCATGGAAAGCCATAATTGGAAGCTACGTTGAAGCCAAACTTGGTAAAGATGCTTTGGCATTGTTTCATGAAATGCAAGCGAGTAATATAGAGCCTGATGAAGTGACCATAGTCAATTGCTTATCTGCATGCTCATAACCTGAAGCCCTTAATGCTAGAATATGGATTCATTGTTATATTGAAAACACAATCTTCATCTGAATGTTGCGCTAGGAACTACTTTAGTTGATATGAATTTAACTTACTTTAGAAGACTGTTCAATTACAAAGGAAATTTGGATTTCTGGACAGTTGCTAATAATATATTTTAGTAACTCAGCATTTGTTGGCCATGCTAATGCTTTCTCACTAATCAGTCTAATTTTTGGACTATACTTTAATGCACTTGGAAGCGATATAAAGGCTCTTAAAAGGTCACAGAGAGGCAAATTGAATGGTTTAATAATGTTTGCATGAAAGGCTTCCAACAAGTTGGTATTACTAAGCTTTATCATACATTCAGCATTTCTTCCATCAACATTATGGTATATCTTTTTGGAATATAAGTTTATCTGCATACATTAATCCCAACTGGAATCTTGTAGGTTAGTGTTAATTTCTATGTTTATTTTATAGTTACAACGGTACAAGAAATCAAAATTTTGTTAGCATAAGTTAATTATGCATCAATTTATTCTTATTGAAGTTATACTTAAGAATAATTATGAAAACTATTTCATAACTCGAAATCAGTATTTGTTTTTAGTGTAAATATTTGAAACTAAGATCTAGGTAATTGGAAAATATGAGACTTGTTTGAACATTGGAGTATTTGCTATGTATAATTTTACACACTAGTAGTAATTAAAATGAACATTTTATGATTATATATTTTACAATTATACAATAATTATTTATACACTATTTTATATTCAATAAATATAAAATATATAATTATATATTTGACCAGGTTACCGTTTTGGGTCGGATTGAAAATTTTGAACCCATGACCTAACCCAATCCACTAGGATCAAAATATTTTCGACCCAACCCAACCCAATCTATAAAAAGACACAACCCAACCCAACCTAACCCATTATGTCGGTTTGGATCGGGTTCACGGATCAACCGGGTTCCATGCTCACCCCTAATGGTAGTCATTGACAGACTCTCCAAAGCTACATATTTGAGTGCACTACATCCCAACTTCAATGAAACTACTGTGGCTCAAATGTTCACTGTTATACTAATCAAACACCATGGTTTCCCTAAATCCATAATCTCTATTAGAGACTCCATTTTTCTCAATAAATTATGGAAACAATTATTCATTTTAAGTGGGACTACTCTTAGCATGAGTTCCTCTTACCATCCAAAAACTAATGGACATACTGAAGTTATTAATAGATGCTTGGAACAGTATTTAAGGGTCTTTGTACATGAGCAACTTAAACTTTGGACAACTTACTTGCCCTGGTCTGAAATACAGTACAATACCAACCATCATTCAGCTATTGGTTTGACTCATTTTGAAGCAGTATATGGGAGACTTTCCCTTAGTATTCCAATGTACATCAAAAACTTTTATAATATAGAAGCAGTTGAACATCATTGGACTACCATGACAGAACTCTTCCAACAGCTAAAGAACAACTTACTATAGGCTCAGTCTAAGATGAAAGCATAAGAAGGAATTGTATTTCAACACAGGTGATTGGATCCTTGTCAAATCACAGCCTTATAGGAAAACTTCTGTAGATTTTAAAGCTAACAACAAGCTGAGCAAAAGGTACTTTGGTCCTTATCAAATTCTTCAGAAAAGTAAAGAAAGTACCTTACAAGTTAGCACTACCAAAAAGGAGCATAATCCATAATGTTTTTCATGTTTTCTAGCTCAAACCTTTTATATGCCATCATTCACTTACACAGGCTATTTCTTTACCTCCAAAAATATTCAATAATCAACCACTCATTCTTCTTCTAGCTGTGTTAGCTCAGAGACAAATCATACTTAAGGGTCAGCTCATTCCTCAAGTATTAGTGTGGTGAGAGGTTTTGTTATCTGAAGAAACTTCTTGGGAAAATGTTTAGGATATGTTGAAGACATACCCTTACTTGAACCATGAGGGCAAGGTTCTTTTTATGTGGTTGGGAATGATACAACTCAAGAGGAGGTCAATGAGCAGAAGCTAATGAAGCAAATGACAAGGAAGGAAGGGCTTCCAAGTACAGCAACTAAAGCAATAGAAAAGGAAGAAAGTGTTAGCACTAGCTCAAGACTTAGAAAGAGTACAAAACTAAGGAAGAAACCTGATTGGTATTAGATTAAGAGAAGCTTATGACAGTTGGAAGTTAGTTACAAGTCAGTTAGAAAGCTATTAATAGTTTGTTAAGAAACTGTTAGTAGTAACTGTTCATTAGTCCAGCTGTATGATCATGCATGATCATATAAATACTTGTAACAACATCTGAATAGGAAATAGAAGAATTTTGAGAGGAATTCTAGCAAGAATTCTTAGAGTTAGTCACTTACTCGAAATAGTAGCCATTATCTTTCTTTACCAAAATAGTTCCTAACATCTACACTCTTTGGTGACAGTAACGTGTCTCATCGTCTAGGGCATCATTCATACATTAATTTGTAATCGTTTCTCACAGACCATACAAAATTGTTGATGCAAAAATCTGCACTAGGGAGTACACAAAGATCTTCAACCATATGGGCGAACCTATAAGGAAGATAACCCTAAAAGAATCATCGTGGTTTGTTAAACACATGAGAGGCTCTCTAACTCTTATGTCAGAAGCTTATTTGAGAATATTGAAAGGAAAGGAAATTAGAATTTTTAGAGAACGTAGAGAGATACTTATATCTTGAGTCTCATTCCCTTTATATAGATATTAGGGTATTAATCCTTATAAGAGTAGAAGTACTCACATATTAAAGGATTTTCCTATTTTGGTGTAATTAGAGTTCCTAGTTTTATGGGGTTTAGGAATTCAAATTTACTTTTGTATCTTTGGGTAAGGGTTTGACTTCTTAACGTGGTAAATACTTGGTGTCTATTGGAGGATGATTTCGGTCCACAACAACCTCAAATAGTAGTCCACTGTTAGACCCGTAATGTTGGGATATTGTTGTGGCATAGGTGCGTTTTGTGGCATCCCAAGCAAGAGGCAGGGGTGCGGCGCACAACCCCTTAGCAAGGCAAGGATCTGAGGTAATATCGGTCCCTTATAAGTGGTGCCTGACTTATGTGATGTCTCGATCAGGATGGTTCGGACAAAGGTTGGCTGGCCTAGAATATGGCGTTGGGTGGAGGCCAACGACCAAGGCTTGGCATAGCTTAGGGAGGAAGCCCCAGCATGTGCGAGGGGCGTAGCTTAGCATGAGGGAAGTGTGCCCAAGACTTGGGCGCCATCAAGCAGGAAGGCTTGACAAGTGTGCACGTGGGAAGACACATAGGAGTGGCATGTGTGCATGTGCAAGAAGACACATAAGTGTATGTGTGTGCGCGGAAAGGTGGCATGTGTGGAACTGCTCAGAAACTATCTAAAACTATGTGCAACTGCTAAAAAATAGTGCGTAACTGCTGGGATAAGCATAACTAGTTATGTCTGTGCGCACACAGGGCTGTCAGAATACCTGTGTGTGCCAGCAAGGCTAACTGCTGGGTCTGTCAGCAGAGTTTCTATTGGTCCATGTGTGCTTTGTAGTTAGGGCTGTTAACTGCTCAGGTTGCCTATAGATACATGGTTTGGCTAAGGCATAAGGGTATTGGAGAGGCATTCGAAAATGCTTGTTGTTGTGACCTAGTCTAAGAAACCTTGTGTGTGCTGTAATTATCCCTTTTTTAGAAATAAAGGGTTGAGAGAGAGTTCCCGTAAGCCTGTGTGTGCTTAATATTTTGTGTGCATCTTTGTGAGTTATACAATTGTGTGAGCGAACCTCGAAGTGTGGCTGGCTAAGTGTGGGACTTAGCGCCATCATAGGGAAAAAAAAGTTAGTAGTAACACTTAACCCTGTGACAATTTGGTGTCAGAGCCAGGTTCGGTAGAAAGTGGGTTCAATTCCACTATGGTGGGTGTTGATTTTCGAGACCGTCTTGCACAGCTCAAAAACTTTGTGGGTGCCCCTCAGACGGAAGATGCTGTTAACCTCGCTGTGCAAGCCAAAAGGCAGCGAGACGAGATTTTTGCTTTGCAAATAGCCATTGAAAGAGTGGAAAGCGTTGTTGGTGTCCCTATGGATGATGCCCCTGAACTTTTTATTCAGGTGGTAGAGCATGGTGTTGCCCTTAGATCATTAGAGACGACCTTGAAGGAATTCATCCGCGACACTAATGACAGGTTTAACAAGACTTTGAACGATATGCTGACTATGATGGATTCGTTTGGTGCCACAGTAAAGAACCTTAAGGCGGATGTCGCTCTTTTAAAGAGGGCAATGGTGCAAGATAGTGGACGCGAAGAGTCTAGTTCGAAGGTTAAATTGCCTGAACCAATGGCTTTCAATGGGGCTTGAAATGTAAAGTATCTCGAGAACTTTCTATGGGATATAGAGCAGTATTTCAAGGCTGTCCCTATTTCTGATGGAGAGAAAGTGACAATCACTAGCATATATCTTGTGAGGGATGTTGAAAATCACCTCAAGATGCCCAGGTGGTGATCTTCCAAACACCCAAGTCTAAAATGACTTGTAATGAACAGAAACAAACCAATCAAAAAAGAGAACACAAGCAATTGTTATCGAGGTTCGGCAATGTGCCTACGTCCCCGTGATCTCCTCTGAACTCTCTGCACTAAATCAATAGAGTTCTTACAATTACAGCAACACCTCTTTAAGAATCCTCTAGTTCTTGAAGAACGAAAGAAGAGAAAAAGAAAGTGATAAAGACTAAGTGTTTCCCTGGAATTTTCCCCAAGAAGGGAAAATTCCAATTACAAAGCCCTTGAATCCCCAATCTATACTACTCTCTCTCTAAACAACCAGCCTCTCTTGAACGAGATCTATTTTAGTGCCCCTCTTGTGTTTTATGTCTTTGCACTCTCACACTTGCACTTGAATTCTCTTGTATGGTGATCTTATATCTTATGTCTTCTTATTGTTATGATTGAAGCTAGATGACCTTTTATATAGTGCACCAACTTCTTCATCCAATCTTTGAGATCAATCTCAACCCTTAGATCTCAAGAACCAAAGACTCAAGGTTCTCTAAGAGTCTAAGTGAACCTGTGCATTTTAACCATGTTTCACGCACTATCTCAAAGTGCCCAAAATGAAGCTTCAAGTGTGCCTGGTGCCGCGGCCCAAAACAGGGTAGGTCGTGGCACACATAGGGGCAGAACTCCTCCATTCTTCATTCTTTCTGGGCACCATGGCTTGGGGAGGCTGGGTCGCTACACAGCCTGGAGAGTTGACCACTTGGACTTGCTGCTGGCCATGATGCACACCTCAAAGCCTAATGCTGAACTTCTTTTCCTGTTTAATCCTTAGACAAATACCAACAATCTCTACCTTTGTCTAAGCGATTAAACCTAAACCCATTGTGTAGAGAACTCAGGATCCAAACTCAACTTGAGTCACCATATCAACCGACTCCAATCCTAAGAAGTCTAAGGTAATGATTGAACTTACTTAGAGGTAGAACTTTAGTACCTAAATCTGCAGGATTTTCTTCTATGGCCACCTTGTCCACATGAATGCATTCTTCTGTAACATTTTTCTGAATGAAATGGTACCGAACATCCATATGCTTTGTCCTCTCATGGAACACCGGATTCTTGCACAAATGCAACACACTTTGGCTACCCAAATACACCACCACCTACTCTTTCAAGACCTTCAACTCTTCCAATAACCCTTTGTACCACATAGCCTCATTGATGGCTTTTGTTGTCGCTATGTACTCAGCCTCGGTTGTTGAGAGTGCTACCACCGGCTGCAACTGAGCCTTCCAACTTATACAACATCCGTTTAAGTTGAAGAAGTATGAGGTAACCAATCTTCTTTTATCCAGGTCTACTCCATAGTCCGAATCCACATAACCATCAAGATAGATGGACTTACCCCTCTTCTCATAAACTAGCCCCACATCTGGCCTTCCTTTCAAGTACCTCAGCAACCACTTCATCCCAAGTCAATGCTCCTTTCCAGGATTACTCATAAACCTATTGAGAATACTTATTGTATGAGCAATGTCGGGTCTAGTGCTTAACATGGTGAACGTTACATATCTAACCGCACTAGAGTAAGGGACTTTTTCCATTTCTTTCTTCTCTTTATCCGATCTCGGACATTGATCGCTGGAGAACTTGAAATGACCAGCAAGGGAAACTTTCACTGGTTTGCTATCTTCCATAGAAAACTTGGATATTATCTTTTCTATGTAAGAAGTCTGAGAAATCTTTAATCTGTTTCTCTCCTTTTCCCTCATTATACTCATCCTAAGGATCTTCTGTGCATGGCCAAGATCCTTCATCTCAAACTCCGAACTGAGTTGAGACTTCAATTCTTCTATCCTCTCTCTGTTGTTCCCAACCAACAGCATATCATTGACATAGATGAGGATAATCACCATTTCCTCCACCTTGTGCCCCTTGTAGTACAAGCATGAATCATAGTAGCTCCTCATGAAACCCAAGCTAGTTACAAAGGAATCAAAACTCTTATTCCATTGCCGAGGTGATTGCTTCAGACCATAGAGAGATTTTTTCAATTAGCACACCAAATCTCCCTACCTTCCTTCCTCATAGCCTTGGGGTTACCTCATGTAGATGGTCTCATCAAGCTCTCCATGTAAGAACTTTGTCTTCACATCTATTTGCTCGATTTCCCAATTAAATTGGACCAGCATTGCTAACACTATCCTTATCGTCTTGTATTTCAAAACCGATGAGAATATTTCGATGAAATCTATGCCTTCTCTTTGTGTGAACCCCTTCGCCACTAGCCTAACCTTATACTGGACTTCATCCCCTGGAGTGTTCCCTTCTTTGATCTTGTAAATCCACTTACAATCCAAAACTCTTTATTTTTCTAGTTTAGGCACCAATTCCCAAGAGTTGTTCTTTCTCAAAGAATCCATTTCCTCCTCCATAGCTAGCTGCCACTTTGACGAATCCTTACATTCCATGGCATCCATGTAAGTTTCTGGTTCAACCCCTCCTTCTGAATAAGGAGCTGCTACATTAGCATATGCAAAACCATATCTCAAAGGTGGTCTGACCACCCTCATTTCCCTGTCTCTTGTGAGCTGATAATCATTCTGATTTGCTGCATCATCCCCTTCTAGTTCAGCCTCCTCTTGAGTGTCCTGAGCTTGGCCTTCATCAATGGGCTCTACCTAGTCCAAACCCTCTTGCCTTCCTTGCTCTACCTAAACTGAATTTTCCTTGATGCTATGCTCCACAAATACTGGGCTGGTTTGCCCACTATCCTCTGCAGGGTTAGTTTTCTCCAAATAGGGAAATAACAATTCAATAAAAATGACATCCCTACTTATTATGAGTTTAGTCCCTTTTGGCTCTAAGGACCACAACCTATACCCCTTAACTCCGTCACCATACCCTAGAAACACACATTTTCTAAACCTTGGGCTAAGTTTATCATCCTTTTGATATGCAAACGCAACACATCCAAAAGTTCTAAGGTTGCTTAACTCAGGGGATTTCCCACTCCACATCTCCTCGAGAGTCTTAAGGTCTAAAACCCTAGAGGATGATTGATTAACCAAATATGCAGCAGTAGACACAGCTCCTCCCCAAAAACATTTTGGTAAACCATACCCAATTAACATACACCTAACCTTTTCTATAAGGGTCCTATTCATCTTATCAGCAACTCCATTTTGTTGAGGGGTTTTCACAACCATTTTATGTCTTAGAATCTTATTTAACTCACAAAATTTATCAAAATCCTTATTAAAAAATTTCGATCCATTATCGGTTCTTAACACCTTAACTACCCTGCCTATTTGAGTCTCCAACAACTTTTTCCACACCACAAATTTATTCAAAGCATCTGATTTATTTTTAAGCAAATAAACCCAAACCTCTCTAGAATAATCATCAATTAAAGACAGAAAGTAAACATTACCTCCCTGTGTTGGTGTTCTTGCTAGTCCCTAAAGATCCGCATGAATGTGGTCAAGAATGCCTTTAGACTTGGGCACTCCGGTGTTGAAGCTGACCCGATGTTGCTTCCTAAGAACACAATATTCGCAGAAATCAAGTTTCTCTACCTTGTCACTACCAAGTAGACCATCCTTGCTAAGAATTTGCAGGCCCTTTTTGCTCATATGTCCCAAACGATTGTACCAAAGAACCACCTTATCAATCTCATCCATCAAGCTTGTTGTTTGATCCTTGATTTCTATCTCTCTGGTCATCTCATAGAGACTATCCTTTATTGTTGCTTTGATCACTATTAGAGAGCCCTTGGTTACCTTAATCTTTCCTCCCTCTACTTTGTATGTATACCCCATGGAATCTAGCTACCCCAATGAGATCAAATTTCTTCTCAAATCCGGAAGATACCTCACATTCTGCAGCAACCTTGTGACTCCATCAAACATCCTCAATTGGATGTCTTTTATCCCCCTCACTTAGCAAGAAGTATCATTCCCCAAGAAAACCTTTCCGTCATTGGTTTCTTTGATATTCTTAAACCAATCCCTGTGAGGGCACATGTGATAAGTGCACCCGGAATCCAGGATCCATTTCTTGCTGCCTTGCCTCTTGCTCACATTTGAGCACACAACAAGAACATCATCTTACGGTTCTCCTTTGGAAACATAAGCCTATCTATTCTTGGTATGGCTTCCTCCTCTCTCATCCCACAACTTCTTCTTGCAATCTTTCTTGAAATGACCCTCCATATTGCAGTAGTATCATATTTTTCCTCCAAATCTTGGTTTGGAGTGCGCTCTCCCATGGCTCTGCCCTTTACCCTTTGATTTCTCGTGGTAGTTGCCATGGATGCTACTGCCATTTCGCCTTTCTCTAACGAACAAGCCTTCTCCACTTGATGCTTCTCTCATCTTGGCTTTGAAATCATGAGCCCTTATAGCATTGATCACAATTTCCTTGGTTAGTGTATCTCTTCCATATTCAATAGCATTAACCAAACTGTCAAAATAATCAGGGAGAGAATTCAATAACATAACAATCAATTGTTCATCCAGGAATGATATATTACAACTAGCCAAATCTTGAACTAGTTTATTAAACACATCAAGATTATCTTGCAACTCTTTATTAGGATTCATTTTAAAAGCAAAGATTCTTTTAAGAAGATAAATCTTATTAGGGAGAGTTTTGGTAAGAAACAACTCATCTAGGTTTTTCCATATGACAGCTGGATCTTCCAAGTCTCCGCACTCCCTTGTGACACTATCCGACATTTGCAGAAAGATGGTACTATACGCTATCTTCTTCATCTCAATCCGCTAGACCTCCGTGATACTTGTTGGAAAAGCATCATCTTCTCCAGCCAAGTCCACCTTTTGTTGCATAAGAATAGCCTTGATTTTCCGTTTCTAAAGGGCAAAGTCTCCCTTTCCATCAAACTTCTCAACAATGAAGTTCGAACCCATCTTGCGGAGAAAATCCCATATTTATGTAGCACCTACAATTACTCTCCAACTTCTAAATCTCAAGAACACGATCAAATCTTGATCACAACACCATTCTTGAACCTCAAGAACATGATCAGATCTTGATTTCAGCACCGTTCTTGAATCACCCAAGAAGTTTTCTTTGATTCTTGGAGTCTTACTCTGATACCCCCTGTTCAGCTTTGATACCACTGTTGAAAATCACCTCAAGATGCCCAGGTGGTGATCTTCCAAACACCCAAGTTTAAAATGGCTTGTAATGAACAGAAACAAACTAATCAAAGAAAGAGAACACAAGCAATTGTTATCGAGGTTCGACAATGTGCCTATGTCCCCGTGAGCTCCTCCGAGCTTTCTGCACTAAATCAATGGAGTTCTTACAATTACAGCAACACCTCTTCAAGAATCCTCTAGTTCTTAAAGAACAAAAGAAGAGAAAAAGAAAGTGATAAGGACTAAGTGTTTCCCTGGAATTTTCCCCAAGAAAATTCAAATTAAAAAGCCCTTGAATCCCCAATCTATACTACTCTCTCTAAACAACTAGCCTCTCTTGAATGAAATCTATTTTAGTGCCTCTCTTGTGTTTTGTGTCTTTGCACTCTCGCACTTGCACTTAAATTCTCTTGTATGGTGATCGTATATCTTGTGTCTTCTTGTTGTTATGATTGAAGCTAGATAGCCCTTTATATAGTGCACCAACTTCTTCATCCAATCTTTGAGATTAATCTCAACACTTAGATCTCAAGAACCAAAGACTCAAGGTTCTCTAAGAGTCTAAGTGAACCTGTGCATTTTAACCATGTTTCATGCACTATCTCAAAGTGTCCAAAATGAAGCTTCAGGTATGCTTGGCTCCGCGGCCCAGAACAGGGTAGGCCGCGGCGCACACAGGGACAAAACTCCTCCATTCTTCATCCTTTCTAGGTGCCATGGCTTGGGGAGGCTGGGCCGCAGTGCGGCCTGGAGAGCTGACCACTTGGACTTGCTGCTGGCCGTAGTGCACATGGCTGGGCCGCGATGCACACCTCCAAGCCTGATGCTGAACTTCTTCTCCTGTTTAATCCTTAGACAAATACCAACAAGGGATGTAAAGCTTTGGTGGCGCACTCGGATAGAAGATGATGTCACTGCGGGGTAACCAAAGATTGAGACATGGGACACTCTGAAAAAAGGATTGAAGGATCAGTTCCTACCTTGCAATTCAGCGTGGGTTGCAAGAGAATCTCTCAGGAAGTTGAGGCATACTGGATCAGTTCATGACTATGTCAAAGAATTTAGTTCTTTGATGCTCGACATAAAGAACATGTCGAAGGAGGACAAACTGTTCAATTTTAGGTCTGGACTACAACCTTGTGGATGGTTTACTTTTATGGCTCTTATTTTATCTATGCAGTTTTTGAGAATGTAAGCCACTATTAAGAACTTTTTGATTTATTTCTATTTCCTTGTCATTTTAGTTATTTTTATGTCTGTAAGCCATGGTTAGACACTTTTATTTTTTTGCTATTTTTCTGTAATTGTTATTTATTTTTCCTCACTTTTATTTGCTTTTACTTGCTATGGTTGGATGGATGAATGGTATTTTGTTTGAATGTTTTATTGTTTTCCATAAATGTCATAATATTTGTGACTCAAATTACTCATTACATCGTGTTCTTATATGATCAGTGACAAATAAGAACTTATCAAATTATTAATTTAATTAAAGAAAATCCATTAACTTGCAAGAGTATGGGCTACGCCTATCGACGCCTTGGCGCACTTGGGCCACTCATCCCTTACTATCCCATTGTGTACCCAATCTCCACACCTGAATTTCTATCTTGTAAATGACCAGTAGCTATGTGG
The DNA here is from genome assembly GCA_023935145.1 of Bretschneidera sinensis. Taxonomy (NCBI): domain Eukaryota; kingdom Viridiplantae; phylum Streptophyta; class Magnoliopsida; order Brassicales; family Akaniaceae; genus Bretschneidera; species Bretschneidera sinensis. The sequence continues at coordinate 79,024,781 of CM043697.1, forward strand.
TTTCTTGGTCCTTAGAACTAAGTGGAGACTCTTAATGGATTATCCATTGATGACTTTGTGTCATTGGTATATATCGAGTTGTCCTCAAAATTTACCTTTAGATAATCCTTTGAGGAGATGCTATGTCCCTTCGAATTGTCCCTTTCGGTATAAACCCTCAGAAAGAGATAGAAAAATCAAACTTCCAAGTGGATATGCGACTGGAGCGATCCACGATATCACAATTTTGCGACTTCATTAGGAGATTAGACCAAAAATTGCTCTTACTAGATTCTTTTAAAATTAAATTGATTGGTTCTTTTAAACACTTGTATACGAATATATCGAATCATCTCTAGGAAGCCCCTTGAGGAGGAGGTAATCGGGCATAGATATCCATTCAATACTAAGTCATAACTGAGGAAGTCCCACCACCCTATGAAAGTCGTGAAATCCATTTAATGACACGCACCAAGGGATTGTCAAGTATTGTTTGACCTTGAGAGTGAAAATGTTGTCCTCTTGGATGGTATATCAGATATACTATGTCATGAGGTACCAATCCAACTGTACCAGTGTCTAGATGTTTGAAACCTTGAATAAATATAGGGGTCCAATGGCCACCAACCTTGCTTGCTTGTTGTTTGAGCATTTGTGTTAGCATGCACTATGTCATCGCTAATCATGACACTTAAATAACCAAGTGCTTATTTGTGCCAACACACACTTAAAGATTCATCACGTATGAGCTATAAAACACAATGGAGTTTAGTGCTTATCATGCCTATGCATGTCTAAGGTTTTGTCTTAAATGAACCAAGCAAGACCCATGATTGAGCAACCTAATTGATTATATGCTTATACATACCCACGTATGTCTAGGTCCTACTTTTTACAAACCATAAATTATGTATTCAATTGGTTCGAATCATGCATTGGTTGCCATGGATTGATTACTTGTTTATCTTATATAGATACATTATTGCTACCATGTTTTTCCCAGGTTGTTTGGACACAAATTGCCTGAATGAACCTAAAGAAATAATCACCCATGCTTGAATGAACTTGAATGATTAAACAATGTTTGGTTACATGAAAACTTTGCCTTTGAAATCAATCTCACCATGCATGATCAATTATCCTATTCAATGTTTTTTCATAGACACTCTTGTGATGATTGATTTTCTTGATTATTCTATGCTCATGTGAGATTGCTTGAATGCATGTGAATTTTGCTTTGTTGTCTTTGTCATCATGCTTAATCATGCATCTAACATTCTAATATGTATGTTCACTTCATATGCTCATGTACACATTTTTTTATGTCATTCTTATGTACTTTACTCTTTTGTTAGAATGTTTTGTGTTTGATTTAGACACATGAAGTAAGTATGTTTGGAATGATAAGATGGGTGAAACTTTTTGTGGTTGTATGCACCTCTTTGCATTCATCTTGCAATAGAACTAGAATTCTTGTCACTTCATGTTGAATTCTCTCTTTATTTAAGTGAGTTATTACTTCATAAACAAGGAAAAATCTTATTTGAGTCAAAGATAAACATTTGCAAGGTTAAACACATAAATCACTATAGAAAATTTTCATCATTTATTCGAATGCATATTTTACTTGTTTGTTCTATATTGATGTTTAAGCTTAATAGACATGTGAGATTTGAATGTTGAGTAATCACTGAAAACATGTGAGGGCCATAGATAATAAAAGTAGTGTGTGAATACATGTTTGAGTGTGGAATTGAAAGTGTCGTTTATTTCTTTTCATGAATCATGAACACATGTGTTTGAAAGATTTGGATTGTATGAAAAGATAAGATAATGGTTAGATTTTGTGAAGATTGCATGCATGAATGACCTTAAATGCTTGTAATTTTCTTATATGAATTATGAGTCAATGGGTTTGAATTAAATGAAGGATAAAAGCAAAGTAAATGGCTGTGTGAAATTCCTTGCCTATGCATGAATGAAAGCGTGTTCATGAATATCTAGTCATGATGATATGATATTATTTCAATCTTGATATGCTTACTTTTCAAAAATGACCTGAGTTTTTTAGAAAACAAAAATTCATTTTTCATTCATGGGTCATTGAAGATTTTTGCCTTCTAGTGTAGGAGAAAATTCCTCGTCCAATGACACAGTGACACGTGGCAGTCATACATGTCAAACTGCTTCTTCCATTAAAAACATGACATGTGATAGAAGGGCAAAATCACAATATCACACATTTCATCCAATGGATGCGCTCAGTCTTATATCTGGACAAGTTTCAGTTCTATCAGGACTCTCAAATTTAAAGAAATTCTATCTCATTAGCAGATATGATCTTATTGGGATTCTATCTCCCACACTATATAAAGGGGCTTTCACCATCATAAGGTACACACAGAAAAAAAAAAAAAAAAAAAAAAAAAAAAATTCTCTCCACTCTCTTAAAGTTTCCATATCTCAAACCTTATTCTAACTTAGGCATCATAGAGTCTCCCCGGAGGCATAACATCTCTAGTCTTCCGGTGACTCCTTAGGGTTTCTTTAGTCTTTGTGTGCGCAAGCTCCTCTTCCCAACCTTTCGTATTCCAAGTAGATTTTTGGCATCAACAAATTGATGTCGTCTGTGAAAATTTCTTCTTAAAATCTAGAAGAAAAAGAGCTTATCTGTTACGATGCTGCCCAAGAACACTGCAAAAAGCACCACTAAAACAACCAGCCACAGCCAGCAAATTGGGTCCAGCCTCCTTGCCATCCAGGAACATGTCGCCATTTGCCAGGACCCCAGTAATCTGTCTAACAGACAGTCTCACTAGGATCAACATTCTCAATCCAACCTGCCTCTAATGAACCTAGACATTCAGGTCCCACCAGCTTAAGACACCCAAACCACTTAGAATCTGAACATTCCTATTACCCAGGGGCAGTTTGTAAAACTGACTCAGCTTGTGGCTAGTCTACCTGAAAAGCTTGGGGAACAAGCTAAACCTCATCCACCACCCCTGCAAATTTGTCAACTCACGAGGCACAATAATCTTGATCATCAGACTCCCAATCAGTCCACCACCGGATATATTTCAGATCTAAAAGCGAAATCCCAAGATTTCTCCACTGCTAAAAACCACACTGACCTGGATCGTAAGCTTAAAGAGATGGATAAAATAATATGAAAAGCATTCAAGGGGCGAAGCAATAATATTCTGGACAAACTCAGCTTCAATGATCCTCCATTCACCCAAGACATTCTTGATGCTCCTCTTCCACGACATATCAGGATGCTCGTCATCAAGGCCTACAATAGTACGACTGATCCCATAGATCATGTTTAGCTCTATAAGACCACTATGATGCTGCATCGTCACCCAGATGTAGTGTTGTGTAAGGCCTTTCCTCTAACACTCTAGAAGGCCGCTAATACCTAGTGCTCCCACCTCAAACTAAGATGCATAGGATCTTTCAAGGATCTAAGTCACCCATTCGTCGCACATTTCCTCAGCAACAAATGACCTCGGAAGACTTCAGAGAGTCTCTTCAACATCATCCAGCTCAGAGGAGAGAAGCTTTGAGAGTACATCTTAAGGTTTAACACCGTATCTTGGGAGATCTGGGATTTAAACCCAACAATCTAGATTTTCCCTTTAAAAAATGGGCTCAGGTTAAACTCTTTTAGTTCCAAGCTTACTAGGCATTCCCCAGAGATATGAATGAAATTCTCGCTCGGGCCAAGGAATACATGATTGCTGAAGATGATTAAGCATTTCGAAGAAAAAGGGAAGAAGGAATAGAGAAGAGGAAAAAAGAAATCATAGAACCAAATAACAACCCATCAAAGAAACCTTGGCAAAAGACAGACACCAAAGGTCCTTGGCATTATAATAGATATGCCCCCTGAATGCGCCCCAATCTAATATACTAATGAGTATGCAGAACCGTGACATTCTTTGTTGGCCCCCGAACTCTATATACTCTGGTGATGACAATGATTAGTCCAAGTGGTTCTAGTTTCATAGGGATCATGGACACGGTATTGAGGAGTACTGAGCACTGAAAAATCAGATCGAGTCTCTCTTTCGTCGGAGATATTTGAAAGAGTTCACTGGCCCCTGCAGAAGAGACCCTTCAAGGAGTAGTCCTGACCACCCTTTTGGATGAAATTATGAACTATATAACTTTGAGTAAGACCTTCGGTGTAGTCTGAGATGAAATCCAAAGAGGAATCCAAGGCCTCGGATGTATTGAAGTCTAAGGAAGAGCCCAAAGGAGAACAAACAAGACGATGGACACCATCCGACTGTAGCTATCGGCACTATTAAAACAATTTATGGAGGATTAGTGGCATGAGGACACTCATCTTAGGCTAGAAAAACCTACACTCGGTCAATGGTATCTGTAAGCATGCCACACAAAAGGGTCAAAACTAAACAAGCGATCTCTTTCATGAACAATGACCTAGAAGGAGTGCAGACTCCCATAGTTATACCCTTCTCATTGCAAATTACAATGCGGAGTGTATTTTGGTTGACAATAGAAGCTCAACAGATATTTTGTATTTCAATGCCTTTATAAAATGAAGCTAAGGGATGATCAGCTCAAACCCGTGGCCTCCCCACTTTACGACTTCTCAAGGAAACTAGTATATGTATAAGGAAGTATAATTTTACATGTGACAATAGGATCAACACCTCGACAAAACAACGGTGATGACAACCTTTTTGGTTGTCAAACACCCATCTTATTACAATGCCCTGCTGGGAAGGCCGGCGTTGAATGAGATGAGAGATGTGGTTTCAACCCACCATCTAAAAATGAAAGTTCCCTACGAAGAATGGGATTGGAGAAGTCTATGAAGATCAGCAAGAATCTTGCTCGTGCTACCTTAACGCAATCAGGTGCCACCAAAAAACTGAGGCTCTACCTATAAAAGTCGAAGATTTAACTGCAGCTCCACTGAGTGAATGGAGAGATGGGAGAACTGTGGAAATCATGCCAAACCTTCTCGTATAAGGGAGAATTGGCCAAGCTAAGAACCTTTAAAATTTTTTATCATAGGCATTTCACTTTTTTCTTTTCTAGTTATATAACTTTAGCTAGCTATTGATAGAGATATTATATAGGCTAGTTATCAATAAGTTATTGTTTTTTCGAAAATCATATCGAATTGCTACTCTCTTCTCATAAGTCCTTTTAATCAAGGCCAAGCAAAGAGTGTCGAGATTCCTTTCTCGTTAAAATCTCTTTTCAATCAAGGTCGAGAAGAAAGTACCAAGACTCTCCTCAGAAGCCCTTCCAGTCAAGGCCAAGGAGAGAATGCTAAGCTTCCTCCATCTTCGGAGGTGCTCTCACCCAGAGTCTGGAAGAAAACCCTTAAAAATAGAAAAGCTTGCAAAAAGTAAGACATCAGAAGAGAGTAGACAATAAGGGTCCACACCTATACTAGTCATCAAAAGATAAAAAAGATCTAAGTCACTATTGGCCATTTCTTACACATAAAACCTAAAAGCAAAAGCAATAAAAGTGAAAGAGACAAACACTACTCGTACCCCATTACATCAACTTCTTCATCATCAACACCATGGTTTTCAACTCCCTCCACGTCCAAAGCAACCTTGGTTCTAACTTCCTCACTATCCTCAACATGTCTATCCCCTTCAACAACAGTAGTGGCATCATCAACAATCTAAATCATCGACAAATCTAAGTCAGGGTAAGTTTTGGACGTCATAGCCTTAGCATCCTCGAAGCCTATAAGGTAATATCCTCCAGCCTCTTTGGAAATGATCTTGTTGAAAGCCATGAAGCCCTTGAAAACCTTCACAGCTCTCTGAACAATAACCTTGAGCTCAGTAGCCATAGCCTTCGACTGCTGATATTATTTCACAACCTCATTTCAAGCCACGCCCATTTGAGTAGTCAATATGAAAGTTGGACTCTCAGCAACTCAACTTCTTCATCCTTCATTGAAAAAGAAGATTTCAGATTGGAAGCTAAAGCACGATGCTCCTCCATTTGTTTATTGATCTTGACAAAGCGTTGAGTTAAAACTCTTGATACAATGCTGGCCTGAAATAATATAGAAACTAAGTCAAATAGCCTGAGACGAAAAATATACCCAAAAAGACAAGTAATTATAACAAAAGAGGTACCTTTGCCTAAAACTCCTCCATCATGTGGGCTAGAACTTCGGGAGTTTCTGCACCTAGTTCATCCCTATCCCATGGTGGAATAACCCTGGTTAGGTACTCCTAAGCAACTTGAGGGCTCCTCATAACTGAATCATTCTTCTTGACGTACCAATTAGGAAGAAACACATCGTTGCCCAAGGGGGATCCAAGACCTAGAACTGTGCTACGTGGAGGAACAAGAGTAGATAGGGGATTGGTGAAGGTCACAGAAGGGTGTGAAGGAATCTCGCCGACTTGATCATCAAAAGAGGCCATGATGCTTTCTCTTATCTACGATTGTTGGCACCTTCATCAATTGCCTTCTTCTTGGCACGTTTGACTTCCCTCAGAACTTAAGCATAACTATGAGGCATTTCTGAACAAATAAGCAATGCATTAAAATTTGAATGATAGCCAAAGGATCTACCAAAAGAGAACTATGGAAAAATACCTTCACGCGGGCACAAATCATGACTAACTAAGTTACTATTTCTTATAAGATCGGAGGCAACTATAGCTCCGCTTACGATATCCCTAATAGCAATCTCCTCGGAGCAGCTGAGATCAGGACGAAGACTCTTTCTCAGAAACTTACATCCCACACACATGGTGTTACGATCCATCTTCGGGTGGGCCTTACCCGAGGAGATATCATTACCTTTTAACTTCGAGCACCGACTTATATGCACACATACAAAGTTTTAAAAACCACAACAATTTACTCCATTACATTTTAAAAATGTTTTTGCAATTTCACTAACAAACTCAAACAATCTACAATGAAAGATTTATCAATCTTATAAAACTTAAAATGGAAATTAACAAAAGAAAACTCCCCCACTACAACTAATTTATACATTTTCTTTTGCAACAATTAAACCAAAATCAAGAATTTAATTCCTAACAAAACCCAAAAAACGAGGATATCGTAGATAAGTGCCTTAGAAAGGGCTCCTTTCAATCTTGACTGTAAACTCTAAGTGTTTTTCCTGAAATGTTAGTAAAAATAAAAAAGTGAGATAAAAGGATTAGTGAGCAAACAACTTACGAGAAGTAATCATTTTGAAGGAATTTCGTTAATCTTAGTTATAATTATATCGTGTAAGTTTTTAAGTTTAATGAATATAAATAATAAAATCCTTGAGTTTCCTCAAGTTTTTTTCTCTCAAATTCTTAATTAGAAGAATTAAACCATTACTATAATAATTCATTAATATTCTCAAGATAATTTCAACAAACAACCTTTATCACTTTACACATCACATGAAATTAGATATATAATAAAACTCAATCTCAAAACTTTTCTATCTACACAATTAATATTCATGCCCTTCATTGGGCCCAACACAATACACGCCCCACATAGGCCAATCACAAAATACGCCATTCCTGGGCCAAATATCATGATGCATCCATGAAATTTAATGCAGAGTACAATCAATCATTTCCCTTCACTAGGCTAATCTCATCATCACGGGGACGTCTTCCCACGTTCAGGTACATTAAATCATAATATCATATCACAATGGATCCCCCTTTAGGGGTCTCGTACATCCAATAACATTCGATACCCTTACACCCCTTGTGGGAAGGGACCTACTGGCCTTACCTCAATAACATATAATCAACAATTGTTATAATACAAAATGCATTCATAATGAAATGATTAAAATCAACATTTACCAATCAATCAATCACTAAATTACAATAATCCAAACAATCATTTTCATCATAATTTCTCACATTCCATAATCCCAACATAACTATATCAATTCAATTTACAAACTAAATCTCATACATTAGAATCTCAAAATATATGAGATTCTCATAACAAAACAATCCTTAATATATTTAAACCAATGTTTTATATACTTACTTTTCATAAATTCTATTATTTATACTTGTCGAAGTAAATCACATTTTCAGACTTTATTTCTATTATACAATTTAATACACTTACTAAAGTTAAGGTTTACACACTTTGTTATGCGCTCCACAACTAGTACCAAGCTACTTCCTTTAATCTTCAATGATACCCACAACTTGCACCTAGGACTAAAACAACATCTAACCCCATCATTCTCAATTTTTATTAATACTATAAAACCCCAAGGTAATTACACAATTTAAATATCATGTGTACACTTTGCATGAAACCAAAAATCAAAGAAATAGAGGTGCTAAGCCTTTTTCACCCATTTTTCAAATCATTTACTTTGAATCTCAAAAAAATTTTGATTTCATGAATACTAACAATTTTAAAGGTCTTTTAATCATACTTTCAAAGTATATAAACAGTAAAATCAATTTGGAAAAGTTTCGCATTCAAAGACTGAAGAAAAAATCAAATTTTTGGAAAATCAGCTTAACCCAGTCGACTGGTTACTTGATCCAGTTAACTAGAACACCTCCAGAAGCTTCTGCTACTTTAACCAATAAGTTGGGTACTTATATCAGTCAATTGGTACCCCATGAAACAATATACAGTCGACTGGAGGAAGCCCCCAGTCGATTGGTAACCCGATTTTTAGCAAAACTCCTCTATAAAAATCATCTCCCCCCTCCCCCCCCCCCCCCCAATTTATTCTTGATTTCAAAGTATCTTTTCAAATATTCAAAGATATATGTTCCTATAACTTAACATTAAAATGCCAAATTTCATAAACTTTGTAAAAACACATTTTTTTAAGCAAACCCTTTTTCTTCAAACTTTTTCCATAACAATTTCTTTAAGTCACACTTTAAAAACTCAATTCTTTAGCTTAACAACCAAATTTTATAACAAGAAAGAAAAAAGAACAAGATCTTTACCTTGTTTTTGCCAAAACTCTAACTATTTTCCCTTTTCTTCCTCTCATTATACCCATTTTTCCCTCTTCTCTCCATTTTCCCTTCTCTTTTCTTTTTTCTCTCCTCCCTTTCTCGGTGGCTCTAAAGAGTTCAAGCAGAAAGTGCTAGTCTCTCACCCTTATTTATACTAAGTTCTTTTCTTAATATCATTTCTTCTAATACCCACCTCAGAACTCTTTAAAACTTAACATTTCTCCCATTACACATTCTATCTCTTAATTCTTATTTTATTCACTTGGTTCTAAGCTCCACAAACCCCAATACTAAAAAATAATAATAAATAAATAAAAGGAATCTCAAACACCGAAATGCGTCGAAGCTAGACACTAAAATTAAAATATTCATTTTTTAAGGTACCAGGCTCTACACATGGGACCCCAAAATCTTTATAGCCCTGAATGAAGAAAAAACTATTCTTCCATTGTTTAACGAAGGTTAGAATTTTTTTTCACCACCGCTTTCTTCGACCTCTACTTAAAGCATACCTAACCATGCTCCGTATAGTGAATGACGTTGAATATATTCTTAAAATGGTCAAGGTTAGGATGGATCATGGACTTGCTACAAACATATATGGAACCTACAAATAGGCGAATAAAGTTCGACACCAGCTGACAAACAGTTATGTTGTAATAGTTGAGAACAAGTCGAATAAAGGGGTAAAGAGGGAACCTAAGACCCGCTTTCAAACAGTTAGTGTACACGCAAAGCTCATAGGGGAGGTCCTCATGAGGATCATCACACGGTCTCTCCTCAACGCCAGCATTTTTATGTGAATATTCGGTCAGAATCCTATACAACTCTCAAAGACTCTTTAGCTCATCATCATCTAACTTATTTGGTTTAACCTCAGGACAATATACAATACTCTCATTCTCTCAGCCATAGCATCTTGAACATCATTCATGGTATACTCAACCTTGGAAGTTTGAGGAAAGATCCCACCTCAGCCTCATCCTCAGATTCTACCACCCTTCTCTCCACTCGAGAGCTAGCCAAGAAGCTATTCTCCCCAATCCTAAAAAAGTTATAGCTACCACTATAGAAAGATAGAGAGAAATGAAAAGTTCAGATTAAAACCCTTTGTTTACTTGACAAAAAAAGTAGTACTAAAAGGTCGAGACACTGCTAGTCTCGGCCACTCTTTGTCTTATCCTCATTTCACCCTCAAAACTAACATTAAAGGACCGAGACACTACTGATCTCAGACACCCTTTATCTCGTCCTCATATCGTCTTCAAAATCGTGACAAAAGAGCTGAGACATTGCTGATCTCAATCATTGCCTGTTGTGCGAACATTGCTTGTTCCACGTACACTCTTTTTGTGCGCACACCATCCACTACCCACACACACTACAAGCTACGCGAACTCTTTACTGCATGCATATTAAATATTGCACATCGCCTATGGCGCACACGCTACCTACCGCATGCACCACCCACTGAGTGCACACTACCTACTGCCGAGATGCTCCTAGTCTCGGCCACTGAGCCGTAACTCCACCAATACTCCATCACTCGCACCTCATCCACTAAGTGTCAATCGCACAAAAACTATCAAGGTGTGCACATATCAAGTGAAGGCACACATAATACCAATACCACCATGTAGGTGAGACCAACATGGAGCTGAGTCCAGTACGGCCAAGACCAGCAGATTGAGACTGTGCATAGCCAAGATCGTGCACTGCCAAGACCGTAATGTCAACATAGTGCACGATCGAAACTAAACGGTCAAGACCACGCATAGTTGAGACCAGTACGGATAAGACTAGCCGATTGAGACAACAAGGCTGAAACCAAGCATGATTAAGAATAACATACCAAGACTGCACATGCCCGAGACCAACAGGCCCAAATCGCGCACAATTGAGAGTGCAAAACTGAGACCGTACACAGTTGAAACTGCAAGGTGAAAACCTCGCATGGCTGAGACTGAACATCTGAGATTGTATTATCGGGACTATATAGCTACATACGTATTGCCTGTGATACGCATATTACTGCGCACTACTTGCGCTCGCTACTCACACTGCTTGCTCTTGTTGTGCACTACTTACGTTCACTGTATACATTACTTCTGCTAACTGTGCACTACTTGCACTTGCTAGGAAAATTACTCACTGCGCACACTCCCTGTTATGTGCACACTACCTATTGTGTGCACATTACCTATTGTGTGCACACTACTTGTGGTCGTTGTATACACTATTTATACTCGTTGTTCACTGCTTACACTCTCTATGCACACTACTTACTACACACATTACTCGCTGCGCACACTACTTGCTGGCCCACATTGTTTGTGCTAGCTGCACACATTACTTGTTGCGCACACTACGTGTTGTGTGCACAGTACTTGCGCTTGCTGTGTACACTACTTGCACTAACTGTGCACACTGCTTGCACACACTAGCTGTGCACTACTTGTGCTCACTGCGCACACTACTTGTCCTCGCTGTGCACACTACTTGTGCACACTACTTGCGCTAGCTCTACACTACTTACACTTGCTCCGCATTACTTCCCCTCACCACACACTACTTGTGCTCACCATGCACTACTTCTGCTCGCTGTGTGTTATGGATCGTGATTATTCAGGGCATTGTACCATGCCCATGGCCACATGCCCCGTGCCTCTTTGTAGTGTTTGTGCCTAGTGGTAATTTTGTAATTCTTTATTTTCTTTTTATTTTGTATTTTAGAATTATGATGCCTCAAGCATAAGTGATGTTTCCTTATGTTAAATCCCCAAATGACTTAAGACTCTTTAGGGGGGGCGGGCTAAGTACCCACTAGTCATGGCTAGTATATTGCTCTACTCGTTACTTAGTGGTGCCCCTTTGCCCCAACAATGTGCTTATAATGTGCATCAATTAATGAAACCCTTTTACCTTCATGTTCTTTGAGTTGATTGTGTGTTGTTGGCCATTGGGGCCACTATGTGCCTATTATTGAGGTGTGTGCCCCAGGGCACGCCTGCATATTGTATGTGTTGCTTGAGCTTGGTGCGCAGCCCTAGCCACATCGCTTGTTGCTTCATATGTGCTTATTAGGCATTAATCATATTCGTTATTCCTTGATTATTTCTCATTATGCGTTATCATTTTGTGGCTGATGTGTTTTTTTTCTTGTAGAGTGTGCAAGCCTTAAAGCTATCTGAGTGAGCTTAGCTGACTTACTTGGTGAAGACCAAGCCAAGTGCCACACGTGACTATGCATTCGAGGGAAACTGCTAGGACAATGACAATTGGTATTAGAGCATAGCTCAGTTTTTTGGAATAGTGTAACCATGGTGTTTACCCGTGCTATAGAGGGCTCACAACGGTTGAGAGAGTTGGAGGCAAAGGTGATTGCCCTTGAGGCACTAGTGTCAAACTTCAGATCCTTTGATATAAGGTCAATAGAGCTTGAGACCTCACATAAGGAACTTTTTGAAGTAGTGAGTGTGATCACTAATGATGTCAAAGATAAGGTGGACACCGCAATGAGATTAGGGAGTTAAACAACAAGGTCAATTTGTTAATGAAAGCAATAAGCAATAATAGGACTTGAACCTTTGACAGAGGAAGGGTGAAGGTTATTGAACCTCATCGAAATGAAGGTGTTCACAATGCAAAGGCATTGGAAAATTTTTTAGAGCAGTATTTTCGAGCTATTCGGGTAGACTCTAAAGAGTACAAAGTGTCAATAGTTGTGATGTGTTTTCAGGTGATGCCAAACTATGATGGTGTGGAAAATACAATGATATCCAAAACCATAGGTGTACCATCGACACCTAGGAGTGCTTGAAACAAGAGTTAAGGAATCAATTGTTCTCTGAAAATGTAGAAAACATAGCTCGGCAAAAGCTTTGAGAGTTGAATCAAACAAGCATTGTCTAAGACTACGTGAAGATTTTCTTAGGACTAATACTTGACATCCAAGACATGTTAGAGAAGGATAAGATGTCCTCTTTTCTTGAAGGGCTGAAAAGTTACGCCAGGTCTGAGCTTCAAAGGTAAAAAGTTCAAGATTTGGCCACAGCCATGGCTGTAGCAGAAAGGTTAAATGATAACTCGAAGAACCCACTCAAGAAAAAGAATGACTCATCCACTATAACTCGAAGTGGAGAGAAGTTGGCAAAGATGAATAGGCCTGCGAATGGATAAAGTGAAAGAAGACCCTTTTTCGATTCCAAAGAATGATCTATTTTAAGAGCATCCAATTTAAAGGTTGGTAAACCGAAACTGCTGGTGTGTTCCTTATGCAATGTGCCCCATCGAGTAGCTAACTGCCCGCACAAAACAACCATGAGTGCCTTACAAGTGACGGCTTCTAAGACACATCAAGAACAAAAGAGTGAAGAGGAATATTAACCCTCAAGGATGAGGGTGTTTCGATATTTGAATACCCTGAATAGAAAACTCAGGGATAATAAGAAGGCAGCCACGAGAGGACTCATATATGTAGATTTACAAATGAATAGGAAAGCCACAAGGGCCTTAGTAGATACGAGGGCTTCCCATAACTTCGTTTCTACCTTGAAAGCCCAAAGATTACACTTGAAGCTTGAGCGTGATTCTGGTCTATTAAAAGCCATTAAAGCTAAAGCCCAAGCAACGGTGGGCATTGAAAAAGGGGTGGTTGTTGAAATGGGTCCATGGAAAGGGCTAGTCAATTTCACAACCGCAACTATGGATGACTTTGATGTGGTATTGGGGTTGGAGTATTGCACAGACATTAAAGCCATACCGATCCCAACAGCTAGTTTTCTATTGATCATGAGAGAACAACCCTACGTCATCCCGACCATTATTCAACCTACAAATGATAAGAAGCTTCTTTTAGCTCTCCAATTCAAGAAAGGGGTGAAAAGACACGAGTCCATATTTATAGCAGTACCATTGACAACAGAAGAGACAGATCCATGTATGGTTCCGACTTCAGTTCAAATAGTGTTGGAGACCTACCAAGATGTTATACCAACGAATTATTGAAGACCATTCCCCTACAGAGGGGTGTAGATCATGCGATCGAGCTTTTACCTGGCACTAAGGCATCTTTTCGTCTGCGATACCGTATGGCCCTTCCTGAGTTGGCAGAGTTACGAAGACAATTGAATGATTTATTAGAGTTTGGGTTCATTAGACCATCAAAGTCATCCTTTGGAACCCCGATATTATTTCAGAAAAAGCAAGACGATAGTTTGCGGATGTGTGCTGACTACCGAGCTCTAAACAAATCCACGGTGCGCAACAACTACCCCATGCCCCTTATTGCTGATCCATTTGACAAATTGAGTTATGTTAAATTTTTCTCCAAGCTTGACTTGAGATTAGGGTACTACTAGGTTCGAATTGCTAAAGGGGATGAGCCAAAGACGACATGTGTTTCTCACTATTGAGCTTTTGAATTCCTTAGCATGCCTTTTGGGTTGACCAATGCTCCCGCCATCTTCTTCACTTTTGTAGAGCCTGTCTCCCTCTTTTAATTTAATTATTTAGTGGTCTAGTAAATTTAAATGTTTGTGTTGGTATTTTGAGACTTTAATAACTAAAGGGTGAGTTATTTATTTGGGAACTTTTGAGAAGAAAGTTTGACTTGGGGTCTAATTAGAATGTTAAGAGATTTCAAGGGGCAAGGTGTAAACAAGCCATTTTGTTTTGGTAGGTAGCATAAATAGATAAAGATGAGAAAGTTCTTCATTTTTCAACTCTTCTCTTTTCCTTTCTCTTTTCCTTTCAAGAAAACACCTAGCTTTCCTTATTTCTCTTTTCCCTTTTGATTTTGGTGAGTTTCAAGTGCAAAGATCTCAAGTACGTTGTCTTCCTTTCATTTCTATCCTACTATAGTCAAGATCCTTAAGGTTTTGTTTCAAGATTTTGAATTAAATTATATTCAAAAGAGAGTTTAAGAAAAATTTAGGTTTTTGGTTTGAAGAAAAGAGTTTTGTGCTTAGTTGTAGATTTGAAGACTTCAACTTGAAAGGCTTGTTATGGGTAATGTAGAAAATTGATTTAAAGTCTTGGAAAAGTTGTGTCTCAAAAGGATTTGAAGTTTTATGAAGGATTAATTTGGTTTTTAAAAGGAAAAAGTAATATTTTCGCCCATTTATGAGCTTCAAACTTCGAGATAGTCGAGAGTCGCGATTGCACAGTCGACTGTGAAAAAGGCTGAGAGTTCAAATCTTTAACACAGTCGACTGTGAAAATTAGATAGTCGATTGTGCTTTTCTTTCCAAGAATCCACAGTCGATTGTGGAGTTAAATAGTCAATTGTAAAACTCTTTGGAAGTCTCACAGTCGACTGCGTAAATAAGACAGTCAATTGAGCAACCTTGTTTTCAGGTTTTCACACCAAATTCTTCATTTTCTTTCAAATCACAAGTCCTTAAGGATAACTATAAAAATTAAATGATTGATCTTGATTTCTTAACTCGATTAATTGGTGTGTAATTGTGTATACCTCAGAGGTTTATTGTAATTAATAAATTCTTTAAGTGTGTTTGAAGAACGTTCTAAGGGCGAAGAGGTGATTCGAGAGTAAAAGCTTAGTCTCCGAGGTGAGTATCACCTTACTCTTAGTAAGTGTGAGAATCTTGAATGAAATTTAAAGATTGAAAGAACATGAGATAATTGTAAAGAAAACTTGTATATTAGAAATCTATATGTTTGGGGGATGTTCAATATAGTTAATTCATGAAATATGTATTGAAATGTTATATTAACAAGAATGCCTTGTATTTAATGTATTGCTTTTCTTGTTATTGTGTGATGTGAAATGGATGGATTTATTAAGTAGTTATGTAAATTTCACCCGGTAAAGGGTAGGGAGGAAGTCCTAACGTATTAAATAATATAACTCCACCCGGTAATAGGTAGGGAGAAGATCCTTGTTCTTGAGAAGTCAATACCTCACTCGGTAAGGGGTAGAGAGAGGATCTAATTTGATTAAATAGGAAACGTCCCGATATTTGTAAATTGCTCGATTGAAAGGGTAAAGATTTAAAGTGATTGAAAGGAATGCATACTCTAGCTTTATATTCAGAATCCATAAGCTTTATGAATTACTTATGTATTTCATTAAGAGATACTTATGTAGAATTTGATTACGTACTAAATTACACGCAAGGGACCATATAAATAGATTTCTTTGATTATTAAGAGTAATGTGACTACTCATTGAGCTTTCTAGCTCACCTCTCCCTTTTATTATTTCAGGAAGATTATTTGAGGATATTGAACCATAAGTGAAGAAGCAAGGAAGAAGAAGAAATCTCTAGGTGGGTCCATGTCCTGGCATCCTCACCCAGTCCCTTTTGTAATAGAAGTCAAGTATTTTTTATTAAGTTGTATATTTTGAAGTTTACATCTTATGAGATACCCCTTTTATAAAGTTAAATGATTATATTATAGATTGAAGTTGTACTTTCTTATTATGATATTCATATGTTATCCTACGTCTATAATAGATTCTATTCATATTATAATTGTCCAAGTGCTCAGTTCTAAAAAGTAAGGATATTATCTCGAGTAGGGCACGCTCGAGATGGGTCATTACAACTTTGATGAATCAAGTCTTTCACGAGTATCTTGATAAATTTGTGGTGGTATACTTGAGATGACATTGTGGTGTACAGTTCGTCACTAGAAGAACACACGAAGCATCTACGATTAGCATTTGAGAACTAGCTTTTCGTGAAGAAGTAAAAGTGAGAATTTAGGCAAACTTCCATTAAGTTTTTTGGCCACTTAATCGATCAAGGTCACATTCGGATGGACATGGAGAAGGTGAAGGAAATTCAAGAGTGGAAGACGCCGAGTAATGTGAGAGAGCTACGGTCCTTCTTTGGGCTAGCAAATTACTATAAACATTTTGTTGAAGGATAATCTAGGAGAGAAGCTCATTTGACATAACTCTTAAAGAAATGCCACAAATAGATTTGGTCAGTCCAATGCCATGAAGCTTTTGAAGACTTGAAGTAGGCCATGATGAAAAATCCAATCCTAGACCTCCTCGATGTCACAAAGCCCTTTGAACTCCAAATTGATGGCTCAGATTATTCCCTAGGGGGAGTGTTGCTTTAAGAAGGCCACCCTAGTGCATATGAGAGTCACAAGCTGAGTGAAGCTAAAAGAAGGTACATGGCCCAAGAGAAAGAGCTGTTAGCGGTTATCCATTGCCTTCGGGTGTGGAGACACTATTTGTTACAGGTAATTTTTGTGGTGAAATCGATAACATGGTTGTTAATTATTTCCTCTCTCAACTAAAGCTCAAGGTAAAACAAGCACATTAGCAGGAATACTTAGCTGAGTTTGATTTCCACTTTGAGTATAAATCCAACTGTACCAACCAAGTGGCTAATGCGCTGAGTCGAAAGGTGAATTTTGCATCCTTGAAGGTGTTTTCCCCTCTATCAACAAGAAAAGTTGCTACACCACTATGAGTACACATTAGAGAAAGCCTTGGCAAAGATGAACAAGCCCAAGCCATCGTGAAACTATCTTTTGAAGGGAAAAGATGACAATTTTGGGTTGAAGATGGATTATTATGGACTAAGGGTCGACGGTTGTTCACTTAAGGAAACTTTTACTGTGTGAATGCCATGACACTCTTTAGGTAGGCCATCTTGGCTGTCAAAGAACTCATGCATTATTGAAACTGGGCTACTGTTGGCCCCAAATGAAGGAAGATGTGATGTGTTACATTAAAACTTGTCTTACTTATCAACAAGATATGGTGGAAAGAAAGAAATCAGCTAGGCTACTGGAACCCTTATTAGTACTTTCAAGAACTTAGGAAAGTGTGTCACTAGACTTCATCACTTGTTTGCCCAATGTTGGGGATCATGGCCCTATTCTGATTGTTGTTGATCGATTCTCTAAGTATGGTACCATCATTCTTACCTCGAAGCATTTCACTGTAGAAGAAATAGCCCGCTTGTTTTTCAAACACGTAGTCAAGTATTGGGGTGTGCCTTAGAGCATTATGAGTGATAGAGACTCTAGATTCACGAGAACCTTTTGGTCCGAACTCTTTGGCCTCCTTGGCTCAGAACTCAATATTTCCTCAAGTTATCACCCACAAACCGATGGACAAACGGAACACTTCAACAATATGTTGGAAGAATATCTTCGTCATTTTGTTAATGCCAATCAAAGAAACTGGGTGCACTTACTCAACACAGCTTAATTTTTTTTTGATGCCCTTAAGAGCTCTAACTCCAGCAAAAGTTTGTTTAAAGTAATCACATATTCTCAACTATTAATGCCCCTACACAGTAGATGAACCTTATAAGGGGCCCAATCCTCAGGCTTATAACTTCACTAGAGAGTGGAAAAAGAACATGAAGATAGCTTACACATACCTTGAGAAAGCCTCAAAGAGAATGAAGAAGTGGGCAGACTTAGAGAGAACCCCGAGAGAGTTTGAAGTTGGAGACTTAGTGCTTGTGAAGATTATAGGGGGCAACTTAGATTCCTCAGGAAGCAAGACAAAAGATTAGTGTGCTAGTATGAAAGGCCAATCCCTATCACAACTAAATTAGGGAAGTGTTCTTATAGAATCCAGCCACAAGTATAAATGAAAGTGCATCCAGTGCTCCATGTGAGTTACTTAAAGCCTTACCATGTAGACTTAGAAGATCAAGCAAGAAGCTAGCCATTAAGACTAGCCATCAACATCAAGCCACCAACTTGGGAAGTAGAAGAGATCCTAGCTGATCGAGTTGTGAAGACACGCAAGGGAAAGGGACAAGAATATCTAGTGAATGGAAGAACCAAGGCAATGAAGAGACCAATTGGGAGAAAGCAACCAACCTACAACCATTTAAGCAGAAGATTGAAGAGTTCCTAGCAAGCAGGTTAACTAGGACGTCAACAGATTAAGTGGGGGAGAATGTCACGGTTTGTGCTTCTCTAGGGCCTTGTACCATGCCAATGGTCGCACGCCTCGTGCCTCTTTGTAGTGTTGTGCCTAGTGGTAATTTTGTAATTATTTATTTTTTTTATATTTTGGAATTATGATGGGCCAAGCATAAGTGATGTTTCCTTGTGCTAAACCTCCAAATGACTTAAGACTCTTTCGGGGATAGGCTAGGTGCCCACTGGTCATAGCTAGTTTGTTGCCCTATGCGTTGCTTAGTGGTGCCCCCCTGTCCCAATAACATGCTTGTAATGTGCATCAATAAATGAAACCCTTTTTACCTTCATGTGCTTTGAGTTGATTGTGTGTTGTTGGCCATTGGGGCCATTATGTGCTTATTATTTGAGGCATTTACCCCAGGGCACGTCTGCATGTTGTGTGTGTTGCTTGAGCTTAGTGCGCACCCTTGGGCACATCGCTTGTTGCTTCATATGTGCTTATTAGGCATTACCCATATTCGATGCTCCTTGATTATTTGCTCATTACGCATTATCGTTTTATAGCTAATATGTTCATTTTTGCTTACAGAGTGTGAAAGCCTTAAAAACTTACATGGATGCCATGGAGTGTAAGGATTCGCCAAAGTGGTAACTGGCTATGGAGGAAGAAATGGACTCTTTGATGAAGAACAACTTTTGGGAGTTGGTGCCCGAACCTAAAAAACAGAGAGTTGTGAATTGTAGATGGCTGTACAAGATCAAAGAAGTGAATACTCTAGGGGATGAAGTCCGATATAAAGCTAAGCTGGTGGCGAAGGGGTTCACACAAAAAGAAGGCATAGATTTCACCGAAATCTTCTCACCGGTTGTGAAGTACAAGACAATATGGATAGTGTTAGCATTAGTGGTCCAATTTGATTGAGAAATCGAGCAAATGGATATGAAGACAACATTCTTACATGGAGAGCTCGATGAGACCATTTTCATGAGGCAACCCAAAGGTTATGAGGAAGGAAGGCAGGGAGAGTTAGTGTGAAAATTAAAGAAATCTCTCTATGGCCTGAAGCAATCACCTAGGCAATGGAATAAGAGGTTTGATTCCTTTGTAATCAGCTTGGGTTTTATGAGGAGCTACTATGATTCGTGCTTGTACTATAAGGGGCAGAAGGTTGAGGAAATGGTGATCATCCTCATTTATGTTGATGACATGTTGTTAGTTGGGAGCAGCATGGAGAGGATAAATAAATTGAAGGCTCAACTCAGTGAGGAGTTTGAGATGAAGGATCTTGGCCATGCACTAAAGATCATTGGGATGTGTATCATCCGAGAAAGGGAGAGAAACAGATTGAAAATCTCTCAAACTTCCTACATAGAGAAGATGATATCTAAATTCTCTATGGAAGATAGGAAACCAGTGAAGGTTCCTTTTGCTGGTCATTTCAAGTTCTCCAGCAATCATTATCCAAGATCGAAGGCGGAGAAGAAGGAAATGGAGAAAGTCCCTTACTCTAGTACTGTTTGTTATGTTATGTACACCATGGTAAGCACTAGACCCGACATTGCTCATACAATGAGTGTTCTCAGCAGGTTTATGAGTAATCCCGGAAATGAGCATTGGCTTGGGATGAAGTGGTTGCTAAGGTATTTGAAGGGAAGCCCAGAAGTAGGGCTAGTGTATGAGAAGAGGGGTAATGCCATCTGCCTTGAGGGGTTTGTAGATTCGGACTATGGAGCAGACCGGGATAAAAAGAGATCAATTACCTTATACTTCTTCAACTTAAACGGATGTTGTGTAAGTTGGAAGGCTCAGTTGCAGCCAGTGGTAGCACTCTCAACAACCGAGGCTGAGTACATAGCTGTTACGAAGGCCATCAAGGAAGCTATGTTGTGCAAAGGGTTGCTTGAAGAGTTGAAGGTACTGGATGAGTAGGTTGTGGTATTTTCGGATAGTTAAAGTGCCTTGCACTTGTGTAAAAATCCAGTGTTCCATGAGAGGACAAAGCATATGGATGTTCGGTATCATTTCATTCGGGAAAATATTACGAAAGGATGAATCCATGTGGACAAGATTGCCCAGAAGAAAATCCTGGGGACTTGGGTACTAAAGTTCTATCTCTAAGTAAGTTCAATCATTGCCTTGAATTACTTAGGATTGGAGTTGGTTAATTGGTGACTCAAGATGAGTTTGGATCCCGAAGCTTTCTGCACAATGGTTCAGGTTTTTTGAACACTTAGACAAAGGTAGAGATTGTTGTTATTTGTCTAAGGTTCAAACAGATCCAACCATGGTTTAAAAATGGTTAAAATCCAAACCAAAGGTAAAGATCAAAGTTCAGCAAGTTAGAAGGTTGCACACATATGTGTGCATCATTTTGGAGCAAGGAAATGCCATGCGCACTAGTGTGTGCACTTCTGCACACAAGCTGAGAAAGTGTGCGCATAGCAAGAAGTGTGCCAGGTCCGGGTCAGCACTGCACCGCTCAGAACCAGCACCGCGCCCTCCAGAATGGTGTGCTCCAGGACAGCACCAGCGCCTAGGCACCCAGAAGCCACCGTCGTGCCCTCTAATGTGTTGCACATCAGGTGCGCACCAGCACCTAGGCGCCCAGCAGCCAGTGCCACACTGTCGAGAGACTTCACAAGCTCACTCTGCCCCAGCGCCAAGGCGTGCCCTGTTGAGCACCAAGGCACACATGGGCAGAATGACTTAGGACTCTCCAAAGTGTATGTGCGCAAGACCAAAACTCACAGCACCACTTGAAGAATGATGAAGGGCTAAGATTAAAAGGAGATCATGATTAAAGGGAGGAGATTGATTCACAAGAATGTCCAAGAAGTGAAAGGCTATAAAAGGGGTTCTCAAGCCTCATTTTCACACACTACAAGGAACAACAAGAGAATACAACACACATACAAAAGTAACATTGTGAGATCAATTGTAAACACATAGAGAGAATTGTGTAAGAGTGACAAACACAAGAAGGACTCTTTGTAGTGAGGCTGGTTGTAAAGAAGAGAGAGTAGCATAGAGAGAGAGCATGGGAATCTTCTTCTTTCTCTTCTTGGTGTCTTCAAGAATTTGGTTTCTTGAAGGGGATTACTGTAACTTGTAAGAACCATTTGAGATAGTGCAGAGAATTCGGAGGAACTCACGGGGACGTAGGCACATTGCCGAACCTCGATAACAAATTGTTTGTCTTCTTTCTTTCTTTGATTTTCTGTTCTTGTGTTCAATTGCTGAAATTATTTCTACAAGTCATTCTAGACTTGGGTGTTTGGAAGATCACCACTTGGGCATCTTGTCAAGGTGATTTCCAACAAGATCCAAGTTTTTAATTGTAAGGATTCCACCTGGAAAGAGGTAGGGAGGAGATCCAAATTGTTTATGATGGGAGACATCCCCGTTGTTTATGATTAGCCCAATGAGAGGCAAGAACTTTGAAGTGGTGAAGAAGTGAAGTTGCATTGCATTATATTGCATAATGAATGATTGGTATATAATTGATGACTTTGATTGGCTCATGAGAGGCACAAGTGATGTTTGGCCTATGAGGGGCATCTGTTGTGATTGGTTCATTAAAGGACACTTGTTGTAATTAACCCAAGAAGGGCATGTGATGTGATTCATTCAATGAAGGGTGTTGAATGTATTTGGTTCAGTAAAGGGTATGAAATGTTGATTGTTGTAGTATGAAAATGTTTTAGATTTTTCTTTTTCTCTCAAAAGATTGATCATATAATATATAAGTGATAAGAACTATCTACATTCTGATTTACTGAAGAAATAAGAAATATTTATAATGACTACTTCGTTAATAATAAGAAATGAGAAAAGTAACCTAAAAAGTTTATACTTATAAGTCGTATCATTTTATATACTTAGAAAGAAATAAATATTAAGTTAAGGTTTGAAAAATAAAGAACAAAACTTTTAAAATGATTAATTTTAGTAATGTGTTTCTCACTGAGCTTTTTAGCTCACCTTTTATTTTCCAACATTTCAGGTAATACTAGGAGTTTGATAGTTAAAGTTGAAGGAATTCCTAAATAAGGCTCTAGCCTATGACATACTCGTATTTTGGGTCGTTTTTAAGAGTCTAAGCCCTTGGTCTTGGTTTAGTCATTGTAAAAGAAAGTGTTCAAGGCTTACTTAAGTGAGGGAGTTTTCTTTCCTTTATGTATTTCAAAAATTGTAAAATCTTTGACTCTCTTGTATTGTATAAATTGTTTGGATGTGTAAAAATGTGATATTTAGATTTGTGAAGTTTGATAAGATGTTTGTATTCTTGATGAGTATTATATGGTTGTATCTTGAGTCAAGGTGCTCAGTGTTAAAAGGTGATGGAGCCATTCTGAGTAGAGCCCACTCGAGATGGATCGTTACACTAATATATATGACATACAAAAATTAGATGCGGCCTAGAACATGTTTGAAAAATAAATCAACATAATATATGATTATATAAACAATCCCAAAATATACTTAACAAAAATAAATTTATATGACATGAATTTATGCAATTAAAAATTCTAGAAAGCATGCTATATAATTTTAGTCTATGGTGGTTCATAATAATAGATCATCATGTTTTATAACTAAAGAGATTTAATTAAATTACTAAAGTTTTCTTTGCGATCTCTTCGTGTTATGAAGGGATTAATCATGAAGAATTAATTCTGAGTTGTTTGACATGTGGTGTGAATGTCTTTAGATTCTTGATTGTTTATCGTTGATGGATGAGCACATGTAGAAATTTAATTTGATCACAAGTTTATTTAGATTTGTAAGTAAATTTAGGGTGTGAAGGGATTTTTATGAAGGATAAGAATTATGGAAAACTTGAGGATTTAGGAAGTTCAGCTTAGCGGTGGCTAGGGTTTATCGAAAAGAATATGGGATTTTTAGGGTTTATGGAAGAGGAATATAATGAGGAATTTAGCTAGATAAAATTTTGGAGAAATTTGGTGTGTGGCTAATGCTCTAAAGATTTTGGTGTCTGTTTCTGTTATGGGTTAAAAAGGTTTTATATAGAAAATTGGGGAGTTAGGATTTTCACTGATTGATGATCAGGATGCATCGTATTTAATCTGATGAGCATTACTTGGGGAGATGGAAAAACTAGGGTTTCACATTATTTTTTAGATTTTAGAGGCTAAAAGCGTCTTCTAGAAGGCTAAAAACATAGAGGGATAAAACTGAAACAGTGCATTGGGTTGATTCCAAGACCAGACCGATTGGCCTAATGGCCTAGATCGATCAGCCCAGTTGTCCAACCAGGGGGCTAGGTCTTGGCCCTCTGTTTCATTGTTTTTTTTAAAAAAAATTCGCTTATTTCGTCTTTTTTTGATCCAGTTAGATTTGGTTCAAATTTATTTGACTAGTTTTCATCCAAAATTAACTTTCTATTATGCTTTCATCCACTTATAATTTCTTGTGACCAAAATTTCATCATCAGACCCACATATAGTTCATTCGAATATTTGGAATGAAATTGGGTGTTTACAATTTCTCCCCATTTGACTATGAGGGATCATAATTTTTTCATATACTAGAACGATAAGGTGCTTGTGTATGTAATACAAAAAATAAACATAAAATAGGTAAAAAGATGTGTCATGGGATTCCCTATGATAATGATATGTATATGATGTTAACAAAGTCAATTCAATCACTTCTATGTTATGCCACTCCATTAGGAAATTTTGCAGAGGAAACTGTGAGATTAAACTCCACTTAGGATTTTGGAAAGGATTTTTTATGAAAACATATATTAAAATACTTTTGTAGAAAATACTTGTAAGAAAAACTTTATAGAAAACACCTATCAAGGTATAACAAGGGTTATATCTGTCATTTTGTGATGTTGGGGTTGCATAGGAGGGCTAGATCCCTCCTTCCAAGGTGTTTATGGCTATTTGAAGTTATATACAACTGTTTGTGATTGCTTGGTTCTATATATGGTTGTCTATTGTTTTTTTGGAGCTATATGTTGTTGTATGTGGCTTTTTAGAGCTGTATGTGGTTGTCTATGGTTGTTTAAGATTATGTGAGGTTGTGACTATTAATGGGTTGAAGGGTGATGACTAATTTTATGGATTGGATATCTATCTCATTTGGGGATGAACCATAGCTAAATTTTGATTGAAGAATTAAATAATAGTTGTCTTGAGCTGCTTTTTCTAGGGTTGGCTTGAGTTACCCTCTTGTAAATTGGTTGGAAGTAGGATACCCCAAGTGTTGGAAGCAAGATGCCTCTAAGTGTTGCACCATATTGCAAAGTGCTTGCCTTTGCTTGACTATATGGCCTGTTTTGCATGCTTAGATATGAGTCCTACCAAATTTGTAAGTATTTTCCTGCAAAAAGAAATTCAAGCCAGGCAAGGAACAATGAGGAGGTGGGCCATCTCATGAATGGGAACAAAACAATTGTTTTTCGTATTCCTCTTTATTATGCACATGTTGCATATATGCACTGAATTTTCTCTTTTATGTTATGAAGATTAAAGAGTGTTGATTGAATGTTATGCAAGTGGAAGTGGTGTATGCAATTTAATTGAAAAAAAAAATTCATGCATTTTTGTCTTTTCATGAAAAGAAGTGAAGCTGGTGCATGGAGCATGGAAACTGTCAAAAAGAACTTGCTTCCGTATGTGCAATGAATGGTGTAGGACCTCCATACATGATGAATGAAATGCAAATTAGTATAGAACATGAAATTTTTTCAAAATAATTTGTTTTCTCTTTGATGAAATTGGCGAGAGAGGAGGCGATT
This sequence comes from Bretschneidera sinensis, assembly GCA_023935145.1. Classification (NCBI taxonomy): domain Eukaryota; kingdom Viridiplantae; phylum Streptophyta; class Magnoliopsida; order Brassicales; family Akaniaceae; genus Bretschneidera; species Bretschneidera sinensis. The sequence continues at coordinate 79,050,393 of CM043697.1, forward strand.
ATAATCAAACACAATTAAAGTGGTTAAATGGTATTCAAAAGCATCATGAGATATGCTCCAAGCATGATGGTATAACAACTATATAACTTCTTTTCTTACCCCACTTTTCTTGAGTCAAAATCATGGTTTAAGTCCGAGAAGTCTTTCTTTTATTCCTTGTTCTCTAGGTGAATATGTATGATTGTATGAGTTGAAAAACACAAATGCAAGAGTTGCAATGAAATTAACCTACTCTTACATATGAATTTCTTCTTGAACCCATTCTTCTCGTATCACCATTATGGAGTCACCAAGGTTCAAGTTTGAAATGTTTCTTTGTTTTGGGAAAATACATATATGATTATGTATGTTTAAGTTAGAAGAAACTAACCCAAAAGTGGCAAAAAAGAAAGCAAGAAGAAAGAAGGCTTGACTCGATGCATTTTCACAATGAGAAAACTCTTTTTGTATTATCTCGTGAACAAGTAACACAAATTACCGAGAACTTAATCCATTAATTCAATTACTAAATCAATCCTCTGGTAGTCATTTCATTCACTTATTTTCCAATTGTTCCTTTTCCCAAGATTATAGAAATTTATTTACACAATTTTGCGAAGATGAATCAATACTAATATATGTAAAGAAATATAGTTGCACCAATGTGGTTACCTACGTACCCTAAGAAGGATCAAGCCATTTATAGTTCTAGAAAAAAAAAACAGACACACACTTGTTGTCTAAATGTCCCTTTCAGGTTTGTGGTTTAATAAACTTGCCCTAACATTTGTCTTAATCACTCTTTCTTTCAACTTAGCGGACACAATTAATCTTATTCCCACATTGAAGAAATATTGTGTCATATTGAATGGTGATCACTTTTGAGATAATCCTTACAAGTAGTATAAGGGTCATTTTAAGAATGACTTCAAAGTTAGAGCATTTTTTTCAAGAGGTGAAAAAGTGTAAAATAGTTTTGTAAATGTGACTTGGATTACTCTTTGTTAAGATGGCTATGGATTTCAAGCAAAGGAGTAATGATGAGGAATGCAATTGATTTGGGTCATCCCTTGCAAGTGGTGCAAGGGTGGGTCATTTTGACCTAGGTGAAGTCATTTGGAGGGTTAAAGAAAATCATTTTGAGTGTAAAGATGACCAATGATTCTTGTTGGAAAAATTAAGTTCTATTGTTACCCAAAAGAATGGTTTGTGAGGCTAAGCAACTTTCACTGATCGAAAAGGTTTTTCAAGGTTTGTATTATAGGCCAAAAGATACTAAGTTAGCTCAGAAATGGATGATTAAAGGCTCAATGTTGGAAATCACCTTGACAAGATGCTCAGGTGGTGATCTTCCAAACACCTAAGTCTAGAATGACTTGTAAAGAAAAGAAACAGCAACCAAAGCAAGAAAGAAGACAAGCAATTGTTATCGAGGTTTGGCAATAGCCTACGTCCCCGTGAGTTCCTCCAAACTCTCTGCACTAAATCAATGGTTCTTTACAATACAACAACCATCTCCAAGAAACCTCAAGTACTTGAAGAAACAAAGATGAGAAGAAAGAAAGTGATAGGACTATTACAAAAGCTCTCTACCCACTATCTATACTACTTCTCTCTTTACAACCAGCCTCTCTACAATGAGTCTCTCCTGTGTTTAGTGTCTTTGCAAACTCTCATACAATTCTCTCATTCATATGTTTTGTCACAATTGTTTATGTCACATTGTTGTTGAGAATGAAGCTAGGTGACCCTTTATATAGTGCACCAACTTCTTGATCAATCTTGAGTGTCAATCTCCACCCTTCGATCTTAATGACCAATCAACAATGGCCCTCCATCAATCCTAAGTGATGATGTGCATTTTAACTTTACACCCACACACTTAACAAGAGGTTGAATCAAGTGGAATATGTGTGCCTCAGTGTACCTAACGCCTAGGCACTGAACAGGGTATGCTGCGGCGCTAGGCAAAACACTATTTTCACCACTTTCTGGGCACCGCGGCCTTGCTGAAGGAGAGGTACGGTGCTGGCCTTCCTCAAGCACCTCCCTTGCTAGGTTCCGCAGCCTAGGAGGAGGAGGGCTGCAGCGCACACTGAAGCTGGACCCCTCACAGCTATGCACACTTCTTTGTCTTGCTGAATAGAGGTGTGCACACACACCCAAAGTGATGCGCACACTTGTGTGCACTCCTTTAACATGCTGAAATTTATTCTTCCAACCTTGTTTAAACCTTAGAAAAATACCAACACTCAAAAAGTGTTTTTATGGTTCCTAAGCAACCGAATACCATATTTTTATCATTTTTTTCATGTTTGTCGATTTCAAATGTTTTCTTTGAACTTTCCTTCTCTTTTCCGAAAATTTTTTCCTTTCTCTTTTGTCAAAATCTTTAGTTTTCTTTTTCTTTTTTTTTTGGTCAAATCTTCTTATTTTCTTTTTAAACACTTCATCTCTCTCATGCAATGATGAACAACTTATGTAATTGAGCAAAAGAATAGTCTTTGGTAAAAGAGGTTTATGAAATAATTTCGTTAAGCCCCAAAGAGGTTTGACAAGGAAATTTTTTGAAGTGATAGGATAATAGAAATGATTACCTTTTTCTTTGAAAGTAAAATTGCTTAGCCCTTCCAAACACATTTGTTGGGTTCAAGAATTTTCAAATGTTCATACAAATCTCCTTTCAATATTTGAACAAACAAAATTGGATCCTTCAATGTGGAAGTGGGACTGGTTTTCTTTCTTCTTCTTTTTTTATGTACAAAATGATCATGGTTCACTTGCTTCCATTGGGCCCATAATATGTCATTCCCATCCTAGGTAAGGTCTTCTAAATTCGAATCTTCTTCCAAGATTCGATGCTTGGATCTTATTGATTTGGACCTTCTTCCTTAACTTGGACTTGTTTAAGTAGCCTTAATCAATTGGGTCTTTTTCAAGTAGCCTTAATCAATTGGGTCTCTCGTTTTGGACTAAGACTTCCTTGATTAGCCCAAATGGATTTTGGCTTTTCTTTTTAGTTGAGAACTTGGTCGAGTTTGATTTTTTTCTTGAGCTTATAGCTATGGGTGCATTTGAAAATTTGAATGGCCTACATACACTTGAGCTTTCTTGGATTGGAACTTGTCTTCTTGTTTTTATTCCTACCCAAGATGACTTGGGCCATTTGTTGTTGGCAAGTGAACTAAGTGAGACTTAAAGGAAAAGAAGATTGGCACATTTTTCAAAGCCATATAAATACATATTTATAATTAAGTGAAAGTTCAATTTTCAAGCAAAATGAAATCATGTGAATTTGAGAATTTTCTTTAATGACTAAATTAAGAGTAAGAGTTCTCATGTTTGATTATGCTTTCTTATTAATTCAACAATTCTTTAGATATATCTCAAAATAAACAAAAAATTATATGGAACAAAATGTTTTATTGATGGAAAGAAATACGAAGAATTGAAGGACTCGACAAAAGGGAAAAGATAAAATAAAAGCACTCTGAAGGAATTATGGATTGTAATATAATACTTGAACTTTGATTCCATCACACACTTCTTCCAAAATCCACCTCACTCTTTGGTCATTACTGATCGAAAGATTTCTTTACTTAGGCGATTTTCTCTTTATCCCTCTCAAAATCACCAACATTGTCATGACTGCCATACTTATGTAATCCAGTGATGCACCTTCCTTGCCAACTGACTTGGTTGTATGGTTATCATGACTAACTCATACACATATTCCAAACATCTACCTCACTCTTTAGTCATTGCCGCTCGAAAGATTTCTTCACTTAGGATATTTTCTCTTTATCCCTCTCCAAATCGCTAACATTGTCATGACTACCATTACTTATGTAATCCAGTGATGCACCTTCCTTGCCAATTGATTTGGTGGCAGGGTTAGGGTAATTTGTAGTGTAAGTGGTAATAAATGGTTTAGTGTTTGTCATGGGTAAGGTATGTAGAGGATGAGCTAAGCCATGGTTGGAAAAGAGATTGGGTTTGGATTCAATGAGTTCTTGAGTCTCGTTGCACAGCCTGAAGCATACTTCAGTGTTGTGGCCGAGTTGTTGGTGGTAGGTACAATACTTGGTGTAGTCACAATGGAAAGGAATTGGATTAGGTAGGCTTTTGGGTCTAAGGGCTTATACTTGTTAGGCTTGATAAAGTGGGTCAAAGCTTGTGAAGGGTTCATACCCAAAGAGGTGTAGTCATACAGGTCTTTGTCAAACCACTTCTTCTTCTAAGTTCTAAAGAGTCTACCATCATTTCTAGGTCGCTTTCCTCTGAAATGACTTATCTAGTGTTCCTTTTAATACTTTTGTCCTTTCGAGTGGGATAACCTTTAAATAGTAAACCAACTTGAGGTTGTTCAACCTCGTTGTCATGTCAACCATCATGGTGATCAATATGTCCTTGAGTTCTTGTATCTACTTTTTTTGGGCCATTGCTTCCATTTTAACTTAACTATTATTCACTAATCTCCCAATTTGGAACGTGGTTTCGTTTTGAAAACAAAATTTCAATCAATTTCATGAGATGTATTTTTGAAATCATCCTTAATATTCCTTGAACCACTCATTATAAAGAAAGAATGGATTTTGAGTAAACATGTTTTGCAAAGTCATCAAATTGTCCAAATTTACGTGATATGCGTTTAAAAAGAAATGTCTAATTAAAGTTCATGTGCCAATTCATGAGACTTGTTTGAAGCTCATAACTTTCTCTTTACCAATCTCAGTTTTACTCGAATCATATATTGGGCTTAGGTTATTTTTCTTTTTAAAAAACGATTTTCCAAAATGAAAAGGCACAACAATTTATTTTGGCTTAAGCCCATTATTAGATTTGAGTCCACTTGAAATTGGTTTCAGTTAGTCCACAAAATCACAAATATATACAAAAAGGTATAAAAAAAATACACCTTCTTGATCAATCCCAAATTGTTTTATTTTTCAAAATTTGAAAATTTCAAACACCACTCACATTGGGTCGATATCAATTCAAAATCCTAGTCGTTAGTTGATTGATCTCGGTCATTTGATTTTGAAAATTAAATCGATTTAATTATATATACTTCATCAAGGATTTATTCAAATCAGGAGGAATTAAGTTCCACCATCTTTGGTTTAATCAAATCAATTCGACATAATTGAAAAAGTTTTATGGAAGATACATAATGACCTAATCAGTCTTCCTCAATTCTTTCAAAATGATTTTTCATTGATATTGACTAAATGGAGGGGTCAAGTAGGAAAACAAAAACTTCTTTCAAAGAGTTTATTGGATTAATTCACAATATAATCCCAAAATTAATATCTAGGAGATTAACCTTGATCAACATAATTTCAACAATTAAATTCTCTTAAACATCCCTCTTGAATGCTTTTTTTTTTCAAATTTTGAAGGGGTTAAATTACTAACATTTTCTTTGTGATTTCTTTGCGTGTTGCAGAGGGATTAATTACAAAGAATTAATTTTGGGTTTGTATGATTGTGCAAGAGTGTTCCAAGTTTGGTGTGGATGTCCTCAGATTCTTGATCGTTGCACATTGATAAATAAATGCACGTAGAACTTTAATTTGATCACAAGTTAATTTAGGTTTGTAAGAAAATTTAGGGTTTGTGCATTTAGGTTATGTAGGGATTTTTATGGAGGTTAGGATTTATAGAAAACTTTAGGAAGTTCAGGGTTGTAGTGGCTAGGGTTTATGGAAAACAATATGGGATTTTTAGGGTTTATGGAAAATAAATAGGATTGGGAATTTGGCTAGACAAATTTGGTGTGTGGCTGATGCTTTGGAGATTTCGGTGTCTGTTTTAGTTGTGTTAAAAGGGTTTTATATATAAAAAAAATAAGGAGCAAGGGTTTTTTTAATGACAAACGACTAAGATGTGTCAGATTTAAAGTGAGGACTGTCAATGTTACTTGGTGACGTGGGCAAAAATCTACCATCTTGTAAATGGGTGACATGTGGCATGGCCAATGGTAAAATTGATATTTTGCTACTAGGGGAAAAACGGTAATTACTCATCCCATACTAAGTCAATAATTGTCTCAATAAATCCCTAGTTCAATCTCAATCATCCAAATTAATGGTTCAAATTATTTGTCATTAATACTTTCCTAATCATAATCAACCAATTTTCATTATAAATAAGAAGCTTATAAGCTATGATAGTACACAATTTCTTATACCTAAACACCCTTTACCGCTTTAATCCTTTCGGTTATTTTTAACAAAGTAATTCACTTAGGCATCAAAGGGTTACCTGGAAGATCCCCATCCGGTCAACTAATATCTATCTTGGCCTTATTTTTCAGGGTTTCTAGTCAAATAAACCTCAAGTGACTTAGTCAAAGGGGGGACCCAGTTGCTAGTTTCCAATTATGGTCTAGTTAGATTTTGGGGATTAACAATTTGGTGCTATCTAGAGGAAATCAGTAACCCACTTCACCAAGTTTTTATCTTGAAAATGGCTCCCAAAACCATGACGACTAGGCAGAACACCCATAATCAAGACCTTCAAAATGGCCACTCTGCTCCTCATCTCCGATTGGTCATTGTCTCCTATGCCGCTACCATAGCCACTCAAGAAGATTCCTAACAAAATGGTGAACCTCAGTAGAGCTCACTACGCACTGCTTAGTCTCTTACTCGCCGATAGGTGAAGAGATCACCTCGCTTTAGCTTACAACGCCACCGTTGCAAGAACACAACTTGGAGCGAGCCTCCTCCAATATTGGAAGAGAGAATGGACCACTTAACAGCCTTAGTCCATAGCCTTCTCTAGTCCAATAAGCTAGTGGCACACGACGTGCGATCTAGATAGGTTAGCCATTCTCGAAAAGTTCAAGCTAGAGGGAAACAAAAAGACACCCAAGGAAGGACAAATCAGTGGACCCATGCCCTGAAGGCATAGAGGGGCCGAGAGAGGGAAAGAAAAAAATCCCTTAGTAGTATATAGAAACAGAGAAGGCGGTAACACACTCGTGATCGGATGTCCCAGTCCAAAGAGTCAACCATGATGCACCTTGAGATGGACGAAAGAGAAAGCCTAAAGGGTTAGAAAAAAAGGTGGAAGAGATGCAATGCCAACATAAAGATGCGACTAGAAGAAGGGGTAATGGTACCTTGAGCTAAAAATCCAACGTCGGTCTTCTTTTAACCAGAATATATCGGATGAACCTTGGGTGAAAGGGTTCAAGTTACCCCATACTGACTCCTACAATGGATCCACTTACTCAGAAGACCACCTGGCCAATTATTAAACTCTCATACTATTCTATAACACTACAGATGCACTAATGTGCAAGGCATTCTCTGCTACCTTAAAATGAGTCATACATCTCTAGCTTTACAAGTTGCCCCCTAGGTCAATCGACCCATTCGAGGCATTAAGTTGGAAGTTCATAACCAACTTTTTCATCAACAAGAAGGCCTATAAGACAACTACCCTACTCTCCAACCTCAGATAAGGAGAAAATGAAATCCTTTATAGCTATATTGATTGTTACACTAAGGATTCCTTAGAGGTCAAAGACTTATCCTAAGCTTTGCCTTAGCTACTTTGGTCTTAGAGCTAAGAGATTCAGGCTTCCATTTTTCTTAGGCAAAACACCCGGCTCGGTTTACGACAAAATTTTGAGAGACTGTAGACAAATACATTAATGTTGAATAGATCACTCGCTTGAAGAAAAAGAGTGATGGCATCTGAGATGGACAGAAAAGAAAGCACCCTAACCAATTGAAAAAAAATGATTAAGATACCTCCAAGAAATCTAAGAGGGAGGATATGACTTAATGCCCTGAAGGTGAAAGAGTTATGAGAAGTATACGCCACTCACCATATCCCTAGTTAACATCTTCATAGAAGTCCAAGGAGAAAGGTTCATCCAGTGTTCGGGAAAGATGAAGACTAGAAAGGGGAGAAGAGATAAGAGCAAGTGGTGCCACTTCTACCACGACTATAGGCACGATACTAATAAATGTCAGGTCCTGAAAGATAAGATCAAAGACTTAATTCAATAGGGATATTTCAAGAAGTAAGTTTTTTTTAGGCTAGAATGGAGAACAGGCGTCTCGAGAAAGGACAAGTATAGCCTCAAGCGACGAGCATAATCTTTACCATCACTAGGGGCCTACATCATGTAGGTTAGAACTTTGTGGGGCTTGATAAAAAAAGACCAAAATGGACAAAGCTATTAGTTTTTTTTATTCAAACTTTTAAGGTATCCATGTTCCCCATGAGGATGCAATGGTAATCATGCTCGTTTACTATGAGGTGAAGAGAATACTAATGGATGGGGGAGCTCTATCGACATAATCTTCATGGATGCCTTTAAAAAGATGAAAATATTGGTAAAATGTCTCGAATTAGTGGACACCCCCTTATATGGCTTTTTAAGAGAGACAAATATGTCGAAAGGATCCATTACTCTACCCTTTAATACAGGGAAGACACCACGCTAGGTAATTGTTCTGATCACCTTCTTGGTGGTCAAGATTTTGTCCCCCTATAATATAATCCTAGGATGACCAAGCATAACTGCCCTAAGAGCAATGGCCTCTAACTTTTACTTGAAGATGAAATTCTCTTCCAATTTCGGTATAGAGGAAGTTTGTGGAGATCATGTTTAAGCCCAGTAATGCTATATGGCTTCACTAAGGTAGAAAGAGTTCGAAGACTTGCAAAAGACTTCATGCCATATTGAAAAAAATAATGGAAGAGGACGTTGGCAAAGGCAAGATGAAGAAATGATGGCATTTAAAGTCACCTTGGGGTCACTCCCTTGAGGTAGTGTTGGTTGACACACTTTCACGCATAAAAGACTAAGGTACCTATCTAGTTACCAGACCTACCATGGTTGACTCAACATTTGAAAATGATTATACCCACTCGACCCTTGGCCTACACGCACCAAGTGTCGACCAAGCTACAATCGTTTCACAAAGTTTGGGAAAAAAATCATCAAGTCATCTTTACCCCACCTAAAAATTAGGTAGCAGGAACCTATAAATCACTATAGGGTAGAAATCCGAATTCAAAATAAACAAGGTACTAAAATGTAGAAGTCTTAATTGATTTAAAACAGGGGCCCTAGTGGACAAATACAAAAAAAAAATACACAAAAACACAAAAAAAAAAAATAATAAAGTAGAGACTATAACTAAGTCCTTCATATCTTAACCAACTGGTTCTTGTCATATAATGAGGGAGACCCATCACCATTGAAACAAGGAGAATGAGAGCTATATGACCCATAGATATGTTTGGACTCAAGATAGCTCAGGTTTTTTAAATGATCCACAGAGCAACCATAATTAAGATTAAATAATGTAAGTTTGTGATTCTTTACATAGAGCTTGGGAGAATACTTGTTGGTATCCAGAACGTCATCGTAAACAGGACAGTGATAGTTTGTATATAGGTTCAACCCCCTCATTTTCTCTATGCACATGTCGAAACCATCTTTGTGGGCTTGGAGTGAGTGAAACACCGTCAGTTTAGAAAATCGTCCACAACTTTATAACTCTGCGACTTTATATGAAGTGCTCCACGACTTTATAACTCTGCAAGGCAATGACTACCATCTTTTAAGCCTCTTTCAGCTTAGTTTTGCACCTCTTCAACTCATATATCAGCTATGCCAGCTCCTCATAATGATCCCGATAGATATGTTTAAGAAGATTAATTGTAGCTCTCAAATTTGCCACTTCTTCATCCTTTTAATAGGATAGGGCAACTAACTCTTAAGCCACTCACTCACTTTTATGCACCTTATTCGCTTCCAAAGCGTTGACTCGGTCGGAGACCCATGGAAGTATACAAAAGCTTGAGAATGAGACAAAGTGAGAAAATAAGGGAATAAGAGAATAGTAAAAGAATAATTAGACTGCATCATACGGACATAAGTACGATCCTTAGGAGGAAGAGCGTACTCTAAGAAGTTTTTGTAGGTATGAGGGTCACTCAAGAGAGAATCTGAAGCCCTAATGGCCCAGTCAAGGATATGGTGGACTGGGTTAAAGGGTTAAGAAGAACCTATGGGAGTATGCATTACAGGTCATGCAGTCTCTGCATTTATCAAAGAGGACTTTTATCGTCTTTTCCTGGAACCAAAGGAGGAATGACCCCTTGAAGGAGAGCCTCGGGTCTAAGAAGCCCATAATATCTAGATTCTCTAATTAAAATGCATTTAAGTTATTTATATATATATATATATATATATATATATATATATATCATGCCCTAAATAAAGATTGTGTGATAAATTTTATTATTATTAAAACATTTTATAATTTTATCTTGGAATACTATAAATGTAAATAATATATGTATGTTGGTATAAATAAAACTATTGAAGAAAAGAAAAGAAAAAAAGACAATGAAATGATGGATATTTTAACCTAGACCTTTTTACATTGGATGATAATACCTTAACTGTTGTTGTAGGTCACTTTTTTTTGCCTAATAATATGCAAAGTAAATTCATTAAAAGTGCGATACCCAGAAAAAAATGGAATTGAAGAAATAAAAGCAAATGAAAGTGGGCTTGGGTTGGTTGTGGTTCTCAAAGTGTAAAAAACAAAAAGGTTATTGGGGCATGATTTAGCCCATGAAAAATAATATATATATATATATATATATATATATATATATATATATATATATATATATATTATACAAAATATCTCTAGAAAGGGTAAAACTCTAGAAGAAAGGAGACAAGAAACTCTATTGTCTCCCCTCTTAAAGTTAGGTAGGTGAAAACGGTTATAAAAAATCTAATTTTTCTCATTTACTTTAGCATATTTTATATGGTGGAGATGTACACCCTATAAACATAGATCGAAACCACCTACTCTACACATACCAGAATTAATAGAATCTAACTATTATATAGCCAAAACAAGAGAAAAACCCATTTGTTTTAGAGAAGACTCTAGTAAATTATTGAGTGATTATAATCTTTCGAGCACAAACTTAACATACGAATCAAAATGTGTGGCTATGTAATACATAGATGGAGGAACTCACCACCGCTGCTTAACCACTTCATCCACCGTTGGTTGGTCTTCCTCATTACCAACTACCTTATTTTTCACCCGTAACAACTCTTTTCCATTTAACAACACCTTTGTTTATATAAAGTTCATAACGATACCACTCTTATTCAAATTGATAAATCTCAAACTGAAGTTACTTGTTAATTTCATTATATAGCTAATTTGTTAAGATTGTATTTGGGGTTTTGTGTAGATTTATTTGAATAATGGTGTTGTTTGTGGGTCAGTTTGGTCAGGGCTGAATGAGTTTGGTTTCTACATATGTTAGAAACATGACAACTAGAATATATGCGATTGAAATTTAATTCGATTTTGATATATAATCATTATGGTGAATGAATTTAGTTATATTATGGATTATAGTGGTTAATTTGGGCTGAGTATATATTGAGAAGAAATTCATTTTTTTTTATAAAAAAAATTATGCAGATCCATGTGAGTTTCTTTGTGAATATACTTTAAATTTTTTATTATATAAATGGGTTTTGTTAAATTATTATTGTGCAATCTCTTGGTTCTTGGGTGGGAGGTTTTTGTAAAGCAATGGTGTTGACACGGTATTAGTTGTTGATTGAATTTTTTATTTTTATACTAATAAATCCTTCATTTTCAAAGAGATTATTGAACTTTTAAATTGGTGGGGGATTCCTTTGACAGATGTTGACACGGTATTAGTTGTTGATTGAATTTTTTATTTTTATACTAATAAATCCTTCATTTTCAAAGAGATTATTGAACTTTTAAATTGGTGGGGGATTCCTTTGACAGAAGAAAGGGTTATCCTAATTGAACTAAAGAAAATGGATTCATAAGGAGATGAATTTCAATAAGGTCTTAGGGAATTTTTGTAACTTGATAAGTACCAAAAAAAATTAAAAATAGTCAGATTATGTGGTTAAAATCTGTTAATGGCACTTGCAATTTTGCTATGGCAGTACTGTAAATATTATGAATTCAAGTGGCAATATGGTAAATTTGAGTGGATGTAGGAAATAATGGTGATTCTAAGGTAAAATAAAATAAAATAAAAAGATGAATTTAATTAATTTAATAAATTTGGGTAATTCCTTAAAAGCTTGATTGGTAAGAAGTTTATTTAGAGTGTTATAAGGAAATGTAAGGATGTTTCTGGTTTTAGATTGATTTTATCCCTCCCACAAATTTATTTAAAATGATTTTGGTAAAACAAAGTATTTATCTTTCTAAGCATAAATTTGAATTTTTAATAGAGTTAGGAGAAATTCGATGGAACTGGGCATATCCTATAATTCTAAATTATTTTGTCTCTAATAATTTTCAAAGAAAGTTATAAAATTTTATTAAGTAAAGAATGATGGGCTATACACATCCTAGGCAAGATGGTATCATGTAGTTGTATTTCATGAGTGCACACATATTTGATTGTTGAAAAACTTAGTTTTATGTGTATTAGATTATAGAGAGGATAATACTAAAATTAAAGAGGTCGCTCAAGGCTAGCTTGATGATCGCGTAGCAAGATGAGTTCACATTACCTCTAGTACTCGAGAATGATTTAATTGTTGATGAATATGAAAATGAGACCATAAAAATGTGTATGATAATGTATAGAATGCATAATATGGGGAGTGAGTGAGAGATTTGATGTAAAAGAGCATATAAAAGAATTAAAATGAGTGACAATTAAAATGTGACCAACACCAAAAGAAAGGTTTATGTGAAAATTTCATTGTGGTGTTTGAATAAAAACCAAAGTCGAGTTAATCAAGTTATATTTAATGACAATTAAATGATAAAATTGGAGAAGAGACTTGTAAGATGAAGATTTGTTATCTGCAAATAGAGATGAATTGTTCTTCGAGTGATTTTGGTGATGCTATAAATTGGATTACAGTGTATTATTGTTAAAGAGAAATTAGTTAATTTGGAGTAATATTGGAAGATAAAGTACTAAACTATTAATCACTGTGATGAGTTATATGAGAGTTTTTTGGTAAGTATAACTAGAAAGTAGTAAATAAATTTAGGTTTTGATTGATAAAATGATTGAGATATTTGGACTAAAGCTAGAAAGGCATTGGATAGTTTGAGAGATGCCAGGAGTTTTCGTAAATGATTACAGGGCTGGTTTGAGATTGAATATTTATTTCCATGGATTGATTTGAAAACTTTGAGGATTTAATGAATGGCCAAGTTGGAGCAAGCACAAATATTTAAATAACTTTATTGTCGAATCCTTAGTTTCCAATTATAGAAGAAATTTTAAATAATTGAGGAAATGTTAGTTAGCTAGTGACTTGCAAAGGAGATCTTTGGGGAAAAGCATGATTTAAAAGATCGTACTGCGTTTGAGACCTTGAGGTATGGAATCGAGAGAAAGGGATATGAACTGGTAAGGAGTTTAGTTTTTAGAACGTAGGAGTAGAAGAAATATGTAAGAAAGGAATGATGTTAAGAGATGCTTTTGGTTAAGAAAATGTGAATCGCAAGATTAGTTGGGTAAATTGAAGAACAGTTGGAGGAGAATGATGAATTATAAGAGTAAATAGTCAATAGAAGGCAATCACCACTTAATACCACTTGTTAGGAGTTTCTATAAATTAGAGTAGAGTTTACAATTTTGGATTAGATTACTCTAAAAGTAAATAATGGTTTGACAGCAATAGGTAGAAGGTTCAAGATTGGGACGAATGGGAAGTTTAACCTTGTATTGATAAATTATGATGAAGGAGAACCAGACTTTTGAAAGTATTAACCAAGTTATTTCGTGGACCTGATCAACAAATTTCGACGAAGAAATTTTTATTAGTGAGGGAGAATTGTAGAACCCGGTTCTTTAATTTCTTTTTTTTATAAATTAAATCTCGAGATTTCACCTTGACGCATTGTTGGAGTACTTGTTTAGTTTTGAGCTTAATTTATTTTATCTTAGGAATGGTTAATACTAGGAAGCAAGTAATTAATTTATGGTTTAGTAAATAAAATGTGTCTTGGGTAATTAATTAAATAAAGGAAGAGGGGTGTGGTGAAAAATGAGAAAATAGAAATGAGGAGGGGTAAGTGAGTAATAAAGCTAGACTTGGAGTATAAAAAGGGGAGGGGGAACTCATATTTTTTATGGAAGGATCTAGAGGAACCGAGAAAGAGGAGAGAAAGAGAGAGACAAGAGGGAAAAAAAGAAAGGAAAAGAAAGAAAAGTAAGAAGATAAAAGAATTTGCAAGGGTTTTGGGTAAGGACTTGTCTTTCTTTACTTTAATGGTAAATTAAATTCGTTAATTTAAGGATTTAGTTCTTCGAAATGAGAATTGTTGAGAAATCTTTGAGAAAAACCTAAGTTGGTTTCAAGTTTGTGTATTGTTTTAGGTTTATTAAATTGAAGCTTTTAACTTAAGATTTTTTCTATGAGTAATGTGGATTTTTATCTTAAAACTTCAGGAAAACCTTGTGTTTCAAAAAGATTTGAAAGTTTTGTGAAGACTTAAAGTGATTTTTGAGGGAAAAAGTTTGTTTTCTCGAAATTTTTTTGCTAAATATTGGGTTACCAGTCGACTGGGGGCTTCCTCCAGTCGATTATATGCTGTATCAAGAGGTACCAGATGACTGGTATAAGTACCCAGTCGACTGGGTAAAATGGCAGAAGCTTCCCAGTCGATTGGATCAAGAACCCAATCGACTGGTCAAGCTGATTTTTCAAAAAATGTGAATTTTTCTTTAGTCTTGAATGCAAAACTTTTCCAAATTGGTTTTAATGTTTCTATACTTTGAAGTATTATTAAAACACCTTTAAAAGTGTTAGTACACATGAAAATTAAAATGTTTTTGAGGTTCAAAATAAATGATTTGAAAAAGGACTTAAAGCCACGACTTCTTTGATTGTGGTTTCGTAGCTTTAATTTTGGTTTCATGTAAAGTGCACTCTTTATATTTAAAGTGTGTAAATACCTTGGGGTTCCTAGAAATTTTTTATTTAATGATATTAATAGGGGTTAGATATTATTTTGTTCCTAGGTGCAAGTGGTGGATACCGTTAAAAATCAAGGGGGTAGCTTGAGACTACTTGTGGAACTCGTGCAATGTGAGTATACCTTACTTTTAGTAAACGTATTAGGCTGGAAAAAAATAGAAATAAAAATATAAAAATACAATTGAGGATAAAAATCATAAATAGTAGATTTTAAGTGATGTGAGTATAGAAGATTAGGAGTAAGGAAGATAATAGAGAATAATGTGTTGAAAGATATAAAAATGTACGAAGATAGAGAAATATATATATATATATATATATATATATATATATATATATATATATATATAGTATAAGTTAAGAAATGATTTAATGTGGTTGTGCTTGAAAAATCTTGATGCATCTGATTGTATTGAAAATGATTACTTGGATTACTATGGAATTGTGATGTAATTGGTTGGCAAATGGTTGTTTGCATATCATATCACTTCATTCATTTGCATAATAACCTTGTTTGACGGTACATTATTGAGAGGCGAGTGATGGGTGAGGCTGAAAGGTCCCTTCCCACAATGGGTGTAAGGGTATCAAATGAATATTGGACGAGTAGGACCCGGTCCAGATCAAGGGGGGTTCCAAATATTTGATATGACGATTGGACATACCGGTACGTGGGGAGACATTGTAATACCCGTAATCGTAAAGTAAGGGTAAATAAGTAATTTAATAAATATAATATAAAATTAAAATAATATATATTTGAAGGATTTAATATTGAATAAATAATTATTTTCAAAAAAAAAATTGGGCAGGTCCAGCGTGAGAAGGAAAAAAAAGTAAAAGTAAAAAAAAACAAAAACAAAAACAAAAACGTGGCCTTGCTGCCAAGTAAAGAGACTTCTTTATTGCATGTGAGCCACCTCTCACAATCGTGGCAGCATAAGACTTGGGGATTGGAAGAAAGGTTGAAAGAGCAAATTTTTGAAGGGGTTTACAGGAGAATTTTATAGAGAATCACGGGAAGCGCTAAGAAAAACAGAAAGTAATAACATGAAATTTATTTTTGAAATTTAGCATACATGAAATTTCCCGGAATTCAAAGTGGGAATTTTCAAACGGTGTAAATTATGAAGAATTGAAGAATAAGTTAGAGATTTAAAATAAATATTATGTCAGGTGTTGACGATCAACAACCGGGGAAAATTGTTGAGAGGAGCAGGAAATGCAAGGAGGTGATCCACGGGTAGTTCTAAGTGCTATGTTGTGAGTTAGATTTACTTTAAGTAATTTAGATAAAAATGAAATATTTAGTGATAATATTAAAATAAATTATTAGCTTATGCTTTGGTGGTAGATGAAAAATTGATTGATAGGTATGATAGGAATTTTGGACATGTAGAAAATTATCATGTGAGAAATAATATTTTTGGAATAATAAATTGATTTAATAATAAAAGCAATAAGTGAAATTCTTGATGAGGTAGGGTTGAGGTTTTGATATGAATTATGGGTGGTGGCCAACCCAGGATGGGTCGTTACAGACATCCCCGTGATAATGATATTAGCCCAATGAGGGGCAGTGATTTGTTTGTGCATTGCATCATAAAGCATGACGTTCATTTCATGGACACATACATTATGAAGATTGCCCCATGAAATGCGTGCTGGGTAATTAGCCTATGAGAGGCGTGCGATATAATTGGCCCATGTGGGGCATGTGATGATGTGATGTGTTTAAACCAGAGAATGGACATGATTGTTGCTATGAAATTCATAGACGTTGAATAGAGATCTATATATGGTTGTTTTGGCATTATAATGTGTGAATGTACCAAAAATAGTATATAATATATAATTAAGGAAATTCGACACTTATAATTTAAATGATCTTATAATGGTGTAAGAAATAAATACATATACTTGGAGGAAAGTTAAAGAAAATATTTGGAGAATATACAATGTAAGAAAATCTCCCTTAGAAATAAAAAGAAATAAAATGCTATAGTTATAATTAAAAGGGCAAATTTCCTCCAATACGACTACTTTTTGTAAGGTGCGTCTCACATAGCTTTTTAGCTCATCTTTTCATTGTTGCTAACTTTTCAGGCAATTGTTAGGGACTTGACGGTTAAAGTCTAAAGAAGTCCTAATTAAGGCCTTTAGTGATAGCATCCTCAGCTTTAAGAGTCCTTGTTAGGAGAAGAAAAAAAAATTTGGACTAAGATTAGTTGTTGTAAAAGAATGTTGTAGTAGGGGAAGGTTTTATTTTACTTGTGTCAAATGTTAAATTTCTTGTATTGAAATTATGTATTTGTAATTATATGAACTTGTGATGTCTTGAGTGAATGTGGGTATCCTTGGTAAATTATATGTGGTTACATGTAGGTAGGGGTGCTCGGGATTGAAAGGTAATGATAACTCTTTGGGTAGGGCCCACTCGGGGATAGGTCGTTATAATGCAGGCGATATCCTCAACATATTGTTTCGATGTTAAGTCCTTAGTATCGTTGCAGGAATAAGTTTTAAATTTTGGGTTATGTAATTTAAACTTTGTTTATATGTTTGTATCTCATATGAACTATTGAACTTGAGTCTATATAGTAATGAGGTTGTGTATAATTAGGTACGTAGGTGTAAATCATGAGGTGATATAGAGTTGTAGTTTTGTGATTTGTCTTAAGGTTACAATGCATGGTACTTACAAGTTAGGGCTCGGTGCTTTAAGGTAAGGATTTTGTTCTAGGCAAGGGCTTGTGATGGGTCGTTACAAAGCCAAAGGGATGGCCCTACGGTTTGCCAAACCCGGGGTAGTAACGTTGGATCCATTGTCCCCCTCGATAGATTCTGCATCACCGACTTTTCTGGTCTCACGGAATTTCTGCTCACTCGCTACTGCCAACAAAAGAGCTTAGTTAAACATTTTTGCAAAGCAGTAAAAACATAAGTCAAATACTATAGAAAAGGAAGATGAATGACAAACCATCATCATCATCCTCATCATCATCTTCGTCGCTCCCCTCCTTAACTCCATTAGATATGTCATAGAAAAGGGTCGGCTAGGGATCTTGATAATCCCATACCGTGTCAAAGCTTTCCTAGTCAAATCGCATCATTGGATGGGACGAGCAACCAACTTCAAATAGGTCACATGGTCCTTCCTATCCATCCTCGATTTCCCTTTATGAAATGGTTTAGGACTCTACCGAGTCTAGAAGCTCCAGGGTTCATCTTAAAATGCAAAGATAAACTGCCCTCTCCATTTCTTAGCTTTGGAGGGAAGCTCTAGGACCACCTTCACTTTAGAACACTGACTCAGTATTAATCAACTTAATGCTTTCGAAGGCCGCTTAACGAGGAAACAATTCCTAAAAACACTTAAGGACAAATGATGAAGAAATCAGATGCAAGACAAAATGAACCCCATAATTAGGTACCAGGAATGTGGTGTTAGTTGGGTCAGAGCCAAGCCATACCACTTGCAGTATTATCTCTGTAAAAGGGTACAAAGGGACGATAAGTCCTATATCTAGGGTTGGCAAATATAAGGCACAGACCACCCTTAAAATCACACGCCCTCTTAAAGGACTTTGGGATCCTAAAGCGGATAGAGGGAAGGAAGCCCTTCTCGTGCAAATTCACCAGACAATGTGGAGGAACGAGAGCTTGATGTGCTAGTGCGATGAGCCTAGGCCTTCTTCCCTCGTCTTCCATTCTTGTAATAGCAGCCCTAATGGCATAGTCCCTCATCGCCCTTTTCGGTATGACCCCATCTCTCCTATAAAAGGAAGACGAAGCCAAATTCACACAATAAAAAAGGAATGGAAAGAAAAGGAGAATAAAAGAAAGAGAATGTACCTAACAAGAGGAAGAACAAAGACAAATTCTTAAAATCCCTAAAGAAAGTGTGGTGAATGTGAAGAAAAACATCCCAACAACTACTTCTTTATATAAGAGTTATAAAGAGGACATTAATGGCTTAGATCTTCGTCCATTAAACGAATGAGATTGAAAGGTTTAAAGGAATAATAAATGATAATATGGGCACTCAAACAGGTATTCCTAAATTGACCTTCTTAGGATTTATAAGCTTCCACGGTAGAAATGCCCACTCAGTCCTAAGGGTCGCCTTCGCAGAGCCGACAACACCCTTGGGCCACTTGAATCAAGTACGTTCTAAGGTACTTCTTCCCTAAAAAAGATTTAGACGAGGGACCGACCTAGTTAGCCTTGGGTGCCCCATACGGGGGCCGATGTGAGCCCTTGGTTGAACCAAGCCTCGATTAGACTCAAAAATTATTTTTAAAGTTTTTTGCAAAAAAAAAAAATTCGAGATGAGGGACTGGCCTAACCAACCCTATGGATCGGACATACAGGGTAGGCAAGGGCCCTTAGTCTGACTCAAAATTTTTTTTTCAAAGTTTATTGCAAAAAACAAAATTCAAGGCTGAGGACTGGACATGCGAGGCCTACGAGAGCCCCTGGCCGGTCTGATCTTGATTCGATTAAAAAATGATTTTTCAAATTTTTTGCAAAAAAAAAAAAATAGAATTTCGATACGGGGGACACATCATGTTACAAACATGGACACCTTAAATGTCATACCAATAACTACTTCCTTAGCCTCAGAGTAACTCAAGGAAGTGGGGGGCTTATGATGTAGGGAAAAATCTACTATCTAGTAAATGGGTGACATGTGGCATTGCCAAAGGAAAAATAATTATTTTGTCACTAGGGGTAAAATAGTAATTACTCACCAATGGTAAATCGTTAATTTCCTCTATAAAATCTCTAATTCAATCTCAACCATCCAAATCAATGGTTTAGATTATTTGTCATTAATGGTTTCCTAATCAAGATCAACCACTTTTCATTATAAATAAGAAGCTCATAAGCCATGATCGGAACACACTTTCTTACAAACACCCTTTACTGCTTTAGTCATTTTAGTTATTTTCTGCAAAGTAACTAACTTAGGCATGAGAGAGTTACCCCAAAGATCCCCCTTTGGGTCACTTAGTGTTTATTTCGGTCTTATTTTCAGGGGTACTAGTCACATCAACCTCGGGCAACTCAGTTAAAGAATGACCCAATTGCGATTTTTCGCTTTTGGTCCTGTCAAATTTTGGATTTCAACACTTGGGAGGTGAAAAACTTGGGTCTTACTTGATTTTTTTAGGGTTTTAGAGGCTAAAAATGACTTCTTAAAGGTTAAAAATGTGGAGGGATAAAACTGCAGCGGCGCAATAGGTCTAGTCCGAGATCGGACCGATCAGCCTAGTGGCCCGGACTGACCAACCTAATTGTAGTCCGAGATCGGACCGATCAACCTAGTGGCCCAGATTGACCAACCTAGTTGCCCAGCCGACCTCTTTGTCTTGGCCATTCGGTCCATTTTTTTTTTAGTTTCTCTGTTTCATCTTGTTTTGATCCGATTCAATTTGATTCAAACTTCTTTGACCAATTTTCATCCAAAATTAATTTTCTATCATTCATTTATCCTTTTATAATTTTTTGGGACCAAAATTTCATTATTATACCCCACATATAGCTCGTTCTAATATTTGAAACAAAATTGGATGTTTATAGTAGGTATGGTATTGTACTTGATGTCTTTAATCAATGTTGAGTACAAAATTATTTAATTGAGATTAAACTAATTTAAACTATCTTCTTTGTAGATTTTGGGTACTAGCAGCGAATTTGAGAATTACAACGACATAAGTAATTTTAATTTGTGAATTTCATGTTGTTTTAAATTTATTTATAATTTATATGAAATTTTCCTTTTTATGAACTTATTAACTTCTTTGTTTATTTTTAGTATCAACAACTATGTTAATAATTATACAACAATATCCCTAACACTAAAAAGCTTAAAATTTCTTTGGAGATTCTGCACCTACTACTTTCAAGCTTTGCGATTTCTATGATGGATCGATAAAATGTAGTGAAGTTGATGAGGATTTTTCAAATGAACTTGATACAAGTTGAAAGATAATTGAAGCAATCAAATTTCTGAGTGCATTTATTTATTTTTATGCCTTTTTCCTTTATTAATTGCTTATGCTACATAGGGTATCAATGTAATCATCATTTGAAAAATTTTCCCCTTTTTTTGAAGGTAAATAAATTGTACTTACACGGATTGGGTTGATTTGTGTGGTATGAATTTTGATTTTTAAAATAAAAATTAGATTTATGATTACACCTCAATGATTTATGGCTGAGGTGTTTATAGTTGCGAGAATTTTTTTTTTTTAAATTTATGCTTTTGTATTATGGACGTATTATGTTTATCTGTTTTTATAGAAAGCTTTTTTTCAATGGGTTGAGTTGTAAATATTAATTTTTATGAGTTTTTGATAATTGTTAAGTATATTGATTTTTCAAAACTTTAAGAATTCTCTAAAAATGTGAAATGAGTCAATCATTCTATAATTATTTCTATTCATCAAGGTTTTTGCTATTAACATTATAAATGCTTGAAATAGAAAAAAAAAACAATATCAATACCAAGAAGAGAGTCAAATTATCAAATTCTTAGTCCGTCCAATAAAAGTTAAAAAAAAACTAGTATGTTAACTTATTCTAAACTATAGCATAAATCTACATTTATAATTAACTTATGTATTATTAATTTATAAATATATGTAAGTATATTATATTCATCTAATATTGCATGAACTGCATAAATACATGTACTCTATTCTTCAATGGAGATATAATGTTTTGAAGTTAGAAGAAAACTTAAGATCTTCTTTTTGAAGTTAAAACAAACACAACAACAGAAAAAATGCGAATTGAATTTACAAAGACCACAATAATCATTTGCTTTCTATATATTTTTAAATATATATTATAAAAATGAGAACGTCTAATAAAGATTAAAAGTAAATTTTACTTGCACCTATACAACCGTGTTAAAAATTTTGTATTCTTTACAACCAATTGTAAATAAAATTATATAATTATAAAGTGCAGCCCTATTTTTCAGGTTTTGGTTCTAGAAGAGGAAAGCGTCGGTTGGCACGCATTGAAGGTCTCATCGCACGAGCCAATCCACTTTGCTCCCATTGGCTTAGCTAATGGGCCCTTTTAATTCCAAGCATCTATAATTTCCCCCACGTACACGCTCGCTCTCTCTCTCTCTCTCTCTCTCTCTCTTTCTCTCTAAACGCACAAAAGGACGCACACGAACTCGCTCTCTTCACAAGTAATGGCTATCTCTCCACTTTCAGATAAATCACATAAATTGTTGTTCGTCTTGTTTGTTCCATATTTACTTTACAGCTCAAGAACTGCATTCTTCTTTGCAGATCGAATCAAAAGGTGCTCTAAATAATATCCGTTCTCATTTTAATTTGTCCTTAAAGAAAAATCACCTTATTTTTAGCTCAAGATTTACCCAAATTTACAGAATACGGGACCATTTTGCAACTGATGAGCTCTTTTTTTGTTGAAATTCTTTTTGTTAGAGCATGCATTACTTGGTTTTGCTTTGAAATTTTGAATCTTTAGTTTGTTCCAACTATCTAGTGTTCAGAGCAGTGTGGTGTTGTAGATTTTTAAAATCCTTGTCTTTTCCTATTTAACACAAGAATTAAGCTTCCTAGCTATCTAGGAATGTATGTAATTAGGGTTTTGTACGAAATTTTACTTGCTCTATGCTTTTAGGAATCTCAATTGGACTGATATAATAGTTTTAGTAATTTTATCTCGTTTCGTGTTTTCATTTGGAGAATACTTGCTTGCTTTGCGTTATAGTGTTTATTTTATTTATATATTTTAAGCGCTAGAGTAGTTTAACAGCATAATTGTATCTTTTAAAAAATATAATTGTATCTTTTTTTGTTTATTTTTTAGTTTTACGGCAATGCAAAAATTAAATTAACGGGATTTGTAGGCGCCGTTCTGTTTATTTTGGCTTGAGTCTGAATGGACTCATAAGGCCGTTAGAATTAATGATTTAGATTTGTGTGAATGATTTCTTTTGCCTGGTAAAAAAATCTGTAGCTTCTGTGAAAATGCTAATGTGCTAGGATTTGCTTGAATGACTTGAAAAGTCATAGCATGTGCATTTAGCTCACATTTAGAAATATAGTTTTGACGCATTTAGGGCTCATTGGATGATTTAATTTTTATAAGCCTGTTATGGGTTTTGAAGCTAGTCCAAATATATGAATGGAAGATTGAGAAGGGAGATGTCAAAAATGTTGTTTATCTATTGAAGGATAAAAAATCAATGTGAGTATTTTCTGCTTTCCATTTTTCTGGTTGATTCTTAAATCAATGAACTTGCTTTTCAATAATCATAGGTACTTCCAGTGAATTCCATGAGATACCTGTGATGGGATGTACATTACAAGAGTAGACAAATCTTAGATGGGCTTATCCTTCCTAGAGTTCATGTCTGGTATGTTTTCCATTGTGGACTCACAATCTTGGCTGCACTAATTGATTGCTTAAAATTTCTTTCAGCATGTATCTATTTGCAATTCTTTGTCATTTCATGACTGTTAAAGACTGTAAGTTGGATTGTTGATGGAATCTTTTCTTTTTCTCTTTTCCTTCCTTTTTTTTCTCTGTTTCTGGCTGAGAGGTGGGGAAGTGCAGGGAAATCGTTTGGTCAATTTCTTCTCACACATTCCCTTTTTCTTCTGTTACGAAGTTAAATGTTCTCAATATCAATTGGTATTGAACTTCTACTTCTTAAGATTTTCATTTAATTTTTTTCTTTGATTGTTATAATATGACTGTTTCCTTCCTCTCAGTAATCCTTTTTCTTTCTTCCGAGGAAGCTAAATGGCATCATCAACTAGGTAACCATATGTTTCAAGAGGAGCATCTTGGAGCCTGCTGTCTCAGATGATTTATAGTATTTATATTATGCTTGATCAGTGCCATTATGGGCATCTGTCTGATGAAATGTCATTGGCCATGGCTTCTGTACATTCTACTGCTTTGTCTCCTATTAAACAAAAGCCGAGCTATCAATCCTGATGGTATGGTGATACATTTCATTCTGACATATTTTGTTTGGCATCATTTGTAGGTATTTGCTAATATTGATTCTGCTAGTTAGAAATCCTTGTTCTTAGCCATATGAACAGTATCTGCTGGATAGGTTCGATTTAATGGGTTACCAGAGCCTGTATATGTCACATGTTAAATTTGGTTGTAAAACTTAGGAAATTTCGTCTTTTCATAGATTTGCCCTTCTATATTTTTCTAATTTTGTTTAATATTTCCAATCCGTTTGGTTTAAATGAGTTCTATAGTTTTTGTGGAATCCATTTGCAGTCCATTTGGTTTAAATTCATTTTCAAATGAACTGTTTACATGTTTGATTTATTAATAAATCGTGGAAATTAATTTTAGTAAAATTAAGTAAGCTTTGACTCTTTGGCAAGTTCTATCAATTTCAAATGAGTTCTAGACTTTGTCTTGTATAAAATTATGAAGACAAGGATATCCTTGTGGTAAGGATAAAAAGCTTTTGCTATCAGGGACCCATTTCTCTTTTTTCATACTTGGGGATCATTAGTATGAGTGGCTCTTGACTACCCTTGGTCAATATACAATATTCAGAGCAAAACTCTTTTAGCTGGGTTTATTCACGTTGTACAATTTACTACTATAAGCTAAGAGACGTTCTGGTGTGCCGTTTGTTACATGTATACTTACCTTTTTGCATGGCTCTGCTTTAGTATTCATTCATGCCCTTTCTTTTTCAAATATGATTCCAATTGCACGGTCATACACATAAAGTTTAGGATAATCGTGTATCAAAAAAATCAAGTCTCATCCTATCTAGTTATTTTAAGTACTGAAATTAATTTTATCATTTGAAGATCTAAAAGTAGTATCCTTGAGTAGTTTACTCAATGCTCGATAAACAACATTTAAAAAGTAATCTTTTTCCATGTGAATATGATACTATTCAAAAGCAAAATGTAATATACTTACTCTTTTAATAATGCCAAGGTATTTAAATAAAATGTAAGATATGAATTCAATTCTTGGCTTATTTCAAACATAAAATTAATTTCAATTCTACAATTAAGTAAAACCGTGGTTGCTTCGACTCTTCATTTTACATTTCAGATATGGACTCTTCCCTTCGACCCTCTATTGTCGAAGTCAAAGGGCAACTTACAAAACTTTACAATTTTATTTGATAAGTACAAAACCTTACAAAAAATAGAAGAGTCTAACACTCGGGACACCTATCGAGTCTGAGCAATGTAGAGTAAAACTATTCCAAATATAAGAATTCATTTGCAAATTTATTCTTGTTTTAATTCATTTAGAAATGAAATGTGAGTTCATTTGAATGAATTCATGTTTCAATTCATTGATTGATACCAAATCATGTACTTTTGACACTTTCTTTTACACACTAATCCAAACGATGATAAATATTGGACAGTTATAAGTATTTCACAAGTTCAGTCACTGAGTACGTTTCTATGTTTCTGGGAATGCCATAGGTGGTAAATCCCCACTTTTTTTTTTTTGAAAAATTTGAATTGGTTGTGGTTTCAGTTACAGAAGTGGATGCCCATTTTCTGCCAATCAACCTTTTCTTTTCTCTCGGATATTTAGAATCTGAAATCCTTTTCCTTTTGTGTAGGGGAGGCACTTCTAAACTTCAGGACTGCGATTGTTAGTTCAGATGCTGTACTCAATCAATGGAGACCAGAGGATCCTGACCCATGTAAATGGAAAGGAGTAACATGTGATGAGAAAACCAAAAGAGTAACAACCCTGTGAGTTTTGACAATAATATTTTAATGGTCTTGCATCCTTTTCTGGTCAATGTTGGGAGTGACTTGGCCATCACTTTCCTAGTCGCCTGTTTATTGGATTATCATTCTCTACATCAATATGATACATAGAGAAATTACTTATGGCAATATCTGAATTGTCCATTGACCCATGTGTTGTTTACCTGTATGGAATGGAAGCCCAATTCTACCGTAATTTTTTGTTTCTTTGGTGATGTGAAGGTGGTAAACGTTCTTTGTCACATAACAATAGATGACTCAGGTCATTTTTGATATTATTAAACAGGAGTCCGGACTCCGGATCCTTCTTGGATTGAGTAGCATATCAGGTACTCTTGTTCCATAAGCCTTAATTCGTATAAGGTTTT
Organism: Bretschneidera sinensis; assembly: GCA_023935145.1. Lineage (NCBI taxonomy): Eukaryota > Viridiplantae > Streptophyta > Magnoliopsida > Brassicales > Akaniaceae > Bretschneidera > Bretschneidera sinensis. Next base: position 79,076,537 of record CM043697.1, read on the forward strand.
AACTCCGTTTCAGGGCCTAATAACGAACACTTAATTTCTTACTTTTTGCTATGAAAGTGGAGTATGATTAGCGTAGAAGATCATAAGTTTCATTCAATACAAAAAAAAAAAAAAGTTCTAGCATCTTGTTTATTAGGGCCTATCTCTGCCCCAACATTTTTATTTGGATACTGCTTCTGTATCATATCTTGTTTTACATCTAGCATGAAAAATGTAGAAGTTAACACATTATATTGATAAGATACCTGTTTGACCAATTTCGGGTGTATGCCAGTGTATTTTATTTGAAATAGTGGCATTAAATATGCATCATCATCTTATATTACTTTTCTTCCAGGAGTCTTACCAATCACAAATTGAGTGGACCAATATCTCCTGACCTTGGGAAGCTAGAGCACTTGACGCTTTTGTATGTGTTTTTAATACTTTCTTCTTTTCTTGGTAGTTGATGCATGTCTGCTCTATCTATGCTATTGCTGCTGATTCTGTGTAAATTTATCATGTTGCAGAATGCTTCATAACAACAACTTTTATGGGGCAATTCCTTCTGAATTGGGAAATTGCACAGAGTTGGAGGAAATGTTAGTGCCTCAACAGCAAATCTATTCTTGTTTTTTATTTATCATAAAAAAACTGTATGATTGTGTTTACTACTCAATAGTTGTAATCTTGTTTGCTTTAAAATATGTTGTTTTCTTTCTTGAGTAATGGAAAATAACAGGACAAAGGGACATGATAGATTCATCATCATTTCAAGTTGATCTTAGAAGCATCTTTGGCATAGTTGGCCAGTAGGACAGTAACTAGAAAAATAGAAAAAGGAGGGATCAAGAGAGAGAAGGGAAGAAAGGGGAGAGAAATAGAGGAAATTAGAAGGAATAAGAGCTTGACTTTAAGATAGAAGGAGAATATTAGATGAAATAGGAGGCAACGATTGAAGAATTAGGGCAAGAGAAAGGAAGAACAAGAGGGGAGAGATAAAGAGACCGGAGATAGCCAAAACTCAGTAGTTTATTCCATTATGAAAGTCTACTTAAAACCTTAATAGAGTTGCTCTTATGTAGGCAACTCTAAATAAAATCCTTAATTCCCTAACCCTAAATTTCTTGAAAAATTTCTACTTGATTCCCAAGAATAATAAATTACAACATATCCCATAATAACCCTCAAATAACTCAAAACCCATAAATAACAAATCTTTCTTTTTCTTTGCTACCTCATTTTCCACGACTTACGAAAAATTTAGACCTCAAGTTTTGAAGTAGTGAAATATCAAAACTTTTGATCTCTTGATGTTCATGACTAAGACTTGCAATTTTCTGGATGTTGCATCCTCGATGGAAACAAGAATGATGACAAGAGCATTTGTTGAGACGGAACTACGAACTAAGTAGGTATCACAATATCAATGGAAGGGAGGTCACACACGTCATGTCCTCATCCTTGCCTTTGACTTCCTCGTATTTTGTGTTCTTCTCATGTTGCTGCATTAAAGATTCTTGTTTATCCTTTGGCGACTCAAGGGAAATGCTCTTTGATTCTTTATTTTCTTGTTTCTCAAGGTAGGGTTGGACATGAGCTGCTTCATCTTGTCTTGATTGTTTTGAAATTGAAGCATTTTAGTAACATTGGCAAGATTTTTCACTCCTTGTACAAACCTTTCAACTTGTTTCTTTAGCTCTAGTGTCTTTAGGATGCATCTTCACATAAAGAGTCAAAGGGTGCATATTGATGTAGAACAAGTAATCCAATAAGAGGAAAAATAAAGAGAGGAAAGGAGATAATAACAGAAGAATAGGGAAAGAGGAGATGAAAGTAGAATAATTCCAAGGGAGAATCCGAAGAACCAATAGGGAGAAGAAGAGAAAGGGGGAGGGGAAATAACAAGAGAGAGAGGATAGACAAAGAGAGGAAGATATCAAAACTCTAGTTTTATTCCATTATCAAAGTCTAGGCCAAGAGGCCTTGACTCAATGGTTAAGGCTGAGGCCGTGCGTCCTAATGGTTTGAGTGGTGTGTGGTTATAAAAAAAATGGTTTGAGTGGTGTGTGCTTGTGTTTTTCCAATAAAAAACCCATAATCAAAGTCTAAATAAAACCTTAATAGAGGTGCTCTTATATAGGCAACAAATAGATTCAATACTAAATCAAATACTCATAAATCCTTAATTTCCTAAATTATTACTACTAGATTTTTAAGAATAATACAATTACAAGATAATCCAACAAATATCCCAAAAACCATACCTTTTATGTATCATATATCCAAGACATATAGTCCTTGGTGATCCAACTGAAAACATCCATCATAAATGTAACACCGACAAGACTTTTCACTCCTTGTGCAAGCCTTTCAACTTGTTTCTTTAGCTCTAGTATCTTTAGGTGCATATCTTTACATAAAGACTCTAAGTTGGGTGCATATCCAAGACTTGCGGTCCTTGGCGAGTAATATTGAATTTCCAACTGACAAGACCCATCATAAATGTAATGATGTTGCAAATCCATTTTAGCCCTAATAGCATCTTGGTGCAAAGAATATTTCATAAGAGCTTGAAAATTGACAGTTTTTTGAGATGTAACAATTTTTTTTTCAAAAATCCAAAAGGACCAGAAACTTGATGCAGAACATCCATTGTAATGGGATAGAGCACATGATAAATTGTCACGAGAAGAACTCGATTTGATTCGACCAAAATCATTCCTCATAAAAGCAAGTTGCTCACATCAGCAAAACAGCAAAATCGGGTTACAGTCCATTTAAAAAGGGCTCAGAAACAGTCTGTTCAACTCTGGTCAATGGCTATGTGAACAAAATGCTGATGTAAAAAAAATCACCATGGAAAAGCAGCTACATGCGCGCATGTCTGTGAACAAAATGGGTTTGGTTGATTAAATTCTCTCTATTCATGCGCGTGTGTTTTGGGCTGTTGGCTAGATTAATTCGTTTACACTTTTACATGTTATGTACATGTACAAACTACAACAGTATTATTGTTAAGTCCCTGGAAACATAAGATTCAGGCAGAAATTGCGTGGGTTTTCATTGTGCACTGTGGAGAGCATGAGCATGCAACTTACCATGTATGTGAAATAGAGGCCAATTTGGCTCCCATGCTTTAATATGATATGATGTACTACATGCTGGCTACAAGGCTATGTAATTATTCTTATTTATTTGGGTCTAGAATGTCTTTGCATAAAGACACAATGTAGTTGGTACAGGCAGAGTTTTGCGCGCACACAAATGGGCGTGCATGCAAACACAAATGCGCGAAAGCATGCACGCACTATGCAGACAGACTTGGAAACTTAAAATATTTAAGCCATTGACTCTTAGTCCAAGGATAATTGTGTAAAGATGCTCTTGGTAGATAAGGCATAAGATAAGCATCAAGGGGGAAAATGGACCAGATTTGCTTTAAATTGCTTCTCTAAAAGATAAGAAAGATCTATAAAGTTCAAGAAAATAGATATCTCGCTGAATGCTTCTGGATTTTTTGAACATGCTTTGCTCAATCTACTAATTCTGGTTGCGTATTATCCTAAGGTTTCCTAGAGTGCCTTGAAACTTTATTGAAAGTGAACAGGTCCAACGGCCTTTCAAGAGAGAATTTAGGAGTGATATCAAGTTGTGTTAAGAAGGATTTAAGGGGGCTTAGGATGTCTAGATGGAAAATTGGACAATATTATGATTTACTCTTTAGAGCAGGGGGGAGGGGGGAGGCAAAGGTCCGGGGTTTGAAATAGAGATCAATTTGAAGGAATTTTCCAAGGGTTAGGAAATCCATATGAAAAAGAGGGAGCTTTGATGACAGATAAGCAATGTGGTTAAAGCATTGGATGGGGGTTAAGGGTAATATTTCTCTTGACTATGTAAAAGTAATCACAATGTGTCAACAAAGAAACTGTGTTTGGTTTTGCAGTCTCTGTCAGATGTGACAAATATGATGAAGCTAATACGTGAATGATTTAGTACTGCGGATATGTTTGATTTTCCGAAGAGAAAATATTTGAATGTGGCGATGACATAGTACTAGGGACATAACACTGCTTTTGCTTTATGAGCTTTTGCATATTCATGTGGACTAATCTTCCTTGCTTGTGCCTAACCTTCTCGTGCTTTATAAATACGGCTAACCAAGTTCTGATTTGCTTTTGGCAAAGTGACTAATAGCAGAAAATTATTGCTAGTAGTTTTTTAATGTTGCATATTATTTTTTTTGGATAACTCACACTTTATTACTTGACTGGTGTACATATTTATATTAATCAAGTTATTTTCAAGTTTTTTTGTTAGATATGTTGCTAAAGAATCCATGTCCATTAGTTACATCTATATCATATTTATGTTTTACTTTGGATGGACTTAGTTGTTATTCTATTGTCTTCTACAGATACTTGCAGGGTAACTACTTGAGTGGATTGATCCCAAAGGAATTAGGAGACTTATCTGGGCTTCAAATTCTGTGAGTGGTTTGTCTCATGCTAAATTGTTTACTGTATTCTATGAAAGTTTGCATTGGGACTCATACTTTGCCTTTAAATTTTTAATTGCTTGTACCAAGTCCATCGATCTGTATCCTGTAGAAGTGAGATCTAAAAGAACCTATGTTACTATATTTATTTTCTGGGTTAGTTAGAATTGAGGAAAACTCTGTACAGATTTAGTCTTGTCAAGAAGAGCATGCAACTTATGTTATTTAGCACCTACCTTGTGTATTGCACGACTGAGTGTAAGGATGGCTATTCGTGTTAGCTTGTTATGTTGAATGTTTGTATAACACTATTCGAATCAACACGAACATGACACGATTAACCAATTGTCTCAAAGACCTAAACCCAAACATGACACACATAACACGTTTAATCGTGTTTGACATGACACGACATGACACAACCCATTGAGCATGAATACGAATATAAAAAAATTTAGCATGGCCCACTTAACACGCCCACTTAATTTTTTATTTTGTTTTTTGAAAAAAAATTAGAACTAAACTTATTTCATTTCAAATAACCCACATAAAAACCTAAGTCATAAACATTAATACATAAATTCTAAGGAATCTTTTTAAATGTCTCCAAAACAGACCTATTAAAGTAACATAAATCTCTAATATACACAATATTAACCCTAATCTTCCTTTCTTATCATTTTTTATAAGATAGACAAGTATAAAATAAACTTGTCCTTGATATTACGTTACGCTAGATATCCTATTAGAGAGTGTTAAAATTAGCATTTAATTAAATGGGTCAAAGCGGGTCATATACATATGCGAGTCATAATCATATTTAATTAAGTTGGTAATTAATTTGTCACCTATGCATGTCATTTTTGAGCTGGTGGGTGTACCCATGACACGACATATCATCTCAATGCAATTATGACAAACACAATTAAGGTAAACCCAAATCCATTTATTTCGTGTTGTATCCAATATTGCCATCCTGAGTGGCATCACATAGGTGAATCTTCAAAAAAAATTTAATAACCCAAAAATAGATGGTGAAGATGTTCAAAACAATTCGTAGAAAAAAATTGTTAGTTTTTTAGTTTTTTTTTTTTTTTGCTAGGGGTATCGAGGAAACAAATTTGAATTGTAAGGAATTCTTTTCTATCTTAAGAAAACTTGAACATAAAAAGATGTTAGATAAAAATTGTCCTACCTACTTTTATTAACCTTCTTAATCCAAACCAGTAGCATTTTTAAAATCTTAGCAAACTTTAAACTCTTGATAAGTAAAAGATTAGTATTAAGCACAAGTGTAGAAAAACAATTATCTTCAAGATAGTAATTCTATTAGACCTATTGATGATGAATAGTATGTGAGAAAATCCAATAACAAGAAAATAAACGTAACAATCCCCGGGAAACAACACCCAATCACAGAGCGCAAATAGGCAAAACCCTGCTGCAAAATAATTCTTAATAATATTTGTATTCATTTAAACTGCCCCAAGTGACATAAGGTCTCAAGTGTATATAGGAAAATCCTACAACTCAAAATAAGTAAATAAATATTACAGTTTCATAAGTAGATTCTACTATTATAACTAGGCTTCTTGAATTTGTTCTTGAAGAAATCCTTAGTTGGTCCCCATCATTCCCCCCCACTGGAAAAGAACTCGACTCTAAAGAGATAGAGTGAAGATCCCACTTCGAGAAAGCATAATCCAAAACATGAATATTGTCTACAAAGATCCGGATAGTCTCTCCATTTAATAAGAAAGCAATGAACTCATCATTGAACAAAAACTCGACCTCATCACGCTAGAAGGAAAAGATGGAGCTTTTGGCACAAGTTTATGTGCCTAGACACTAGAAGATAGCACGGGAGGCTCAAAGGTGCCTCAATAAGGTGTTAAGTCTTCCACGTTGAAAACTGAGCTAATATTAAAATGTTTAGGCAAATCAAGTAAATATGCATTAGATCCAAGTTTTTGAATGATGGGAAAGAGACCAATGGCTTAGGCATGCAATTTCTGAAAGAGTGCTTAGAGAAGCGTTTAAGGCGAATACATGCCATGACATAATCACCTACATTAAAGTCAATAGCACTACAATGCATATCAGGAGCAAGTTTATAATCTGCATTACTTGCAATTTTTTTGTCTAATATTGACATGCAAATAACGCATGCATTGTGCAAAGGGTTCAATAGGTTAAAAAATACAAGCATCAAGTTCAATGGGAGCACGGGGTGAGTAACCTTGAACAATTTCAAAGGGCTTTTACTAGTAGAGCGATTAACAAAATTGTTATAGGCAAACTCAATAGTAGGTATGATCAAATCCCAAGTACACTCTCTCTCCCACAATGTGCCTAAGAAAATCACCCAGACTACGATTAACAACTTCAATTTGACCATCTGTTTACGGATGAAAGGTAGCATAAAATTTTAAAGTAATGTCACATATCTTCCAAAGTGTCTTCCAAAAATAGCTAACAAACTTAACATCTTTATCAGACACAGGGAAGATGGTAATCCATTTAGTTTAACAACCTCTTTAAAAAAACAGCTCAGCGACATGCGAGGCATCGATTGATTTACTACAAGGAATAAAATGAGCCATTTTAGAGAACCTATCTACCACAACAAAATCATATTTGCAAGTTGTCTTGGGCAACTCAAGAACAAAATCCATGTTCGAATCATTCCATGGTGTATTGGGTATAGGAACAAGGGTATATAGACGAGTGTTTGGTTCTTAACCTTAGCAAATTGATAGGTGCGGCAATGGGATACTATTCTCAAAACATCCATATTCAGAGAAGGCCAATAAAACCTATCATCAAATAATGGGATGGTTTTCTCATGATTTATATGTAAGGGCCCGGTCCAGAACAGGTACAATATTGTCCGCTTTGGCCCCACTGGGCCTCACAGCTTTGTTCCTGGCGAAGCCCACTAGCTCCCCAAAACGCGTTGTACCCATTAAGGACTGGAACACCTTATATGTAGCACTTCCTCTTCCCCTCTAGCCGATGTGGGATAACTCGCAGCACCACGTGCCATGCAGCCGACCCCTCGCTGGGCCTCCAACATCGCAACACAGGCACCTCTCCCTCTTGGAGCACAGCGTCCCCGCTGTGTGGCCATAGCCCCCAACGACAACCCATCTCGAGCTTTCGAGGGTTTGGCTCTGATACCATCTGTAAGGGCTCGGTCCAGAACAGGTACAATATTGTCCGCTTTGGCCCCACTGGGCCTCACGGCTTTGTTCCTGACGAAGCCCACTGGCTCCCCAAAACGCGTTGTACCCATTAAGGACTGGAACACCATATATCTAGCATTTCTTCTTCCCCTCTATATAAGGTGTTCCAGTCCTTAATGGGTACAACGCGTTTTGGGGAGCCAGTGGGCTTCGCCAGGAACAAAGCCGTGAGGCTCAGTGGGGCCAAAGCGGACAATATTGTAACTGTTCTGGATCGGGCCCTTACAGATGGTATCAGAGCCAGACCCTCGAAAGCCCCTCGGGGTTGCCATGGGGGCTATGGCCACACAGCGAGGACGCTGTGCTCCAAGAGGGAGAGGTGCCCGTGTTGCAATGTTGGAGGCCCAGTGAGGGGTCGGCCGCATGGCACGTGGTGCTGCGAGTTATCCCACATCGGCTAGAGGGGAAGAGGAGGTGCTAGATATAAGGTGTTCCAGTCCTTAATGGTTACAACGCGTTTTGTGGAGCCAGTGGGCTTCGCCAGGAACAAAGCCGTGAGGCCCAGTGGGGCCAAAGTGGACAATATTGTACCTGTTCTGGACTGGGCCCTTACATTATATGACCAAACAACAATCCACTGTATTTCCCAAACGAGAAATTCCCCAAGAGAAGTACGTGGAATGCACAACCTAGAGGCCCAAAACAAATAATTGTCACGGATAACAAAACCAATATAGTCCCTACAACTCCTCAAAAATAATCTCAAAATCTGGACATGCAACAATGTTGACATTCTCTTTACGAAGGTAACATGTGTTGACTAATACTTTTCTTCTCTTTTAAAGATCGTCGATGGTTATGATCCTCTAAATTGCCTCCCACAAATAAAAAGCAACTTTTTTTGGGTGGCCACGAGTCTTCCAAATTGCTCTCCATGGAAAATTTGAGTTTCATTGAAAATAAAAAAATGCTTATGAGGGTCTTTAAGAATGGCTTAATGTCAAATTTCCCATTTTCCTTCAACTTTTGTTAAACTTTTTGCTTACTTTGCAAGTCAATCGTACCTTATAAATTCTTTAACAATGTGTTTGGATCGAGGGGGAATGGAAGGAAAGGAACGAAACTGTTTATAAAATTTAAATTTAATGAAGAGGTACACATACCCCTTTCTTTCCTTTCCCTCCATTCCCTCTTAATCCAAACAAACCAAAAAAAAATTTCTCAATGCGTTGATGTTCCCAAGCATGTACATTTTGGCAAATAGAAATGTCCTATACCACTTCTCGACTAGACAAAGAAGGAAAATAGCTAACTAAAGCTTCTTTGTCTCACATGAGAAAAGACCTTAGGTAACTGATCGATCAAAGCAGTACCCCTATACAAAATATCATGACGAGATCTAATAGTATCTCCTCTTCCCACCATGAGACACAAAAAGGAGAACTTTTTCCTAACCTTTCCTAATCCATTTCCAAACTTCCACACCATAGGCCCCTCAACATTCCTTGGAGAACCATTCATTATGCTCCACTTAGACTACCTCATTTAATCGAATGGTATTTATAATCTTCAAGTATGCTTCTCCAAAGAAACATCTTTTCAATGGCTTCCAACTTCTTTGCAACCATGTAGGAATAGGTGGAAAGAGACATAAAGTAGATAGGAAGACTTTAAAGAGTACTTTTTATAAGGGTCTATCTTCCCCCTTTGGAAATGTATTTTTTCTTCAAATTCGCTAACTTTTTTCCAGACATCTCAACAAAAGGATCATATTTAGTTTTTTAACTTAGCATCAAAAGGAAGACCTAAATAGGGGATGGGTGATCCCACTTTGCATCCAAGCACATTTTCCAAGAAACCCCCTTCAATTTTCTCATCAAAAGAAATCAAATCACTTTTGCTTTAGTTAATCTTGAGCTGTGGCATTGCTTTAAAGGTAAGGAGGACGCACCTAAGATTTAGGATTTGGTCCACTTTCGCTCCACAAAATAAGATGGTGTTGTTGGCGAAAAGATGTGATAGTATAACATTCCTTCCCACTTTAAACCTGCCAAAAGATCTTCTTTGGCTGTTGTAGACGACATCTTGCTAGAACCTTAATAATCAAATTAAACAATAAAGGAGACAAAGGGTCCCTTTATCAGAGTCCACTAGAGGCTTAAAAGAACTTGGAGGGACATCAATTCACCAAGACCAAAAATTAAGGGGAGGCAATGCATTTAGTAATCCATTTATACTACAATTCACCAAATCCTTCAACAAGTAGGTGATAAAATCCTAACAAAAATGATCATCAATTTTCAATATTAATCTTACAAATCACACCTTTCCTCCCCCTTTTAATTGGGCATCCACCACCTCATTGCCATCAAAGGAGCATTCTTGATTTGCTCCATTGGATGAAGGCAACTTTGAGACCCAAAAGGCTTATTGGACGAAAGTATTTGATGTTACTAGCCCTAATCTTCTCCAGAATAAAGACAATAAAGGTAGAGTTAGGTTATGGTATTGCAGATTTTCTCCAAAAGCTTTAAGATGCCACCTCCAACAACATCTCAACTAGCTCGACGAAAATCCATTGTAAAACCATTGCAGCATGGGCTTTTTTCACTAGTAATATCCTGAAGAACATAAAGAATCTCCTCTTTGTCGAATGGTCTTTTAAGCCACCCAGCTGAGTCCCCTTCAATGCAGTTGAAATTTAATCCATCAAGAGAGGGCCTTCTCTCACAAGATTCTCTATACAGATTTTTGTAAAATCTACATATAGCTTCATTTAATATTTATCATTAATAATCGATCCATCCACTTCAATCTTGCTCACGAAATGAAGTTTCCTATTACAAAATTCGGAGCCTTTAGCCCTTGTACAACGAGTGAAGAGGGTAGAACTAAGGTTCTTGTCTTGTCTAGCAAAAACTAAGACATGTTGCATGCTTCCATTTTATATATTCGTGTTCACTACAGTTCTGAACTTCTGATCCCTTTTCCTCTTTTGGTGCTTTTGTTGAATTGATGTTCTTTTGGCTAATATTTTGTGCTAAGTGATTGAATCATTAACTTTTCAAAAGAAAGTTTGATGCTAGGTTTGGGTCTTGGAAAATTTGAAGGAAAAGAAAATCATAAGAAAAATTGAAAAGAAAGGAAAAATAAAAAATGAAAAATAAAAAGGGAACATATTTCTTTGTTTCGTCGGGATGTGAACGGAAAAGTTTGAGGAAAGTAACACAATTAACAAAACCAAGTGAAAACAGCTTTGTTTGACAATAGACTTGATTTGTCAAGAGAAAGATATGGTTAAGTGGAAGTTAAATCCAGAAAAGGCTTTGTGGTAAATTCTTACTATACGATTCTTCTTGAGGATTTTCCTTTGGATGGTACCTCCACCTTCGAATGGAAAGCCATTTGGGTTGTTAACACCCCTAAAGAAGTTTGTTCTTTTGCATGGGAGGCTTTTGGAAGAAGATTTTAACTATCGACAATTTGCAGAAAAGAGGAAGGTTACTTTCTAATAGATATTGCATTTGTAAGGAAAAGGCCGAGTCCGTTTCACATCTTTTGTTGGAGTGCTATTTGGCTAGAAGCCTTTAGGAGATGGCCTATTGTGTTGTGGGTATCTCTTGGGTGGTTGACGGCATCGTGAAAGATGAACTTTGGGTTTGGAATGGCTTACGGGCATCTTAAGAGTTGAAGAAGGCTCTCTCTTTGGTTTCCCTTCCTATATTTTGGCTTGTGTGGATTGAGAGAAATAATAGGGCATTTAACAATGAAGAAAGGTCCTTAGAGGTTGGTTTCGGAGTAAACTTTCTATACACGAGGAAGAAATAGTAGAGTTTGATGAGTTTCTTTCTTGCAGATAATTTTGTAAATGAGTTGCACCCCTTTGGTGCTTTTCCGTGTATATTTTTACTTATAAAAAATGGGCTTCAAATGAAAATTTTTGTTTCTTTTCCTTTTCATTTTCCTCCCGATTTTCCTTACCTTCACATTTTCGAAGATCTAGATACCCTAAGACAGAAAGGATGATTCTAACTTCTAATCTCAGCCCATGCAAGACTTCTGAACTGAGCTCTGTAGTTGACACCAAAATCTTCTTTCTCCGTGTCGTTTATATTCTTTTTTTTATTTTTATTATGTACATTTATTTTTTATTCACATAAAATTTTCTTAAAATGAATTTACATATTATGAAATGTTTGTTATATCAAAAAAATTTAAATATTAAAATGAAGAAAAAGAAAGGAACTGTTGATACCTCTGTCTGGTATTGTCCCATCTTTCCATTTTTGGGATATCCAAACATATTTGTCCATATTGGAAAGTCAAAGATTATGTTTGTTAACTTTCTTTCATTGCCCTTACTTTTGTTTTTGTTGCTAATTATGATGTTAAGGGTAATTTTGGAAATTTATGCACTTTTATGCCCATACGAACACATTCAATTGATGTTCCCTTAAAAGTTGGGCCCCAGAAGGGGGACAAATAATTTGGAATGGAGGGAGTATGTGTTTTTAATCATTTTTTTACACAATTCTGTAAGCTAAAAGAAATAAAACGTTCGTAACTCTTTCACAGAATAAGTTATTGCTCTTTTACTGAATTATGCCTAGAGTCCTCAAGAATGGTGGAAAAACTTCAAATAGACTGATAGGCACGATGTAGTTGCTAATTGATAGAAATGCTTAACATAATTTCAAACTTTTTGACTCAACTCGGTATTGGCTTTATCATGAAACACAACGCTGGGCTGTATCATAAGGGAGTTATGACATCTGATTTGGTCATCCATATAGTAGATTCATTCATTTTGGTGTTACATAGATAAAATTTCAATATTGTTCTACATTTTGCAGGGATATCTCGAGCAACTCTCTCAGTGGAAATGTCCCTCCTTCACTTGGGCAGTTGGAAAAGCTCACTACATTGTGAGTCTACCTAGCCAACAAAGGAGCCTTCAAGTTGTATTAGCTTTTCATTGTAGGTCTTTTATTGAATAGTTATTATAAATTGTATGTTGAATCTAATATAAATATATCCTATTGAATGTTTTGAAGCAATGTATCAAACAATTTTCTGGTTGGACCAATACCATCTGATGGAGTGCTTACCAAATTTACAGAAAATTCGTAAGTACATTCTGCCCTGATCTGCTTTGTTTGACAAAGTTTTGATCATTTAGAGGTAGGTATCAATTGAGGCTTCCAAGAAACGCTGCTCTACTTAAATAACCTTGTTAAAATGAGCTGCATAAATAACCCTTTACTGCGAAACATGATAGTTATGCTGTGACAATATTATTCATAACTCAACTTAATGATAGACTTTGTTAAAATGAACTACATAAATAACTCTGTAATACAAAACAAGATCGTTATGCTGTTACACCATTAAGTTGATGCATTATCTTGCAGCTTTGTTGGAAATCGTGGTCTGTGTGGGAAGCAAATCAGCGCAACATGTAAAGATGACAGTGGAGGTCCCACAACAATCTTCCAATATTCTAACTCAGGTCATAATGCATTTGGGATTTATTTTCTATTGGCTGTTTGATGCTTCGTTTTACTTGCAAGTGGCAACTTGTTAGGTGGCATATTTGCAATCTTAATAAAAAGGATTCAGCTTATGTCAGTAAAATGCTCATAATATTTCTTTTACATGAACTCTAGGAAACTGGTCAAATCCCAGTGGAACTCAGTATCTTCCTCAACAGAATTTCATTTTCTGACAACATTATTATTCATAAATCTCTTGCCAACGTTATTTAGTTTTTTAAATATTATAGCTCAAAATCAAGATGGAAAGAAAAGATATTCTGGCAGGCTACTTATCAGTGCATCAGCAACTATTGGTGCGCTACTTCTGGTGGCTCTTATGTGTTTCTGGGGGTGCTTTCTTTACAAGAAGTTTGGTAAAATTGAGAGCAAAAGCCTTGCAATGGATGTCAGTGGAGGTTCTGTCCTGTACTATTCTGTGGACTACCATTTGGAAAATCTAGATACTTTTAATTTGAATCTGTGTTCTAAAGTTCCTAAAATTCAACATCTCTATTTATATAGTTGTGTTGCTCCAGGTGCATCAATTGTTATGTTTCATGGAGACTTGCCTTACTCTTCAAAAGATATCATTAAGAAATTGGAAACTTTGAACGAGGAGCACATAATAGGTTGTGGGGGCTTTGGAACAGTGTACAAGCTTGCAATGGATGATGGTAATGTTTTTGCCTTGAAAAGAATCGTAAAGATGAATGAGGGCTTCAATCGGTTTTTCGAGAGGGAGCTTGAAATTCTTGGAAGCATAAAACATCGTTACCTAGTAAATCTGCGAGGATATTGCAATTCGCCTACATCAAAATTATTAATTTACGACTTCCTACCTGGTGGTAGCCTGGATGAAGCCCTTCACGGTGATACTCTCTTCCCTTATGATTTTGTGTTTTAGTTCTATAACATATTTACATATGGGCATGTCAGAAAGGATATCTAGCATTTATGAGGCTCTATATTTGCGGCATGGTAGCCTTATCAATTGTTTTTGGTACAAATGGTAACCTTCTCTTCAATATCTATGACATGGTAATCGCAGAACGTGTCATGGTTACTTACCAAAAAAAATGGCCGGAAATTTTGTTTTAAGTTACTCTTGCTGTATGTATTGCAATTGATCCATCCTCATAGGATTATATCACATAAATTATTTAGTGAACTCGTTGAGGACCAGCAGTACCACATTAATATTTGTGGTTTGGGTTCTGGAGTAATGGACCACACTAATGCCTACATGAGTAATAAGCAAGAAGTTGGAAGTAGACCAAATCCATTGGGGAGATATGATTCTTTTGTAATGCTGCTTGATTAACCTTGCAGTGGTAAGCTTTCTTCTGTTACTTTTATTTATGCGCCAAATCACAGCAAACATGAAGATGCTCTCGCATTAGAGTTCCTAAGATGGCTATTGCTACTATGTCTCTGGAAAGACTGTAAGGATTACTGAAAATACTTCTTTGCTAAAATAGCAATCAAGATGACCAAGTTATATCTCAGTTTCTGGATTTCATCTTAACAGTGTGTTTTGTAGATTTGGGTGGCCTTCTTATCGTTTTAGATTTCAAATGGATTATAATATTTAGTATGCTTATGATATACGAATGACCGAAATCTTGTTTTCCAAAAGCTTTCAACAGAAAATTTATTGTATTTGGTGGGAAATTAAAATTTTATGTTAAATACGAACTTTATCCAATTGTACTTGTACTTTGTGTTAGGGTTTAGATGATGTATTGAGAGAGTTGAGAGAAGGGTAGAGAGGGAGGAAGAGAGAGGAGTAAAGTTAAATAGTTTATAATGTAATAGGTATCCAACCCTAGGGCTGGTGTTAGAGACACACACACACACACATATATAAGACATACTAAATTTACTTAAATACCCTTAGCCCTAATATTTTTTAACACTCCTCAAGTTGGAGCATACACATGCACCAACTTGTTACAAATAGAGCCGCCCAATTTGTTAAAAATAAATTCAATCTGAAATACAACCAAACTCATAACAGCACCGGGTCAACAAGACCCGCGACACTTAGGTCAACATGACCTAATAACACTAGATCAACCAGATCTATTGACACTGGATCAACAAGATCCACAAGACAATAGAATTGGAACAAGTTGCTTAATGTGGGTTAAGTTGCTTAATGTGGGTTGGATCCACGAAACGGGTCGGATTGGGCCTTCTTTAACAACACAAAGCCACCATATCCTGTCGGGTTAAGAAAACGGGTGGACCACCAAAATGAGATTCGAGTCAAGAACAGATCTGGGTCGGGTCTAGGTCAACAACAAAACCCATGAAACCTTCTCTTTTTGCTTATCAGACAACAACAACCAAAAGACAGCCTTTGCAACAAAATAAAACAGATCTGCAACTCAGATCGATGGAGATGACTGGAAATGAGCTGGCGGGCAAAGGAACACAAGAACCAGAAGGACAGAGAAGACACTGTATCATGCCGGGAAAGGAGGTCACAATCTGGTGGTGCAGTGGTTGCTGGGTTGAGGCCAGGATTTCGCGTTGGAGAAAAGAGGAACTAAATCTGAGTCCCGCCGGATAAGAACCAGAGCCCATTGGAGCAGACAATCCAAACTGAAAATCGCCGGAGAAGAGGAGAAATTGAATAGAACTCACCTGAGAAAACAGAACATGCCGGAGAAGACAGAAAGACACCAGAGAAGATGATCGGAGAGGACAGCACTTGTCGGAAAGAAGGCCACAATCGCCGGAGAGTTCACCCAGTGTCCCAAGGACGCTCTGATACCATGTTAACATGTTATACTTCGTGTAAGAGTTTTATATGATGTATTGAGAGAGTTAGGAGGGGAAGAGAGGGAGGAAGAGAGAGAAGTAAAGTGAAATATTGTATTAGATACCCAACCCTAGGGCTGGTGTTTTATATATATATATATATATATATATATATATATATATATATGACATGCTAAAATTACTTTAATACTCTTAACCCAAATACTCTCCTCAACAGTAACCTTCTCATCCTTTCCCTCCTTTTCTCTTCTACACCAATGACCTCTCTCTTTCTAACTAATAGATAGCTCTCCTACTTTCTTATTATATGTTAAGAGACTTTCTCTCACCATCTTAATCTTGCCATGTGTTCTTTTTTTTTTTAATTATTTACTTTTAAGGTAATTCCTTTTCATTTCTTATGTCAGATTTAATTACTTTCCTACCATGAGTCGGTATGAAACATAGTTTAAAAGATGTCAGGGTCCTCGGGGATTATAGAGGATTAAAATGAGATAAAGAATTATAACTGTAGAAGTGTTCCCTAACAAAGTTTCTTCTTTCCTCTTCAAAACGTGAAGCAAGGACAAAGGGTGTTCGATTAAAGATTTATGGCATGAAATTCTTAAGGTTTGCCTTGTTCGAGTAATAACTAATGAGAAGGATAATAATTTTGCTAATTTGTTCTGCCTCTTTTGTAAATTTATTTCTGATTGAGGTATGCGCCTGTAAAATTTATATGCAGAACCAATAGTAATTTTGTTCATGTTTTTTGTTGTCCCTTTTGTCGTATATGTTGTATAGCGCATCAAATTCTTATCCTATCTTTAGAGGAAACAAGTTGGTCTTGAACAACTATGGCCAAGATCATCAAATGTTTCTCTGGGTTTTATTTAGGCAAACAATTTAACATTTTCTTTACTTTTGAAGACTAGTTTTCATCTTCAGTGCCCTTAGCTGTGCATGAAAATATATGATTGTTTGATTCTTCAAGATTTCATAATGTCCTAACAAGCGTTCAATAAATATGCTTTGTGAGCTAATTTCTCTATTTCTAGAATGACTAATGTGGCAATATCTTTTACAGAAAGATCCGAGCAATTAGACTGGGATTCAAGCTTGAATGTTATTCTGGGAGCAGCAAAAGGACTGGCCTACTTGCATCATGATTGTTCTCCTAGGATCATACATCGTGACATAAAGTCGAGCAACGTGTTGCTTGATGGAAATTTGGAGGCTCGAGTATCTGATTTTGGACTTGCCAAACTGTTAGAGGATGAGGAATCTCACATTACAACCATTGTTGCAGGGACATTTGGATATCTGGCTCCAGGTATGCAACATAAAATATTTCAAGTCCACTTCGTGTTTAAGGCGCCGTTTGGAACTCTCTTAAAGAGGGATTAAAGAAAAATTTGGAACCCTATTAAAGCAACATTTGGAACCCTATTAAAGCAACCTTTTAATCCCTCTTTAAGAGGGTTCCAAACGGCGGCTAAGACATAGCAGATGGCTTGTTTAGGACTGGAATCTTGAAGCAAATGCTCTTGACTTGAACTATTCAGAAAGAGTATTGGTTACAATTTTGATATGTTCAAGACTATAACATGCAGCAATTTTTTTTGAAGCTTACAATAGGTAATCATAATCTTCTCTAGTGGTGTTGCAGATGATTCATGAGAAACAAAACATAGGGGCAATTTCTAGAAAAAAATGGAAAAGAAAATTTGGAACTGTATTAATAGGGGCATTTTTTTGGGACCTGATTTCAATAATGTGAGCACTCCCTTTGTGAGATCCTTTCAAAAACTTTCATATGATATTTATTTTTTCAAGCATTAAGAATGAGATTTCACCTTAATACTAGGTTATAACATCTAATTTAACTGGTTAAAAATCAATGTCCATTTCCTGTAATACAAATTTGTTATATAACAATTGTGTTTTTGGCCACTTCCATATGTATATAATAGATAAATGTTGATAAAGATATCCTAGCTGCCAAAGATAAATTTACTTAACTGCACTATCATTAGCATGTGTATTCTAATCAATTTGGATGTTTTGGTGTACTTATACTGGCGAGCATTCTTTCTGTAGAGCTTCATTGTTAATTCTATGCTATTTTTATGTAAGCTTTTAATATCTTATATCCTGAGTCTGTTTGTGGGTCCCTTGACAGAGTATATGCAAAGTGGTAGAGCTACTGAAAAGACTGATGTTTATAGCTTTGGGGTCCTGGTGCTTGAAGTCTTAAGTGGAAAGCGACCCACTGATGCATCATTCATTGAGAAGGGCCTTAACATTGTTGGCTGGGTATGTCTCGTCCCTATAGCTGTCTTCATATCTACTTTTCTCTGAGATAATTTTAGTTCAATTATTAAAATTCAGCTTTTTGTCATATAATTTGAGATTAAGCTATCTTTTGATAACTTAAGAGCATGGGAACAGAAAATTATTTAGCTGACTGTTTTATGTATTTCTTAGTCTCTTTTAGTTGATATACTTTTTGTATGGTTAGGTTATCCTGTTGTGCTGTAGATTTCATGTTCTGTGCTTGTCGGTTCTCTGCAATCTATTGACTTTGGCAATTTGTTGACTTACATGTTACTGACCTCACTAAGAATTAGCAATTGAATCCAACCTTGATGTTGGGAGAGGTTATATCTATCAGAATTTCAATGCAACAATCTTTGATTTGAGAACACCTTACAACGGCTTTGTGAAGCTTCCATCAAGCTTTTCAAATCTCAGATATCTCATTTAAGAGAAGCAGACTGGCTATTTCTCTCTTGAAGCTATTATGCAACATTGACTCAAGTCAATGATGGCAACACAGAGAAAGGGAACAAAAATGTGTGAAAAAGGAATGTATGTCAGACTGATTGCCTTAGTGTACATTGAAGCATTCAGGCAGTAAAGCACATATTCTTGCAAGATGTACACACCATGCATCCACTCTAATTGCCCTCACTTTTTTTAGTCAACATACACGTTATGCTTCTAACTAGTCTGCCTTGTTTTTTTGGTTCCTGCAGTTGAATTTCTTGATTAGTGAGAATAGACAGAGAGAGATTGTTGATCTGAACTGTGATGGGGTGCAGGCAGAAAGCCTTGATGCCCTGCTCTCAGTTGCCATCCAGTGTGTTTCTTCGCGTCCAGAGGATCGACCCACCATGCACAGGGTCGTTCAGTTACTTGAATCTGAGGTCATGACCCCGTGCCCAAGTGACTTTTACGATTCGAACTCTGATTGAACATGCAAAGATAATAGTAGACTTGAGTTCGTATCCATGTTGCTGCAGTTTCTAACAAATTAGAGAAGTAATGCAAACAGGTAGGGGACTCAAAATCTGCGATGATTTCACTTATCCATTTCATTCATTAATTCTTTCTGCAGATTTATGGCGATTATAATATGCACGATTTTTGTGTCCTTTGACCTGCATCAGAGAAATTTATTGGTTACCGAAAGGGTTTTGGGTGCATTTTTTTGTTTCTTTCTTTTGTCCTCATTTTGCATGGATGTGTGCAGAGTTTCTTTCACCACGTCAGTATAATTTCAAATCGTGCGTCATTTATTGTCTTTCTTTTTTTAGAAACAAAAATTAAATGTTATACCAAATTTGTAATATCTCCATGTCTCCCAAATTAAGTGTATATGACCATATTGTATAAATAGATGTAATTTTGCCTCTGGATGGATTTTTGTATAATATCGCAAACAATAATCGACTCCTTTGAAGCAAGCTGGCAGGGGTTATGGACCCTGGTACGTAATCTGTTCACCTCGAAATTCGATTGTAATGCATTCCATCAGTGGAAGTGATTGATTATTTTATTTATTTATTCATATATTGTAAACGGAAATTTTCCAAAGTATTGGTGGTACCTCTTTAAATAAAACAGGAAAAATAGCCGTTGGGAAAAAAAGAACAATAGAGGACTGATTTGCCTTTAAATCGACCCTGTGACCCCACCTGTGGGTTATAATAGTGTCTAACGCCAATTGTTTTAACACAATTTTAACATGGGCTTAAGGTAAAAGTTGGTCGTAGTTTCGGTTTAAGGTTTTCAAGATAGACTTTGAAACAGTTTTAGATAAAATAACAATATATTAAAAAAATTATTTAGGATTCGTTTGGCCAAGATTCTGATTTTGTTGTCGTGATTGAAATGTAATTTAGTATAGTTGTGAGTAGAAGAGCAGTCAAATTAAAAGTTTTTTTGGCGTTTGGTGAAAGATGTGTTAAAACACTCCTTCGGCTTATGGTTGTTGGTGTTTATCACTTAAAAAAAATATTAATTATAAGTAAATCTCTTAAGTAATTGGAGTAATAATGGTGTTATCAGAAGATTGATAATCAAAGTTTTCAACTTTTGGTTAGGAACAATTATTTTGGGATATTTCAAAATAGAAATGAAGACAATTATTATAAGATGAAATGAGTAGTTATTACCATAAGATTGAATTGATTGTTTCGATTGTAAATTAGAAGTCATATCAATCTGATTCTTATGAAATATCAATTAAAGGGTTTTAACCACTTTGAATCGGTGTGAATCAGCTGAAACTTTGTGAATCAAGTGAACTGGTCGATTTTTTACAAATTGGTTATTTTTTAGCAATTAAGTTTAATTCACCTTTTAGTCACAATGAGTAAGTGGTGACTTCAACTTTGGTTTGTTTGGTGGAAGTGTCAACACAAATACTAAGCTACCTATCTTCTAATGAAATTAATGCTCATATTTAATATTCAATTCTTAATTAATGCTTTGAATGACACTCTTAATTTAGGTGTTTTACTCTTTAATTCTTATGGATGATTTAATGTTCATTAATCATGATTAAAACTTGATTTATTAGTTAATTTGATCAAATTTGAGTTAATAATTAGTGATAATTTTGTAGGTATTTGATATGATAATTAAAATTATTAGATATATTTTTAACTATTTTTTATGAATCAACGATTTAACCGACTCACTGGTTAATAAGTTATAAAGTGTTTTTATATGTTAAATTTATCAATAAGGGAAAATGAGGGCTATATGACAATTTGATTTTTATTCTCAAATTAAATTTAGTATTTTTCAAATTAAAATAGCAATTTCAAACACAAAAAATATGAATAATAATGATGATGATAGTAATATAAATAATATTTAACATAATAATTAAATTTTGAGCTAATTACATTTTTTGTCCTTCAACTATGGGATTCATTTTGGTCATTCTTCTATCAATTTCTACAATTTTTAACATTGAATTATCAGTACGATACAATATGGTCCTTATGTCCAATGTCGTTTGCTCAATTAACAACACACTTGTCACACCCTAATCCGAATATGAGTCAACGATACAACAACGACTACTCATCAATAGAGTTTTTCTTATGAGTGAGCAAAGCCTTCCAAAACATGAGCAAGCTAATTTTCATAAGTAACACATGTTTTTAAAACTCCACATAACCTTGATCTAAAACCAAATCTCAATACACATTATATGAAAACAGTATCTTAAAATCCATGGCGTTCACTCCCTAGTATCCTCATGTGTAAAGCCATCAAGCTCATAATCTGAAAAAGAGAAATTAAAGTGGCGAGCTTGATAGCTCAATAAATAACAAGCTTCCCTCTTAGCCGCATTTAAAAATGCATTAAAACGAAGCTTTGGCCACAACTTCATAATGAGAGTAATATAACAAAATGAGCATGTACTGAATTTTCAAACAATAATATAACACAAATTTTTTTTTTTGCAAGATAAAAGTCTTAGAATTTCCAAAGAAGCAAGTGGTGAATAAACAAAGCATATTGTCCTATAACATATGATCATCACAAAACTCATAATTTTCACAAGTATTTTTTAATTTATTTTAAGGAATTGTTCAAGAAACACACAATTTTCACAAGTACGAATGTATAAAAAGCAGTTGGTCTCTAGTAATACTAAGGCCATTTTTATCTCTGTGGTAAGGGTCTCAAATTGGGCATAATAGACATATTTAAAATGCCATATCACAATGCACGCTATTCTGATCGGCTACTCGATGTTAAAACTAGTTTCGAATCACAAATTACACAATCACAACATGTCAACATGGTGTGGAGACAATGGATCAATCCAATCAATAATCAACTTGTAGGTCCTGTTCTGTCTATCCATCCATTTTTTTTTTCCGAGGGTCAATATTGAAAGGGATAATCTGAAAGAGGCATAGCTCCTTTTTGATAGATTATCCAAATATGCTCGTTCCAAGGGAAATGCAAATGACATGAAGTTAGTCACTTTTCTTGCCACTGGCTTCCTATCATCTTCATATCATTGCTCCAAATACCGTTGACCGAAACCCTACTGTAGGCGATGTTATACTTGAAATTCCGGAGGAACTTTAAGTTGAGAATGAGTTTGTGTTTAGTTACTGAGATGATTAGGGTGGAGGGGTCAAAGGTAATGAGTGATTCCTTGATCATGTTAAGAAAATGTGGTGGGGCTACATTACAATATTTAGGCATGGGATTATTAGAAATCTTGGGTGGCTCAAGACCATTGTCAATGAGGTCCTGCATTTCTTTTTTAATCTTTGGCACCCAACGGTATCATGGCCGACAGATTAATGGAAGTGATAGTACATGGAGAGGTCCTATTGTTGTGGAACTAGATTGGGCATGGGTCTCGCTGGTAGATGATGAAGTTTGTCCTTTTTTTGTGAGCTTGGCAAGGGCTCAGGATAAACTCATCCCTAGCGGTGCGAAATTTTCGTGTTCTTAGGGCTTCCTTGTTGGCTTCTGTAGTGGGTTGTACTTTAGATTTGATTTGCTAGCTGTAGCTACGATTATCCTATTGCTGAGGTCTTGAAGAGCTATCTGCCCATACACTTGACTACACATCTATCTAGGAAAAATTTACCTCATTGGTTTTGGTACCGCTACTGCTGGCACCACTTTTCTTCGTGAATCTTCCACTAATCCTTTCGATTTTTCCTTAAAAAATGGTGTCGTCCACATAAGTACCTGAATCAATCAATTTCTCAAAATTTGAGATGGGCATGACAACCATCCTCTCATGGTTTATATAGGCTTTAGATTTTTCTCATTACTATTTTGACCTGGTCTTTCGTTACAGGTCTTGAGGCCATCTTTGTTGCCTTGTCTATCCATCGAGAGATAAATTCTGAAAAGGTCTCGTTGGGCTTTTGCTTAGTTGTCTTTAAGTCCCTTATTATGATATCTGGTTGAGTGATATGCATATTGAGCCACAAATGCTTAAGCCATATCCTTTCATTCTCTCAATGTGCTGGGCTCTTGAGAGTAATACCACTTCTATGCAATATCGTGAGGGAGTTGGGGAAGAGCGTAGCTACTTGTTCAGAATCCAAGTCTGAAAGTTCAAAAACCAACTTATTGTCTCAGGTGAGTTTTTGGATCCCTGGATCCATCAAAGTGATCCATGTTAGGCATTTTAATTTTAGGCAATAACCTTATTTTAGGATTGGTGCAAAGCCTGTCAATGTTAAGAAAATATCCATTAATGCCTTGAGACTTTCTTAAAGGACTTTGTATTTTTTCTAACTTCTCATTGATGACCTTTATCTCAAAGTCGGCCTTATGTTTCTCTTTTGCTAGGAGGTACCCTTCTTCATCCTCAAAGAAGCCTTGTTTATCCTTAAAGAATCCTTATTTATTGCCTCTAAAGTCTTCAAATTCTTTCCTTGTTATTTTTTCTTCCTGGCTATCTAGTCTTTTGGCCATGTTAGCCATTATACTGCTTATATTCTTGAGGATTTCACTAGTATCAACCACTGTCTCTTTTGCCATTACCTTAACTAAGCTTGAGCTGCCACCAAAAGCTGAACCGTCAGTAAGTTTCTCCACTGTAGGTGAGATTGGACTCATAGAAAGCCTTTACTATCTTCCACTAGGGGATCTGTACCAAAATTGGGAAAGGATTACTTCTTGTCCTAGACCTATGACTTATTTTTACAAGAAAGAAATAAAAAAAACAAATTTTGAGTTCTTTATGTTGTGAATCCTTTTTCCATGCTCACTTATCCGTAGTATTACTTTAGCTTTATCAATGAATTTCAGTTTTGCATCCAAAAGCCCACTGAATGAATTAAAATCTACTTGTGGATAAGTTCTTAATTAGCCTAAAAAGGTAGAAACCGAAATGTGAAAAAGATCGCCTTTGATTAAATTCTAGTCAAACTTACTTGGTTTGGATCTCTTTAATCCGTGAATTGGCTTTCTCATGATTAAGTGTTGCGAGTTTGGTATCAATAAGTCTCTCAAAGGGGTTCAGAATCTAGTGGTGACCTGGGCTAGACTCAATAAGCCCAAATGATTGATGAAGATTGCCTTTCACATGGATCATTCCACTTGATCCTTAGGCATCCATTCACTTTCATTTTAGATTTCTTAGGTTAGGGCCCAATCATCATTAGTTTTTTTTTTTATATTTTTTATTTTTTTTAATGGGCTCCTTAATGATGTCTAGCTAAAAAGACTTAACTAAGGGAAAATCTTCTATTTTGGACCAAACTAGGCTCAACATAGGGCTTATTTCGTTTGATTGTAATTTAATCAAGGGGAACACAAAACTACAAAACATGTTATCAAACAAGTTGATTTTATTTTATCTTTAACATATGAGGTGAGAGCAAACACATGCAAGCAAGAAAAGGAATAGAGATGGCTCATATCCTTGATGGGAAGGTTATAGGATTTGCTTAAAAGGTGATCTTCGCCTTATAACTCCATTGGGCTTGGGTACCCCATGGTTAGAAGGATGCCATTATGCTCTTTGAGTGGCATAGGAAGTGGACCACAAGAGTACAGACGCGGCGGCAAACAATCGTTACAATGACAAGAACCAAGAAGAACTTGTCTCACAGTAAGGGTTGATGTATGAAAATAAGGGTCACTCTAGAAACTAAGAAGAAACAGTCTCCCAATTTACTCCATCGTGAGCAAGAGGTAAGTGTTAATGTGCAAAGTGAAGTATGGAATAATAGATTAAAATTAAAGTTATAAAAAATTCTCCAAGAAACACTTAAAGGTTAAATGTCCTCAGCGGAGTCGACAACTATAGGTACCACTCTTTTCTGCCGATTACCCATGCATCTAGCTTATTACCCAATATCACTCCCTTTGAGGAAGGATATGTTGAAGATGATGCAGATTACGTTTAGTAGGAATATGAAAATGAGTGAAGTCTACCAAGTCTAATACAATCCCTTTATAAGTAGTAAGGAGATTCCTATTATGGGTGGGCTTTTAAGTATTAGACAAGTGATCATTGTCATCTGAGCACAAAGCAAGGATGGCGGGTTAGGAGTCTTCATTTCAACTTGAAGGGGTAAAATCCCTTGTCATTGATTCATGTTAAATATTTCAAGGCTTGGGAGATTTGGGTACAAGAAAGTGAGGAATTAAAACTCAGTCTATTGCTTAGACCGAAGTCTTGTCCTTTGTACTTCAAGGAAAATTATTCAAAACTTTAATTTAAATCTTATTACCATATACTAATAAAGCAAAACACACATTCACAATTTATATTCAATCAAGATGACACAAAATATTATATAAACAAATACATAACTAAGAAAAGAAAAAGTGCTTTAAACATGAAATAAAAGAATGATCAAAATCACTTGTGATGTGCAGATTAAAAAAAAAAGTGGATTAAAGAATGAAAATTTAATCAAGTGGACTAGACTTATGAGGATTTAACGCATGAACCAAAAATACTTTAAGTATGCAGATTCAAATGAGTGGATTAAACATGCGAATTAAACTAAGTAGATTGAACATGCAAATTTAAACATATGATGGTTAGAACTAAGCTAAACATGCGGATTTGAATAAATGGACTAAAACTAAGCATATAACAAAGGAGAGATTCCAAATGGCTTATAACATGCAAATGTGAAATGAAGCACTTAATGATGGACCATATGGGGTCTTATCAGTTTTTAGAACAAAGAGAGTATGTGATTAGTAACAAATTGAAAGAAAATACATAACTTAGAAGAAATGAAACGAACACCATATAGGAACTAAGATAAAAAAAAAAAATGAACATTGAAACTACAATGGATTTCATCAAATAAAAAGTAAGCTAAAGTGTTTAATCCATTTTCAAGGTGGTTCAAACATATAAAACATATTAGCAATTTTATTTCAAAACTAAAATAAGTTTAACCAACCTTTTTAGCTAAAGAAAGTTTCCACGTGCGGTGGTAGTCCTCAGAGATTCCATGCATCCTTATGGATTTGGTAAATTTGGAGGATTGGTTTGATTACGGATTAGAAAACCATTTCTAAGTGTATATCTGGTTTGATAGACTCTCTCTTGTTCTTCTTTTTTTGTTTCACTTTCCACTCTTTTTTTTTGTATGCTCTTGTCTTTTCTTTTTCTATGCTTCTCTCTCTCTTTCTTTTTTTTTCATCAACCTCTTTTTGTGTTAACATGATGGTATTTATAAGATAAAGGTGAGCTACTTATGTGAATAAAAAACAAAAACAATTTAATAATGGTGTAGACCAGCCAAGGAGAAGGAGGAAAGAAGGGTTCAACTTTTAAGGTGAAGAGGTGATAGCTTAAAGTGTTATGGTGTTTTTAACCAAGCAAAAAAGAAGAGGAAGAGTTTTTGTCTTTAGTGATCGGTTCTTGAAGGGAGAGATGAAGCAAATTTGGAGATGATGATATGAAAGTTAGAAATGGAAGGGTGTGCTTAACAAAGCAAAAAAAGAAGAGGAAAACTTCCTCTCCTATGGCCCCATTTTTGGAGGGAGAGAATGAGAAATTTTTTAGGTGAAAAGATGAAATCTTGAAATGGAAGGGTGTGTTTAACAAAGCAAAAAAGGAAGAGGAAGATTTCCTCTCTTGTGGTTGGTTTGTTGAGGGAAAGATGAAGCAATTATTTAGGTTAAGAGATGAAAGCTTAAAATGGGAGGGTGAGCTTAACAAAGCAAAAAAGGAAAAAGGAAGAATTCCTCTTTTGTGGCTGATCATTAGGAGGGGAAAAGTGCAGTTTTTTTATATAATGAAGGTGGACTTTGACACATGGGAAAGGGTGAGAGCTTAAAAAGCAAATGATCCATTTATTAAGGGAAAAAAGGAAAAAGAAAACTTCTTTTTCTTTCGCACATATATGACCAGTCATGAGGAGGGAAAAAATTATTGTTTTTTATGTAGAAGATGTGGTCTTTGACACATGAGAAATAGTGAGAGCTTAAAAAAGAAATGCCCATTTAACAAAGTAACAAGGGAAGAAGAAATTTTTTTTTCTTTCACACATATGTGGCTGATCATGACGAGAAAAAAACGGTGTTTATATATATATATATATATATATATATATATATATATTATGTAGAAGCGGTCTTTGACACATGAGAAAAAGTGAGAGCTTAGAAAAGAAATTTCCATTTAACAAAGCAAAAAGGGAAGAAGAAAACTTCTTTCACACACATGGTCGGCTATGAGAGAAGAAAATGTGTTTTATTTTTATTTTTATGTAGAAGCGGTGGTCTTTGACACATGGGAAAGAGTGAGAGCTTAAAAAGGAAATATCCATTTAACAAAGCAAAAAAGGAAGAATAAAACTTTTTTCTTTAACACAATATGGCCAACTATGAGGGAAAAGAAAAAGGTGTTGTTTTTTTTTATGTAGAAAAGGTGATCTTTGACACATGGGAAATAGTGAGAGCTTGAAAAGAAAATGTTCATTTAAAAAAGCAAAAAGAGAAGAAGAAAACTTCTTCTTCTTTCACACATGATCGACCATGAGGGAGAGGAAGGGGAAGAAACAAATTTTGGTGAAAAAGATAGAGTTTGTCTTGAAAAATGGAACCAATCAAAAGGTGTCAAGTGACGGGTGAAATTGAAAATTCATTTATAAAATTGGATGGCTTTCTTGGGCTCGGATTTTGGGCTAGCAAAAATCAATGGCTTTGGTAGGTTTTGGGTGGGGCTAAAAATGAATTGAAGTCTTTAGGCTTAAATTTGGTGGACTCAAATATGGCCCAACTGATTTGAGCTTAAGTCTGATTTAGTGGATTAAATAAAAATGGTTGGTAATTGGTTATATTCCAAACTTAAATTCAAACCTCTGAATTTACCTAGTCCGAGTGCATTAGGATCAAAGATTCATCATCAAAACCCATGCGTGGCACTTTCAAAATTTTGGAATGAAATTGGTTGTTTACAGATGCTAATTGTTTTTGAATGTTTCTTGCATTTGAATGTATTTTGCATTGTAGGACCACAGAAGAGGAGTATTTTTTGAGAGTGGGTAGGACCACAAAAGGAGAGTATTGTCCGAGTGCGGGTGGGACCATGACCATAGCTTGTCCAAGAGGTTTCAGCATATAGGGAGATGTCCCCTTTAATATAATGAGATGATAAGGATGACAAAAAATGATGTGATGATGAGATTGGTGGAGATGTTGGAAGAGAGGTTGGTGTGTAGATGTTTTGTACACATTCATCATGACATGATTTGTGTTCTTGAATGTAATCTGATGGTGTGATATGAAATTTGTTGTGATTAGGACATGTGTGTGATTGATTTTACAATATTGTTGTGAAATGAATAGTGTTGGTTGGTTTACTTGCTCTCTTGAAATCGTTGTGATAATTGTTTCTTTTTATGATATGTATGCTTTGTTTCCTATAAACGTGGATAGGATGGACGCTGAATTGTGTGTGCAAATCCCTTGATGATGATTGTTTTTATTGAACCGATGGGTATATAAAAAATATATGAGATCAATCCTTAAAACAAAGATAATCATTTAAAGACACCACTTAATAATTAGATAATTAATAAGGATTGGTAAACTTTAAAAGTTGATTACCTTGAGTAATGTGAATCTCACTAGGCTTTCTCAATCTTACCCCATTCTATTTTATTTTTATCCCTAGGTGTTTTGTAGGGATTGTTTTGGGGTAAGTTAGGGGGAAGCTTACAAGTTGATAACTTATAGGTGGGTCCACGTGGAAGGCATCCTCAATAGTTTGTTTTGGGAGTCAAGTCTGTACTAGTTAGGTTGAGGAGTCATGACTTATGGTTATATAAAATTTCAAATTTCTTATGTTTTCAACTTCTGTATCTCCTCGAGCTCGAGTTGAGGTATTGATGATGATGTTTGTATGTAAATGGATATGAGCATATAAGCCTACTGTATTATGAAGTGTAAGTTGTGTGATTGTGTTTAGAGTTAGTTGTTATGGTATAATTTCATGTCATGCTTGATGCTTAAAAGTAACAATTCTGTCTCGGGTAAGGCCCACCTAGGATGGGTTATTATATTAATTGGTATAAGAGTTTTAGGTTTCAGATTATGTAGATTGTATTAGCATGAACATGTTGTGTGGGTTGTTTCTATTGGAGTGCTTTTGTGTTAAGTCTGAGGATGTCGCGTGGACAGGGTAGAGGAAACACTTTCTATTTCAGGGAATGATATTTACTGAGAAAGTTGCAAGAGTTAGAAACAACTTTGTTGTGTTTTACAATTGAAGATGCATGTCCTATGGGGATTTGAGTATAATTTGGTTATTTGAGTTTCAAGCTTATGTGGGTTGCTTAAAATATGCGATGATCAAAGGATAGTTTCCTTCGAGGCTTAGTTATTGTAGTAGGTCATGTGCCAAAGAGTAGTTGTTAGAGTATGGTAATGAAGTTGGATAGTAGAAGAATTAATTATTTCAATCTTCTAGATAAAATAGATCTATTGCATGAGATTAAAGTGGATCATGTGAAATAATTAAAGTGTGCTTAAAGTATGAGAATATAAATATGTATAGAAGAGAGATGAACTTTATTGAAGTATAAAGAGTTAAGTTAAAATGATTAAAGAGTAGGAAGTATACATATATATGTATATATACATACACAGATGTATGTATCTGAGTACATGAAGTGAAATGAATTTAACAAAAGAGTTGGAAGGACACTTCCTGTATTAATAGTGAGGAGAATTATAAAGACTTTTGGGTGGATGAAGGGACGAATGATCTTAAATGCTAAAGTGAATTTTTTGACCTTCTTATTGTCAAATCAAGATGATTATTTGATGAGTAAAGAAATTGTAGGGATAAATAGATCAGCGGACTTGGTTATTGAAAAGAAGTTGATAGTACTTATAAATGATCTAATTGAGGGGAACATAAGGCATTAGAAATTGGTTCAAATGGGGGTGGGGGTGATTTCACTTCGAGGTGGAGGAAGTTGGTAAGGGAAGGACTGTGTATTTGGTGAAGATATTCTTGGTTCAAAATTGTAAACAAAATTAGGTCTTCATTTTATTGGTGTTATGGGATTTGTAGAATAATTAGATTGTGTGAAGATTTCAATGATAATAAGTAATTATATTTCGATTAGGTAAAAATTGATTAAGGAAAGAGTATGTATTGGATGACATTCTTTTTATATTAGATGTATGGAGTTATATATTTTCAATAGGTTTGAAGAATTAGTAATTTAATGTTGCTTGAAATTTTTAATCATGACAAATGACTAGTAGATAAGAGTAAGGGGAATGGAAAGAACCTGAGAAGTAGGATTAGGAAACCTAAGAACTAAATAATTTTTTTTGTGATCATGCATAAAAGAAGGTTAAACCTTGGTGACCTTATGACAAGTAGACGTATAAATCAAAGTTTGGAGGTCGGTTGGTATTTGTAACGACCCATCCCGGGTTGGCCACCTCTGAGACGGTGTCGTCACGTTTTGAAATCCTAACACAATACATATATGCAACTATAAAAAAAACATCAACTGAAATTATATATACAACATATGATACATGAATATTTTACAAATATATTTTTTTCATTCCACTAGTCTGAGGATGTGGACCATGTGGCTTACAGATAATGACTCAGTCTGAATCTCAACTCACCAATCTATCTGTCCTACCAGCTACTTGAAATTATTTAATAATAAGGAGTGAGCTTCACAAGCTTTGTGAATTAAATTTACTAGAAGTATTCAATTATTCAAATAGTCTTTCAATATTCATTTATCTATATCTCATATAATTCGATAATAGCATTCTATTATCACTACTCATATCATAGTCCTCATCATTTATCAATCTCTTCTTCTCATATATTTAATCATCTTGAGACTATCAATTCAATCTTATAATTACCTCGTTATGAGGTTCACAATATATAATCAATTACTCAGATAATTCTTATCATATCATACTTTTATATTTCTTTCTCATCATATCTGTCTCTTTGTGAGACTCATTCCCCTATCAATAAATTTATAATCAAGAATAACACTTTAACATCTCAAGCAATAATAATCAATATTTAAAACAAATGCAATCTATGAATTTAAATTATATTATTATTTGGGAACGTCTTCCCACATGTAAATATGTTTGATCTTAGACTGACTGCCTTCCCGATTATTTTATTTCCAGCATATACCGGCTGTCATGGTTTCATTTTGATCGGCTCTGCCTTCCAGGTTCTTTTATTTCCAGTATATATCGACTGTCACAGTTTTATTTAGACTGACTACCCTCTTGGTTATTTTATTTCTAGCATATACCGGATGTCATGGTTTCATTTAGACCGACTGCCTTCCCGGTCTTTTATTTCATGCATATGCATATGAACAATGATATGAAATATGCATATGAACAATGATATAAAAACAAACATACATTTAGACATTCAATTTAGCTATCCAACTCTTTCTCAAATTTTTTTTTTATCATATTCATCAAATTTTCTCCTCATATATCATATCAAATTATCAATCATAACTTGTGAAAAATTTCATTTATCCCTTCATTATATATTTAATCAACTCATTATTACAATAATATTACTTCTCATATAATAAATCTTTAACATATCAATTATTCTTATCATATCCATCAACCAATTTTCATCTATCATCCAATCATAGTTTAATAATTAATTCAAATATCATCACTTTATATTTCATATTTATCTCGATTACTAAAAGTAAATCTAACTCACTATGTAGCACTTAAAGCTACATGTGGATCACCTCATTACCTTTTCTGTTATTTTCAGCAATTTCACCCGATTACTGATGGTTAATACCTGACATAATATTTGTATTAAAATTTTTAATTTGTTTTTTAATTCTTCCGTATTCATACCCTTTAAATTTCCACATTAAATTCCAGGTAATTTCATGTATGCAAAATTTCAAAAATAAAATTCACATCATTACCTTTTTTTTTTCTTAAAGCTTCCCTCGAATCTTTTTAAAATTCTTCTGTAAATTTATTCAAAATTTCAACCTTTTGACCTTTCTTTGAGTCCCCAGGTGTTTAAAGAAAGAGATAAATTGGAATTTAAAAAAGAAGAAAATCAAACGGGATTTGGTAAGGAAATAATAAAACAAAAACTATATGTATTTACTTATACAAATCGTTTCCCCCACCCACTTACATTCCTTGTGACGTCCATAATTTTTTTATATTTTTTTTTCTTTCTTCTCCTTTTGTGACGTCCAAATTTTTTTTCAATAATAATTTTTTCATATATATATATATATATATATCATTTTAATTCCACGTAATATCTATCAAATCACTTCTTCACCCTTACTTTAAGAAGACGGGTATTATAATTCTACACACCTTATAAAAATTTCGTCCTCGAAATTTTCTTACCTAACTCATGAAAAAGCTGGGGGTACTCTTTCCTCGTTCTTGCCTTATTCTCCCATGTAATTTCTTCAATGTCTTTGCTTTGCTATAATATTTGAATCAAAGGAATAACTTTATTATGCAAGACTTGTTCATTTCTGTCTAGAATTCTGATTGGTACTTGGATAAAGGTCAAATCTTCGTGAAGTTCTACAATTTGGCTCGAAATATTATGAGATTCATCAAGTAAACGCTTTCGTGAAAGTGAAACGTGAAATATATTATGTAACTGCTTCAACTCTGGAGGTAACTCCAGGCTATATAAAACTAGCCCAACTTTCTCAATAACCTCATAGGGTCCCACATACCTCAAACTCAACTTTCCTTTCTTTTTAAATTTCAATATACTTTTCCATGGAGATATTTTTAAATACACCCAACCACCTACTTGAAACTCAAGAGGTCTTCTTTTATTATCAGCATAGCTATTTGGTCTACTCTGTGCTGCTTTAAGTTTATCTCTAATTAGTTTGATCCTCTTAGTAGTCAACTCTATCATTTTTGGACCAAATATCTTTCTTTCTCCAACTTCTTCCTAACATACTGGAGTTCTGCACCTTCTACTATATAAAGCCTCAAATGGTGCCATACCAATACTAGCTTGATACTGATTATTGTATGCTAACTCGATCAAAGGAAAATAAGCATCACAGCTCACTGGAAAAAATCAATAAATTTGCCCTCAACATATCCTCTAGAACTCTAATAATCTTTTCTGTCTGCTCATATGTTTGAGCATGAAAAGTTATACTAAACTGCAACTGTGTACACATAGGTTCTTGAAAGCATCTCAGTATCTAGATATAAATCTAGAATTTATATTTGATACTATGCTCAAAGGTAACCCATGTAATCTTACTATCTCAGCTATATATAGTTCAGCTAACTTTTCAGGACTCCAAGTAGTATTAATTGGAAGAAATTGAGATGACTTAGAAAGTCTATCTACTATTTCTTACATTGTATCATGATCTCTCTAGGTATGAAAAAATCCAGAAACAAAATCCATACTCACATTTTTATATAGTCATTCAAGCACAGGAAGAGGCTGTAGTAAGCCTCCCAGATGTTTATTCTCTGACTTCACTTGCTGACAAACCAAACATCTAGAAATATATTGAGCTATATCCCTCTTCAATCCTGACCACCAGTAGTTTTGTATCAATCCTCTATACATCTTATTGTTACTCAGGTGCATTGAATATACATCATCATGTACCTTTCTTAATATCTCTTTTCTTAACTCCACATCATTGGGAACACAAATCCTACGTTCCAATACCAAAGTATCATCACTTCTAATTTTGAACTTATATTGCTTTCTACTACGCACTTCCTACTTAATCTTCCTTATCGCCTTATCTCTACCTTACATTTCTAACAAGCATTTTACTATGGATGATTGTACAACCATATTTCCTAATAGTAATCATCTATCACTGATATTCAGCTTCATTCTTATCTCTTTTAAATCTATCATCAATTTCACATAATGACTCTCAATAGCAGTTAATCTTCTTGTAGATTTTCTACTCAATACATCTGTTACCACATTCGCCTTTCCTCGATGATAGTGAATTATACAATCATAGCCACTAATTAACTCCATCCACCGCCTCTGTCTCAAATTCAACTTTCTCTAGGTAGTTAATTATGTTAAACTCTTGTGATAAGTAAATATCTCACAAATGGTTCTATACAGATGATGTCTCCAAATCTTCAAAGCAAATACTATGACAACTAACTCTAAATCATGGGTAGGGTAAAAATTTGGGTTGCATACAAACTTACATATTGCTAGTCCCTTAGCAATACAAAATGAAAAACTAACTGAAAACAAAAACAAAGATAAATTCATCATTCATGATAGCTAAAAATTTGGGTTGCATACAAAACCATGATATTTATTCATGAGCATGCTTAAAATATAAACACATCTTCGCAATGAATAAGAGTTTTAAAACCTAATTACTCACTCAAGGCTGTTTAAAGCATCACAAGTCTGACTTAGTGTGCGGTGAATTAGCACATAAAAGATGAAGCTTCTAAATAACCCTAATGTGTAGTGTTTCGGTATCTCAACATTCATCGATTTTTCTATCAGAATGAACAATACTGCCATAGTTTTATTTCTTTCTTTTTCCTTTATTATGAGATTTTTTGCCATGTTGAGTTCCCTTAAGCTTTCTAATTGACCCATGTAGCGAGTATTTAGCCAATGACTCCCAAACCAGATGGTTTTAGGGAATTAGGTGTAAAGATACCCCTAAGGACTTACTAACTCGAGTAAAAAAGGCTTTGAAACCAACTGGTCTTAATGCTGGCAAGCAAAATTCCCACCTTTTGACGTGAACACTCACTGCTTACTGAGGCAAGAGGTCCAATTACTTAATTGAAACTTTATTTAATGATCATTATAAGCACAATTCCCACCTTTTGATGTGAACACTCACTGTTTACTGAGGCAAGAGGTCCAGTTACTTAGTGGAAAGTTTATTTAATGATCATTATTAGGAGCATTTTATTTTTTCTTTTTGTGCAAATATTTTTTCTATTTTTCTATGCCAAGGTGTTCTTCTGACAAGTTATCCGATTATGGTTAAGCCATGGAAACATACACATAAAAATTATATGTCATACCCCACACAATTATGTGCTAATGTGCTTATGTCAGATTTAGATCAAACTCGTGAATTCTTAAATGCCTTGAAGTAAGTAATTTAAACTTTTAAAACTTATCATTAGACCATGTGTTCTAAAGTTTAAGCATACTAATGAAATCTTTATCATAATATTTGTTTAAATCAACCAAAATTTTTAGACAATATGAGTATGCATTTATCTTTTCAATAATACTAAAAAAAAAATCGGGACAGAGTGTGTGAATGTATCTCCCATACTCCCAAACTTGAATTGATGCACACACATTGTCCCTGAAAAAGAAAAACAAACGTAATACCAAAAAACAAGAAATACTAATAATAAATAGTTATTAAAATTAAATACTAACAATAAATGTAAAAAAAAAATACTATAAATAAAAGGATATGTTGTGGGGTGCCTCCCATGAGCGCTAAGTTTTATGTCTTCAGCCAGACGATGCACCTCTCTCACTGCTGGTCTCCAGGTGGTGCAGTCGATGAGGTGCTAGGGGCGGGAGGTAGTCGATCAAGAATGGCCTGGAGCATATCGCTGCACTAATGCACTAATAATGTCACCTCCTTATCCTCCCAATGAATGTCAGAGAGCTCACATCGAAAAAAGGATATCTCTTCGAGAATGTGCTGGTACTCAGTGGGCTCCATGTCTGGATAGTCCACTTCCCAAGTATGGCTCGTTGTGGGGTGCTCAGTCTCCATGGGATCATCCTCGACTCGCTCAGCAGCAGGTACATGCCCTCGGGGTCCTATGGGCATGTGCGACTAGCTCAGGGCCCACTGACTCTTCCAAAAGAATGGGTGGTCACTCACCGATCCATCAATGGAGGAGTCCCTGATCCCCTTCTTCTTAAATATGTAGCTAAGGAGGAACGGGAAGGGGAGCATCTATGCATTCACTGTGGTGGTCTGGCGGCCATGGACATGGTCCCAAAACTTATGGAGCTGGCTCTATATGACAGCCGTGATGGAATACCAATGGCCTTGGTGGAATGCATGTAAGGTCTGTAGGAACTGGTCCCTCCTCTAGGTCTTGTGCCACAATGGGCACACATTCCATTGGAGGATGGAATCCACGAGCCAGAGTCATGGATGCAACTTGGACCGGCTCCCAGTGTTGTTGTACCGATCGGCGTACTGCCTAGCAAACATGTCCTCAATAATGGAGGACAAGGGAAAGGACTCCAGCTACTCCTTCATCTGGGTGTCCTCTGGAGAGGACTCATCACAATAGTGAAGAGAAGCAGCTATATCTACAGAGGTCACATCTATATACTTTCCCTGGACCGATGAAGACATGACCCCCAGCTTGTTGCAGTCAAATGATAGGTTCTCTTAGAACTGGACTACAAACTGGGTGTAGGCAGTAGAACAAATAGGCTTAAACAAACTTTTCAACCCCCGGTGCTTAAACTCTTGGACCGCCCATTGAATGGCCTCCAAGTTATTGAAGTCAGAGTCGATGTTGAATGTAGTTTCGAACAAGATCTCTTGCTGTTCAAAACTTGGTCGGGATGACTGGGCACGGTTGCCCGAGGCACAGGAGGTGGAGGCAACTTGCTTTGGCATCCTAAATGAGGTTTCTATTGTATTTGCGCTCGATCACAATGATGTTCACTTGAGTGCACTATCCTTCTACGCTTGATCGTACTAGCCCCTGCGCTTGATCGTACTCTTGGATATGTGACTGAGGTGTTTTGTCAAACAGCTTGTGGGCGATCATTGAACAAGGTTTGATCGAACACTTCTTAAAAAGAAATCTCAACCCCCTGCAAAAATATTCAAAAGAAACCCAGAACAATACAAAGAAAGCAGTATATGTGAATTATTTAAACACGAAAACTAAGGAAAAATAAACAACCGAAAGTATTTGGGGAAGGGGGTTGGTTTTGAAACAAAATTTACCTTATTGCAGAGAGAAGAGGTGAGGACGGTTGAGTATGGGGTATGCATGGTGGTGTGTGGTGGCAAGTGGGATGAGTTTCATGAGTGTACGGAGTGTCTTGGTGTGGGTGAAGTGAGTAAGTGCAGGGAAGCGAGTTTCAGAGTGTGAGAGTAAAAACAGTGAGAGTGAAAGTAAAAATCTTTAACAGAATAAAGTGACTTTAAACTAACACGTGACTCTCTGCCTCGAGTGCGCTCGAGTGCATTGTGAAGTGCGCTCGATCGCACTTGTGCGCATGTGTGTGCATTGGTGTGTTGCACTCGCACACTATTGAGTGCAAGGTGAGAATGTGCTCGAGAACACTGTGTAGTGCACTCGATCGCAAGGGTAGAAAGTGCTGACAACTAAATAAACTAAAAAAAGGACTACAAAATTGAAAATAACAAAAAAAAAATTGTACCGTACTTAGTGACCTCAGTACCACTGACCTCAATAGAAGCACTTGAGCTACACATTTATCAAAGTCTGAGCTACTCAAACGGCCTTTACAGTAGCTGTAGTGCTAGTCTTTTGGCAATGAGTACTTAAAGTCCACTACATATGGCTCAAGTGCTCTTGGTGTTGCTGCATATTCATTATGACTCAATTCTCCCAGCTCATTCAAATGCAACGTCCTCTTATCACCCGATCTTGGATGCATGGGAGAGACTTCAGGGAGGTGCACAACTTTAAAGATGTCATTAGTAACATCTTTAGATGTAGGCTCAATATCTGATCTTTTGAAATGTCGGGTTATGGTGGTCTCCAATGGATTAATGTGCTGGACCTGAAAAACTTGCTCAGCAACACCTTGCATCAAGCATACATTAGAACATTCCATATTATCTTTGGGTGAATTTAATGTATCAAATATTTTGAATTTTATCTCCTCACCATTTACCTTCAGAGTGACAATACCCTTTTTTACACAAACATTTGTATCAGCAGTTATCATAAAGGGTATTCCTAAAATTACGGGTAGAGGTAATGGCATAGGACATTCTTCCATATCTAATACAATAAAATCAGCAAGTAAAATAAATTTACCTACCTTCACCAAGACATCCTCAAGAATACCTATTGGTTGTTTGATGCTTCTATCTGCCAGTTGCAAGGTGATGGAAGTTGGTTGAAGCTCCCACAACCCTAGTGTCTTGAATACAGTGTATGGCATCAAATTTGCACTCGCCCCTAGATCCAACAATGCATGCTAAAAAGCTAGTCTCTTATCCTGTAGAGAATGGTAAAACTACCTGGATCTTTTAGCTTGGGTGGTAGTTTCCTTAATAATACTGCGCTTACCTCTTCAGGTAAAGCCACTGTTTCATGCTCCTGAAACTTCCTTTTATTAGTGCAACAATATTTTAAAAATTTGTTGAATTGCATCTAATAAAGGAATGTTTATTTGTACTTTCCGCAAAGTTTCAAAAATATCAAGCAGCTTATTTTCTTTCTTTTGTTTTACTAACTTTTGCGGGAAGGGTGGTGCATTCACCTTCTCCATTCCACTTACCTTGGATGAGGATGCTTTATCTGGAGCTGCTTATGCATGCCCATCAGCTCTTATGATCTTACCATTTCTGATAGTTGTCACGGCATTCAATTGCTGATGTCCTCTTAGATTAGGTATTGGTTGGGTTGGAAGCTCACCTTGCTTTCTTCCACTCAGTTCCTTAGCCAGTTGCCCCATTTGAACCTCTAGTCTTCGAATGGCTTATTCATGTTTTGCAGTGGTTTGTCTTAGCTCAGTCTAAAATTGCCTTTCATCTGTATGAACTGCTTTTGTGAAGTCATCAATTGTTGTTGCTGAGTGGCTAATTGCCTCACAAGACTTTCTAGGTCACTTCGCTTTGATTCTGGAACTGGTTGGGCTGCTTGTTGGGAGTTCCTTTGCTGCCCTTGACTGTTCAAGGCATTTTGGTTGTAGCCCCATGAGAAGTTGGGGTGATTCCGCCATCTAGGATTGTAGGTATTTGCATATGGGTTGTTCTTGGGAGGATAGTTGTTCGGTCCCACATAATTTGCTTGTGCTGGATCTGCAGATGAATATAAAGGACATGTCTCAGTATTATGATCAAATTGAGAACATTTAACACA
Source organism: Bretschneidera sinensis (assembly GCA_023935145.1). Classification (NCBI taxonomy): domain Eukaryota; kingdom Viridiplantae; phylum Streptophyta; class Magnoliopsida; order Brassicales; family Akaniaceae; genus Bretschneidera; species Bretschneidera sinensis. Next base: position 79,115,896 of record CM043697.1, read on the forward strand.
TACCTGGAGTGGTGTAGCTGGTGGACTAGGTGAGGCGTTCTTAGCAGTCATGGCTTAACAAGCATATCTAGTTTCCTCTCCACAGTAGCTATTTGGTTAGAGGATCCACCATTTAGAGTCACCTCATATATACCTTTGCTCTTAACTCCTTGTCTACCTCTAGAGGAGAATTGCTGGGTGTGCTCACTTAATGTCTCAAATAGCTCCATGGCTTCTTCACTGCTCTTCTCTATCAGCACACCTCCACAACCTGAATCCATAATACTTTTATTAGTATCGCTCAAACCTTCATAAAAAGCTTGTACCAGTTCATCCTGATGTAGATTGTGATGTGGGCATTTGAGTAGCAGCTCGTTGAAATGTCCCCATGCCTCAAAGAACAGGTCTCCATCCTTTTGTTGGAAAGATTGAATCTTTTTCCTCATTTGTCTTGTCTTTTGAGCTGGGAAAAACTTCCTTAGGAACTTACTGGCCAACTCTTCCCAAGTATGGATAGATACTACAGGCAATGAATTGTACCATAGTTTAGCATTATCTTTTAATGAAAAAAGGAAAAGAATTAACCTGATTCCTTCTTGATCTAGGCCCCATATGTGTTAGAACTTGCAGAGATCAAAGAATTCCTGAAGGTGCAAGTGTGGATCCTCAGCATGTGTACCCCTAAAGTGAATCAATGCACTGAGTATCTGCGGAGATATGTAATAATTGCCTTCCACCTTTGGTTGATAAGCAATGCAAGATGGCTTGTTGAGGTTCTGTGGGATGAAGGATTGCTTCATAGGTCTTCGCTCAGGTGGCTGTTGGTTTTCTAGCTGTTCCGCCATTGGTGCTTCTCCCTCGAATTCTTCTTCTACCTCCTCAACGTTGTCTCTAAGCCTTTGTCTAATGGTCAGCTCAAGCTCTGTATCGAGGGGAAAGATAATGGGATTCCTGTATCGAAGCCCTTGCATGAATCAGCAAAACCGCTTCAGTGCAGCAGTTTCAATGCTGCTGCTCGGGTAGCCTCTGCCTCAAATGTGCTCGATCGCACCAAGGAGTGCGCTCGATCGTAGTGCCACAGATGAAATAGAACAGAAAATAAAAAAATAATTGATTAGGTTTTGATGAAACAGAACAAAATAAAACAGAAAAATAAACAGAACGAAAAATAATTCTAAAAAGAAATTTAGTATAATCCCTGGAAACGGCGCCAAAAACTTGTTGTGCGAAAATCTACCTAAATTAATAAGCAGATAATCGAACTTGTTTTACTTGCAAGTATACAAGGTTAACAATAGCATAGTGTGCAAATGCAAGATCATCTCCACAAGGATTGGTGAATTTCGCTTTAGAATTAGTTTCGCAATATAATATGAGTGAAATGAATATTGAGTTTGAATAAATAATGATAAAGGCGTAGGGACTTGATATCCACCACTAATCATGCTACCACAACAAAACAATATGCCAATGCTTTACTCATGCTATGAATACCTAATGTTTGTCAACCTAAGGGCTTGGTTCACTTCTTAAGCTATTGATTTCCCTAAGCAATGAGTTAGGCATGGTGTATACTCTAACTCTTTTCTTTCTTAAGGGATTCAACATGGTGTATACTGAGTTGTTCCTTAAGAGAGCATAGGATCTATGGAAATCAACAACCACACGAGACCTAGGGCATGGTGTATACTCCCGGTTTCCCATGTTGATAAACCTAAGAACCCGGCATGGATTTCTTTTGTTACTATTGTTAAACCCAAGACTCGGTCATCCATATTGATCCAACTAACTAATCCATACCACATGCATACATTGATCAGACAAACACATATGAGGAATTTAAATAAAAAACAGGCATTAATCAAGTTAAGTATCACAACATAAATATTGCAAAGGCACCAATACTGAATTATTGAGCAAACATAATTAGGGCTTCAATCAAGCCCTTACTAAGAGTTAGTTACACATAGTTGCGATGCTAAACAACATCAGAAAGTAAAATAAAGGAAAGAATAAGCCTAAGAGAAGAGTCGTCAATTCGTCTCCTCAAGCTTAAAACTGAAAAGAAGATTAAAAGTATTGTTTCTGTGTTTTACATGCCTATTTATAAGGTTCTAAAGATACCCCGAAACCCTAATTTCCAAAACAAGACCTGAGCTATTTTTTCCAAAACAGGCTCTGCCGTTTTACTGCACGCGTGCACTCGATCCCATACTTTTGCGCTCGAGCGCAACTCGAGTGCATGTGCGCACGAGTGCTTGTGCGCTCGATCACTCTCTTCTGTGCTCGATCACACTTGGCTGCTTCCAGGTCTTCCAGTTTTCTTCCTTAGAGTTCTAAAATGCTATCTTTTCTCCAAGAACCTATAAAAACACAGAAAACACAAAAATGAAGTAAAACATAATAAAATATGTAAACAAAGAGCTTAACAAAGGTAAATTAAGGGGCTTAAATATGAATATTTAAGCACTTATCAGGCAGTTAACTCTAAATCATGGGTAAGGTAATTTCTCACATGGTTCCTCAATTTCCTAGAAGTATATGCTATTACCTTCCTATGTTGCATTAACAACATCCCAACTCTTGATGGGATGCATCACTATACACTACAAATCTTTCATCCCAGAAGGAAGCACTAATACTGGAGCTATAGTCAATTTATCCTTTAGTAATTGGAAACTTTTCTCACACTCCCCAGACCATACAAATCTCACCTCTTTCATGGTCAATCTAGTCAACAGTACTGCAATAATAGAAAATTTCTAAAGGAATCTTCTATAATAACCAGCTAACCCTAAGAAGATTCTAATCTCAATCACATTAGTTGGTCTCTCCCAATTCAATACTACCTTTACCTTATGTGGATTAATTTATACACAATCTCTAGATACTACATGCCACAAGAAAGTTATTTCATTCAGCTAAAATTCACATTTAGGAAATTATAGCATACTATCTCCATCCTCAAAATCTCTAACACAATTTTTAAATGTTTTACATGCTCTTCCTTAGTCTTAGAATACACCAAGATGTTATCAATGAACACAACCAAAAAATTATTAAGAAATGGTTTAAACATTTTAGTCATCAAGTCCATGAATATTGCTGGCGCATTAATTAACCTAAATGGCATCATAAGAAACTTATGACCATAACATGTCCTAAAAGCAGTCTTAGGCACGTTTCCCTCCTTTATCCTTAACTGTTGATAATCTGATCTCAGGTTTATCTTCGAAAACACCTTCCAACAGTTCAAAAAAATCATCTATCGTGGACAAGGAATATTTGTTCTTAATAGTGATCTTATTCAACTGTGTATAGTCTCTACACAATCTCATTGTTTTATCTTTTTTCTTTAGAAACAATATAGAGGCTCCCCATGGTGACATACTTGGACGAATAAATTATTTGTCTAACAATTCCTAAAGTTGAACCTTTAGTTCTCTCAGTTCAACAGGTCTCATTCTGTAGGGTGCTATTGAAATAGGTTCAGAAACCAGAATCAGATCCATTAAAAACTCAATCTCTCTACTAGGAGGTAAATTAGGAAACTCATCAAGAATTACATTACAAAAATATTTCACCACTAAGATTTCTTCTAGCTTTCTTTCTTTCTAGGATTCACAACAGATGCTAAATATCCCTCACAACCATTCTTCAGTAATTTACTAGTAGTCTAGGCAGAAATAAGACAATTGGCAAGTATCTTACGTTCTCCCTGAAAGTTAAACTCCTCTTGTTCTGGTATCTTGAACACCATATTTTTCTTAGAATAATCAAACCAGACATGATACGTCATTCATCTCCAAAATCAAATCAAAATCAATCATATTCAAAGAAAACAAATCAACTTCAAACTCTCTATCATCCATACAAATTAAACAACCCCAATAAATAGTTTTAATCATAATTCTATTTTCAGTAAGAATTTTAACAATAAGATTATGCATCAAAGGACTAATATAAACATCAATAGACTTCATAAACACACTGGATGCAAAAGAATGAGTTACACTAGGATCAACCAACATTTATATGTCCATATTTTCTACATACAAAGCACCTCAAATTAGGATAATTCTGGGATAAATATCTTATCTAATTACATCTATAACACATTCTAGTTTTCCTATCACCTCACTGTTAGGGTTAAACTACCCTATCCCTACGAATCTTGAGATGCAAATATAGAGAAGAAAATAGAAATAAATCAAAGGCAAACACACAGCACACATATTTACGTGGTTCACCCAAACTCGGGTTACGTCCACGGAGTTGCAGTGATTTCACGTCTTGAAGAGCAATACAAGGAGGTCTCACCCCTTGACACCCTTTCACAGTATTCACAAAAAAAGAGACGGCTCACTCTCTTACACAAAAGAATAAGATGAAACCTTTATATTTCCAGGTTAAAATAAAACAGATACCAAATGATGAGTGCCAAATATTGCATATTTTGGCCCTTTAATTTACATTTGTTAGCTTAGGAATTTGTTACTTTGAGTTGTTTTCGTTGTTTTACAGGTTTACAAGCTTGGAAAGAAGTTTCACTAAATTGCTAGAATTGCTCGTGCAGATCAGCCATTTTTGAGGATTAAAATGTATTGATTTAGGAAGAACCAGAAGATGAGCCATATATTCTTGGAAAGATCCAGATGTCTATTATCTGAGGAATTTTACGGATCAGTAAAATGATTTTTCTAGAGAAACTTATGGCAGTTTTAGTAGACAAAGGTCAGGCTGTACATGATTTCAGCGTGACAGATCAGCCATTTTTGAGGATTTAACTCTATTGATTCAGGAAGAACCACGAGATGAACCATATATGCTTGGAAAGATCCTGATGTCTATTTTCTGGAGAATTTTATGGATCAATAAAATGATTTTTCTAGAGAAAGTTATGGCATTTTTAGTAGACAAAGGTCAAAGAGCAAAAGCTGGAATCTGTAGTATCCCACATCGGATTGGAAACACATTGCACTTGTGATGTTTCCCTATATAAGCCCCTTTTCACTTCATCTTTAGTGTGCAATTTCTGAGCCATTTGGTGTTAACCGGTGGACGTCTGCTAGCATTCTGATGGATCCCGAAGGCATTGCTACCACGAGGGGAAGCACCGCCCGTCAGCGAATGGAATTTCTCCCATGTAAAGTTGTTTATTTATTTATTTTTATTTAGTTGTTGTAGTTTAATGTTTAGCACTTTTATTATGAATTATAGTTTCATAGTTACGAGTGGCTAGACTCTTCAGCTAAGGTTGAAGATGAAGCCCCGCCGTTGTTTGGCATAGTAGTTCAGATTTGCTTGTACAAATCTGACAATTTTTAGTATAAATGTTCTGTCAATTATTTGAGTTAATCTTATAATTGATTGAGTTTAAATTGTCTGTTAGATATTCCTTGTGTTTCATCTGATGGATACATTAAATGCTTTTCGATTAAATTGGATTTCCTTTGTGATTTGTTAAGAGCGGATACATTGGATGCTTTTGGTTTAATTGGGATATTCTTTGTTTTTTGTCTTATAGTTGGATTCATGGAATTTTTTGATAGGTTATCTTTAGAACATTGAGATATATGTTTAACTTTGGCGGGGTGGATTCAGAAACCTTAGTGTTTTTATTATTAGTTTTTAAAATCAATTTTGTTTAGCTTTTATTTTGCAACATATAATACAAAACTCGGAACTAGGTTAAGATAAGATTAGTTTAGATAAATTTATATTTTCACAACGCAATTCCCTGTGGATTCGACCTCGCACTTGCACGACACTATATTGCAAACGACTCGTGCGCTTGCGAGTAATTTAAAACTCACAACAAGTTTTTGGTGCCGTTGCCGGGGAGTTGTTTGATTTGAGAAATTTTTTTGTCTGAATTGATTTTATTTTTCTACTAGTTAGTTATCAATTTAAAAAAAAAAACAAAAACAAAAAAAATGTGGATGAATCTAGCGCCGGTTTCATAGTCTTTAGAGAACACCCTCAAGGATTTCATTAAAATGACCGGCCCATCCCTCAATGTTGCCAATACATTCAATATTGATAGCTGTTCCATCTGTGCTAGTCCTCTGCATTTAGCACAAAATTGTCCATCAATGTCGGCTTTTGCCGAGTATCCTATGGAACAAATGAATGCTTTCAATGAGTGTTGTTGGCAATCAAATGGATCTTACTCTGAAACATATAATCCAGGGTGATGGGACCACTCTAATGTTTCATGGACGCAAAACCAACTGAGGAATCAGGGAGGAGACCCTTATCATGCTCACAATCAATACCCTCCCGAATTTCCTCCACCAATTCCAAGTTATGGTCACTCAGCTTATCTAGCACCATCACCCGCTTACCAAGCTCCCATTCAAGCGCCAGCGTCGGTTTCACAGTCATTGGAGGACGCTCTCAATGATTTCATGAAAACGACTAGCCAATCTATGAGTGAAGTGATGAGTGCAACAATAGAAAACACCCAAGTGATTGCCACACTAGAGAGTCAAATTGATCAAATCGCAAGTTACATGGGTGAAGGAGAGGAAAGAAAGTTCCCCAGTCAACCTAATCCTAACCCAAAGGAACAGTTTGCGGTGGGAAATTTATCAACTCCTATACAAGGGCAAGAAAGTGGCAAAAAAGAAAAGAGAGATGCTGAGCCATCTACAGCCACACCTATCATTAAGGATCTCCCTAGGTCGTTTTTACCTAAAGTGCCTTACCCTGAGAGATTACAAGCGCCCAAGAAATGAGAGGAGTTTGAGGATCCTCTGGAGGCATGCTTTGCTCACTTTGGAGAGGACTTGGGCTTAGATAAGTTACTAGAGGAAGTGAATGCCATTTTGGAGTCTGATCCTCAGAAGAGCAGTGAAACGGAGGAGACTATGGATGAATCACGTATTGAGGACCCCCTGGAGGCATGCTTTGCTCAATTTGAAGAGGATTTGGGCTTAGATAAGTTGTTTGAGCAAGCAAATGCTACTTTGGAGTCTTCTCATCAAAAGATCAGTGAGATGGAGGAAACCACAACACTTGAACCCCCCAAGAAGGAACTTAAGCCTTTATCGGACAATCTTAAGTATAAGTTCCTAGGTTCAACAGATTCTTTGCCTATAATGATAGCTTTAGATTTGGGTGATGCTCCAGAGGAGAAATTATTGGACATCTTAAAAGAGCATAAGGAAGCTATAGGCTGGACTATTGAGGATGTCAAGGGAATCAACCCGTCGTTGGTAATACACATGATACAGTTGGAGGAGAATGCCAAGCCATCGAGGGAGCCATAAAGAAGGCTCAACCCTGCTATGCAAGAGGTTGTGAGGGAAGAAGATATTAAGCTGTTAGAGGCAGGGATCATTTATCCCATCTCTGATAGCAAGTGGGTGAGCCTGATTCAAGTCGTGCCCAAACGTGCTGAATTGATGGTAGTAAATAAAGACAACGAGTTGGTTCCAACTCGAGTGCAGTCAAGATGGAGAAAGTGTCTAGACTACCGTAAATTGAATGCTGCCACTAGGCCTAATCATTTTCCATTCCCATTTATTGATCAGATGGTGGAGCGCTTAGTTGGGCATGTTTACTAATGTTGGGTCTGGCTGAAGACGTTAAACTTAGCGCTCATGGGAGGCACCCCACAGCTTATCTTTTCTGTTTATTTATTATTTCGCATTTTTATGATTAATGTTTGTTTCCAATATTTTTTGTTTTTCAGTTTTTTTTTTTATTTTTCAGGGACAATACGTTCTTCAGTTCAAGTTTGGGGGTATGCTATGAGCCATACCAGTCCAGATAGTTCTCCATATCTCAGGTCAGCTCTTTCCATATTAGTTACACATTAGGGTCAATGTGTAATTTAAGTTTGGGGGTATGGGAGACACATCACACACTTTGTCCTAATTTGTTGTCTTTTCGTCGTAGAGATAAATGCGTGCTCATGTTATCATGAAATTTTGGTTGATCTAAACATTTTCTGTGATGTGATGTCATTGGTGAGCTTAACATTTTGAACATATGATCTAGTGATAAATTTTAAAATCTAGTTACTTACCTTAGGCATTTGATAATTCACATGTTTGACATAATCTAACATGAGCACATTAGCACAAATTATGTGAGGTATGACATGTGATTTTAATGTTTATTTTTCCTTATCTTAACTGAAACTGGATGACTTGTTGGATGAACTCTTGGGCATAGAAAAGCATAAAAAAAAAATTTATCATAAATAAACTTTCTGCTGAGTAACCGGACCTCTTGCCTCAGTAAACAGTGAGTGTTCACGTCAAAAGGTGGAATTTTGCTTGGTAGTATTAAGGCCAGTTTAATTTCGTAGCCTTTTTGACTCGAGTTAGTAAGTCCTTAGGGGTGTCTTTACACCTAATACCCTAAAACCATCTGGTTTGGGAGTCATTGACTCAACACTCGCTACATGGATCAATTAGAAAGCTTAAGGGAACTAGACATAGCCGTGCCTTAAAAAAAAAAAAAACTATGCCTTTTTCATTCATTTTGATTGGAAATTCGGTGAATCTTGAGACATGGAGACCTTACACATTGGAGTCACTTGAAAGCTTCATTTCTATATGCTAATTCACTTTACACAGTGTCAGACTTGTGATGCCTTAACCTGCCTTTTGTAAGTAATTAGATTTTAACTTTTCTATTCATTGCGAAGATGGGTTTATCTTTTTAAGCTTGCTCATGAATGAATATCATGGTGATGTGTGCTCCTTAAATTTTTGGATACCATGAGTGATGAACTTATCTTTATGTTCTTTGCTTTTCATTTAGGTTTTTTTTTTTATTATTTTGTTTTGCTAAGGGACTAGCAAATTGTAAGTTTGGGGGTATTTGATGAGTGCCAAATATTGCATATTTTGGCCCTTTAATTTACATTTGTTAGCTTAGGAATTTGTTACTTTGAGTTGTTTTCGTTGTTTTACAGGTTTACAAGCTTGGAAAGAAATTTCACTAAATTGCTAGAATTACTTGTGCAGATCAGCCATTTTTGAGGATTAAACTGTATTGATTTAGGAAGTAACAGAAGATGAGCCATATATGCTTGGAAAGATCCAGATGTTTTTTTTCTGAGAAATTTTACAGATCAATAAAATGATTTTTCTAGAGAACGTTATGGCAGTTTTAGTAGACAAAGGTCAGGCTGTGCATGATTTCAGCGTGACAGATCAGCCATTTTTGAGGATTTAACTGTATTGATTCAGGAAGAACCACGAGATGAGCCATATATGCTTGGAAAGATCCCGATGTCTATTTTCTGGAGAATTTTACGGATCAATAAAATGATTTTTTTAGAGAAAGTTATGGCATTTTTAGTAGACAAAGGTCAAAGAGCAAAAGCTGGAATCTGTAGTATCCCACATCGGATTGGAAACACATTGCACTTGTGATGTTTCTCTATATAAGCCCATTTTCACTTCATCTTTAGTGTGCAATTCCTGGGCCATTTGGTGTTAATCGGTGGACATCTACTAGCATTCTGGTGGATCCTGAAGGCATTGCTACCACGAGGGGAAGCGCCGCCCGTCAGCGAGTGGAATTTCTCCCATGTAAAGTTGTTTATTTATTTATTTTTATTTAGTTGTTGTAGTTTAATGTTTAGCACTTTTATTATGAATTATAGTTTCATAGTTACGAGTGGCTAGACTCTTCAGCTAAGGTTGAAGACGAAGCCCCGCCGTTGTTTGGCGTAGTAGTTCAGATTTGCTTGTACAAATCTGACAATTTTAGTATAAATGTTCTGTCAATTATTTGAGTTAATCTTATAATTGATTGAGTTTAAATTGCCTGTTAGATATTCCTTGTGTTTCATCTGATGGATACATTGAATGCTTTTCGATTAAATTGGATTTCCTTTGTGATTTGTTAAGAGCGGATACATTGGATGCTTTTGGTTTAATTGGGATATTATTTGTTTTTTGTCTTATAGTTGGATTCATGGAATTTTTTGATAGGCTATCTTTAGAACATTGAGATATATGTTTAACTTTGGCGGGGTGGATTCAAAAACCTTAGTGTTTTTATTATTAGTTTTTAAAATCAATTTAGTTTAGCTTTTATTTTGCAACATGTAATACAAAACTCGGAACTAGGTTAAGATAAGATTAGTTTAGATAAATTTATATTTTCACAACGCAATTCCCTGTGGATTCGACCTCGCACTTGCACAACACTATATTGCAAACGACTCGTGCGCTTGCGAGTAATTTAAAACTCACAACACCAAACAGTGCTGAAAACACCAGATTGGACAAAAAAAGCCCACCAGGCTCCACACATAGCCTAACAATCTCCACTTGGAGACTGGTCCAATCACCAACACCAAGCACCACATGTCTTCAAATAAAGCAACCATCACCGCAACTCATTCACCTGTCCTCAAGCTTGAAGACCAACTGAAGCTGAGCACAGCTTCAATTTCTCAATAGTGACACCCTTAGTCAATGTATCTGTTGGATTCTCAGTTCCACGAATCTTCTCCAGTATCAATTGTTCACTGTCGAGAAGAGAGCGAACAAAGTGATATCTCAACTATATATGCTTTGTCCTGGAATGAAACACCGGATTCTTAGCAAGAAAAATAGCACTCTGACTATCACTGTATAGAGTACCCCTCTCATTCTTCTTACCCAGCTCATCCAAGAGACCCTGTAACCAAACCATTTCCTTCCTAGCTTCAGTTATAGCTATATACTCAGCTTCTGTAGTAGAGAGAGCAACGATATTTTGAAACTTAGAAGCCCAACTTACAGCTGTACCACCCAGAGTATACATAATACTTATAGTACTCTTCCTGCTATCAACATCACCAGCTAAATCCGCATCCACAAAACCCTGCAGTTTTAAACCTGCCCTTGTGAAGCACAAAGATGTATCTGAAGTGCCTTTCAAATACCTCAGGATCCATTTTACTGCCTCCCATGTTGTTTTCCTAGATTACTCATGTACCTACTCACTACTCCCACTGCATGTGCAATGTCTGGTCTTGTGCAAACCATGGCGTACATAAGACTTTCAATAGCTGAGGCATAGGGAACCCTACTCATGTAGTCCTGCTCCTGCTCTGTCTTTGGTGACTAATCCTTAGATAGTCTAAAATGATTAGCCAAAGGTGTGCTAACTGGTTTAGCACTATCCATGCTAAATTGACTAAGAACCTTCTTCACATACTCTGTCTGTGAAAGTTTCAAAGTCCCATTGACTCTGTCTCTGATGATTCTCATACCAAGGATTTGTTATGCAGCACCCAAATCCTTCATTGCAAATTGTTTTGACAACTGCCTCTTAAGATTATTAATCTCCTCTATGTTAGACCCTACAACGAGCATATCATCCACATACAACAGTAATAGGATATAAGAGTTGTCAAAACTCTTAACATAGCAACAATGGTCTGCCTGGCACCTTGTGAACCCGGTGCTACATATGAAGGTATCAAAATTCTTGTACCATTGTCTTGGAGCTTGTTTCAACCCATACAAACTCTTTCTCAGTTTACAAACCTGATTTTCCTCTCCCTGCACTGCAAATCCTTGTGGCTGATGCATATAAATATCTTCCTCCAAATCACCATGAAGGAATGCTGTCTTCACATCTAACTGCTCAAGTTGTACGTTCTCTGCAGCCACAATTCTCAGTACCAGCCAGATTGTTGTTAGCTTCATAACTGGAGAGAAAATATTTGTGTAATCAACACCCTCTTTCTGTTGAAACCTTTTCACAACCAATCTGGCCTTGTAGTGCTTGCTACCATCATGCTCTTCTTTTACTCTATGCACCAATAAGTTATGTAAAGCTTTCTTCTCTTCTGGCAATTCAGTTAGTTCCCATGTCTGATTCGTCATCAGTGAGTCCATCTCATCCTTCATGGCCAACTCCCACTTGCTAGAATTTTTAACCTGCAAAGCTTCATCATAACATTCTCGCTCACCACTATTAGTCAACAAAATATAGAACAAGGATGGTGAGAACCGCTGTGGAGGTCTAATGTTCCTAGAAGACCTTCGGACAACACTTATGGGCGTACACTATTATACTTGTGGGTCTGTATTCTCATCATTTTCCTGACTCCTACTCTGCACTGTGCTCTCAGAAAATTCATCTAAGTCAACAAACTCAGATTTCTTTGGTTCCGGCCTTGTAACAACACATTATGCACTTGACCTGTCTTTGTACATAACTTGTTCATTGAAAATCACATTTGTGCTCCTTATGATTTTTCGATTTTGATTATCCCAAAACCGATAACCAAAAGCATCATCACTGTAGCCAATAAAGAAACATTTTTTAGATTTAGCATCTAGTTTACTACGAGCATCAGAGTCAATATGAACATAAGATAAACAGCCAAAAACTTTTAAGTAAGAAAGGTTTACCTCATTTCCACTCCATACCTCTTCAGGTATCCTGTAATCCAAAGGAACTAACGGTCCTCGATTTATCAAGTGAGCTGCTGTGCTAATTGCATCGGCCCAAAAAGTTTCTGGCAACCCAGCATGCAACCTCATACTTCTAGCACGCTCATTGAGGGTCATGTTCATGTGCTCAGCCACGCCATTCTGCTGTGGTGTCCTGGGAATAGTCTTCTCCATCCTAATCCCATTAGCAGCACAAAATTCTCTAAACCCCCCATCTATCTACTCTCCACCATTATTAGATCTCAAACATTTTACCTTCAACCTTGTTTCAGTATCAACCATGGCCTTCCATTTCTTAAAGGTCTCAAATACTTTAGATTTATTTTTCAGAAAATAAACCCATACCTTCCTGCTTGAGTAATCAATAAATGTGATATAATACTACAAACCTCCAAGAGATGCAACTAGGGAAGCTCCCCACAAATCTGTGTGTACCAACTCTAATTTTTCAGACTTTAGAGTTCTACCTCATTTCAAGAAACTAACCTTTCTCTGTTTCCCAAGAATGAAGCTCTCACACAAACCAAAGTCAAGAGATTTCAACTCTGGCAGTTTCCCTTTAGACATCATCACTTTCATCTCTTTTTCACTCATGTGACCAAGCCTGCGGTGCCGTAGGTTTGTATCAACTTTTGCATCAACCACTGCAATAGTATCTCTCACACTTAAGGTCATGTACAAAGTACCCGTTTGTGTTCCATGAGCCACTACCATGGCTCCCTTTGTAATCTTCCAAGTACCAGCCCCAAATGTCACCGTGTGACCTTCAGCATCAAGCTGTCCTACAGAGATTAAGTTTCTCATCAATTTTGAAACATGTCGCACTTTCTGTATCAACCACACAGACCCATTCGGCAATTTAATGCGAACGTTTCCCATACCCACAATATCCAAGGCTTCTCCATCAGCCAAATATACCTTCCCAAAATCACCTGTCACATAGTGCTCCATGATTTCTTGGTGTGAAATGGTATGGAAAGAAGCTCCTGAGTCTAAAACCCAAGAGTCAATGGGACTGTCAACAGAAAGTATTAAGGCATCTTATAGTTCTTCTGTCACAGCATTTTCAGCATCGTTCTCATTCCTTTTCTTATGCGGTTCTCTACAATTTTTCTTAAAGTGGCTAGTCTTGCCACAATTCCAGCATTCCAGTTGTCATCCAGATCTGGATTTACTCCTACCTCTTCTTCTGGATTTTGATCTACTCCGATTGAAATTTCTATCCTATGCTCTATCTCTTGTCTCAAGATTTAAAGCGGAACCAGAACTCGAGGTTTCACCAGCATCTCTCTTGCGAACCTCCTCGCTTAAAATCAAATCCCAAATATCTTCATATTTGAGTTTATTCTTCCCTGCAGAATTACTCACCGCCATTCTCATGGCTTCCCAACTGTTTGGCAAAGAAGTCAAAATAGTTAAAGCATGGATCTCATCATCAAAATCAATCTCAATAGAGGACAATTGATTAACAATTGTATTGAACTCATTCAGATGCTTCGCAACAAGGGTACTTTCTGCCATATTCAAATTGAACAACTTTTTCATCAGATGCACTTTGTTGTTAGCCGACAGTTTTTCATACATACTGGACAAAGCTGCCATCATATCCTTTGTGGTCTTCTCCTTCATAACATTATGCGCAACTGATCTTGATAGAGTTAATCGAATAACTCCCAGTACCTGTCTATCAAGAAGATTCCATTCGTCTTCTTTCATACTGTCTGGCTTTGCCCCTAACAGAGGCAAATATAATTTCTTCCCATAGAGATAATCCTCGATTTGCATCCTCCAATACCCAAAATCTGTGCCATCGAATTTCACGATTCCTGTAGCCTTTCCTTTTTCTCCGGCCATCGCTCCCACTCAAAAACCGATAGCTTTGATACCAGTTGTTAGGGTTAAACTACCCTATCCCTACGGATCTTGAGATGCGAATATAGAGAAGAAAATAGAAATAAATCAAAGGTAAACACACAACACACAGATTTACGTGGTTCACCCAAACTCAAGTTACGTCCACGGAGTTGCAGCGATTTTACTATGTCTTGAAGAACAATACAAGGAGGTCTCACCCCTAGACACCCTTTCACAGTATTCACAAAAAAAGAGACGGTTCATTCTCTTACACAAAAGAATAAGATGAAACCCTTATATTTCCGGGCTAAAATAAAACAGATACCAAACAGTGCTGAAAACACTAGATTGGACTAAAAAAGCCCACCAGGCTCCACACATAGCCTAACAACCTTCCCACATCCCCTAGGTAATACATTTTCGCCTCTACCATAGCTTTTAGTACCCACAAACTGTCTTCCAAATCTAGGGGTCCCACCAATATTACTCTAAGCTATAGAAGCAACAGATCCTGCTTGCCTCTGACTCTATATTATAGTTCTCTATGATAAGGAATGCCTCCTCTAGGGTGGTTTTCCACCCTGAACATTCAAACTACTACCATCACTGGGTCCCTCGAATCTAGGCCTCTTCAGCCAATCCCTCCTACCTCTAAATTCCATCACATCCTTCTCAATTTGTAGTGCTATACCCAATAACCTAGCATAATTCATATGCCTCATATAAATTAGATTCGATTTAATCTCAAAATGCAGTTCATCTATGAACCTCTTACACTTCTTCTTATTTATGTCTACCATTTTCGATACAAACCTTGTCAAAGCCATAAATCTGCTATCATACTGAGTCATAGTCAGTCCATTTGCCACAAATAAATAAAATCTCTCTCTTGTTGGGTTTTAAAGGTATAAGGAAAGTATTTATCAAGGAAAATCTCCTTAAACCTATTCCAGGTTAAGGGTATATCAATATATGCACTTACTCTGGGAAGAGTATCCTCCCACCATTCTAAAGCTTCTTCTTTTAAGTTGAATGAAGCAAAGGCGACCCTTTGCCTGTTAGTCACTAGTAAAATACTAAATAATCTCTTTACATGTTTTACCCCTAGCTTAGGCTCAAAAGGATTCATAGATTCTTTAAACAACAAAGCATTCGACTTAATACATCTAACCAAACAATCTCCATGCATCTCGTGCATAAACTCACCTTTCATCTTTTGAACATCTACCATTACTAGATTTACAATAACCTCAAGCACTACTCTAGTTTGTTCATCAAGTTTATGCTATAGACTATCAATTCTATCATCTGTTATATTCATTTTCTCATGAGCATGAGCAAGAGCTTCTCTTAGCTCATCTTTTTCAACTCTAGATTCTCTCATACCCCTACTAGTATCAATTATACTATCAACACCTTCCCTTATAGGAAACTCGCTCTAACTCAACCTCAACTTGTTTAAAAATTGGGGCTTACCACGCCTTCTCAAGACAACAACTCTAGCTCTAGCACATCCACGTGTCATCCTCAGACTATTCATTAAAATATAATTTATTTCAATCTTCCACTTTCTTTCTTTTTTATGCAGTCTACAGAATCATAAAACGTAATGCTCTGATACCAAAACTATAACGACCCATCCCAGGTTGGCCACCCCCGAGACGGTGTCATCACTTTTTGAAATCCCAACATGACACATATATGCAACTATAAAAAAACATCAATTGAAATTATATATACAACATATCATGTATGAATATTTTACAAATATATATTTTTTTTCTTTCCATTAGTCTAAGGATGTGGATCACATGGCTTATAGATAATGACTCAGTCTGAATCTCAGCTCACCAATCTATCTGTCTTACCTATTACCTAAAATTATTTAACAATGAGAAGTGTGCTTCACAAGCTTAGTGAATTAAATTTACTAGAAGTATTCAATTGTTCAAATAGTCTTCCAATATTCATTCATCTATATCTCATATAATTCGATAATAGCATTCTATTATCACTACTCATATCATAGTTCTCATCATTTATCAATCTCTTCTTCTCATATATTTAATCATCTTGAGACCATTAATTCTACCTCATAATTACCTTTTTATGAGGTTCACAACATGTAATCAATCACTCAGATAATTCTTCTCATATCATACTTTAATATTTTTTTCTCATCATATTTGTCTCTCTCTGAGACTCATTCATCTATCAATAAATTTACAATCAATAATAACATTTTAACATCTTAAGCAATAATAATCAATATTTAAAACAAATGCAATGCATGAATTTAAATTATATTATTACTTGGAAACGTCTTTCAACATGTCGGCATGTTTTATCGTAGACCGGCCACCTTCTCGGTTATTTTATTTCCAGCATATACCGGCTGTCACGGTTTAATTTAGACCGACTACCTTCTTGGTTCTTTTATTTCCAGCATATACCGGTTGTCACGATTTCATTTAGACCGGCTGCCTTCCCGATTCTTTTATTTTATGCATATACATATGAAAAATGATATGAAATATGCATATGAACAATAATATAAAAACAAATATACATTCAGACATTCAATTTAGCTATTCACCTCTTTTTCAAATTTTTTTTTATCATATTCATTAAATTATCTCCTAATATGTCATATCAAATTATCAATCATAGTTTGTCAAGAATTTCATTTTTCCCTTCATTATATATTCAAATAACTCATTATTTCAATAATATTAATTCTCATATAATAAATCTTTAACATATCAATTATTCCTATCATATCAATCAACTAATCATAGTTTAATAATTAATTCAAGTATCTTAACTTTATATTTCATACTTATCTCGATTATTAAAAGTAAATCTAACTCACCATATAACACTTAAAGCTATCAAATTTTAGGTAATTTCATGTATGCAAAACTTTAAAAATAAAATTCACATTATTACCTTTCATTTTTCTTAATGCTTCCCTCGAATCTCTTAAAAATTCTCCAGTAAATTTCTTCAAAATTTCAATCTTTTGACCTTTCTTTGAGTCCTTAGGTGTTTAAAATAAAGAGAGAAATTGAAATTGAAGAAAGAAGAAAACCAAATGGGATTTGGTAAGGAAATAATAAAACAAAAATTATATATATATATATATATATATATATATATATATATATATATTTATACAAACAGTTTCCCACCTGCCACTTACATTCCTTGCTGTTTAACATGCAAGAAGATTGCATGTATTTTGAAAACACCTGGACTCCAGGTGTTGTCTACCAGTTTTTGTTTTTTTTTTCCTTTAGTGACGTCCATATATTTTTTTTTTCTCCTTTTGTGATGTCTAGAATTTGTTTTTTCTTTTCTCCCAAACGTTCAGGTGTCTTTTTTTTTTTCAAAAGAAATATTTTATTCAATAATAATTCTTTCATATATATATTATTTTAATTCCACATAATATCTATCAAATTACTTTTTTATCCTTACTTTACAAAGATGGGTATTACAGTAAATAGTTGATTGGTCATATTTAATTTGTGGTTAATTGGCTTGTACTCTTGTAAGGGTAACGATAAAATAGTTTAAAAGTATATATGAGGCTATGTAATGACAATTAGGGATTCATGAAACTCATTATCCATTGGGTTTAAGGTATTAAATTTGATAAAAACAATGTGTGAGTGTTAGATTGGAAATTCTAAGTGTTAGGTGTATTAAAAGAAGAATTTGCTAGTGGTGTACAATTTAGGAAGAAAGTATTACGTTTAGTATTAAATAAGTAATTTGAAAGATTTCGAACTTTAAAATTATTTTGTGGTTCAAAGAGTACAACTTATAAACGAATGAACGAGGTTTAAAAGTTTTGGGTAGACTTGAAGATTGGAAGCATGGGTTGAAGGGGTATCTTGGTGTTTGTTTTAATGACATGTGGAGGATCCCAACATTATTAGATAAAATAAGATATTTGAGACTGTGGTGAGTCATAGTGCTAGTGGCATCTCAATTTGTCGAAATGATGGAATTTATTGCTTGAATAGATTATACTCATTAAAAACATAGGAGTACAACTTAAAAACATGACTTGATGTTTTCCTGATGGAAATTAATAATCTTAGAACTATGTTTGTTGGTAATAAGTGATACGAGAAGGAAGAGATTAAGGTTAAAGTTTAGCGTGAGTATAATGGATTTAGATCTTCTAGTAGGAAGGTATAAGTTAAAGTATGAGTATGAGGAGATGAGATAATTTAATTGGGATATAAAGTTGTGGTATATAAGGTTGATGAAACATCAATGAAGTAGTGACAAGCATTCTTCTTAAAGATTAACTAGAGATATAACATCCTAAATTAATTGACTTATTTGAAAAGTTCAAATACGTGGAAGTTTATGGCGAAGGAGTGGACGTGTAATGGAGCTAGAAGAAAATTCTAGTTTAGGATTCTAATGAAAATGACATTTGATACTTAATAACTACGATAATTATCTTATGCCGGAGCAAATATAGAAACAAAATTGTCATGAGGGTTCAAGGGCACTTTTAATATCTCTAATTTGTGGATATTAGGTCTTAATAGTGAATGATGTTGGTAATGAAGTATTAGTGTGAATAAGATAACAAAAGATCATCTAAAAATTTTTTGTTTAAAAAAAATTGAATTTTTATAATAGTGACTCAAATATAGATTTCAAGGTTATGGTAATAACAAATGTTCTTGAAAATGGCTAACTAATTGAGTTATAGCATTGAATTCACATAGAAGGAAATGACTGTAAGATTATAAATTACTTATTTTGGTGTACTTTAAAGAAATAGTATGATAAGATGTTTGGATTCTTTGAAATATTACTTGAAATTTTGAAGGCATAAAGGATTGGAGTTTCATGATTAAAGAATGTGGATGTTTATAAAAATGCTTAGTTCTGGAAAAAAAAAATTAAGTAGAATTAAACTCATAAGAATTGTGGCTTAATAATTGGGAGGAATATAAGAAATCGTGTGGACAAGTTTGATTAATTTAGAAGATATAAAAGTGATGATTTGTGTGTAGTAACTGAACTGGACAGAGATCGTGATTTATTGGTGTAAAAGAGTTTGATTAATGTGAATTTTTTTCAAGAGTTTTAAAAGATGTTCAAACATTAATTGTGGCTGACTATATATATTAAGTACGAGGATATATATATATATATATATATATATATATATATATATATATATAATGGAGATAAATCTAACTAAAGATGTGGAAGTATGCTTAATTACCTAGAGGATTGTAGTTGTTGTGATAAAATGAAATTTCAGCTAAGGTTTTATTTTTACTAGACTTCAGTTGATCTGTAGAAAAAATAACAAGATCGTTGTAAGAAGCAAATTTGGAAAATAAGCAGATCATTTTAGAACTAGTAAAATCTCCACAAGTATTCATTTTTGAGCAATTTAAATTTCAAGGACGAAATTCCCTTAAGGGGGTAGAATTGTAGAACCTGCATTTTAGTGTGAAGGGTGATTTAGTAATTTTAGAAATTCCCATAGAATTATTTCAATCATTAAGTATAATGTCGCATAATATATATGAATATATTTTTAATAAATAAATAAAAGAGATTTAAGTTGAGAAATTTTTTTCTCCTAAAACATATAATAATAAATAATAATAACTTTTGTAATTAAAGTCAATCAAAGTACACTATGCTATGTTTGTAGTCAAAATTTTTATGGCATAATCTTTTAATAAGTTTGATAAATCTTGATTTTTAGCATCTTGTAGATGTGTTTGGCTTAATAAAAATATTCCACTAGTTTTATTTTATTAAAGAAAAAGCTGAATGAAATTTTGAAATAAAAAAATAAAGATAATGCTGCCCATTTGTTCTTAGGCTGTTGGTATTTTTCTAA
The DNA here is from genome assembly GCA_023935145.1 of Bretschneidera sinensis. Taxonomy (NCBI): domain Eukaryota; kingdom Viridiplantae; phylum Streptophyta; class Magnoliopsida; order Brassicales; family Akaniaceae; genus Bretschneidera; species Bretschneidera sinensis. The sequence goes on from CM043697.1 coordinate 79,136,044, forward strand.
GGTTTAAACATGTCTAAACATGGTTCAAAGATGGTTAAAGTCTAAACCAAAGTTGGAAGATTAAAATACAGCATGTTAAAGGAGTGCACACATGTGTGTGCACACCTCTAATCAACAAGACAAAGTAGTGCGCACTGTTGTGTGAAGGGTAGCATCAGTGTGCGCCTCACCTCCCCTTCACCAGCGCCTAACCACCCAGCAAGGAAGCTGCTTAGAGAAGGGTAGCGGCGCACCACCCGTCCACCAGCACCGCACCGCCCAGAATGTGGTGCAAAGGAGCTTTGCCTAGCGCCTCACCGCCCCCTGTTCAGCGCCTAGGCGCTAGGCAAACTGATGCACACATGGACAGCTTGTTTAAACCTCCTCTTAGGTGCATGGATGTAAGGTTAAAATGCATAACACCACTTAGGATTGATTAAGGGCCATGGTTAAGTGGTCATCAATATCTAAGGGTGGAGATTGACTCTTAAGATTGGACAAGAAGTTGGTGCACTATATAAAGGCTCACTTAGCTTTATTATCAACACAAGTTTGTTACATACCTTGAGATCAATTGTAAATAGTGATATATAAGAAAGAATTGTGTAAGAGTGCAAAGATACAAACATAAGAGGGACTCATTGTAGAGAGGCTGGTTGTAAAGAGAGAGGAGTCTAGATTAGATAGAGAGCATTGTTAGTTCTTATCTTCTTCCTTTCTTCTCTTCTTGGTTTACCTTCAAGAACTTGTGCTTCTTGAAGAGGGTTACTATAATTGTAAAGAACCATTGATTTAGTGCAGAGAGTTCAGAGGAACTCAAAGGGATGTAGGTTATTGCCGAACCACGATAACAAATCGCTTATCTTCTTTTCTTTCTTACTTTCGATTGCTGTATTTCTTTCTACAAGTCATTCTAGACTTGGGTGTTTGGAAGATCACCACCTAAGCATCTTGTCAAGGTGATTTCCAACAGTGGTATCAGAGCTTTGGATAGTGGTATCAGAGCTAGCACAGCCAGGTATCGGAGCAAGAACAAGAAGGTGACGGAGCTAAGACTCTAAGAATCAAAGATCAACTTCTTGGGTGATTCAGGAATGGAGTAAAGATCAAGATCAGATCGTGTTCTTGAGTGTGATTCAAGAATGGTGTTAAGATCCATCTTCAACCAAGTTCTTGAGGTTGAAGAAAGCATTTGTAGGTATTGAATAATTCGGGGATCTTGTCCGCAACGATGGCTTCAAATTTCGTGGTTGAGAAATTTGATGGAAATGGAGATTTTTCCTTGTGGAAGCGGAAGATCAAGGTGGTTCTAATTCAACAGAAAGTTGACTTGGTTATTGGAGAAGATGATGCTTTTCCAACAAGTGTCACGGAGGACCAGTAGGTTGAGATGAAGAAGATGACTTACAGCACCATTTTCTTGCACATGTCAGATAGTGTCACAAGGGAGTGTGGAGACTGGGAAGATTCGGCTGTCATATGGAAGAAACTAGATGAGTTGTTTCTTACCAAAACTCTCCCTAACAAAATTTATCTTCTTAAAAGAATCGTTGTTTTTAAAATGGATCCTAGTAAAGAGTTGCAAGATAATCTTGATGTTTTTAATAAGCTAGTTCAAGATTTGAATAGCTATAACATTACATTTTCGGATGAACAATTGGCTGTTATTTTGTTAAATTCTCTTCCTGATTGCTTTGATAATTTAATTAATGTTATTGAGTATGGAAGGGATACTTTAACAAAGGAGATTGTGATCAATGCCATAAGGGCACATGACTTCAAAGCCAAGATGAAGGAGACATCAAGTGGAGATGGGTTGTTCATAAGAGGAAGACCAGCAACTCGGAATGGCAGTAGCACTCATAGCAACTACCGGGAGAAATCAAGAGGAAGAGGGCAGAGCCATAGGAGACCTCATTCCAAGACAAGACTTGGAGGAGGAAGGAGATCCTTCTACTGCAACAAGAAAGTCCATTTCAAGAAAGATTGCAAGAAGAGGATGCGGGATGAGAGGAGAAGCCACACCAACAATGGAGAGGCTTCGGTTGCCAAGGGAGAACAATAAGATGATGTTCTTATTGTGTGCTCAAATGTGAGCAGAAGGCAAGGCAGCGAAAAGTGGATTATGGATTTCGGGTGCACTTATCATATGTGCCCTCACAAGAAATGGTTCAAGAATTTCAAGGAGATCAATGATGGAAGGCTCTTCTTGGGGAATGACAATTCTTGCCAAGTGAGGGGGATTGGAGATATCCAATTGAGGATGTTTGATGGAGTCACAAGGCTACTGTGAAATGTGAGGTATCTTTCAGATTTGAAGAGAAATTTGATCTCATTAGGGCAGCTAGATTCCATGGGGTATACATGAAAAGTAGAGGGAGGAAAGATCAAGGTGGCCAAGGGATCTTTGGTTGTGATCAGGGCCGCAAGAAACGATGGACTCTATGAGATGATTGGAGAGACAGAAATCAATGATCAAGCAGCAAACTTGATGGCTGAGATGGATAAGGCAGCCCTTTGGCACACTCGCTTGGGACACATGAGCGAAAAGGGCCTGCAAGTTCTTAGCAAGGATGGTCTACTTGGAGGAGACAAAGTAGAGAAAATGGATTTCTATGAGAGTTGCATTCTTAGGAAGCAACACCAGGTCAGCTTCAACATTGGAGTGCACAAGTCTAAGGGGACTCTTGACTACATTCATTCGGACCTTTGGGGACCAGCACGAACACCAACACAGGGAGGTAACTTTTACTTTCTATCTTTAATTGATGATTATTCAAGAAGAGTGTGGGTTTATTTACTTAGAAATAAATCAGATGCCTTGGATAAATTTGTTGTGTGGAACAAGTTGCTGGAAACTCAAACAGATAGGGTAGTTAAGGCTTTACGAACCGATAATGGCTTAGAATTTTGTAATAAGGATTTTGATAAATTCTGTGAATTAAATGGCATTCTAAGACATAGAACAGTTGTAGAAACACCTAAGCAAAATGGAGTTGCTGAGAGGATGAATAGAACCCTTATGGAAAAGGTTAGGTACATGTTAATAAGATCCGGTTTACCAAAATATTTTTGGGGTGAAGCTGTGGCTACAGCTGCATACTTCGTAAATAGATCACCTTCTAGAGCTTTAGAGCTCAAGACTCCTATGGAGACATGGAGTGGGAAACCCCCTGAATTAAGCAACCTTAGGACTTTTGGTTGTGCTTCATATGCACATCAAAAGGAGGATAAACTTAGCCCAAGATCTAGAAAATGTGTATTTCTAGGATATGGTGATGGGGTTAAGGGATATAGGTTGTGGTCCTTAGAAAATAAAGGCATGAAACTCATTATAAGTAAGGATGTTATTTTTAATGAATTGTTATTTCCCTACTTGGAGAAAACTAACCCTGCTGGGGCTAGTGAGCAAACCAGTCTGGAAGTTGTGGAGTATTGCATCAAGGAGAGTTCAGTTCAGGTAGAGCAAGGAAGGCAAGAGAGTTCGGACCAGGTAGAGCCCTTGAATAAAGGCCAAGCTCAAGAAACTCAAGAAGAGGCTGAATAAGAAGAGATTGATGCAGCAAGTCATAATGACTACTAGCTCACAAGAGACCGAAAAAGGAGGGTGGTTAGACCACCTTTGAGATATGGGTTTGTGGATGCTAATGTAGCAGCTCCTTGGATAGAAGGAGAGATTGAACCAAAAATTTACACAGATGCCACGGAGTGTAAGGATTCGTCAAAGTGGCAGCTGGCTATAGAGGAAGAAATGGATTCTTTGATGAAGAAAAACTCTTGGGAGTTGGTGCCCAAACCTGAAAAACAGAGAGTTGTGGATTGTAGATGGCTCTATAAGATTAAAGAAAGGAATACTCTAGGGGATGAAGTTCGGTATAAAGCTAGGCTGGTGGCGAAGGGGTTCAAACAAAAAGAAGGCACAGATTTCACCGAAATCTTCTCACCGGTTGTGAAGTACAAGATGATACGGATAGTGTTAGCATTGGTGGTCCAATTTAATTAGGAAATTGAGCAAATGGATGTGAAGACAATGTTCTTACATGGAGAGCTCGATGATACCATTTTCATGAGGTAACTCGAAGGCTATGTGGAAGGAAGGCAGGGAGAATTGGTGCTCAAATTGAAGAAATCTCTATGGCCTGAAGTAATCACCTCGGCAATGGAATAAGAGGTTTGATTCCTTTGTAATCAGCTTGGGTTTCATAAGGAGCTACTATAATTCGTGCTTGTATTATAAGGGGCAAAAGGTTGAGGAAGTGGTGATCATCCTCATCTATGTTGATGACATGTTGCTGGTTGGGAGCAGCATGGAGAGGATAAGGAAATTGAAGGCTAAACTCAGTGAGGAGTTTGAGATGAAAGATTTTGGCCATGCACAGAAGATCCTTGGGATGTGTATCATTCGGGAAAGGGAGAGAAACATATTGAAGATCTCTCAAACTTCCTACATAGAGAAGATGATATCTAAGTTTTCTATGGAAGATAGCAAACCAGTGAAGGTTCCTCTTGCTGGTCATTTCAAGTTCTCCAGCGATCAATGTCCGATATCGGAGGTGGAAAAGAAGAAAATGGAAAAAGTCCCTTATTCTAGTGCTGTTGGTTCTATTATGTTCACCATGGTAAGCACTAGACCTAACATTGCTCATGCAATGAGTGTTATCAGCAGGTTTATGAGTAATCCTAGAAAAGAGCATTGGCTTGGGATGAAGTGGTTGCTGAGGTACTTGAAGGGAAGCCCAAAAGTAGGGCTGGTTTATGAGAAGAGAGGTAAGTCCATCTGCTTTGAGGGTTTTGCGGATTCGAACTTTGGAGCAGACCGGGATAAAAGGAGATCGATTACCTCCTACTTCTTCAACTTTAACGAATGTTGTGTAAGTTAGAAGGCTCAATTGCAGCCAGTGGTAGCACTCTCAACAACCGAGGCTGAGTACATAGCGGCTACGGAGGCCATTAAGGAGGCTATGTAGTGCAAAGGGTTACTGGAAGAGTTGAAGGTACTGGAGGAGCAGGTTGTGGTGTTTTCGGATAGTCAAAGTGAATTGCACTAGTGTAAGAATCTGGTGTTCCATGAGAGGATAAAGCACATGGACATTCGGTATCATTTCATTCAGGAAAACGTTACGAAAGGATGCATCCATGTGGACAAGGTCGCCACGAAAGAAAATCCTGCGGATTTAGGTGCTAAAGTTCTACCTCTAAGTAAGTTCAATCATTACCTTAGACTACTTAGGATTGGAGTTAGTTAATTGATGACTCAAGATGAGTTTGGATCCTGAAGCTTTCTGCACAATGGTTCGGGTTTAAACACTTAGACAAAGGTAGAGATTGTTGGTATTTGTCTAAGGTTTAAACATGTCTAAACATGGTTCAAAGATGGTTAAAGTCTAAACCAAGGTTGAAAGATTAAAATACAGTATGTTAAAGGAGTGCACACATGTGTGTGCATCCATTTAGGTGTGTGTGCACACCCCTAATCAACAAGGCAAAGTAGAGCGTACTGCTATGTGAAGGGTAGCATCAGTGTGCGCCTCACCTCCCCTTCACCAGCGCCTGACTGCCCAGCAAGGAAGCTACTTGGAGAAGGGAAGCACCACACCACCCCTCCACCAGCACCATGTTATGCGATTATTTACCTAAATAAATAAGCAAATAATTGTACTAGTTTTACTTGCAAGTGCACAAGGTCGACAGTGTAGTGTAGTGTGCGAAAGCAAGATCATCTCCACAGGGATTGGTAAAGTTCAGTTTTTAGAATTAGTTTCTTTAAAGTAAAAAGAAATAAAATAACTGTTGAATGTGAGTGATAATAATAAAGTCATAGGGCTTTGATATCCACCACTAGTCATGCTTTCCCAATTGTATAATGTATCACTGCACTAGCCTTATCATGCATACCTACTGGTTGTCAACCTAAGGGCATGGTATCAACTCCTTAAGCTATTGATTTCCCTAAGCAACGAGTTAGGTATGGTATCTATTCTAACTCTTTTCTTCCTTAAGGGATTCAGCATGGTATCTGCTTGAGTTGTTCCTTAAGAAAACATAAGTACTATGGAAATCGACAACCACATGAGACCTACGGCATGGTATCTACTCCTGGTTTCCCATGTTGATTAACCCGGGTATCCGGATAAGATATCCCTTGTTACTAATGTTAGACCCAGGACTTGGTCATCCAAATTGATCTAACTAACAGGTCCATACCATATGCATACGCTGGCCATACACATACACACGACGAACTTAAATAAGCATAGGTATTAATCAAGTTAAGCAACATAATAAAGGCTATTAGCAAAGATTTATTAATGAATAAGTATATGAGAAAGCATAACTAGGGCTTCAATTGAGCCCTATAAGAAAGTTAGTTACACATGCTGTCTAAAAACATCATATATAAACTAAACATAAAGGGAAGAATAAACCCGAGAGAAGAGGTGTCAATTCTCTCCCAAAGCTTACAACTCCAAGTAAAATCTAAGAGAAGTGTTCTCTAAGTTGTGATGAATTGTGTGTGCTTTACAGGTGTATTTATAGGGCTTGAGAAGTCCTAGAAAGCTCATGAGTTCCTAAACTTTCTTAAATTACAAAACTCTCTTATTTCCAAAATAGAGTTCTGCAGTTTATTGTTTACACCCGTACATGTGCGCTCGATCGCACGCGTCTTGCACTCGATCACAGTGTGCGCTCGATCCTTCTTGTGTGTGCACGATCGCAATGTGCGCTCGATCACATTGCATGGTGCGATCCATCGCATTTTGTCCAGAGGCAGCTCTAGGAATTCCAGGTTTCTTCCTTTAAGTGCCAAAACTGCTTCTTTTTTCTCCAAGACCTATAAACACATGTGAAACACACAAATGGAGTAAAATGAAGTAAATTAACTTAACTAAGGACCTAACAAGTGTAAATAAGGGGGCTTAAATATGAATATTTAAGCACCTATCACACCCCTAAACTTGCATATTGCTAGTCCCTTAGCAATACTAAATAAAACTAAAATGAAAAAATAACAACACACAGATAGATCCAATGTTCATAGTGTCCAAAAAAAGTTTAAGTTTTAACACAAAACTATGACGTGCATTCATGAGCAGGCTTAACAGATACAAACATATTTTTTACAATGAATAAGAGTTTTGAACGCAAATCACTTTCATGAGGCAATTTAAGACATCACAAGTTTGACTTTGGTGTGTGGTGAACTAGCACATAAAAGATTAGGTTTCCAAATAATTCTAACGTGTATGTTTCAATGACTCAAAATTCACAAAATTTCCTATTAGAATTAACAAAGATGGCATAAGTTTTCCTCTTTTCTTTTATTTGTGAGATTTTTGTCAAGTTAGTTCCCTTAAGCTTTCTATTTGACTCATGTAACGAGTGTTTAGCCAATGACTCCCAAACCATATGGTTTTAGGGCATTAGGTGTAAAGACACCCCTAAGGACTTACTAACTCGAGCCAAAAAGGCTATAAAACTAACTGGTCTCAATGCTACCAATTAGAATTTCCACCTTTTGATGTGACACTACTGCTTACTGAGGCAAGAGGGCCAGTTACTCAGTGGAATGTTTGTTTTATTGATCATTAGGAACATTTCTTTCTTTTTGGGTACTAACAATTTGTTTCTATCTTCTTATGCCAAGATGTTAGTCTAATAGGCCATTTGGTTCACAGTTGAGCAAAAGAAACATACAAATCAAAATTACATGTCATACCCCACATAATTATGTGCTAATGTGCTTGTGATTGTTTAGGTCAAACTTGTGAATTCTTAAATGCCTAAAGGGAGGTGATCTATGTTCAAAACTTAATTATTAGCCCATATGTTCGAGGTGTTAAGCTCACTTATGAAGTCAAATCATATTCTTTGTTTAGATCACCAAATTTTTTTTTTAGAACAGAATGAACATGCATTTATCTATGAGAATAACAACACAAAAAAGGGGATATAGTGAGTGTGTGAATGTGTCCCCATACCCCCAAGCTTAAATTGCACATTGTCCCCAATGTACGAATAGCATGGAAGGAGCTGACCTGGGAGATTGAGAACTGATGGCTGGCATGGCTCGTAGCACGCCCCCAAACTTCAACTGGATGCACTCACGCTGTCCTTGACAAAGAAAGAAAAATAAACATAAAATGGAAAACAAGTAATAATAAACAGCTATAGAAAAATAAACTAGGAAATACGAATAATAAAATAAAATTAACTAAAAAAAAAGATATGCTGTGGGGTGCCTCCCATGAGCGCTAAGTTTAACGTCTTCAGCCAGACGTGGTATTCTCTCAACTTTAGTCTTTTGGCATGGAGTACTTAAAGTTTACTTCATGTGGCTCAAGTGCTCTTGGTGGTGTTGCACATTCATCATGACTTAATCCATTCAGTGTATTCAAATGTGATTTCTTCTTATCACCCGGTCTTGGATGCATAGGATAGACTTTAGGGAGGTGTATAGCTTCCAAGATGTCATTAGGGACAGTTTCTGATGCAGGCTCAATATCTGATCTTTTGAAGCTATGGGTGAGGGCGGCCTCCAATGGAACAGTGTGATGGACCTGAAAAACTTGCTTGACAGCACTTTGTATCATACATTCATTAAAACATTCATCATCATTATCATCTTGGGGTAATTTCATTGCATCAAATATCTTAAATTTTATTGTCTCTCCATTTACCGTCATACTTATAATACCCTTTTTCACATTAATTATTGTATCAGTAGTTCTCATAAAAGGTCTTCCTAAGATGATGGGTAGGGGTAATGGCATAGGGTATTTTTCCATATCTAATACAATGAAGTCAGCAAGCAAAATAAACTCACCTACCTTGACCAGGACATCTTCAAGTATACCTCTAGGTCTTTTGATGCTTCTATCTGCCAATTGCAAAGTGATGGAGGTTGGTTGAAGCTCCCCCAAACCTAGTTTTTCAACTACTGTGTATGGTAGCAAATTGACACTTGCTCCTAAATCTAGTAATGCTCACTCAAACAACTGATCACCTATCCTACAGGGAATAGTAAAACTACCCGGATCTTTTAGTTTTGGTGGTAGTTTTCTTAACAATACCGCACTTACCTCTTCAGTTAGAGCCACTGTTTCATGTTCTTGAAACTTTCTTTTATTAGTGCAACAATCTTTTAAAAATTTAGCATAAGTAGGAATTTGTTTAATTGCATCTAATAAGGGAATGTTAATTTCTACTTTTCTCAAAGTTTCAAAAATATCAAGCAATTTATCTTTTTTTGGCGTTACTAACCTTTGAGGGAAGGGTGGTGCATTCCACTTCTCTACTTCACTTACCTTAGATGTGGATGGCTTAGCTTGAGATGCATGAGCTGGCTCATTAACTCCTATGATCTTACCATTTCGGAGAGTTGTAACGGCTTTCAGCTGCTGATGTCCTCTTGGATTTGGTAGTGTTTGTGCAGGAAGTTCACCTTGCTTTCTTTCACTTAGCTCCTTAGCTAATTGCTCCATTTGTTCTTCTAGCCTTTGAGTGGTTTGTTTTTGGTGATCTAATGAAGTCATTAATTTTGTCATTAGTTACTGTTGTTGAGTGGCTAATTGCTTTACAAGATCTTCTAGACCATCCATCTTGGGTTCTGGAACTGGTTGGGCTACTTTATGGAAGTTCCTTTGTTGCCTTTGAAGGTTCAAAGTGTTTTGATTGTTGCTCCATGAGAGGTTAGGGTGGCCTCGCCATCCAGGGTTGTATGTATTTGCATATGCACTGTTCGGTCCAACATAGTTTGCCTGCTCAGGATCTGTAGATGAATACAAATGGTAGGTCTCAGCAGTGTGATCAAATTGAGAACATAAAGCACATACCTGGCTTTGTGTAGCTTGTGGTCGAGGAGAGATGTTTTGAGTAGACATGGCTTTTACAATAATATCTAGCCTCATATCTAGCTTTCTCTCCAAAGCAGCTATTTGGGCAGAGGGTCCACCATTTAGAGTAACCTCATATATATCTTTGCTCTTGATTCTTTGTCTACCTCTAGAGGAGAATTGTTGGGCATATTCACTCAATGCCTCAAACAGCTCTATGGCTTCTTCACTGCTATTTTCCATCAAGACACCTCCGCAACCAGAATCAGCAATACCTTTATTCACGTCATATAGACCTTCATAAAAGGATAGTACCAGCTCATCTTGAGGTAGGTTGTGATGTGGGCATTTGAGTAGTAGCTCGTTGAACTGTCCTCATGCTTCAAAGAACAGATCTCCATCCCTTTGTTGGAAGGATTGGATCTCCTTCCTCATTTTCCTCGTCTTTTGGGCCGGGAAGAACTTCCTTAGGAATTTGCCAGCCAACTCCTCCCAAGTGTGGATTGAAACTACAGGCAAAGAATTGTACCATAGCTTAGCATTATCTTTTAAGGAAAAGGGAAATAAAATTAACCTTATTCCTTCTTGGTCTAGGCCCTGGATGTGCTGGAATTTGCAGAGATCAAAGAATTCCCGAAGGTGCAAGTGTGGATCCTCTGCCGGTGTACCCCTAAAGTGAGTCAAAGCATTGAGTATCTGCGGGGATATGTAATAGTTTCTCTCTACTTCCGGTTGATATGCAATGCATAAAGGATGGTTGAGGTTCTGTGGGATGAAGGATTGCTTCATCGGTCTTCGTGCAGGTGGTTGCTGGATTTCTAGTTGTTCCGCCATTGGTGCTTCTTCCATGAATTCCTCTTCTTCCTCCTCAAAGTTGTCTCTAAGATTTTGTTGGATGGTCCACTCAAGCTCGAGATCAAGGGGAAAGACTGTTGGATGTCGGGATCGAAGTCCGTGCATGAATTATATGTCATTCCCCACACAAATGTGTGCTAAATGTGCTTGTGCAAATTTGGATCAAACTCGTGAATTCTTAGGTGCCTTAAGGTAGGTAACTAAACTTTGTAAAATTTCCACTGCAATACTATGTGTTCTAGCTTTTAATCTTACTAATGAAGTGTTATCAAATTTTTAAACGAATCAAAATTTTTATTTACCAAAAGAATATGCATTTATCTTCCTTAAAAAAAAAAAAAACTGGGACTTAGTGTGTGCATGTGTCTCAAGTGCGTGTGATAGTATCTAGTATCTCCCACTATCCCCAAACTTAAAATACACACTGTCCCCAATGTGTGTGGTATAGAAAGATCTGATCTGGGAGATGGAGAACTAGGTTGCTTGTTTTGCTTGTACATGCCCCCAAACTTGAACTGGATGCACGCACTAAGTATCTGACAAAGAAAAGTAAATGTTGTTTCGGAAAACAAGAAATATAAATACTAGATATGTAAATATAAATATAAATATAAACAAAATAAAAATACTAAAATGAAAAGGATAAGTCTGGGGTGCCTCCCATGAGCGCTAAGTTTAACGTCTTCAGCCGGACCAAGCCTTATTTTTTCCCAAAAGTAAGAGTGGCAGCAGCTAGCATAGGAAGTGTCTTATTCTCTCCCATATAAGCATAAAGTAAATATTCTGGCAACTGCTTGAATTCCAAGTTAGGTGCCTGTACAATAAAAGGGAAAATAATATTAGTAGGCACATGAATATCAAATGGATCAGTGTACTTACTTTGATGCTTTGGAGAGGCTTTAATAAGGTGCATAGTGTCAATGATATCATCAGTAACATCCTTGCATTTGGGCTCAATATCTGATCTTGGGACACTATAGGTAAGAGAGGTTTCTACTGGATCAATGTGATGGACCTTGGATATGAATGCTTATGCAGGCTCATCAGCTCCGATGATCTTACCATTTACGGCATTTAGTTGTTGATGTCCTCTTGGAGTAGGTAGTGGTTGGACTGGAAGTTCACCCAACTTTCTTTCACGTAACTCCTTAGCCAATTTCCCCATTTGTTCTTCTAGCCTTTGAGTGGTTTGTTTTTGGTGATCTAATGAAGTCATCAATGTTGTCATTAGTTGCTGTTGTTGAGTGGCTAATTGCTTTACAAGATCTTCTAGACCATCCTTCTTGGGTTCTGGAACTGGTTGGGCTGTTTTATGGAAGTTCCTTTGTTGCCCTTGAAGGTTCAAGGTGTTTCGATTGTTGCTCCATGAGAGGTTGAGGTGGTGCTACCATCCGAGATTGTAGGTAGGTGCATATATATTATAGTTTTTCGGTTCCACATAGTCTGCTTGCTCTTAATCTACAGATAAATATAAAGGGCAAGTTTCAGAAGTGTGATCAAAACAAGAACATATAGCACATACCTGGCCTTGTGTAGCTTATGGTCGATGAGAGATTTTTTGAGTAGACATGGCTTTTACAATCATATCTAGCCTCATATCTAGTTTCCTCTCCAAAGCATCTAGACAAATTTATCGAGCTTCAGCCATTGGTGCTTTTCCCTCAAATGAATTAGTTGAAAAGCTTCAGGTCAGCAGTTTCAGCACTGCTGCTCGGGTACTCTCTAGAGCTTTTGCGCTGGAACACACACTGAACTGTGCTCGATCGCAGATGTGCGCTCGATCGCACAAGGCATTGCGATCGATCGCAATGAGGACAGAAGCTTCTCTGCTGTATACCTGAACAAAAGAAAATGAAAAGAAGGAATAAATTTGATTTTTGATAAAACTAGAAATAAAACAGAACACAATAAAATAAAATAAAATAAAAATTAACAAAAATAATTCCAAAAAGATATTTAGCGCAATCCCCGGCAACAGCGCCAAAAACTTGTTGCACGATTATCTACCTAAATAAATGGGCGAATAAACGCACTTATTTTACTTGCAAGTGCACAAGGTCGATAGTGTAGTGTAGTGTACGAAAGCAAGATCATTTCCACAGGGATTGGTAAAGTTCAGTTTTTAGAATTAGTTTCTTTAAAGTAAAAAAAAAATAAAATAACTATTGAATGTGAGTGATAATAATAAAGTCATAGGGCTTTGATATCCCAATTGTATAATGTATCAGTGCACTAGACTTATCATGCATACCTACTGGTTGTCAACCTAAGGGCATGGTATCTACTCCTTAAGCTATTGATTTCCCTAAGCAACGAGTTAGGCATGGTATCAACTCTAACTCTTTTCTTCCTTAAATGATTCAGCATGGTATCTACTTGAGTTGTTCCTTAAGAAAACATAAGTACTATAGAAATCGACAACCACATGAGACCTACGGCATGGTATCTACTCCCGGTTTCCCATGTTGATTAACCCGGGTATCTGGATAAGATATCCCTTGTTACTAATGTTAGACCCAGGACTTGGTCATCCAAATTGATCTAACTAACAGGTCCATACCACATGCATACGCTGGCCATACACATAAATATGAGGAATTTAAATAAGCACAGGTATTAATCAAGTTAAGCAACGTAATAAAGGCTATTGGCAAAGATTTATCAATGAATAAATGTTGGTATTTGTCTAAGGTTTAAACATGGTTCAAACATGGTTAAGGTTTGAACAGGTCCAAGTATGGTTCAAAGATGGTTTAAGTCTAAACCAAAGGTGGAGGATCAAAGTTCAGCAAGTTAGAAGGCTGCACACATGTGTGTGCTTCATTATGGAGCAAGGGAAGGCCATGCGCACTAGTGTGCGCACTTCTGCACACAAGCAGAAGGGTGTTGTGTGAAGGGGACAGCAACTTGGAGCTGCAGCACGGAGCTGCAGCGCTGGAACCTGGCAGGAATAGCACAAGGGACAGAAACTTAGAGCTGCAGCTTTGGCCGGCACACATGGATAGCATGCTTTAGCCTTCTCTTAAGTGCGTGAATGCAAGGTTAAAATGCACAGCACCACTTAGGATTGATGGAGGGCCATTGTTAAGTGGTCATCAAGATCTAAGGGTGGAGAATGACACACAAGATTGGACAAGAAGTTGGTGCACTATATAAAGGGTCACCTAGGTTCAATCTCAACACCACAAACATAAGGTTGTGACACAAGATGTAATGTAACTTGTGAGACATGTGTGTGGATGAGAGACTTGTGTGAGAGTGTAAAGACACAAAACATATGAGGGACTCATTGTAGAGAGGCTGGTTGTAAAGAAGAGAGGGTAGTAGAGAATTGATAGGAAGCATTGTAATAGGTCTATCACTTTCTCGTTCTCTTCTTGGTTTCTTCAAGAACATTGTGGTTTCTTGAAGGGGGTTGCTGTAACTTTGTAAGAACCATTGATTTAGTGTAGAGAGTTCGGAGGAACTCATAAGGACGTAGGCACATTGCCGAACCTCGACAACAAATTACTTGTCTTCTTTCTTTCTTTGATTTTCTGTTCTTGTGTTCGATTGCTGTTTTCTTTTCTACAAGTCATTCAAGACTTGGGTGTTTAGAAGATCACCACCTGGGCATCTTGTCAAGGTGATTTCCAACAGTGGTATCAGAGCTTTGGACAGTGGTATCAGAGCTTGCACAGCTAGTTATCGGACTAAGAAGTAGAAGGTACGGAGCCAAGACTCCAAGAGTCAAAGATCAAACTTCTTGGGTGATTCAAGAACGGAGTTAAGATCTATATCTGATCTTGTTCTTGAGGTAAATCAAGAACGGTGTTAAGATCAATATCTGATCGTGTTCTTAAGAGTGATTCAAGAACGGTGTAAAGATCAAGATCTGGTCGTGTTCTTGAGAGTGATTCAAGAACGGTTAAGATCCATCTTCGATCTGTGTTCTTGAGGTTGAAGAAAGCATTTGTGGTTAGTGCATAAATCTAGGATCTTGTCCGCAAGATGGGTTCAAATTTCGGTATTGAGAAGTTTGACGGAAAGGGAGACTTTGCCCTATGGATGTGGAAGATCAAGGAGGTTCTAGTGCAACAGAAAGTGGACTTAGCTCTTGGAGAAGATGATGCTTTTCTAGAAAGTACCGCGGAGGACTAGCAAAATGAGATGAAGAAGATGGCTTACAGCACCATTTTCTTGCACATGTCGGATAATGTCACAAGAGAGTGCGGAGACTCGGAAGATCCAGCTGCAATATGGAAGAAACTAGATGAGTTGTTTCTTGCCAAGACTCTCCCGGATAAGAGGTATCTTCGTAAACGAATCTTTGCTTTTAAATTTGATCCTAAGAAAGAGTTGCAAGATGATCTTGATGCCAAGATAAGGAGTGCATCAAGTTGTAAAGGTTTATTCTTTAAAAAAAAGGCCAGCAACTCAGTATGGCAGTAACCATGGTTATTACCAGGACAGAGGTAGAGGAGAGAGCCATGGGAGAGTGCACAGCAGCAGCCATGGCTACTACCGGGACAAAGGTAGAGGAGAGAGCCATGGGAGAGTGCACAGCAGCTTGCATGGCTACTACCAGGACAGAGGTAGAGGAGAAAGCCATGGGAGAATGCATTCCAAACTGAGATTTGAAAGGAAAGGTTGCTATTACTGCCATAAGAAGGGTCATGTCAAGAAAGATTGCAAGAAGATGACAAGGGACAGAGGAGGAAGCCATACCAAGAATGGAGAGGCTTCGGTTGCCAAAACAGAACAGCAAAATGATGATGTTCTTGTTGTGTGCTCAAGTGTGAGCAAGGGGCAAGAAAGCAGCGGGAAATGGATCTTGGATTCCAGGTGCACTCATCACATGTGCCCTCACCGGAGTTGGTTCAAGAATTTCAAGGAGACCAATGATGAAAATATTTTCTTGGGGAATGATATTTCTTACCAAGTGAGAGGCATAGGAGACATTCAGGTGAGGATGTTTGATGGAATGACAAGGTTGCTGAAAAATGTGAGGTATCTCCCGGATTTGAGGAGGAATTTGATCTCATTGGGGCAGCTAGATTCCATGGGATACATATGCAAGATAGAGGGAGGAAAGATCAAGGTAACCAAGGGATCTTTGGTAGTGATCAAGGCAGCAAGAAACGATGGACTCTATGAGATGATCGGAGAGACAGAAATCAATGATCAAGCAGCAAGCTTGATGGCTGAGATGGATAGGGCAACCCTTTGGCACACTCGCTTGGGACATATAAGCGAAGAGGGCCTGCAAGTTCTCAGTAAGGATGGCCTACTTGGTGGAGACAAAGTAGAGGAACTTGATTTTTGCTAGTGTTGTGCTCTTGAGAAGCAACATCGGGTCAGCTTCAACACCAGAGTGCACAAGGCTAAGGGCATTCTTGACTACATTCATGCGGACCTTTGGGGACTAGCAAGGACACCAACACAGGGAGGTAACATTTACTTTCTGTCATTAATTGATAATTATTCAAGAAGAGTGTGGGTTTATTTGGTTAAGAATAAATCAGATGCCTTGAATAAGTTAGTGGTGTGGAAAGGGCTGGTAGAGACTCAAATGGGTAGAGTAGTTAAGGCGATAAGAACCGATAATGGCTTAGAAAATTTTAACCAAGAACTTGATCAATTCTGTAGGTTAAATGGGATTCTAAGACATAGGACAGTTGTGGAAACCCTTCAGCAAAGTGGAGTTGCTGAGTGGATGAATAAGACCCTTATGGAAAAGGTTAGGTGCATGTTAAATGGATTCGGATTACCCGAATGTTTTTGGGGGGAAGCTGTGGCTACAGCTGTATACTTGGTAAATAGATCACCCTCTAGGATTGTGTATCAAAAGACTCCTGAAGAGATGTGGAGTGGAAAACACCCTGAGTTGGACAACCTTAGGACTTTTGGGTGTGCTGCGTATGCACAGCAAAAGGAAGAAAAGCTTAGCCCAGGATCTAGAAAATGTGTGTTTCTAGGATATGGGGAAGGAGCTAAGGGGTATAGGTTGTGGTCCTTAGAGAAAAAAGGATTAAGACTCATTATAAGTAGGGATGTTAATTTTAATGAATTGTTATTTCCCTACTTGGAGAAAACTAACCCTGCAAGGGCTAGTGAGAAAACCAGTTTGGTTCTTATGGAGTATAGCATCAAGGAAGATTCAGTTCAGGTAGAGCAACGAAGGCAAGAGGGTTCGGACCAGGTAGAGCTCTTGGATGAAGTCCATGCTCAGGGCACTCAAGAGAAGGCTGAACTAGAAGAGGTTAATGCAGCAAGTCGGAAGGACTATCAGCTCACAAGAGACCGGGAAAGAAGGCTGGTCGGACCACCTTCAAGATATGGGTTTGCGAATGCTGCGGATGCAGCAAATCCTT
The DNA here is from genome assembly GCA_023935145.1 of Bretschneidera sinensis. Classification (NCBI taxonomy): domain Eukaryota; kingdom Viridiplantae; phylum Streptophyta; class Magnoliopsida; order Brassicales; family Akaniaceae; genus Bretschneidera; species Bretschneidera sinensis. The sequence continues at coordinate 79,153,064 of CM043697.1, forward strand.
GGACAAAAGGAGGGATGAGTGAACAAGGGACTTACATGGGATGTAAGGATTCGCCAAGATCAAGCTAGCTATGGAGGAAGAAATGGATTCTTTGAGGAAGAACAACTTCTGGGAATTGGTGCACATTCCGGGAAATCAGAGAGTTGTTGATTGTAAGTGGACTTACAAGGTCAAAGAAAGGTACCCTCCAGGAGATGAAGTCCAGAACAAGGCTAAGCTGGTGGCAAATGGGTTCACAAGAAGAGAAGACATAGGTTTCACAGAAACTTTCTCACCTGGACACAAGGTGGAGAAGATGGTGAGTATCCTCACCTATGTCTTTCATGGGCTGTTGGTTTGGAACAGCAGGAAGAGGATGGAAAGGTTTACATCTCAACTCAGTGAGGACTTCGAGAGGAAGGATCTCAGCATTACACAAAAGATCCTTGGGACGTGTATAATCCAAGAAAAAGAGAGAAACCGGTTGAGGGTTTCTTGGGCAATGGGTGTTCTCAGCAAATTTGTGAGTAATCCCGGAAAGAAGCATTGGCTTGGGATGAAGTGGTTGCTGAGGTATTTGAAGGCTCAGTGGCAGCCAATGGTAGCACTCATAACAACCAGGACAGAATACATAGCGGCTATGGAAGCCATAAAGGAGGCTATGGGGTGCAAAGGGTTGTTGGACGAGTGGGAGGTCCTAAAAGAGCAGGTTGTGGTGTCTTCGGATTGCCAAAGTGTAGGGCACTTATGGAGGAATCTGGTGTTCGATGAGGAGATGAAGCATATGGATGTTTGGTATCATTACATTCTGAAAAATGGTACGAAAGGATGCATTCATGTTGACAATAAGACCATAGAGAAAACTCCTGCAGATTTAGGCACCAAGGTTCTACCTCTAAGAAGGTCCAATCATTGCCTTGGACTTCTTAGGATTGGAGTAAGTTGATTAATGACTCAAGATGAGTTTGGATCCCGAAGGTCTCTGCACAATGGTTTGGGTTTAAACGCTTAGACAAAGGTAGAGATTGTTGGTATTTGTCTAAGGTTTAAACATGGTTCAAACATGGTTAAGGTTTGAACAGGTCCAAGTATGGTTCAAAAATGGTTAAAGTCTAAACCAAAGGTGGAGGATCAAAGTTCAGCAAGTCAGAAGGCTGCACACATGTGTGTGCTTCATTTTGGAGCAAGGGAAGGCCATGCGCACTAGTGTGCGCACTTCTGCACACAAGCAGAAGGGTGTTGTGTGAAGGGGACAGCAACTTGGAGCTGCAGCACGGAGCTGCAGCGCTGGAACCTGGCAGGAATAGTACAAGGGACAGAAACTTGGAGCTGCAGCGCTTTGGCCGGCACACATGGACAGCATGCTTTAGCCTTCTCTTAAGTGCGTGAATGCAAGGTTAAAACGCACAGCACCACTTAGGATTGATGGAGGGCCATGGTTAAGTGGTCATTAAGATCTAAGGGTGGAGAATGACACACAAGATTGGACAAGAAGTTGGTGCACTATATAAAGGGTCACCTAGGTTCAATCTCAACACCACAAACATAAGGTTGTGACACAAGATGTAATGTAACTTGTGAGACATGTGTGTGGATGAGAGAATTGTGTGAGAGTGCAAAGACACAAAACACAAGAGGGACTCATTGTAGAGAGGCTGGTTGTAAAGAAGAGAGGGTAGTAGAGAATTGATAGGAAGCATTGTAATAGGTCTATCACTTTCTCGTTCTCTTCTTGGTTTCTTCAAGAACATTGTGGTTTCTTAAAGGGGGTTGCTATAACTTTGTAAGAACCATTGATTTAGTGCAAAGAGTTCGGAGGAACTCACGGGGACGTAGGCACATTGCCGAACCTCGACAACAAATTGCTTGTCTTCTTTCTTTCTTTGATTTTCTGTTCTTGTGTTCGATTGCTGTTTTCTTTTCTACAAGTCATTCAAGACTTGGGTGTTTGGAAGATCACCACCTGGGCATCTTGTCAAGGTGATTTCCAACAATAAATATATGAGAAAGCATAACTAGGGCTTCAATCGAGCCCTATAAGAAAGTTAGTTACACATGATGTCTAAAAACATCATATATAAACTAAACATAAAGGGAAGAATAAACCCGAGAGAAGAGGTGTCAATTCTCTCCCAAAGCTTACAACTCCAAGTAAAAGCTAAGAGAAGTGTTCTCTAAGTTGTGATCTTTGTATGTGCTTTACAGGTGTATTTATAGGGCTTGAGTAGTCTTAGAAGGCTCATGAGTTCCTAAACTTTCCTAAAACACGAAACTCCTTTATTTCCATAATAGAGTTCTGCAATTTACTATTCACGCTTGTATATGTGCGCTCGATCGCATGTGTCTTGCGCTCGATCGCATTGCTGCGCTCGATCCTTCATCTGTGTGAATGATCGCATATGCGCTCGATCGCATGCAGTAGTGTGATCGATCGCACTTTGACCAGAAGCTGCTCTAGGATTTCCAGGCTTCTTCCTTTAAGTGCCAAAATTGCTTCCTTTTTCTCTAAGACCTATAAAAACATATGAAACACACAAAATAAAGTAAAACAGACTAAAATGTATAGATAAAGAGCTTAACACATGTAAATTAAGGGGCTTAAATATGAATATTTAAGCACTTATCACACCGCACCACCCAGAATGTGGTGCAAAGGAGCTTTGCCTAGCGCCTCACTGCCCCCTGTTCAGCGCCTAGGCGCTAGGCAAACTGATGCACACATGGACAACTTGTTTAAACCTCCTCTTAGGTGCGTGGATGCAAGGTTAAAATGCTCAGCACCACTTAGGATTGATGGAAGGCCATGGTTAAGTGGTCATCAAGATCTAAAGGTGGAGATTGACTCTCAAGATTGGACAAGAAGTTGGTGCACTATATAAAGGGTCACCTAGCTTCATTATCAACACAAGTTTGGGACATACTTTGAGATCAATTGTAAAGAGTTGCATACAAGAGAGAATTGTGTAAAATGCAAAGACACAAACACAAGAGGGACTCATTGTAGAGAGGCTGGTTGTAAAGAGAGAGAAGTCTAGATTAGATAGAGAGCATTGTTAGTTCTTATCTTATTCCTTTCTTCTCTTCTTGGTTTCTTCAGGAACTTGAGCTTCTTGAAAAAGGTTGTTGTAATTGTAAAGAACCATTGATTTATTGCAGAGAGTTCAGAGGAACTCACGGGGACGTAGGCTATTGCTGAACCTCGATAACAAATCGCTTGTCTTATTTTCTTTCTTGCTTTCGATTGCTGTATTTCTTTCTACAAGTCATTCTAGACTTGGGTGTTTGGAAGATCACCACCTGAGCATCTTGTCAAGGTGATTTCCAACATAGGCATTTAATGGGTATTCTCTTCCCTTTTCTTTTAGATGGAGGTTTATGTTAAAACTTGCACTTAAAATTTTAATTTACTACTTTAAGTACATGAATGAGAATTAGATACGGTGTATGCTTGAGATGTTTTGTTGCATCTGAGATTTATCCTAAGAAAACTATTACGATACTGCTGGTATGGCAATGTCTCTCTAATTCTGTCAAAAAATAAAATGAAGGATGTACATCAAAGGAGTTAGTTAATTCTTTTTGGTAAATTGATTTTGATCAATAAATTATAAGAGGTTTAAATATGTTTATTTATAGACATCTAAAGAAGTGGAATACAAATAGGGGTGGTAGTCAAGAAAAATTAGATTTGACAAAGAACAAATTTTGAAAATCCACCTAGATTAAATCTTGAACTTTTGATATATATATATATATATATATATATATATATATATATATATATATATATATATATAAGCACACTTTTGGGTTATGTTTCTATTTCTTTTCTTGTGAAAATTCTCTAAAGGGTATAGTTAAGGTAAATTAAATTTAAATAAATTTTATAGATTTGAATTATACAGAAATTTATCAAAGAGTTATCTAGAACCTTAACTTCCATTTACATATTTACGTGATGGAGATATAAGTCTAAAAGCTTCATTTGATGTGGTTGAATTGTTGGGTTGTGGAGAATGGATGTATTTGGTTGAAATGTATATGAATGGAATGAGGTGGATGAGCTAAATATGACTAGAGTATGTTTGGGTTTCTTTTTGTAAATTGTTTTGCAGGTTATTCTAGCTATTGAAAAATTGAGAAATGTTCAAAAAATAGAGGAGATTTTTTCTGAAATTTCGATATAATTTCCTTTTAGTATTTTTTTTATATAAGGTTTCTTGATCTTAATAGAATAAAAAAATATATTTGTAATGTAAATATTGTAAAAAATTAATAGATTTCATGGTTCTTGGTAAACTAAAATTTTTAGGTGCTTAAAAAGTGAGATATAGTAACTTTGGTATTGTTTTGAAGTAGAGATTTTAGAATAGCCAACTTGGGTACTTAATGATAGATAAATGATGATTTGATAGGAGGCATAGTATGTATAATCTAAAGGATTGATTGGTGACTTGATATAGGAGTTGTTTGATCAAAAGGAAAGAATGGTGACTAGCGGTGGTGTGGGAGGCACATTTAATTAAATAAGTTTCTTTGGCAATTTTTATTACTACTTTTTATATCAAAACATTATAAGTTTTACTCTCAAGAAAAGTTCAAAAGAAAAAGGCACGTAAAGTATATATCATGTCATGGTACGATTAACATAAAAAAGCACAATCACTCATAATTACCTGCCTTGTATTGTGATTAGGCATGGAAACAAACAAGGGTACAAATATCCAAGAGTTTCTATTAGTTGATTCATGGATTGCAGTGTGGTCTCAAGGTGAGTTCACCTTTCTCCTAGTAAGTGAGAATGATCTAGAAATTGATGGATGTAAAGTTAAGATACATATATATACTAAGATTTTGATATGACGAACGATTGTGTGCGTAGATACAAGTATGTATAAAACAAGTTACATAAAATTTATAGTTAAGTTGTGATGTATACAAACCATTTTTTTCTTCATATATGGTTGTTGAAAAATGTTGTTTGATTGAGACATGTATGTAATGACTCATTCTTAGGCGGGCCCTATCCGAGATGAAATCTTCACCTTTAAGCACCAAGCTTTAACTTGAATGTCATGCACACATTTTTCCATATTATGTAACCAACAATTCATCAAAATCAAACAATTTAATTCATGAACAATTATGCTCATACAAGACAAGTAATTCATCTTCTTTTAAATCCCTAAAGTTTAAAAAGACATTTAAATTTCTCTCCCTTTTTTATACAACAATTCAAAATACTTTGGATTCAATACGACTCTGAGGATGCCGCTTCTAAGCCACTCGTATAATCTCTAGCTATAAGCTCTCAACTAGAGCTTACTTCCAAGACCAACTGTCACCTGGGGGGAATAAAATAGAAGGGAGGAGATGTGAGCTTCAAGAAGCTCAGTGAGAAATCATATTACTCAAAGTAATCAATTTTTTTTTTCAACTTCGTTTACCAAAATCAAGTTATTAGGAGGTGTCTCCAAGTGGTTACCTTTATTTTCAAGAACCGATTTTGTATTTCTCATATTTTTTATTTCAAAAAAAAAAAAAAATCATACCAAATAATCTTAACACAAATCATTATCCATCTTATTCACCTTTCAAGGATAACAAAAGTATTTACATCATAAAAAGAAACAATTATTGGAGTGATCTCAAGAGAGCAAGAACTCCACTCAACACTATTTGTCTCACTAAAATATTATCAAATCAATCATAAAAAATTTCCATATCACATTTAAGAGCACAAATCATGTCATGATGCATGTGTACAAACCATCTCATACAAACATCCTTTTCAGCATCTCAACCCATCTCATCATCACATCATTGCTGCCATTCTCATCATCTCATCTCATCTCATTTGTATTATATAAAAGGATATTTATCCCCATGTGCCGGCACTCCCTCTTGGACCAGCCATGGCAATGGTCTTACTCACTCTCAGACCACACTCCCCTTTTATGGTCCCACCCTCTCTCGGACCACACTCCCCTTCTATGGTCCTATAATGCATATATAAACAACACACAAATCAAGAGTAAAAGTAACCAACATTTCACACATCCACACAAGAATACAAAGTCACGACCAACCCACATAGTTAAACAACTACATCACTACAAGCTCTATGCTATTCATTCTCATCACATCAGGTAGAAATTATCACATCTCAATCACAAATCAAGTTGAACAATAACATCATATAATTCAATCATATTTAACTTTAACAGAAATACATATATACAAACAATCACCCAACATATTCAATCTATAATTATATTTTTGTTATCAACCTTTCATATTCATTAATTTATTCAAGCTTTAGAGTTCCTAATTCCTTCTCAAGTATTAAAAATAATATAAACTCACCTCACCACGCAATCCACAAACTAACTTCAAACTACCTTCTTTGTCCTTCATATTGTTCACCACTTGTACCTAGAAATAAATAACCTTTAATTTCATCATTTTCAATCATGAATGCATACTATGCAACCCCAATGGTATTCATATACTTTAAATATCATGCGCACACTTCGCACACACCCATTAATTAAAATATCAAAGTATTATGCCCTTTTTCTTTTCTCCTTTCAAATTGTTGACTTTGGGTATCAATAATAATATCAAGAATATTAAACATTTTGTTGGAAATCACCTTAGGAAGATGCCCAGGTGGTGATCTTCCAAACACCCAAGTCTTGAATGACTTGTAGAAAGAATTTCAGCAATCGAACACAAGAACAGAAAATCAAAGAAAGAAAAAAGACAAGTAATTTGTTGTCGAGGTTCGACAATGTGCCTACGTCCCCGTGAGTTCCTCCGAACTCTCTGCACTATCTCAATGGTTCTTACAAAGTTACAGCAATACCTTTCAAGAATCCAAGTTCTTGAAGAACCAAGAAGAGAACGAGAAAGTGATAGACCTATTACAATGCTTTCTATCAATTCTCTACTAACCTCTCTTCTTTACAACCAGCCTCACTACAAGAGTCCCTCTTGTGTTTATGTCTCTCACACAATTCTCTCTTATGTTTACAATGATCTCACAATGTCACAACCTGTGTGGTTCTCTCACACACCTTTTCCACCACTTGAAATGAGGCTAGGAAACCCTTTTTATAGCCTCTTAATTCTTGGACAATCTTGTGAATCATTCTTGACCCTTTGATCATGTTCTTCCTTTAATCTCAGCCCTTCATCACTCTCCAAGTAATGCTATGCGTTTTGGTGTGGTGCACAGATGATTGGAGAGGTCTTATGCATGCTGGATCATGTGTGCACACATGTGCTGTGTGCTGCTGCACTGGTGCTGTGTGCTGTGGCGCTGGGGCAGGGCTAGAAGCATAGCTTGCTGTGTCCTGCGGCGCTGGTGCTGTGTGCTGCGGCGTGACCTGATGCTGCAGCCTCCTGATGCTGTGCGCACACCTCTTGCTTGTGTGCTGAAACTTGCACAGCAGTGTGCCTGACCTTCCCACGCTCAAAACTTAAGCACACACTTGTGTGCAACCTTTTAACTTGCTGAACTTTCATATTCCACCTTTGGTTTGGATTTTAACCATCCTTGAACCATGTTTGGACCTGTTCAAACCTTGACCATGTTTGAACCATGTTTAAACCTTAGACAAAAAACCAACACATTTCAAAGGTGGTTTACTCATGTTTCCAACGTATATGAAGGTTAAAGTCACTTTGGAAAGGTTTTATACTCAAAAAATTAAGAAAACGATTAAATTTTGGAAAAAAAAAGGCATGTTGTAATTGAGTAGAAGAAGTTGTAGTAGTCGACTACAACAACTCCAGAAACCTTGTGTTGTCGACTACACCTTCCATTTCCAGTAAAAATCCTTATGTAAACTCACTTTTTCCTCCAAAAGTTTCCTTGATTTTTCATGATTATTCTCAATTCCTCAAAGATACAAGTTTCTTATAGTTTTAGCTAAAAAAAACCTTAGCATCACCCACAAGAAAATTTGAACTTTAAGCTTCTAGATCATGCAATTTGGTCTAAAACCCATTTCCTTAAAAATAACCTAAATCTTCTCAAAGTTTTCTTAAATAGACTTCAAATTCATCAACCTAAACTCAAATCTTAAGTTTATAAGCATACTTGAAGATTAAAATAGAAAAGAAAGTAGATTATACCTTAATTTTTAGCATTTTTCCCTCAAGCTTTTCCCACCTCTTTTTCTTCCCCACTTTCCCTCTTCCTCTTCCCTTCTCTTTATTTTCCTCTTCTTCTTCTCGTCCTCCTCTTCTTCTCTCTCCCATCCTCTTATTTTTTTCCTTATTCTCTCTCTTTTTCTCTCTTTCTCTCTTCCCTCTTCCTTCTTCTTCTTCTCTTTCTCTTTCTGTTATTTTCTCTTTCTCTTGGTCTCTCTAGAGACTTCTCCACAAAATATCTCTCCTCCTTTTATTGCCTCTTTTCAGCATTACTATAAATTTACCCTTTCTCTTCTTATTTTACTATATTTAACCACATCATTCTCTAGTAATTCCAGTTTTACTTAGTTTTTCTTACCATCCTCCAATAACTTTATAATCCTCCATTGACATATGTTGTTGTTATTATTATTATTATTATTATTATTATTATCATTATATTATTTTTAAGTCTTGCACATTTTGATATGAATTAAATATAATTTATTTTCAAACAAATGTACCAATTCATTTAAAAAATGCATCTATATGATTTAAAATAAAATTAATTAAATACCAGACTATACAATTCTCCCCCATTAATAAAATTTCGTCCTCGAAATTCTTATAACCTAGAGTCGCAAATGAACGAGATTGTTGTTTTCTTTATACCTATCTCATTACTTGCTACATTCCTTAGCTTTCCCAATCCTTAGCTCTCGACCACAATTTTGATTCACCTCTAAAGTATTTCCAACACGTTATCATATTATCCCAATTATTAATACTGGAACAATTTCAACATATATTTTTAATCAACTTTATTCGATTTAGCCGAAGATTTCGACGTATATATCAAATAGTATTTGACATCTCTTGCATTCACCCCCTGGTTATTCGACGTATAAATCTTTAATATCCTTAACTTATTTTAGTACCCTGGTTCTCACTTATCATATCATTTTGCTAGTGTCCTCTATTATTTGACACACCTCTATAAAATGAGCCCTTCACCAATTTTTTATTTATTCTTAATATTCAGAAAATTTTAAACATTCATTTTCTCTGAATAAATATGAAACTCAGGATCCATTAACAATGCTATTCCAAAGTTTTAAACCTAACTTTAGTTCACCCATCATCTTCTCAACCCATTTACTTCACAACTTTCATTTACCTAAAGTAGAAATGAGTTAATAACATCAAAACTCATCTTACTATTCACTCACACAATTTATAGCGTCCTCCAATCATTTTTAGTCCATTTAGTGATGTAACTCTTTAAATTTATGAATCTCTTGGCTCCCGCTCAAAATTTTCCACGTTTATATTAATAACACAAATGTATAGAACTTCGTTTAGATTAGCTCCTCTGTATTTTAAAGAGACAATTACCAATTTATTTTATCACCATCTCTCATGAGTTAACTTGAGTAATTATTCTGATATAAAGTTAATAAACTCCATTAATTAGTTCGTTTTTCCCCATTTCTTCATCTATAGTTTCACTTTGATCCTCATAAAACTCTTCTCAAATTTTTTATCCCACGTCAAAGTCATTACTCTCCCTCTTTTCTCAAAATCACTTCACTCCTTCATATGTTCTCTTGATTAACTCTCGCACTCACTTCTTAGAATTATATACTCTATCATTATCACCTTTTAATTAAAGGCTCGCCAAATTAGGCTTCTCATATTACAGTTTTCTTGATCCTCATTACCATACTACTTCACATACTATATCTTATTGTATTTAAGGTTTCATAAGAGTTTTAATTTTTATTTGTCTCCCAATTAGCCCCTCATTACTCTTATCATTCATTCTTTAAAGTTCTCACCAGTTCCATTTAAAAGTTTAAGTCATCTCAGTTTTTTTTTTTTTTTTTCTATCATTATGATTACTGACATGATTGTCATTACACTATCACTAAAGATTTCAAAATATGTCTTTAATCACCTATAAAACATTTACCTCTCTCAAATCTCACTATTCTACACTCTTCTCATCCACCCTCTTAGTCTCACAAACAACACAATCCATTTTATTCATAGTAATTTTTCATCGTCTTTCTTAAAACTCAATTACCCCCTTTTTAATCACCAAAACAAAAAGATTTCCAAATATGTTATTTACTCTTTAACTCATCTTTTCCTTATTTAGCTCATTGAATCATATTATCACCACTTCTTTATCTACCTCTATTTCTTTATAAGCATTAGTATTTTTACCTTACTCTTTTCAAGTTACTAATTATCACCCCCTTCTTCTACTCATCACAATATTATCATTACTAGTAATTTATATATCATTCTGAATTTAATTTACATAAGTTTGCTCATTTAAGAGATTGAATCCTTTAGAAAACTATCCAAAACATCAGTTCTATGCCTCCCCTTACCAAACACTGTGTTTACCTACATGGTTTATTTGAAATCCAACAATTCTCAATAGATTAACTACTATTAATAGTACCACCATTATTATTTAACACACAAAGTCTATAGTCTTTATAGACCCTTAAATCTTTTTAGTCTTTAGTTCGTTCATGTTTTAATACTCTTCTCCCAATATATACAGTTTATAACACTTCTCTACATCTCTTTAAAACCTCCAAGTTCCTCTCAATTTCTTAGCTAACTTAAAAAACACCACTACTTGGCCTCTTTGAATTAGATTACTCACACATCATATATATAGTTTTGTAAATATAAAATTTTCTTTACTCTATTTTAAACCTCATCACATCCAACACTCCAAGTCAGATTTAAGAACACATCTTGTTTTTTTTATTAATTTCTAATTTCTCCATCTATCTCCGTTACTAAACTATTCTCCCAATTATCTTTTCTAACATTCTTCAAAATTTCAACAAACCTATAAGTTAGTTACTTTTGTCTCCACGATTTTATTAATAATTGCTAAATATTTGTTACTAGTCAATAGTACAAAATCATATTTAGTTTTTTTTTTAAATTTTTTTTTATCAAAACTCTAACTCATCCCATGAATCTTTATCCAATACCTTCTTGATCTTAAGTCTCATACATACCACTCTTCACAACAACCATTCTAGCACTTTTATATCTCACTAGACTCTTGATCTCCTATACCATTAATACTTTTACCAAGTTAATAGCCTCTGTACTTAATCACATGTCTAATGCCTTCATTAGCCACCATTCTTTCCTTTTATCCCAACAAACCTGAAATCTTATCACCTAGCAACTTCCTACACTTTATATTTGTTGGAAATCACCTTGACAAGATCCCCAGGTTGTGATCTTCCAAAAACCCAAGTCTTGAATGACTTGTAAAAAGAAAAACAACAATCGAACACAAGAACAGAAAATCAAAGAAAGAAAAGAAGACAAGCAATTGTTATCGAGGTTCGGCAATGTGCCTACATCCCCGTGAGTTCCTCCGAACTCTCTGCACTATCTTAATGGTTCTTAAAAAGTTACAGCAATCCTCTTCAAGAATCCAAGTTCTTGAAGAAACAAGAAGAGAACTAGAAAGTGATAGTCCTATTACAAAGTTTTCTATCAATTCTATACTATCCTCTCTTCTTTATAACCAGCCTAACAAAGAGTCCCTCTTGTGTTTGTCACTCTACACAATTCTCTCTAAGTGTTTACAATGATCTCACAATGTCACAAATCTCTCTTGTATGTGTGTTGTATATATTATGAAATGAGGCCTTGAGAACCCCTTTTATAGCCTCTCAATTCTTGGACATTCTTGAGATTCATTCTCCTCCTTTTAATTTGATCATTGCTCAATCTTGGCCCTTCATTACTTTCCTAAGTGGTGCTGTGCATTTTGGACTTGCGCACACACTTTTGGAGAGCCATGAAGCTTGCTGCCTATGTGTGCAGCAGTGTGCCTGGGTGGTGCGGAGCTGGGCATGGGCGGTGCGACGCTGGGGCTGTCCCTGATGGCGTGCATGCTGTGAGGCATGGTGCTGGGCGTGCGCGCTGCGCCCTGACCTGATGCTGCTGCCTTCTGCTACAGTGCGCACACTTCCTGCCTGTGTGCAGAAGTTTGCACAGCAGTGTGCATGACCTTCCCATGCTCAAAACTTGAGCACACACATTTGTGCAGCCATTAGACTTGTTGAACTTTGATACTTCACATTTAGTTTGGAGTTTAACCAACCTTAGACCATGTTTGAACATGTTTGAAACTTAGACAAATAACAACAATCTCTACCTTTGTCTAAGTGTTCAAAAAACCTGAACCATTGTGCAGAAAGCTTCAGGATCCAAACTCATCTTGAGTTACCAATTAACCAACTCTAATCCTAAGTAATTCAAGGCAATGATTGAACTTACTTAGAGGTAAAACTTTAGTACCCAAGTCCACCGGATTTTCTTCCGTGGCAACCTTGTCCACATGGATGCATCCTTTCGTAACATTTTCCTGAATGAAATGATACCGAACATCCATGTGCTTTGTCCTCTCATGGAACACTGGATTTTTACACAAGTGCAAGGCACTTTGACTATCCTAAAATACCGCAACCTGCTCATCCAATACCTTCAACTCTTCAAGCAACCCTTTGCACCACATAGCTTCCTTAATGGCCTCCGTAGCAGCTATGTACTCGGCCTCGGTTGTTGAGAGTGCTACCACTGGCTGCAACTGAGCCTTCCAACTTACACAACATCCGCTTAAGTAAAAGAAGTAGGAGGTAATCGATCTCTTTTTATCCCAGTCTGCTCCATAGTCCGAATCTGCAAACCCTTCAAGGCAGATTGCATTACCCCTCTTCTCATACACCAGCCCTACTTCTGGGCTTCCCTTCAAATACCTCAGCAACCACTTCATCCCAAGCCAATGCTCCCTTCCGAGATTACTCGTAAACCTGCTGAGAACACTTATTGCATGAGCAATGTTCGGTCTAGTGCTCATCATGGTGTACATAACAGAACCAACAGCACTAGAGTAAGGGACTTTCTCCATTTCCTTCTTCTCCGCCTCCGATCTTGGACATTGATCGCTGGAGAATTTGAAATGATTAGCAAGTGGAACCTTCACTGGTTTGCTATCTTCTATAGAGAATTTAGATATCATCTTCTCTACGTAGGAAGTTTGAGAGATCTTCAATCTATTTTTCTCCCTTTCCCGGATGATACACATCCCAAGGATTTTTAGTGCATGGCTAAGATCCTTCATCTCAAACTCCTCACTGAGTTGAGCCTTCAATTTATTTATCCTCTTCATGCTACTCCCACCCAGCAACATGTCATCAACATAGATGAGGATGATCACCATCTCCTCAATCTTCTGCTCCTTATAGTACAAGCAAGAATCATAGTAGCTCCTTATGAAACCCAAGCTGATTACAAAGGAATCAAACCTCTTGTTCCATTGCCAAGGTGATTGCTTCAGGCCATAGAGAGACTTCTTCAATTTGCACACTAGCTCTCCCTGCCTTCCTTCTTCATAGCCTTTGAGTTGCCTCATGAAAATGGTCTCATCGAGCTCTCAATGCAAGAATGCAGTCTTCACATCCATTTGCTCGATTTCCTAATCAAATTGGACCACTAATGCTAACACTATCCGTATTGTCTTGTACTTCACAACCGGTGAGAAGTTTCGGTGAAATCTATGCCTTCTTTTTGTGTGTCGCCACCAGCCTAGCTTTATATCGGACTTCATCCCCTAGAGTATTTCCTTCTTTGATCTTGTAGAGCCATCTACAATCCACCACTCTCTATTTTTTTAGTTTGGGCACCAAGAGTTGTTCTTCATCAAAGAGTCCATTTCTTCCTCCATAGCCAGCTGCCACTTTGATGAATCCTTACACTCCATGGCATCCATGTAAGTTTTTGGTTCAGCCATCCCTCCTTCTATCCAAGAAGCTACTGCATCTGCAGCATTTGCAAACCCATATCTCAAGGGTGGTCTAACCACTCTCCTTCCCTGGTCTCTTGTGAGCTGATAGTTATTTACTGCATCAACCTCTTCTTGTTCAGCCTCTTCTTGAGTTTCTTGAGCTTCTTGGCCTTCATCTAAGGGCTCTACTTGCCCCGAACCCTCTTGCCTCCTATGCTCTACCTGAACCAAGTTCTCCTTAATGCGATGCTCCACAACTTCCAGTTTGGTTTGCTCACTAGCCCCTGCAGGGTTAGTTTTCTCCAAGTAGGGAAATAACAATTCATTAAAAATAACATCCCTACTTACAATCAGTTTCATGCCCTTCTTTTCTAAGGACCACAACCTGTATCCCTTAACCCCATCACCATATCTTAGAAATACACATTTTCTAGACCTAGGGCCAAGTTTATCCTCCTTTTGATGTGCATATGCTGCACAAATAAAATTCTTAAGATTGTTTAATTTAGGGGGTTTTCTGCTCCACATCTCCATGGGAGTCTTGAGCTCTATTGCTCTAGAGGGTGATCTATTCACCAAGTATGCAGCTGTTGCTACAACTTCTCCCCAAAAATATTTTGGTAACCTGGATCCTATTAGCATGCACCTAACTTTTTCCATAAGGGTTCGATTCATTCTTTCAGCAACTCCATTTTGCTGGGGTGATCTTACAACTGTCCTATGTCTTAGAATGCCATTTAATTCACAGAATTTATCAAAATCCTTGTTGCAAAATTCTAAGCCATTATCGGTTCGTAAAGCTTTAACAACCCTACTAGTTTGGGTTTCCAACAATTTCTTCCACACAACAAATTTATTCAAGGCATCAGATTTATTCCTAAGCAAATAAACCCACACTCTTCTTGAATAATCATCAATTAAAGACAGAAAGTAAAAGTTAACTCCCTGTTTTGGTGTTCTTGCTGGTCCTCAAAGGTCCGAATGAATGTAATCAAGGATCCCCTTAGACTTGTGCACTCCGGTGTTGAAGCTGACCCGGTGTTGCTTCCCAATAACACAGCTCTCACAGAAATCTAGTTTTTCTACTTTGTCACCACCAAGTAGATCTTCCTTGCTAAGCGCTTGGAGGCCCTTTTTGCTCATGTGTCCCAAGCGAGTGTGCCAAAGGGCTGCCTTGTCCAGCTCAACCATCAAGCTTGCTGCTTGATCATTGGTTTCTGTTTCTCCGATCATCTCATAGAGTCCATCGTTTCTTGCTACCTTGATCACTACCAAAGATCCCTTGGCCACCTTGATCTTTCCTCCCTCTAATTTGCATGTGTACCCCATGGAATCCAGCTGCCCTAATGAGATCAAGTTCCTCTTTAAATCTGGAAGATATCTTACATTTTGCAGCAGCCTTGTGACTCCGTCAAACATCCTCAATTGGATGTCTCCAATCCCTCTTACTTGGCAAGAATTTTCATTCCCCAAGAAGACGCTTCCTTCATTGATCTCCTTGAAATTCTTGAACCATTCTTTGTGAGGGCACATATGGTAGGTGCACCCAAAATCAAGAATCCACTTTCTGCTACCTTGCCTCCTGCTCACATTTGAGCACACAACAAGCACATCATCTTGCTGTTCTCCTTTGGCAACTAAAGCCTCTCCATTGTTGGTATGGCTTCTCCTCTCATCCCACATCCTCTTCTTGCAATCTTTCCTAAAATGGCCCTCTTTATTACAGTAGAAACATCTCCTTCCTCCTCCATGTCTTGTCTTGGAGTGAGATCTCCCATGGCTCTGCCCTCTACCTCTTGATTTCTCCCGGTAGCTGCCATGAATGCTACTGCCATTCCGAGCTGCTGGCCTTCCTCTTACGAACAGCCCATCACCACTTGATGTCTCCTTCATCTTGGTTTTGAAATCATGTGCCCTTATGGCATTGATCACAATCTCCTTTGTTAAACTATCTCTCCCATACTCAATTGCATTAATCAAATTGTTAAAGCAATCAGGAAGTGAATTTAACAAAATAACAGCCAATTGTTCATCTGGAAAAGAAATGCTACAGCTATTCAAATCTTGAACTAGCTTATTAAAGACATCAAGATTATCTTGCAACTCTTTACTAGGGTCCATTTTAAAAGCAAAGATTCTTTTAATAAGATAGATTTTGTTAAGAAGAGTTTTGGTAAGAAATAACTCATTTAGTTTCTTCCATATGACAGCTGGATCCTCCGAGTCACCGCACTCCCTTGCGACGCTATCCGACATGTGCAAGAAAATGATGTTGTATGCCATCTTCTTCATCTCGGTCCGCTGGTCCTCCTTGACACTTGCTGGAAAAGCATAATCTTCTCCAATAGCCAAGTCCACTTTCTGCTGCATGAGAACCGCCTTGATCTTCTGCTTCCATAGGGCAAAGTCCCCCTTTCCATCAAACTTCTCCACACAGAAATTTGAAGCCATCTTTGCGGAAAAGATCCCAGATTTGTGCACTAACCACAATTGCTTTCTTCAACCTCGAGAACACAGATCGAAAATGGATCTTTAACATCGTTCTTGAATCAACTTTCAAGAACACGACCGGATCTTGATCTTTACACCGTTCTTGATTCACCCAAGAAGTTTGATCTTTGATTCTTAGAGTCTTGGCTCCGTACCTTCTACTTTTTATTCCGATAACCAGCTGCTGAGCTCTGATACCACTGTTGGAAATCACCTTGACAAGATACCCAGGTGGTGATCTTCCAAACACCCAAGTCTTGAATGACTTGTAGAAAGAAAAACAGCAATCGAACATAAGAACATAAAATCAAAGAAAGAAAAGAAGAAAAGCAATTGTTATCGAGGTTCGGCAATGTGCTTACGTCCCTGTGAGTTCCTCCGAACTCTCTGCACTATCTTAATGGTTCTTACAAAGTTACAGCAATCCTCTTCAAGAATCCAAGTTCTTGAAGAAACAAGAAGAGAACTAGAAAGTGATAGTTCTATTACAAAGTTTTTTATCAATTCTATACTATCCTCTTTTCTTTACAACCAGCCTAACAAAGAGTCCCTCTTGTGTTTGTCACTCTACACAATTCTCT
Source organism: Bretschneidera sinensis (assembly GCA_023935145.1). Classification (NCBI taxonomy): domain Eukaryota; kingdom Viridiplantae; phylum Streptophyta; class Magnoliopsida; order Brassicales; family Akaniaceae; genus Bretschneidera; species Bretschneidera sinensis. The sequence continues at coordinate 79,170,092 of CM043697.1, forward strand.
CTAAGTGTTTACAATGATCTCACAATGTCACAAATCTCTCTTGTATATGTGTTGTATATATTATGAAATGAGGCCTTGAGAACCCCTTTTATAGCCTCTCAATTCTTGGACATTCTTGAGATTCATTCTCCTCCCTTTGATCTTGATCATTGCTCAATCTTGGCCCTTCATTACTTTCCTAAGTGGTGCTGTGCGTTTTGGACTTGCGCACACACTTTTGGAGAGCCTTGAAGCTTGCTGCCTATGTGTGCAGCAGTGTGCCTGGGCGGTGCAGTGCTGGGGCTGTCCCTGATGGCGTGCATGCTGTGAGGCACGGTGCTGGGCATGCGCGCTGGTCCCTGACCTGATGCTGCTGCCTTCTGCTGCAGTGCGCACACTTCCTGCCTGTGTGCAGAAGTTTGCACAGCAGTGTGCATGACCTTCTCATGCTCAAAACTTGAGCACACACATGTGTGCAGCCATTAGACTTGCTGAAATTTGATACTCCACATTTAGTTTGGAGTTTAACCAGCCTTTGGCCATGTTTGGACATGTTTGAAACTTAGACAAATAACAACAATATTATGTCAACTCATCACTGCCCGTTTTTTACTAGCGTCAAAGTAGCACTTCCTAAATTACTTCTTCAGATAGAGTAGAACTTTAGACTTATAAGCACCAATCTTTTATTAAATCACCTTTTAAAATCTTTAATAAGAGTTACAAGTTCTAGAAGAAATCCACTAATGACCTACGACTAATCCCTTATCATACTTGAATTTGATTAAGATTCAAAACACTATTCCTCTTAAATATTTCATAATTTAACTCCCAACTATAACCACATGCTTCCAATCAACTACGCAAGTTACTCTAATTATACCCATGAAATTTTTATTCAAGATAAATACATATTGCTATATTATTTTTTTCTTCAAATTCCAAACTATCATAAAAAATTTCTTTGTCAATAATCTAACACAATTATTCATTTTCTCAAATTGTTTCTCTTTTCACCTTAATCACTCTCAACATTACCTCTCTCATTACATCAATTATTTATTCTAATAATTTATCGTGTTATTCTTTTCCACGCTTGTTAATCCGTCAAAATTTTAGCAACATATCCCTCTCTAATCATTGTTTAATATTTTAAAATCAAGAATTCTTATCAATTCTACAAAATTTTGGAACTACCTCCCCTATTTCTTGGACTTTTCACATTTCCTAATGGCAAACACAACATATAAATTCAAGAACACTCTAGACCCCATATTATCTCAATTGTCATTCCATCATACCCATCCACCATTAACTCAAATATTACTATAACCAAACACATACATATATTAACTCAGTTATTTATGACTTCATCCTATTCAATTTTTACAATCTCCTTAATAGCTATTTCATAAGATCAAACATTATACCATTTATTTTTGGAAAATCATTGTTAGTAATTTCTCCAACCAATTTAACCACTAATTTACCAATAAGACATGTTATTAATGTAAAATTTCAAAATCAATAAAAATCACCTGAAAATTTTTCTCATTCTTATCACCTTCCTACGTCCTTACTATGTAACTAACCACATAACAACACAATTCACATACGCAAGCATGTATAAGTTTAATCATCCACCATCAAGATAAAACATTCATAAAACATTATTAACGACCTATTCTTAGGCAAGACCTACCCGAGACGAAATCATCACCTTTAAGCATCAAGCTTTAACTTGATGTCATACAAACATTTTTCCATATTATACAACCTATAATTCATCAGAATCAAATAATTTAATTCATGAACAACCATGCTCATACAAGAAAATCAATGCATCTTGTTTTAAATTCCTAAATTTTACAAAGATATTTAAATTTTTCTCTTTTTTTTCTACAACAAGTCAAAAGATTTCGGATTCAAGATGACTCTAAAGATGACGCTTTTGAACCTCCTGTAGAATCTCTAACTATCAGCTCTCAACTACAGTTTACTTCCAAGACCAGCTGCAACCTAAGGAGGGAAAATAAAATAGAATGGAGGAGGGGTGAGCTTTAAAATACTCAGTAAGAAATCGTATTACTCAAAGTAATCGATTTTTTAATTTTGTTTACCAATATTTATTAATAATCCAGTTATTAGGAGGTTTTTCTAAGTGGTTACCTTTATTTTCAAGAATTGATTTTGTATTTCTAATATTTGTTAATTCAACAAAAAGAAAAAACGATCATACCGAAGGATTTTCACACACAAAACAATATCCACCCTATCCACCATTCAAAGGTAACAAAAGCATGCAAATTATAAAAAGAAACAATTATTGAAATGATATTAAGAAAACAAGCATTTCACCCAACACTATCCATCTCACATAAATATTATCAAATTAATTACAAAAAATTTCCATTTATTATCATCATATCACATTCAAGAACACAAATCATTTCATGATGCATGTGTACAAACCATCTCCATACCAATCTCCCTTCTAACATCTCCACCTATCTCATCATCACATCATTGCTGCCATTCTCATAATCTCAACTCATTTCGATCATTTGTATTATATCAAAGGGGACGTCTCCCTATGTGCCAAAACTCACTTTTGGACCAGCCATGGTCATGGTCCTACAGGCTCTTGGACTAGCCATGGTCATGGTCCTACAGGCTCTTGGACTATACTCCCCTTCTATGGTTCTACCCACTCGCGAACCACACTCTCTTTCTGTGGTCCTACAATGCATACACAATCAACACATAAATCAAGAGTAAAAGTAGCAAACATTTCACATATCGACACGACAAAACACATTCACAATCAGCCAACATAGTTAAACAACCACATCACCATAATCTCAATGCTATTCATTCGCATTGCATCTGGGAGCAATTATCACATCTCAATCACAACTTAAGTTGAACAATAATATCATACAATTCAATCATATATAACTTTAACATAAATACATATATACAAATAATCATCCAACACATTGAATCTATAATTATATTAGTGTTATCAACCTTTCATATTCATTAATTTATTCAAGTTTCAGAGTTCTTAATTCATTCTCAAATACTAAAAGTAATATGGACTCACCTCACCACGCGATCCACAAACTAGCTTCAAATTACTTCATTTGTCCTTCATATTGTTGACCACTTGTACCTAGAAATAAATAGCACTCAATTTCATCATTTTAAATCATGAATGCATACTTTGTAACTCCAATTCTATTCGTATACTTTAAATATCATGTGCACACTTCTCGCACAACCATTAATTGAAATATCAAAGTATGATGCCCTTTTTACTTTCCCCTTTCAAATTTTTGAATTTGGTCTCAATAACACTTTAATATAAAAAAATAATAAATATTTCAAAGGTGGTTTACTCATTTTTCCAATGTATATGAAGGTTGAAGTTACTTTCAAAAGGTTTTATGCTAAAAAAAATTAAGGAAATAACCAAAATTTTGGAAAAAGGCACGCTGTAGTTGACTATAGGAAGTTGTATTCAACTATAACAACTCAATAAACCTTGTCTAGTCAACTATAACATAAGACCTTCAATAAAATGGGCCTAGGAACAGCCTGTAGTCCACTACACACTAGTGTAGTCGATTACACCCTCCATTTCCAACAAAAATCCTTACCAAACATCACGTTTTCCACCAAAATTTTCCTTGATTTTTCATAGGACTTCTCAATTCCTTAAAGATATAATTTTATTATAGTTTTAGATCAACAAATTTGCATTACACAAAAAAAAAATTTGTACTTTAAGCTTATAAATAATGAAATTTGGTATAAAACCCATTTTCCTTCAAAATAACCTAAATCTTCACAAATTTTTCTTAAATAGACTTCAAATGCATCAACCCAAACTCAAATGCTAAGTTTATAAGCATACTTGAAGATTAAAATAGAAAATAAAGTATATCATACCTTAATTTTGAGAATTTTCCCTCTTCCTCTTCTCTTTCTCTTTATCTTCCTCACTTTTCCTCTTTCTCTTCCTCTTCCCTTCTCATTCTTTTCCCCTTCTTCCTCCTTTTTTTCTCTCTCCTACCTAATTCTTGTTTTCCTTCTTCTCTCATTATTTCATTCTTTTTCTCATATTCTTCTTCTTCTCTTTCTCTTTATCTTCTTTTTTCTTTCTTTCTCTTATTGTCACTTTCTCTCGGTCTCTCTAGAGACTTCTCCACAAAATATCTGATTCCATCTCTTCCTTTTATAGCCCATTTTCAGCATTATTGCAAATTTATCCATTATTTTCTTATTTTACTATATTTCACCACATCCTTCTCTAGTAATTCCAGTTTTACATAGTTTTTCTTACATCATTCAGTAACTTTATAACCTTCTCTTGATATATGTTTTTATTTTATTTATTTATTTCCAAGTCTTGCACATTATGATATGAACTAAATATAATTTATTTTCAAGCATATATACCAATTAATATAAAAATGTATCCTTATGATTTAAAATGATTTAGTTAATTTTATTTTAAATAAGAGGGATGCATTTTTATATGATTTGGTACGTTTGTTTGAAAATAAATTATATTTAATTCATATTAGAATATGCAACACTTGGAAATAAATAAATTAATTAACAATTAAAATAATAAAAACAAATGTCAAGGGAGTATTACAAAGGTATTGGAGGATGTTAAGAAAAACTAAGTAAAATTAGAATTTGTTAGAAAAATTTAGTGAAATATAGTAAAATGAGAAGAGAAAAGGGTAAAATGGTAATAATGCTAAAAATGCCTATAAAAGAGGTGACTGATGAGAGTCAGAAAATACATCTTAATAGTGTTTATTTGTTAGCATTTAAGGTTGATTTAGGGCTGGATTGCACATTTATGCCTTAATAATTCTTAAGTGTCATTCTTGGTATATTGATTTATTTCAATGCAACTTCAGGTATTTTGGGTTTAAAAGAGATGGAAAAGCTAACGTTGATTAGAGCATGAAGATTCTATTCATGTCAGAGTTAAGGAATGGTTTCAGAAGGATAAAATGAAGAAAAACCCATTTTTTTAGGGTTTTGTGCCGCGGCACAGATGATTTGCTCTGTGACCATCCGCATTATTAAGAATCTATGTTCAAGCAATTGTGCCGCGGCAAGGCATGGTTTGAGCCACGACGCGGGAGCATTTCATACAGTCGTGTTACGGCGCGGACGCGATTTCTCTGTTTTTAGTTTACGATTTCTTTCGACCTTTTTAGGACTTTAATGATATTTTTTGACCCGAAAATACCCTTGAACCTTCTGGGGTATTAATAGAACACTTAGGTTTTGCTGAGAAAAAAAAGTTTTTGATTGAGAGAGCTTCCATCTTCTTCTTCCTCAAGGTGATCAAGGATGAACTCCATGTCCAACTAAGCTCCAAGCAAGGCGAAAAGATGAGTTTCTAGGTGTAGTTGTTCTTATTTCTATCTTTGATTCAGTTGTATGGATTAATTGTTAAACATTGTTTATGATTTACTCTTTGATTAAATAAGAAGGATTTTGAATTCATGTGACAACTACAATTTATGTTCTTCTTCTCTTAGATTTTCGTAATCTGGTGATTGCATTCTTCTCCACATAAGTCTAGTCAAGCTTTTCTTATGTCAAAGTTATTAGATGCAATTGATTTTGGTAGATCTATCTTATAGGTTTGTCCATTATTGCAGTATTATTATTGAAATATATTGTCGTTTCTTGATAATTTATAAGATAGATCTTATGTGTTTGAATTGGAATTAAAGAGTAATTTATGGCAATTACATTACGGCATTTATGTGCTTTGATTGAATATTTACCAATTGCTTGTTTGGGATGTGAAACTAGTAATTGAGATAAAATATTTGAGTCAAGATAGGAATAAGGCAACGAACTTAGGAAGGATTCCTGAAACCTTGTTATTTCTTTATTGAATTCTTCATCATATTTTCACAATTCTCTTATATAATTTCATTCGTAAAACTCAGATTTTCTTACTTGAACTTTATCGTTTAGTGTTAAGGTTTACACTTTCTCTTGTAGTTCGCTTTCCTTGTGGGATCGACACCTCAGCTATGCATAATAATCGCGTGTTAGTTTGAGCGTTATCAAATTTTAGCGTTGTTACAGGAGAATTGCGCTTAATTACAAGGAAGATTGTCAACTTTGAGACAAGACGGTAACATTGTACTTTGCTCTTTGTTTTGATTTTCTGTTTTGATTTTATTTTGTTTTCTTTATTCATCTTCCCTTTAATTCCTTTGGTGTATGCGTAGACTTAGAGATAAGCGAGATAGATTCATTAAAAACCTCGAAATAGAGTTACCCTCTCCTTCCATGTCCGATAGTGAAAGCTCGCCTAGATCAAATCATAGTGCACACCCAAACGAGAATTTTGTTAACATGGCCAACAATAACAATGAGAATGTTACTAGAACACTTAAGGACTACTTGCACCCTAGCCGAACGGCTACACCATCTTGTATCATGTTCCCCCCTAATGTTCAATAACCTGAGTTTAAGCCGGGCATGATCCAATTGCTACCAACTTTCCATGGATTAGAGAATGCAAACCCCTATGTCTATATTAGGGAATTTGAGGAAGTAGTAGCAAACTTTCAAAGTAAGGCCTATATGTTAGACATCGTCAAACTTAGGTTTTTCCCCTTTTCGCTTAAGGATAAGACCAATGTTTGGTTGTACTCGTTAAGGCCTAGGTCTATAAGTAGTTGGGGTGAGATGACACAAGTCTTCTACCAAAAGTGTTTCCCAACTTATAAGTCCAATAACCTCAAGAGACAAATCTCAAACTTTGTACAAAAAGAGAGTGAAACCTTATATCAAGTTTGGGAACGTTTCAAAGACCTTTTGAATTCTTGTCCACACCATAGGTATGAGAGTTTGTGGGTAGTTAGCTATTTCTATGATGGACTTCTAAGTAGGGAAAGGCAATTTATAGAAATGATGTGTAATGGAGATTTTCTCCAAAAGGATCCCGATGAAGCCATAGATTTTCTAGATGACTTATCGAAAAAAGCCCACACTTGGACGGGACCCAATGCCATAGAAAATACTAAGAGAAACCAAACCACTAGAATTTATCAACTTAAGGAAGAGGATAGCCTTAAAGCCCATTTAGAGGTCCTAACTAAGGAAATTGAGGTAACCAAGGATGCTAGAGCCCCCGAACCGGTTGCTAGGGTAGAGTCCCACGAACCTTGTTTTATGTGTAATGGGGTAGATCATGTACCTAGGGATTGTCCAACCTATTTTGAGATGAAAGAGAAGAAGGAAGAGTGTAATGCTTTAGGTATACCCTTTAGGAAAACATACTCACCCTACTCTAACACCTTCAATCCCAGTTGGAAGAATCACCCTAATTTTAGTTGGAGATTCGATACACAACCTTCTACCCAATCTAGTATCCAATGGAGACCGAAAGAAACTTCATCTAATGCACCACAATAATCTTTACCTTTGGAAGATGCTTTTAAGTCATTTATACAGGTACATGCCCAGAGTATGGATGAGCAAGGCAAGATAAATCAATGGTTATTAGAGGAGCAACAAGGGGTCAAAGAGGAATAAAAGGTGATAAAGAGCCAACTCACCAAGTTGACTAATTTATTGACGGTTCCAGAGCAAAGTCATTTTCCTTCGCAGCCACAACCTAATCCGATGGGACAACATATGGCACAAACCTCCAATCTCGACAATCAAAATGTTAAAGAGGTTAATGCCATGACTACTCGCAATAGTAAGGAAATTGATAGACTCACTCTACCATCAAACTTGATTCCTAACCCCATGAGTAACAAGGATGAAGCCCCCAAGGATCAAGATGCTCATAGTGATTCCATACTGGTGCCTTTCCCTCAAGCACTCCTTAAACCTAAGGAGAGAAATTCGGCATTAAAAGATGAGATTCTTGAACAACTTAAGCAAGTTAAAATTAACCTTCATTTTCTTCATGTCATAAAACAGGTCCCAACTATGCTAAAGTCATTAAGGATCTATCCACACTCAAGAGGAGGCACAATGTGGAGAAGACAACATTCTTAACAGAGCAAACAAGTGCGATAATTGATAGCAAGACACCACCCAAGTATAAAGATCCAGGCTGTCCTACGATGGCTTGCCAAATTGGAAACAAAGCTTGTGACCAAGCATTGCTAGATTTAGGGGCTAGTGTGAATCTCATGCCCTACTCCGTTTACTTGTAACTCGGTCTAGGTGAGATCAAACTGACTTCCATGGTACTTCAACTAGTGGATCGATCGATAAGAAAACTAAGAGGTATTGTGGAAGATTTTTAGTGCAAATTGACAAATTCTATTATCCTGTTGACTTTTTGGTGTTATATACCATTTTTATTGTGAACACGGAGTCAAAAATTCCTTTGATACTTGGAAGACCATTCCTTACCACTGCCAATGCACTCATTAATTGTAGAAATGGTCTAATGACATTATTATTTGGAAATATGACTCTAGAGGTGAATGTTTTTCGAGTCTCAAGGTAGCCACATGAAGAGGATGAGTGTTTCGACACTTACATGATCGATGAGCTTATTTTAGAGGATGAGTACATTAAAGATAATTCTAATTCTTTGGAATTCTTTCTTAATAATTTTGATTTTGATTATTCTTCAATTTATCCCCATGCCATTGATATTGTTAATGTTTTTGATAAGTTGCAGGGATTTATTAAGAAATCATGGCAACCATGCTTTGAGGAGTTTCCTAAAGAGAGAGAGGCACCCAAACCATCTTCCGAGGAGACACCAATGCTTAATTTAGCTCCACTGCACAAAAGGCTCAAACATGCCTTCTTAGGCCTAGGTAATACCTTTCCAGTTATTATTTCTTCCAAACTTAGTGATGTGCAATGTGATAAATTGTTGAATTTGTTAAGAGAGCATAAATCTGCACTAGGTTGGACTATAGCCGACATAAAAGGTATTATCCCTTTAATTTGTTCCCATAGGATTTATCTAGAAGAATGAGCTAACCCTCGTAGAGACCTAGAAAGAAGACTAAATCTAACTATGAAAGTGGAAGTTAAGAAAGAGTCTTAAAGATATTTGATGCGGGAATTATATATCCAATATCCAATAGTAAGTGGATTAGTCCAACTCAAGTAGTTCCTAAGAAAGCTGGGGTGACCGTGGTAGAAAATGAAGAGGGGATGTTAGTACCAACTAAGGTAGTGACTGGGTGGTGTATGTGCATTGATTATAGGAAGCTTAATTCGGCTACTCGGAAAGACCATTTTCCCCTTCCATTCATAGATTAAATCTTAGAACGTGTGGCTGGTCATCCTTTCTATTACCATTTAGATGGGTATTCGGGATACTACCAAATAGAAATTGCCTTCGAGGATCAAGAGAAAACCACATTTACTTGTCCTTTTGGTACTTTTGCTTTTTGTAGAATGCCATTTGGTTTGTGTAATGCACCGGCTACTTTTCAAAGATGCATGATGAGTATTTTTAATGACATGGTTGAAAAATGTATGGAAGTGTTTATGGATGATTTAATCATGCTTGGAACTTCTTTTGATTCATGTTTATCTAACTTGAAAAATGTTTTGTGTAGTTGTGAAGAGAAGGGGCTTGTGCTTAATTGGGAGAAGTGCCATTTTATGGTGTCTTCCGGAATAGTTTTGGGCCATATAGTGTCTGAAAAGGGGATAGAAGTGGATAAATAAAAAATTGAATTAATCTCTAAATTACCCACTCCTAAGAATATTAAAGATGTTAGGTCTTTTCTAGGGCATGCCGGGTTTTATAGAAGGTTTATTCAAAATTTTAGTGCTATCTCTAGACCCTTATGTAACCTTTTATTGAAGGATACCGAGTTTAAGTAGAGCCCCAAATGTGAGAATGCCTTTAGGACACTTGTTTATAAGCTTACAACCACCCTTATTATGCAATCACCCGATTTTACCTTGCCTTTTGAGATTATGTGCGATGCTAGTGACTATGCTTTAGGGGCTGTTTTAGGACAAAGAAGGGAGGGAAAACCATTTGTTGTTTATTATGCTAGTAGAACCTTGAATCATTCTCAAATGATGTACACTACAACCAATAAAGAATTACTAGCTGTAGTATTTGCATTGGATAAATTTTGCTCTTATTTAATTGATTCACCTATCACTATATTCACGGATCACTCCGCCCTTAAATTTCTTTTCTCAAAATGGATGTTAAGACCTATTTGATACATTGGATTTTGCTTTTGCAGGAATTTGACTTAACCATCAAACACAAGAAGGGGGTGGAAAATGTTGTGGCGGACCATCTATCTCATTTGGAATTTAAGAATGATATTGACATTTTGCCCATTCGCGAAGCCTTTCCGGATGAGAATTTATTTGCTGTCCTTTGTTATATACCATGGTATGCTGACATTGCAAATTACTTGGTTTCCCGTCAAGTTCCATCTACATGGAGTGCACAAGATAAGCGTAAATTTTTAGCTGAGGTAAAGAATTTTTATTGGAATGATCCTTATCTTTTTAAATATTGCCTCGATCAAATAATAAGAAGATGCATTTCGGATATGGAAATTGATAGTGTGTTAACTTTTTGTTATATCTATGCTTGTGGTGGTCGTTTTTCTATTAAAAGACAGCCGAAAAAATTTTGCAATGTGGTATTTATTGGCTTACTTCATTCAAGGATACTAATGAGTTTTATCGTTCATGTGAAAGATGTCAAAAGCTAGGTTCGTTATCTCGTCGTCATATGATGCCTCTCAACCCGATCTTAGTGGTGGAAATCTTTGATTGTTGGAGAATCGATTTTATGGGATCATTCCCACCTTCTTTTGGGTATCTTTACATTTTGCTTACCGTTGATTATGTTTCTAAATGGGTTGAAGCTATACCTTGCCGCACTAATGATAATAAAGTTGTTGTTAAATTTCTTAAAGATCATATTTTATCTAGGTATAGTACTCCACGTGTTATAATTAGTGATCAAGAGTCACATTTTTGTAACTGTTCTGTTGAAGCTTTGATGCGTAGGTATGGAGTCACCCATAAGGTTTCTACAGCTTATCATCCACAAACCAATGGCCAAGTGAAACTAGCAAATAGGGAGATTAAGCGAATACTTGAAAAAACGGTAAATCCAAATCGAAAAGATTGGTCTTTGCGCCTATCGGATGCGCTTTGGGCATACCGGACGGCATATAAGACGGTTCTTGGAGCATCTCTTTATCGGTTAGTATTCGGCAAAGCATGTCACTTACCGGTAGAACTTGAGCATAGATCATATTGGGCTATTCAAAATTTTAATTATGACTTGAAGATGTCCGATGAGGAGAGGAAAATGCAACTTTGTGAACTTGCAGAGTTGAGGGATGATGCATATGATAATGCTAAGGACTTAAAGTGAAGAATGAAAGTGGTGTATGATCAAAAAATACTCCAAAATTTTTTTGAATAAGGTAATCGAGTTTTTCTTTATGATTCTCGGTTACACTTCCATCTGAGAAAATTGCAATCACGATGGAAGGGACCTTATGTTATAAAGAGTGTTTTTCCAAATGGAGTGGTAGAAGTTGAAGATCTTTCCAACGGTCCTACATTTCGAGTTAATGGCCAAAGGTTGAAGCTCTAGTTGGAACATGAACGTGTTGAAGATAGGCCCGAAGAGATCTCATTGGTGCCCCCGGTTTATCCTTCTTAATCGAGTACTTTCATTCCATTGTACATTAGTTTTAATTTTGTTAAGTTTTTGTTTAATTTTAGGATTTTTGTTTTTAGTTTAGTTTTATTTTATTTTAATTCTAGTTTTTAGTTAATTCTATTTTAATTTTTCTTTTGATTTGATTTGATTTTTATTAGTTTTAGGTTTATTTTTATTAATTTTAGTTTAGATTTAGATTTTTATTTAGTTTAGATTTTTATGCCTTTTATTTGTTAATTTTCAGCACAAAACAAGAAGAAAGCTCTAGACCTCGCACCTAGGCGCAAGGTCCCAGCGCCTAGGTGCAAGGTCCCCGCGCCTCACCCCTCTACAACTCCCAGGATTTGAGTTTTCGTGTCCGTGCCGTGGCCTAAGTAAGTGCACGCCATGGCACGCATGCGATTAAATTGGGGGATTATGTTCAGGTTTTTAAAACCCATTTTTCTCTCATTCTTCTTCATTCTTTTTGAAAGAAAAACGGAAGATCTTCTACTTTCTCTCAATTTCTCTCCAAATCCATCATTAGCCATTTATTTTTTCTCATTCTTTCTTGATTCTAACACATTCCTTGAGTGATTCTTCACTTAGATTGAAGATTTTGTTGCAAATTTGTCCACAAAGCTGTGGGTTTCAAGAGGATTTTGAGTTTGTGGGTATTCTATCCGATTTTGGGCTGATTATTTATCAACTAAGGTTGATTTCCTTCTCTTTGTTGTGGATTCGTGGTGTTTGAGTGGTTGTATTTGGATTATTTACCTTGTCTTAGAATAATTTGATTCAGATGGCTCATAAAACTAAGAGACAAAGGGGGAAACAACCTTAAGAGTTTAATGATAGTAAATTTGTCAGTTTTAATGCTAGTGAGAGGTATCTTAGCTTAATACATACTAGGAAACCCATTCCTGATAGAGGTTTCACTATCACAGAGAGGGAAAACCTAATTTTGTTTAAGATGATTGCTGATAGGAATTGAGGTGAATTTGTTGGACAACCACCTATTTCTATTACTAATGTGGTTAGAGAATTTTATGCTAATGCGGAAGAGCATAGGAATGGAAGGGTGATGGTTAGAGGAAAAAAAGTTTCTTTTGACAGTGCATCTATTAACAGGTTTTATGGGCTGCCCGACATTGAGAATAGCGAATATATTGCTTATTTGTCTAATGTTGACTATGATGAGGTTTGTATTACACTTTGTATTCCAGGCTCGACTTGGAAGATGTCGGGTGGTAAGCCTAAGACCTTGCCAGGTACTTCTTTGATTGTGAAAGCTCGAGCTTGGAAATACTTTGTTTGTCAGAAGATGATGCCTGCTATGCATTATAGCGATGTTACTGTTGAGAGGGCTGTTCTCATTTATGCTATTTTGACGGGTATGACTATTGATGTGGGCCGAGTTATGTTTGATTCTATCATCCATATTGTGAGACATAAGGTTGGTCTATACTTCCCTTCCTTGATTACCCAGTTATACATCCAGGTTTGCGTCCAGTACAGTAATGATGAGGAAGAACAGTACCCCAAGAAGCCTCTCGATGACGGAATGCTCACTATGATTAAGGCAACGAGGTTGCAAGCTCCTGAAGAGGGAGCAGCGACTACTGCCCCAGCTCTAGCTCTTAGGGCTTTGATTATTGCGGAGTGGCTTTAGCGTCTAGAGATTCGATTTGATGAGCATCAACTGTTCTTACAGGATAGGTTTGATCGTCAGGATCTATTTTTAGCCAGGCAAGCAGACTATAATGCGACGGTTTACTCTTCTTTTGGTCAGATGTACCAGTCTTTTGCTTCCACCGTCGGTTGTGATATGGGTCACATTCCCACCTTGCCACCTTATTTGGGTTCATCTTTTGATCCCACTCCAGCTGAGGAGGAGGACAATGACATGGCAGGTTGATTTTTGGAGATCGAAATTTCAAAAAGAGGAACAATATGGAGTTCGAATAGTCTTGCACAATTTTCGGCTTTCTCACACTGTTGGTTAATAAGGGAGCTTTCTTTACCTTTTTTCGACTTTTTTTTTCACAATGGGGACAATACAAGTCTTAGGTTGGGGTGGAGGAAACACATTTCTTATTTCATACCATTGAATTGTTTGGTGTCACTTTCCCTTTTTCGTTTTAATTCGTTTGTTAGGATAAATTGTTTGGCGTAAAAAACAAAATTTGAAATTTAAAAAAAAAATTAAGTTTAGTTTTTTTTTGTTTTTAGTATGTTTTGTGTTAGTTTTGGAGTTAATTTACATGTCAATGATATGATTATAATTGAAATAGCGTATGGCTTTTAGAAGAAGTTAAATTTTGCTTCGGTTTGAGAATAATTTTAAGTGTTGATCATCATTTAGTTTGAGACTCTGGTTTGTGGTAAGATTGCATATTTAGTCTAAAACATTTAAAGAATTTTTATGTGCGAATGTTTTGTGAATACTTTTGCGATCTCGACAAGCTCTAGAACTTATTTGATAATCACTTAAGGCAAAATCCTAGAATGCACACTACTTAGGATATGATGTAGGCCATCTTTGGACCGTTTGAGCCTTTCAAGCTTACCTTTGTTATATTTATCACTAGTTACCTATTTGACCCTTTTTAAAAAAATTTAGCCTTATTTCTTTCGATAGCCCATGTACTTATCTTTATGAGCCTAAAAATATGTTATACTTACCTTTCTTTTAAGAGAACTTAGTTTATACACATTTGTTAAGAAGCACTTAAGAGGAGTAAAGGTGGAAATATGAAGAAAAAAAATATTATTACCATAACCCAAGTACATTAAAGGAGATAGGTTGGGGTTATGGAAAAGAGTTAAGAATGAAAACAGAGGTGAATGGTTATGTGCTAGAAAAGAAGAATAAAAAAAAGAGAGAAATTATGTGCTATAAAAAAAGTGAATTATGACAAAGAAAGAAGAAAAAAAATGTTGAATTATTGAGAGAAATGCTCGAAAAATGGTTGAATGAGTTGGGTGTTGAAGTAAGGTTATTTAGTGCTAAAAATGGTTGTGTTTAAAATTAAGAGACTGAGTTCTTTGACTTGTTTAATTCTTCCCGTTCTTTCTTGACCTTTACCTTAGCCTAACGTTACAAACCTATTAAATACTTATTGATCCGAGATAGTGTGATTTTTCTACATTAGTGGAGAGTGATTTGAAAAGTGAGCCTATGGAATTTGATTTGTGATTGATGTCACGCAATTTAATATGTTTTTAGAGGCCAAGACTTGTATTCATGAATGTTGTGCATAAAATCATTCGGGTGTTTGGATTAATGGTTTGTGGTAAGATGGATTTTTAAGAGTTGATAACGAATATGAGGTTGATGTTTAGATTGTTTTTGGACTTGGGTGGTATTTAATGATTCTATATGTTGGGTGTTATGTGCAATTTTTTAGACAAAAAGTTGAATTACTTTTGGATTAACACTAACATTGCTTTGTTTTCTTTTTAGGATTTTAGGTTTTGTTTTGATTTCTAGTATAGAATTCATTTCAATTTTTCTTTCGCTTGAATTGCTAGGGACTAGCAGTAAGCTAGTTGGGGGTTATGGTAAGAGTCAGAAAATGCATCTTAATAGTGCTTATTTGTTAGCATTTAGGGTTGATTTATGACTGGATTACACATTTATGCCTTAATAATTCTTAAGTGTCATTCTTGGTATATTGATTTATTTCGATACATTTTTAGGTATTTTGGGTTTAAAAGAGATAGAAAAGCCAATGTTGATTAAAGCATGAAGATTATATGCATGTCGGAGTTAGGGAATGGTTTCGGAAGGATAAAATGAAGAAAACCCAATTTTTTTAGGGTTTTGTGTTGTGGCACGGATGATTTGCGTCGCAGCCATATGCATTTATGAGAATCTATGTTCAGGCAGTTGTGCCGCGACGAGGCATGGTTTGCACTGTGTGGCAGGAGCATTTCGTACAGTCGTGCCATGGCGGCCCTGTTCTGTGCCGTGTTGCAGACGCAATTTCTCTGTTTTTAGTTTACGATTTCTCTCGACCTTTTTAGGACTTTAATGATATTTTTTTACCCGAAAATACCCTTGAACCTTCTAGGTTATTAATATAACAATTAAGGTTTGCTGAGATAAAAAAGTTTTTGATTGAGAGAACTTCCATCTTCTTCTTCCTCAAGGTGATCAAGGATGAACTCCATGTCCAACTAAACTCCAAGCAAAGCGAAAGGATAAGTTTCTAGGTGATGTTGTTCTTATTTCTATCTTTGATTCAGTTGTATGGATTGATTGTTAAACATTGTTTATGATTTACTCTTTGATTAAATAAGAAGGATTTGAATTCATGTGACAACTGCAATTTATATTCTTCTTCTCTTAGATTTTCTTAATTCGGTGATTGCATTGTTCTTCTCCATATAAGTCTAGTCTAGCTTTTCTTATGTCAAAGTTGTTAGATGCAATTGATTTCAGTAAATCTATCTTATAGGTTTGTCCATTACTGTAGTATTATTATTGAAATATATTGTCGCTTCTTGATAATTTATAAGATAGATCTTGTGTGTTTGAATTGAAATTAAAGAGTAATTTATGAAAATTACATTAGGGTATTTATGTGCTTTGATTGAATATTTACCAATTGCTTGTTTGGGATGTGAAACTAGTAATTGAGATAAAAATTTGAGTTAAGATAGGAATAAGGCAACGAACTTAGGAAGGATTCTTGGAACCTTGTTTTTTTTATTGAATTCTTCATTATATTTTTACAATTCTCTTATATAATTTCATTCGTAAAACTCAAATTTTCTTATTTGAACTTTATCGTTTAGTGTTAAGGTTTACACTTTCTCTTATAGTTCGCTTTCCTCGTGGGATCGACACCTCAGCTACTGTTTGGAAATCACCTTCTTGATGCCCAGGTGGTGATCTTCCAAACACCCAAGTCTAGAGTGACTTGTAATGAATTAGAAACAGAAACAGAAATCAAAGAAAAGAAAAAACACAGCAGTCATTATCGAGGTTTGGCAATAGCCTACGTCCCCGTGAGTTCCTCTAAACTCTCTACACTAAATCAATGAGTTCTTACAGATTACAGCAACCCCCTTCAAGAAACCTCTAGTTCTTGAAGAACCAAAGAAGAAAAGAAAGAAAGTGATAAGAACTATTACAAAGCCCTTTACCCACAATATATACTACTCTCTCTAAGCAGCCTCTCTTTTGAGATCTATTCTAGTGCCTCTCCTATGTTTTATGTCTTTGCACTCTCACACTTGCACTTGAATTCTCTTGTATGATGATCACTTTTATTTCTTGCCTCACAATTGTTTTGAGATTAAAGCTAGGGGACCCTTTATATAGTGCACCACTTCTTGAGCCAATTTTTGAAGTCAATCTCCACCCTTAGATCTTGAGGACCATTCAATCATAGCCCTTCATCAATCCTTAGTGATCCTGTACATTTTGTTTATGTATCCACGCACCTCTTAAAAGGCTGAACCAATGTGCATCAGTGTGCCTTCAGGCCGCGGCCTAGAACAGGGCATGCCGCGGCCTGAAGAGGGCTGAACGTCTCCACAATTACATCCATTCTGGGCGCTGTGGCCTGGGGGAGGCTGAGCCGCGGCACACACCTCCTCTAGGTCTTCTCCTTTGCTGGGCGCCGCACTGAGGCACGCACACCTCAAGCCGTGGCACTAAGACCTGACGCTGAACCATCTTCAAACCTTGTTTAAACCTTAGACAAACACCAATAATCTCTACCTTATCTAAGCGTTTAAACCCAAACTCATTGTGTAGAGAACTCAGGATCCAAACTCATCATGAGTCATCATATCAACCGACTCCAATTCTAAGTAGTCCAAGGCAATGATTGAACTTACTTAGAGGTAGAACCTTGGTGCCTAAATCTGCAGGATTTTCCTCCGTGGCTATCTTGTCCACATGAATGCATCCTTCCGTAACATTTTCTCAAATGAAATGATATCGAACATCCATGTACTTTGTCCTCTCATAGAACATCGGATTCTTACACAAGTGCAACGCACTTTGACTATCCGAATACACCACCACCTGCTCTTTCAGGACCTTCAACTCCTCCAACAACCTTTTGCACCACATAGCCTCCTTTATGGCTTCCGTTGTCGCTATGTACTCAGCCTCGGATATTGAGAGTGCTACCACCAGCTACAACTGAGCCTTCCAACTTACACAACATCCGTTTAAGCTGAAGAAGTAGGAGGTAATTGATCTTCTTTTATCCCGGTCTGCTCCATAGTTCGAATCCGCATAACCCTCAAGACAGATGGACTTACCCCTCTTCTCATAAATCAACCCCACATTTGGGCTTTCCTTCAAGTACCTCAGCAACCACTTCATCCCAAGCCAATGCTCCTTTCCGAGATTACTCATAAACCTGCTGAGAACACTTATTGCATGAGCAATATCAGGTCTAGTGCTTACCATGGTAAACATAACTGAACCAATCGCACTAGAGTAAGGGACTTTTCCATTTCTTTCTTCTCTGCCTCCGAACTGGGACATTGATCGCTGGAGAACTTGAAATGACCCGCAAGGGGAACCTTTACTGGTTTGCTATCTTCCATAGAGAACTTAGATATCATCTTCTCTATGTAGGAAGTCTGAGAAATCTTCAATCTGTTTCTCTCTCTTTCTCGGATTATATTCATCCCAAGGATCTTCTATGCATGGCCAAGATTCTTTATCTCAAACTCCTCACTGAGTTGAGACTTCAATTCTTCTATCCTTTCTATGCTGCTCCCAACCAGCAACATATCATCGACATAGATGAGGATGATCACCACTTCCTCCACCTTGTGCCCCTTGTAGTACAAGCACGAATCATAGTAGCTCCTCATGAAACCCAAGCTAGTTACAAAGGAATCAAACCTCTTATTCCATTGCCGAGGTGATTGCTTCAGGCCATAGAGAGATCTCTTCAATTAGCACACCAATTCTCCCTGCCTTCTTTCCTCATAGCCTTCGGGTTGCCTCATGTAGATGGCTTCATCAAGCTCTCCATGCAAGAACACTGTCTTCACATCCATTTGCTCAATCTTCTAATCAAATTGGACCACCATAGCAAATACTATCCGTATCATCTTGTACTTCACAACCGGTGAGAATATTTCGGTGAAATCTATACCTTCTCTTTATGTGAACCCCTTCGCCACCAGCCTAGCTTTATACCGGACTTCATCCTCTGAAGGATTGTAACGACCCATCCCAGGTTGGCCACCCCTAGATAGTATCATCACATTTTTTTGAAAATCCAAGCACGACGCATATATGCAACAATAAAAATAGTACTACCAGATTTTTTTTTTTTTATCCTTTAACAAGAGAGGTAAACAAATCTGATATTCACTTAAACATAATATACACAAATGCATGAATATTTACAATAAAATTTTTACAAGTCTTTAACTCGATTGTCTGAGGATATTGACACGTACTTGGCTTACAGAAAAAGATCTCGTCTGATTCTCAACCCACCAGACTATTTATCTTGACTGCTACCTGAAATCATTGAACAGTGAGGGGTGAGCTTCGCAAGCTCAGCGAATTAAATTTACTAAAAGTATTCCAAAAATAATTCTTTAATATTAAATCTTTATTTTTCGCATAACCTGATGACAACTTTCTACTATCAATCTCTTCTTCTCAATAATTGGTTCACTTTAAGACTATCAATTATCTCCTAATTACCTCGTAATGAGGTTCATATCAAAAAGTCCATCATTTAGATAAGTCTTATCACCCTACTGTCTCTTTCTATAAGACTCAACCTTCTATAATTAAATTCACAAAAATATACCACATCTCAGCATCTCAAAAATCTCATCATTATAACTGTCTCTTTTTATGAGACCCATCCATCTATAATTTAATTCACAATTAATATACCACATCTCAGCATCTCAAATAATGCAGTAATAATTAAAACAGATGCAAATGCATGAATGATTATGATGGGAACATCTTCCCACCTGTTGATAGGTTGTTATTATCTTAGACCGGCTGCCATCCCGGTTCTTTTATTCTCATCAAACCGGTTACCTTCCCGATTAATTTCAGCGTATACCGGCTGTCATGGTTTTCACTTTTCATCCCAGTATATACCGGTTGTCACGGTTTTCACTTTTCATTCCAGCATATACCAGCTGTCACGGTTTTTACTTTTCATCCCAGCATATACCGGCTATCACGGTTATTTCATTAGACCGGGTACTTTCCCGGTTCTTTCGGTTATATTATTAAATGCATATGCGCATGAACAATGATATGAAACAGTAATATAAATAGTAATGTAAAAACAATATAAAGATTCAAACCACTTAATTTGGCTATCCTGATTATCCACAAATTTTATATAACAAAGTTTCTTTAAAATTTCTTACATCCAATCATCATGATTTTCATCAAATTATATAAAAATTCCACTAAATTCTTCTCTTCCCAAATCACATCAAATAATCAATTAAAGTCTGTCAAGATCCACTAAATTTCATCTCAAATCATTCACCAAAATTTGTCAAGGTCTACTAAAATTCATCACAAATCATCCACCAAAATTTGTCAAGATCTACTAAAATTCATCTCATTATAACTCGTATTAAAACATCAATATATCTCATCAATAATTTATTTATTGCTTTTATTCTCAAATAAACTTATGATTTTCAAAAATATCATTTCTCACCAAAAAATATTTCTACCGGACCAAATTTTCTATCATACCCATAAATCAATTTTTCATCTATCACCCAAGCATACTTTAATAATTAAATTTAATATTATCACCAAATAATTGATTTTTTTATTTATTTAGACTACTAAAAGTAAATCCAACTTACCACATAACACTTAAAGCTACTCGTGGACCACCTCTTTGCTTTTTCCGTTCTTCTTCGAAATTTCTCCCGATTGTTGACCGCCAACACCTGACATAATATTTGAATTTAATTTCTTATTATTTCTTCTTTTCCGCACAGTTTGAAAAATTCCCACTTTAACTTCCTAAAACTTTCATAAATTTTAAAAATAACATTACCTTATTACTTTCTGCTATTTTGATAGCTTCCCAAAATTCTCTATAAAATATTTTCGAAAATACTCTCAAAATTTTGTTCCTTCCACCTTTCTTTGAACTCCCAAATGTTTTAAGAACACAGATAAATTATTTGGAACTATAGGAAAATTTCTTCGTGTAATTACACGAACCTAATGCCTATATTTATAGGGGAGCTTGGCTGAAAATCAGCAGCCCCCCCTCTACCCCAAGTCCTCCATAATGAGATATTGTTTTAATACAAAAAAAAACATAATGATTAAAAAAACATAATCATTATCTTTTCTCTCCACTTCCACACTAAACAACAAAAACAAAGATACAATAATTCCACTTGAAATTATTCTCTCGGTGGTAACAAGTATGCTGTCCCGAGTTACTGTTCGTAGTTGACTTTTTTTTTTTTTTTTTTTTTTTGCTTTTCAACTTTTGTCTCCAGAAATCTTCATTCAGCCATTCTGGGATTTTTAACTCGTTGTCATATTTATTAAAAATACATATTCACCCTTACTCTTAAAATACAGATATTACAAATCTACCCACCTTACAAAATTTCGTCCCCGAAATTTCCTTGCTGAAACCAAGTAAAGATTGGGGATAATCCTTCCTCATTATTTCTTCATGTTCCCATGTGACTTCTTCGGCATCTTTATTGCGCCATAATACTTGAATCAAAGGAATAACTTTATTGCGTAAGACTTGCTCTTTTCTGTCTAAGATTCCGACTGGTGCTAACATAATAGTCAAGTCTTTTTGAATTTCTGTCGTCTGATTCGTGATATCATGGGACTCATCGTGCAAGTACTTTCTCAGTAGTGACACATGAAAAACATTATGTAATTGCCTTAATTCCAGAGGCAATTTCAAACGATATACTATGGGTTCAATTCTTTCGATCACCTCATAAGGCCCCATAAATCTTGGGCTCAACTTTCTCTTCTTCTTAAATCTCAACACTCCCTTCCACGAAGATATCTTCAAGAATACCCATCACCAACTTGGAATTCAAGAGGTCGTCTTCTTTTGTCAGCATATCCTTTCTGTCTGCTCTAAGCTACTCTGAGGTTCTCCCTAACCAGTTTGATTCTTTCAGTAGTTAAGTCTATCATTTCTAGGCCATATATCTTTCTCTCTCCAACTTCTTCCCAGCATAGTGGAGTTCTACACCTTCTACCATACAAAGCTTCGAAGGGTGCCATCCCAATACTAGTTTGATACTGATTATTGTATGCAAACTCTATCAAAGGAAAATAAGCATCCCAGCTTACTGAGAAGCTCAGTACACTTGCCCTCAGCATATCTTATAGTATTCTGATGATTCTCTCTGTCTGCCCATCAGTTTGTGGGTGAAAAGCTGTACTAAACTGTATTGCGTACCCATAGCTTCTTGAAAACCCCTCCAAAATCTAGAAGTAAATCTAGAATCTCTATCTGATACAATACTCAAGGGTACTCTATGTAATTTCACTATCTCTGCCACATACAACTCAGCCAACTTTTCTGGACTCCAGATAGTTTTAATAGGAAGAAAATGTGAAGATTTAGAAAGTCCATCCACTATAACCCACACAGCATTATGCCCTCTCTGGGTATGGGGAAAACCATAGACAAAATCCATACTTACATTTTCCCATGGCCACTCAGGTATAGGAAAAGGTTGTAATAAACCTGCTGGATGTCTATTCTCAGATTTTACCTGTTGACAAGTCAAACATCTAGCAATGTATTCTGCTACGTCCCTCTTCATCCCTGACCACCAGTAATTCTATTTTAATCCCCTGTACATCTTATTATTTCCCCGGTGCATGGAATATATCGAATCATGAGTCTCCTTTAGTATTTCGTTTCTCATCTCCATATCATTGGGAACACAAATTCTTTGTCCCGATACCACCATACCATCTTCTCTGATTCTAAACTTGGTCGGCTTCCCGCTCAACATTTCCTGCCTGATTTTCTCTATCCCCTTATCTTTACTCTGTAGCTGTAATAAACAATCAATAATAGGAGATTGAACTACCATATTTTCCATTAATACTCCTTTATCATTGACACTCAATTGCATCCTCATTCTTCTTAATTCTATCATCAGGCTAGTATCATGACTCTCAAAAGCAGCTAATCTCCCTGTAGCTTTTCTATTCAATGCATCTGCTACTACATTAGCCTTTCCTGGATGATAATGAATTGTACAATCATAATCACAAATTAATTCCATCCACCTCCTCTACCTCAAATTCAACTCCTTCTGGGTTGGTAAATGTGTCAAACTTTTATGATCAGTAAATGGTGTCTCCAAATCTTCAAAGCAAAAACTATGGCAGCCAATTCTAAATCATGGGTCGGGTAATTTCTCTCATGATTTTTCAGTTGCCTAGATGCATAAGCTATAACTTTCCCATATTGCATCAACACACATCCCAACCCCTGATGTGACGCATCACCAGATGGAAGCACTAATACTGGGGCAGTAGTCAGTTTTTCTTTCAACAGCTAGAAACTTCTCTCACACTCCTCTGACCACCTAAACTTTTCATCTTTCCTGGTCAATTTAGTCAAAGGTCTAGCAATCATAGAAAATTTTTGAATAAATCTCCTATAATAACCAGCCAATCCCAAAAAGCTTCTAATTTCAGTTACATTCGTGGGTCTTTCCCAAGTCAACACTGCTTCTATTTTTTGTGGATCAACTACTATTCCCTCTCCCGACACAACATGCCCCAAGAAGGATATTTCATTCACCCAAAACTCACATTTAGAGAATTTCGCATATAATTTCTCCTTCCTCAGAATCTCCAACACTATCTCTAAATGTTGCATATGCTACTCTTCATTCTTAGAATATACTAAAATATCATCAATAAACACAATTACAAATCTGTCTAAGAATGGTTTAAACACCCGGTTCATAAGATCCATAAATGCCGCAGGAGCATTGGTCAACCCAAAAGGCATCACCAAGAACTCATAATGACCATAATGTGTCCTAAAAGCAGTTTTAGGCACGTCCCCCTCTTTTATCCTCAATTGATGATATCCTGACCTCAAATCTATTTTAGAGAACACTCTAGCTCCCTGTAATTGTTTGAATAGGTCATCTATCATGGGCAAAGGATATCTATTCTTGATTGTGATCTTATTCAATTGTCTATAATCAATACACAACCTCAGTGTCTCATCCTTCTTCTTGACAAATAACACAGGGACTCCCCAGGGTGATGTACTAGGTTGGATAAACTGTTTATCTAGCAGCTCTTGAAGTTGAACTTTCAACTCTCTCAATTCAGCTGGTGCCATTCTATAGGGTGCTATGGATATGGGTGCTGATCCTGGAATCACTTCAATAGAAAATTCAATCTCCCTATTGGAAGGCAATCCAGACAACTCCTCAGGGAATACATCAAAAAAATCTTTTACCACCGAGATTTCTTCTAACGTTCTACCCTCCTTGCTAGAATCCACCACATATGCTAAATACCCCTCACAACCCTTCCTCAACTATTTACTAGCAGTTAAGGCAGAAATCAGACAATTAACAAGTATTTTACGTTATCCCTGAAAATTAAACTCCTCCTGCCCGGGTATCTTGAACACCACATTTTTCCTAAAACAATCTACCCATGCATGATATGCAGATAACCAATTCATCCCTAGAATTACATCAAAAACAGTCATATCTAAAGGCAATAAATCAACCTCAAATTCTCTGTCAGCAATATTAATCACACAACCTTGATAAATTGTTATGATAATAACACTATCTCCAGTAGGAATCTCAACAATAATGGCGTGCATTAAAGGACTAGCACTAGCATCAATAGATTTCATATAACTACTAGATGCAAAACAATGGGTTGCACCAGGATCAATCAATAATCTAGCAGCCCTACCAAGGATAGATATCATACCCATAACAACATCAAGAGTGGCTTGTGCATCCTGCTGGGTCAATGCATAGACTCTGCCATCTCTGGAATAATTCTGACTGCCACGTCCTCGCTCTGCTATAGATCCTCGACCTCTGCCCCGCACACTCCCTGATCCACTGTCTCTCTCCATCGGTCTTCTTTCGACACTTCCAATGCTTGCTTCAGCTGACTTCCCTGCTGGACAATCCGCAGCAACATGCCCTCTCTCACCACATACAAAGCATATCTGTGTAGGGCAGTTCCGAAATAAATGCCTCATCTGATTACATTTAAAGCAAACCCTTGACTCCGGATCATAAATCAAATTTTCACTTCCCATGGGTGGCATATTCATTCCTCTACCATAACTCCCAATCTCCATAGTATGTCTCCCAAATCGAGGGGTCCCACCGGTATTACTCTGAGCTACTGAAGTAACAGCTCTTGCTTGCCTCCGAGTCTACCCTACAGTTCCTTGTGACAAAGAACACCCCCTCTGGGGTGGTCTCCCGCCCTGTTCACCCATACTGCTACCACCTCGAGATCCCTCAAATCTAGTTCTCTTTAACCAATCCCCCCTAACTTTAAAATCTATTAAATCTCTCTCAATCTGTGATGCTTTATCTACAAGTACAGCATAATTTTCTATGCCCATGTAAGAGAGTTTAAAACGAATTTCGTAGTGTAATCCGTCTAAAAATCTCTTGCATTTTCTTTCCTATGTATTCACAAACTCGGGTACAAATCTTGACAGGGCTACAAATTTACTATCATATTCAACCACCGATAAATTTCCCTGCTTTAGGTGGATAAATTCTCTTTCTTGTTGTGCCCGAAAAGAATCTGGAAAATACTTTGCAAAGAATTCATCCTTAAATTTATTCCAAGTCAAAGGTTGATCTATTCGTGTACTCATCCTAGGCAAAATATCCTTCCACCATTTAGAAGCCTCACCCTCAAGCATAAACGAAGCAAAAGCAACCTTCTGTTTATCAGACACCGGTAAGACCTCAAAATATTTCTCCACGTGCTCAATCCACTGTTCAGCTTCCACCGGATTTACAGATCCTTTAAACGACTGAGGTTTAAACTTAAGAAACCTCATAAAACAATCCCCTTGCATTTCATTTGCAAATACCCCTCCATCAGGAACCTCTTGCCTCATTACCCCTGGTTCTCTTCCATCTCTTTCCTCTAATCTTCTCTGCAAATTAGTAGCCCGTTCCTCGGCTGCATTCATCCTCTCTAAAGCACGGTTAAGAGCATCTTGCAATTCATCATTCCTACTTTTAGATACTTCCCCAGCTCTACTCGTACCAGCTGCACTATCACCATGTTCCCTTGCGGGAACCACCGACTCAACTTCCTCCTCTGCTTCAGTCCTCCTAAAAATTGGGGGTCTACCACGTCCCCTCTGATTTTGAACTCTACCTCTAGCTCTCGCACAACCACGTGTCATCCTCAGACTCTGCATTTAAGAATATTATTTATTTAGATCTTCCACTTTTTAGGTTCTCATGCAATCTACAAAATCTTAAAACCTAATGCTCTGATACCAAAATTGTAACGACCCATCCCAGGTTGGCCACCCCTAGACGGTGTCATCACATTTTTTTGAAAATCCAAGCACGATGCATATATGCAACAATAAAAATAATACTACCATTTTTTTTTTATCCTTTAACAGGAGAGGTAAACAAATTTGATATTCACTTAAACATAATATACATAAATGCATGAATATTTACAATAAAATTTTTACAAGTCTTTAACTCGATTGTCTGAGGATATTGACACGTACTTGGCTTACAGAAAAAGATCTCGTCTTATTCTCAACCCATCAGACTATTTATCTTGACTGCTATCTGAAATCATTGAACAGTGAGGGGTGAGCTTCACAAGCTCAGCGAATTAAATTTACTAAAAGTATTCCAAAAATAATTCTTTAATATTAAATCTTTATTTTTCGCATAACCTGATGACAACTTTCTACTATCAATCTCTTCTTTTCAATCATTGGTTCATCTTAAGACTATCAATAATCTCCTAATTACCTCGTAATGAGGTTCATATAAAAAAGTCCATCATTTAGATAATTCTTATCACCCTACTGTCTCTTTCTATGAGACTCAACCTTCTATAATTAAATTCACAAAAATATACTACATCTCAGCATCTCAAAAATCTCATCATTATAGCTGTCTCTTTTTATGAGACCCAGTCATCTATAATTTAATTCACAATTAATATACCACATCTCAGCATCTTAAATAATGCAGTAATAATTAAAACAGATGCAAATTCATGAATGATTATGATGGGAACGTCTTCCCACCTGTCGACAGGTTGTTATTATCTTAGACCGGCTGCCCTCCAGGTTCTTTTATTCTGATCAGACCGGCTGCCTTCCCGGTTAATTCCAGCATATACCGGCTGTCATGGTTTTCACTTTTCATCCCAGCATATACCGGTTGTCACGGTTTTCACTTTTTATTCCAGTATATATCGGCTGTCATGGTTTTTTTTTACTTTTCATCCCAGCATATACCGATTGTCACGGTTTTAACTTTTCATTCCAGCATATACCGGCTGTCACGGTTTTTACTTTTAATCCCAGCATATTCCGGCTGTCATGGTTATTTCATTAGACCGGCTGCCTTTTCGGTTCTTTCGGTTATATTATTAAATGCATATGTGCATGAACAATGATATGAAATAGTAATATAAAAACAATATAAAGATTCAAACCACTTAATTTGGCTATCCTGATTATCCACAAATTTTATATAACAAAGTTTCTTTAAAATTTCTTACATCCAATCATCCTGGTTTTTATCAAATTATATAAAATTCCACTAAATTCTTCTCTTCCCAAATCACATCAAATAATCAATTAAAGTTTGTCAAGATCCACTAAATTTCATCTCAAATCATTCACCAAAATTTGTCAATATCAACTAAAATTCACCTCAAATCATCCACCAAAATTTGTAAAGATCTACTAAAATTCACCTCAAATCATGCACTAAAATTTGTCAAGATCTACCAAAATTCATCTCATCATAACTCGTATTAAAACATCAATAGATCTCATTAATAATTTATTTATTTCTTTTATTCTCAAATAAACTTATGATTTTCAAAAATATCATTTCTCACCAAAAAATATTTCTACCTGACCAAATTTCCTATCATACCCATAAATCAATTTTTCATCTATCACTC
Source organism: Bretschneidera sinensis (assembly GCA_023935145.1). NCBI lineage: Eukaryota > Viridiplantae > Streptophyta > Magnoliopsida > Brassicales > Akaniaceae > Bretschneidera > Bretschneidera sinensis. The sequence continues at coordinate 79,197,946 of CM043697.1, forward strand.
AAGCATACTTTAATAATTAAATTTAATATTATCACCAAATAATTAATTTTGTTTTATTTAGACTACTAAAAGTAAATCCAACTCACTACGTAACATTTAAAGCTACTCCTGGACCACCTCTTTGCCTTTCCCGTTCTTCTTCGAAATTTCTCCCTATTGTTGACCGCCAACACCTGACATAATATTTGAATTTAATTTCTTATTATTTCTTCTTTTCCACACAGTTTGAAAAATTCCCACTTTAACTTCCTAAAACTTTCATAAATTTTAAAAATAACATTACCTTATTACCTTCTGCTATTTTGATAGCTTCCCGAAATTCTCTATAAAATATTTTCGAAAATACCCTCAAAATTTTGTTCCTTCCACCTTTCTTTGAACTCCCAAATGTTTTAAGAACACAGATAAATTATTTGGAACTATAGGAAAATTTCTTCGTGTAATTACACGAACCTAATGCCCATATTTATAGGGGAGCTCGGCTGAAAATCAGCAGCCTCCCTCTTCCCCAAGTCCTCCATAATGAGATACCATTTTAATACAAAAAAAGAACATAATGATTAAAAAAACATAATCATTATCTTTTCTCTCCACTTCCACACTAAACAACAAAAACGAAGATACAATAATTCCACTTGAAATTATTCTCTCGGTGGCAGCAGGTATGCTGCCCCGAGTTGCTGTTCATAGTTGACTTTTTTTTTTTTTTTTTTACTTTTCCAAAAATCTTTATTCAGCCATTCTGAGATTTTTAACTCTTTGTCATATTTATTAAAAATACACATTCACCCTTACTCTTAAAATATGGATATTACAAGGATTCCCTTCTTTGATCTTATAGATCCACCTATAATCCATAGCTCTCTGTTTTTCTGGTTTGGGCACCAATTCCCAAGAGTTGTTCTTCCTCAAAGAATCCATTTCTTCCTCCATAGCTAGCTGTCACTATGACGACTCCTTAAATTCCATGGCTTCCATGTAAGTTTCTAGTTTAACCATCCCTCCTTCTATCCAAGGAGCTGCTACATTAGCATCCGCAAACCTATATCTCAAGGGTGGTCTGACCGTCCTCCTTCCCTGGTCCCTTGTGATCTAGTAGTCATTCTGACTTGCTGCATTAACCCCTTCTAGTTTAGCCTCCTCTTGAGTGCCCTGAGCTTGGCATTCATTAATAGGCTCTACCTGATCCGAACCCTCTTGCCTTCCTTGCTCTACCTGAACTGAATTCTCCTTGATGCGATGCTCCACAAATTTTGGACTGGTTTGCTCACTAGCCCCTGTAGGGTTAGTTTTCTCCAAATAGGGAAATAACAATTCATTAAAAATAACATCCCTACTTATTATGAGTATCATTCCTTTTGGTTCTAAGGACCACAACCTATACCCCTTTACCCCATCACTATACCCTAGAAACACACATTTTATAGACCTTGGGTTAAGTTTATCATCCTTTTGATATGCAAATGCAGCACACCCAAAAGTCCTAAGGTTGCTCAACTCAGGGGGTTTCCCACTCCACATCTCCATGGGAGTCTTGAGCTCTAAAGCTCTAGAGGGTGATCTATTTACCAAGTATGCAGCAGTCGACACAGCTTCCTCCCAAAAATATTTTGGTAATCCGGATCCTATTAACATTCACCTAACCTTTTCCATAAGGGTCCTATTCATTCTCTTAGCAACTCCATTTTGCTGAGGTGTTTTTACAACCGCTCTATGTCTTAGAATGCCATTTAATTCACAAAATTTATCAAAATCCTTATTAAAAAATTCTAAGCCATTATCGGTTTGTAAAGCCTTAACTACCCTACCCGTTTGAGTTTCCAGCACTTTTTTCCACACCACAAATTTATTCAAAGCATATGATTTATTTTTAAGCAAATAAACCCAAACCTTTCTTGAATAATCATCAATTAAAGACAAAAAGTAAAAGTTACCTCCGTGTGTAAGTGTTTTTTCTGGTCGCTAAAGGTCTGAATGAATATAGTCAAGAATCCCCTTAGACTTGTGCACTCCGGTGTTGAAGTTGACCCAGTGTTGCTTCCCAAGAACGCAACACTCACAGAAATCCAATTTCTCTACTTTTTCACCACCAAGTAGACCATCCTTGTGGAGAACTTGTAGGCCCTTTTCACTCATATGTCCCAAGCGAGTGTGCCAAAGGGCTACCTTATCCATCTCAGCCATCAAGCTTGCTGCTTGATCCTTGATTTCTGTCTCTCTGATTATCTCATAGAGTCCATCTTTTAGTACTGCTTTGATCATTACCAAAGATCCTTAGTTACCTTGATTCTTTCTCCCTCTTCTTTGTATACATACCCTATGGAATCCAGCTGCCCCAATGAGATCAAATTCCTCTTCAAATCCAGAAGATACCTCACATTTCGCAGTAGCCTTGTGACTCCATCAAACATACTCAACTAGATGTCTCCTATCCCCCTCACTTGGCAATAAGTGTCAGTCCTTAAGAAAACCTTTCCATAATTGGTTTCCTTGAAATTCTTGAACCAATCCTTATAAGGGCACATGTGATAAGTGTATCCGGTATCCAAGATCCATCTCTCACTACCTTCTTGCCTCATGCTCACATTTGAGCACACAACAAGAACATAATCTTGTTGTTCTCCTTTGGCAACCAAAGCCTCTCCATTGTTGGTATGGCTTCTTCCTCTCTCATCCCATAACTTCTTCTTGCAATCTTTCTTGAAATGTCCCTCCTTGTTGCAGCAGAAGCATCTTTTTCCTCCAAATCTTGGTTTGGAATGAGAACTCCCATGGCTCTACCCTTTACCTCTTGATTTTTCTCGGTAGTTGCCATGAATGCTACATCCATTTCTAGTTGTTGGCCTTCCTCTAACAAACAACCATTCTCCACTTGATGCGTCCCTCATCTTGGTTTTGAAATCATGAGCCCTTATGGCATTGATCACAATCTCCTTGGTTAAAGTATCTCTTCTATATTCAATAGCATTAATCAAATTATCAAAACAATCGGGAAGAGAATTCAACAAAATAACAGCCAATTGTTCATCCGGGAATGTTATGCTACAGCTATTCAAATCTTGAACTAGCTTATTAAACACATCAAGATTATCTTGCAACTCTTTACTAGGATCCATTTTAAAAGCAAAGATTCTTTTAAGAAGATAAATATTATTAGGGAGAGTTTTAATAAGAAACAACTCATCTAGTTTCTTCCAAAAGATAGCTGGATCTTCCGAGTCTCTGCACTCCCTTGTGACACTATCCGACATGTGCAAGAAAATGGTGTTGTATGCCATTTTCTTCATCTCAATCCACTGGACTTCCGTGATACTTGTTGTAAAAGAGTCATCTTCTCCAATCGCCAAGTCCACTTTCTGTTGCATAAGAATAGCCTTGATCTTCCGCTTCCAAAGGGCAAAGTCTCCATTTCCATCAACTTCTCAACACAGAAATTTAAAGCCATCTTGCGGAGAAAATCCCAGATTTATTCAGCTCCCACAATTGTTTTCTCAAACTTCTAAATCATAAGAACTCGATCAAAGATAGATCTCAATACCGTTCTTGAATCACCCTCAAGAACACGATTAGATCTTGATCCCAGCACCGTTCTTAAATCACCCAAGAAGTTCGCCTTTGATTCTTGGATTCTTGCTCCGATACCTTTTGTTCCAACTCCGATACCCACTCACCAAAGCTCTGATACCACTATTGTGGTATCTCCTCTAGCTCTGATACCACTATTGGGAAATCACCTTCTTGATGCCCAGGTGGTGATCTTCCAAACACCCAAGTCTAGAGTGACTTGTAATGAATCGGAAACAGAAACATAAATCAAAGAAAAGAAAGAAAACAAAAATTGTTATCGAGGTTCGAAAATAGTCTACGTCTCTGTGAGTTCCTCTGAACTCTCTGCACTAAATCAATGAGTTCTCATAAATTAAAACAACTCCCTTCATGAAACCTCTAGTTCTTGAAGAACCAAAGAAGAGAAGAAAGAAAGTGATAAGAACTATTACGAAGCCCTCTACCCATAATCTATACTACTCTCTCTAACCAGCCTCTCTTTTGAGATCTATTCTAGTGCCTCTCCTGTGTTTTGTGTCTTTGCACTCTCACACTTGCACTTGAATTCTCTTGTATGATGATCACTTGTATGTCTTGTCTAACAATTTTTTTGAGATTGAAGCTAGGTGACCCTTTATATAGTGCACCACTTCTTGAGCCAATCTTTAAAGTCAATATCCACCCTTAGATCTTAAGGACCATTCAATCATAGCCCTTCATCAATCCTTAGTGATCCTGTGCATTTTGTTAATGCATTCATGCACCTCTCAAAAGGCTAAACCAATGTGCATCAGTGTGCCTTCAGGCCGCAGCCTAGAACAGGGCATGTCGCGGCCTGAAGAGGGCTAAACATCTCCACAATTACATCCGTTCTGGGCGCCATAGCCTGGGGGAGGCTGAGCTATAGCGCACACCTCCTCTGGGTCTTCTCCTTTGCTGGGTGCCATACATTAGAAGAGTTGAGCCATGGCACACACTAGTGTGCACACATTCTGGAGTTGCTGCAAGGTGAGGCGTGCACACCTAAAGCCATGGCGTCAAGACCTGATGCTGAACCATCTTCAAACCTTGTTTAAACCTTAGACAAACACCAATAGCTACACATAATAATCGCATGTTAGTTTGAGCGTTATTAGTGAGGATATCAATTTTTTTTCTGGATAGGTCTCTAGAGAAATCGTGATAAAGAAAGAAGAAGTGAAAGAAACAGAGAAAAAGAGAAAGAGAAAGAGAAAGTGAAGAAGAAGAGGAAGAAGAAAATGAGGGAAAGAAAGAGAGAAAGGGGTGGGTAGGAAAGGAAGAAGAGGATGAGAGAGATAAGAACAGGAGAATGAGGGGCAGAAGAAGAAAAGAAGGAGAACAGAAGATGAAGAAGGAAAGTGAAAAAGAGAAGAGAATAAGAAAGAAGTGGGAAAAGGTGGAGGAAAAAATGCTCAAAATCAATTTATGATCCACTTTCTTTTCTATTTTAATCTTCATGTATGCTTATAAACTTAGGATTTGAGTTTAGATTGATGGATTTGAAGTTTATTTGAGAAAAATTGAGAAGATTTATGTTATTTTGAAGGAAAAATTAGTTTTTGATCAAATTTCATGATTTAGAAGTTTAAAGTACAAATTTTGTTGCGGTAATGTTAAGTTGTTGATCTAAAAGTATAAGAAACTTGTAATTTTGAGGATTTGAGAAGTCCCATGGAAATCAAGGAGAAATTTGGAGGAAAAAGTGAGTTTATATAATAATTTTTATCAAAAATAGAGGATGTAGTTGACCACACTACAGGGTGTTTTTGGAACCTTTTTGCTGAAATTCAGGTGTTGTAGTAGAGAATGAGGGGCTATAGTTAACAACACAAGGTTTTTAGAGCTGTTGTAGTCAACTATAGCATGCCTTTTCCCAAAAAAATTGGTCGTTTCCTTAATTCTTTGAGTATAAAAAAATTGCAAATTGACTTTAACCTTCATATAAATTGAAAACATGAGTTAAACACCTTTGAAATGCTTAATATTCTTGATATTAAATTGTTATTGAGACCTAAAGTCAACAATTCAAAAGGGGTAAGGAAAAATGGTATAATACTTTGATATTTCGATTAATGGTTGCATGCGAAATGCGTGCATGATATCCAAAGTATTCAAATACGATTGAGGTTGCATAGAATTCATCCATGATTAAGAATGATGGAATTAAGTGTTATTTATTTCTAGGTACAAGTGGTGAACAATATGAACGAAAAATGATGTAATTTGAAGCTAGTTTGTGGATCGTGTGGCGATGTGAGTTCATATTACTTCCAGTACTTGAGAAGGAATTATGAACTTTGAAACTTGAATAAATTAATGCATATGAAAGGTTGATGACACTAATATGATTATAGATTGAATGTGTTGGGTGATTGTTTGTATATGTATTTGTGTTAAAGTTATATATATAATTTATTTGTATGATGTTATTATTCTACTTGAGCTGTGATTGAGATGTTATAATTACCCCCTGATACGATAAGAATGAATAATATTGAGATTGTAGTGATGTGGTTATTTAACTATATGGGTTGGTTGTGAATTTGTTTTCTTGTGTGGATGTACGAAATGTTGGTTGCTTTTATTCTTTTTTTTTATCAGTAAATAAAACTTATATTAATAAAAAATGTATAAAAAATCACTGGGTATACCCAGAGGATTTACAATGAGAGCATATACAGATAACAAAAATAAGCTTACAAAAGAAGCCTAATCTCAGGGCAAAATGCATACACAATTCTATAAATTATAGTTTGGATCTTTTTGGCTAGGCTGATAGGTTGAACTGATGTTTGCTCAAATAATTTAGCATTTCTAGCCATCCATATATTGTACACTGTGCAAGCTAGGGCTATCCTTTTTGCTATGACTGGGGGGCTAGATCCTCTTACTTCTTTTCGGGTCCACTTGATTGCACTTTCAATTGTTGTCATTTATCTTCTGCAACCTAGTCAAACTTTGATGGTATCCCAGGTTTCCTTACTAATCCAGCATGAGAGGAAAAGGTCCTCCCTAGACTCATCATGCTCTTTACATAGAGAGCAGAGTTTATCTTCTCCATCCAGCTGTAATCTATCCTTTGTGAGAAGCCTGTTCTTGATGGCCAGCCAAAGAATAAAGGAGTGCTTAGGGGGGCAATGACCATTCCATACCAAGGAAGCCCAGCTGACCACATTTCCTTTCAGCTTGATTGAATTGTAGACTTTCTTTATGCACAGATCATTCTGGTCCTTCCATTCCATTAATTTTTCCCTGGCCTGCTGAGTAGATGCTGACTGGCCAGTCAAGTCATTTCTGATTTCTAGAATTTTCTTCCAGAGAGGGAAGTCATCCTTTCTTACCATGATCTCCCAAATAGATCTGTTCATCAAATAATAGTGCTGAACCCACTGAATCCATAGAGAGTCTTTCTTCATGTGGATGTTCTATAGGACCCTGGTTAGGAGTGCCTTGTTCCATGCTTTTAAGTCTACAAGGCCTAAACCTCCTTCTGGTTTTGGTTTGCATAAATCAGCCCAGGCAACAAGAGCCTTCCTCATACCATTGCTCCTACCATTCCATAGAAATGATCTGCACATCCTAATTATTTTCTCCAGGATGTTACCAGGGATAGGGAAGATGGCAAACCAAAAACATTCCACCCCTTGAAGCACTGATTTGATCAGTTCTGTTCTGCCAGCATAGGACAAAGAAGAACCAGCCCAGACATTTATGTAATCAGATATTTTTTCAATGAGGGGGGAGTAGTGAGCAGCATTTAATCTTGCTGAAGCCAGAGGAACACCCAAGTATTTGAAAGGGAGGCTACCATCCTCCATTCCAGTAATCCTTATGATTTCCATTAACTCAGCAGCTTGGACTCCAGCATGGAATATATTTGATTTGGATAAGCTTGCTTGCAGCCCAGAGAACTCACTGAATTGGTTGACACATTTCATTAGCTGCCCAACAAACCAGGCATCCCCTTTAGAAAAGAGAATGAGGTCATCAGCAAAAGCTAAGTGGTTGATCTTGAGTTTGTCACACTTAGGGTGATATCTGAACCCATCCTCTTCATTCAATCTCCCAAGAAGTCTGGACAAGTACTCCACAATCATGACAAACAAATATGGGGAGAGGGGGTCTCCTTGTTTGAGGCCTTTTTTACCAACAAAGAAACTATGCAAACTCCCATTAATGGATAGAGAGAAGGCTGTTGAAGTTACACATTCCATGATCCATTTTCTAAATTTTTCAAGAAACCTAAGACCAGCAATTAAACTATTCAGAAACTCCCACTCAACAGTGTCATAAGCTTTTCTAATGTCTATCTTGATCATACACCTTGGTGAGATCCTTTTTTTGCAGTATTTTCTGAGCAACTCCTGGACCAGGTAGATGTTTTCAGCCATACTTCTAGATTTGATGAAGGCAGCCTGGGCTGGATTGACAATGCAGTCCAAGCAAGGGGCTAATCTGGAGGCAAGGATCTTAGAGTTGATCTTATAGATCACATTACAACAGGCTATAGGTCTGAAATCCTCCACTTTAGAAGCTTGTTTGCATTTAAGGATCAAAGCAAGGGAGGTATGGTTTAATTGTTTAAGTAACCTCCCATTCTGGAAAAATTCCTGCACAGCCTCAATGATATCTTGGTTGATTACATCCCATGCTTTCTTGAAAAATCTGGAAGAATAGCCATCTGGACCAGGGGACTTATCCTCCCCTACACTCCAAAGGGCTTCATTAATATCTTCCACTGTGACTTCCTTAATCAGCAGATCAGCTTGGCTCTCTTAGATTAGAGGACCTTCTCTAATGACTTCCAGGTCAAGGGGCTTGCAACTGGCAGAAGATCCAAGAAGGTTTTTATAGAACTTAAGGAAATTCTCTACCACTTCAGCTTCAAAGGCAGTCTGTGACCCATTTGAGGAGACAACTGCAACTATATGGTTTTTACTAGACTTCCTTCTTAACAAGGCATAGAAAAATTTTGAACCCCTATCACTGTTAAGAAGGTATCTGCATTTGGCTTGCTATGATAAGAAGCTCCTCTCAGTTTCAGCTAGCTAAAAGGCCTTCAGCTTCTGAGCAGCCACCATAGTTTGAAGCTCTAAATCAGAAGGATTATCATGGAGCTCTCTTTAGAGACTAATCAGCTTTTGTGAAGCCTCTAGAGCTCTCTCTGAAATATGGCTGAAGTGTTTCTCATTTAGCAGTTTAAAGTGGGGTTTGAGAGCTTTCAGGTTTCTACACAGTTTAAACAGTTTAGTACCTCCTAAGGTTCTGCCCCAGTGTGATCTTACAGTTTCAAGAAACTTATCATGATCTGTCCACATATTAAAGAACTTAAAGGATCTTCTGCCCCCACTAACTTCTTCCAGCAAGTTTACAAGGCATGGAGAGTGATTAGAAAGGCATCCAGCAGTAAGGAATGAAGCCTGGACTCTAAGCCCCTTATGGTACCATACATTATTCACCATTACTCTGTCTAGTTTACTCCAGATTTTGTTATTTGACCAAGTAAACAAGCACCCAGAAGCACTGACATCTGTTAAACCAGTTTCTGTATAACAAAATGAAGGGTCCCTTAACTCATAGTCTGTAACAGGCAACCCATTAGCTTTCTCATCAGCAGCAAAAACATTGTTGAAATCCCCCAGAACAAGCCAAGAGGCTGGGTTGTCATAGCTAAAGTTACAAAGATTTTCCCACAATGGTCTTCTAGCAACAATGGAATTAAAACCATATACAAAGCTTACTAAAAATTTACAAGAGGAAATTAAACATAAAACATTACCATGAATAACTTGGGGGCAAGCTTTAATTATAGAGATACTGACCTTAGAAGGGTCCCATAGCACTAAAATTCTGCCAGCAGGATGAGCTGAAAAATTATTAATTTGTCTCCAAAGGTTGAACTTGTTGCCCATGATTCTGAGCAGCTTATCTTCATCAGGCTTGGAATCTAAAATTCCCATCACATCAATCCTATTGCTTTTTATGAGGTGCAACACCCCATTGTCCTTCAGGGGTTTATGGAAACCCCTGATGTTCCAGCAAGCTACAATCATTGAGGGTTCTAGGAGGCTTTCCCTCCCTTCCCAACTGTATGAAGATCTTTCAAGCCTATTTTTCCTTTCTTCTTCTTTGCTGTAGGAATGCTGCTCCCCTGCACACCTGTCTCTTTGGGCATCACACAAGTGTCAGGGGGCTCAGTAGGATGGATGGTCTTTTTAGCAGGTTCCAAAAGAACTGGGGCTGATACATGCCTATGGTCTCCATCCACCCTTGTTTCTTTGCTGCTAGAACCTTCCCCTTCTGGTAGAGTCACTACTTGGTCAGCACCTCTAGATTCTTGAGTAAACTTTCCTATAGCTGGAGGACCTAGACAAGGGCCAACCCCCACTGTCTCAACATCTTGAGAGTTCCCCCCTTGTCAGCAGTGGGTGGAGCTTTAGCCCCTTCTTGCCTTGCTATTTCTTTCCCCTTACCTTTATGCTTTCTCCCTTTATCTGACTTCACATTTAGGCTGCAAGAGTGGAGGTCATGGCCAAGAACCTTACACTTGGAGCAGTACCTAGGAAGGTTTTCATAAGATACCTTTTGCTCAAAAGTGTTCCCATTAGGGAAACTAACTAGCACAGAGAATTCAGTTTTATTTGCTACATCAATCTCCACAAGCAGCCTGGCATAAGAAATTCTTTCTTTATTATTGGTAAACCGGTCAGTATAGAGAGGCTTACCAAGTTGGGAGCCAATCTTACTTAGGTAGTTTGCAGTCCACAACTCAAGGGGCAGACCCTTCAGCCGAATCCAAATAGAGATAGTGTTTATTTCCTCATTACCAAATTGAAAGAATTTAGGCATGGATTTCAAGAGTAAACGTCTACCGTATACTTGATAGGGTCCTTATTGTAAAACTTTCATACTAGACTCAGCATTATCAAATTTAAATACAATCCAACCACTATCATGGAATTGGATTAGAACTTTTACCTTCCAAGAATCTGTGAGCATCTTCAGGGCAGCCCTCCCTAGGAACCTACCAGCAAAATACCCTATCAAGCAGTAGGGGTAGTCTCCAAATACTTCCTCAATGTCTTCTTTTGTAACACATACTGTATCTCCCTCACTTTCAATGGTAGAGAGTTGTAAGCCCTTACTTTACTTCTTATTGTCAGCAAATAAGCTTACCCACGGAGCTTTATTGCTTTCCTCCAAGGGAGTATTGCCACTGTTAACATAGCCTTTAGCACTTGTTTTTTCTCAAGCACCAGAGGATGCATCCAGCCTTTGGATAGGCTCATTGGTACTAGAACCAATAGGGGGACCCCCATCCTTCAAGGGAGAGTGAGGCCTGGTCCCATTTCTTACCTCTTCCTTTCCTTGACTTGCTGCAATAGGTCCTCCGTGAACAGTAGCATGGCGGCTGGAACTATCTTTCTCACTGGAAGAATAGGACCCTACCTCAACTGAATCCTCATCACTCTCTTTAGAAGAGCTTAGGTTCTCATCCTTTGAAGCCTGAGTATCTTTCTGCATTGCCTTAGCTCGATTTTGATTACTGTTCACCATTGATACTCTGTGTGAACTTCCTTCGTTTCCCGAGGCATTGCCTTCCAACTTAAGTCTCAAAGACTTCTATTCCTCCTCTCTCAAGGAGCAGGGAGAGCTTTCTGACTCTTTGCTTGATCCTCTAGACTCAATCTTGCTGGAGTCTGCTGGAACTTCCTGACGCAAATCCGGTACTGTAGCAGCTTTGGATTTGAAATGGTTTTGTACAAATTCCAAGTCTTTCTTCTCTTGGACTGTTTGGGGAAGCTTCCGACTGGACTTATTCTTTCCCATGCTAGGGAGAGCAGTGATATTGACATGAAGAACAGGGGGGAGGAGAGAAGAGCGGGAACCATGGACAAGTTACTGTAGCAGTTGAGAGCTTCTCTCTCTTACTTGCCCGCGTGACTTGGTTGCTTTTATTCTTGATTTGTGTGTTGTTGTGTATTCATTACAAGATCACAAAAGGGAAGTGTGGTCCGAGAGCGGGTAAGACCATGACCATGGTTGGTCTGAGAGCAGGTGTCGGGACAAGATGAGATTTCCCTTTTGATATAATGCAAATGATTGATATGAGTTGAGATAATGAGAATGGTAGCAATGATGTGATGATGAGATGGGTGGAGATGTTGAAAGAGAGGTGGGTATGGAGATGCTTTGTACACATGCATCATGACATGATTTGTGTTGTTGAATGTGATATGATGACGTGATATAAAAATTTGTTGTGATTTGGACATGAGTGTGATTGATTTGAAAATATTTGTGTGAGATGGATAGTGTTGGGTGGAATGCTTGCTATTTTGATATCATTGTAATAATTATTTCTTTTTATGATGTGTATGCTTTTGTTACCCTTGAATGGTGGATAGGATGGATACTGATTGGTGTGTGAAAATCCTTTGGTATGATTGTTTTTCGTTGAATTAACGGATATGAGAAATGTAAAATCGATCCTTGAAAATAAAGGTGACCCCTTAGGGGTACCACCTAATAATTGGATAATTAATAAGGATTGATAAATGAAGTTAAAAATTGATTATTATGAGTAATGTGATTTTCACTAAGCTTTTTGAAGCTCAGCCCCTCCTTTTTGTTTTATTTTCCCCAGGTGGCAGCTTATCTTGGACGCAAGCTTAAATTAAGAGTTGATAGTTAGAGATTTTACCAAGGTTCAGAAACAACATCATCAGAGTCCTCTTGAGTCCAAAATCTTTTGAATGTTATTTACAAATAAAAGGAGAGAATTTGAATGTCTTTGTAAACCTTAGGGATTAATTAAAAGATGCATTAGTTTTTTTATATGAACATGATTGTGTTGTATATGTTGGAACTAAACGAAAAAACTATAAAAATGGAAGTGTTGTGCATCCTTGAACATCACCTTTAAGACGTTATTCAACCCAATTCTAGTGCAAGGACTTGATGATTGAATCACCTCCAAGATAGAAATTAAGTGATGGTGTGCACCTACTAAACACTCTAAACGATAATACTCCAAAGCTCTCTAAGAATGCAAATCAAGCTCTACAATCTGTCTTAATTTGGATCACAATCACACAATATTTCTTAGGCTTAGTTTGATGACCTCTATCTCTCAAAACTTTAGGATTCTCTTGAATGAAATGTTTATGCTCTCTCACTTTTCTGGTTAGTGTCTAGAGTGTTGGACTAAGGCTTTATTTATAGAGTTTAGAAGCAACCCAAAAACCACATTTGGTTAATGAACCTTACATATATGTTGGTTAATATACCAAATAAGAATTATTAAAAGTTTGCACATAATCAAGAGTCACATACATTTCTAGGAGATCTTTCATGGACCACATAAGTTCATTCATGAAATCATCCATTCATTTTTCAAGGTGCATTCATTTAACTTGATTCGATTTAAAGGTGCATAACCCCAAGGTCCAAGATGTTTAGTTTAAACTTGTAGGGAATGTATTAGAACTTGTATCTCAATAAATATGGTTTGAAACTAATTAAAAAGTTTTGTAAAGTGACTTCAAAAAACTTTTTGAAATTTCAAAAATTCTGGTAACCCCCCACAAGTTTCAAACCAACCATCTTGTCAGAGAGCCTTAGCCTTTATGCATCATAAAGATGTCTGAAAACTTAAATCTTTACTTAAATCAACTTAATAGAAGTGAAAGTGCATAATGAATAAGGTCTTGAACTATCACTTCACAAAACTATTCAGCGGCCACATAAAGGCTAAAAAAATATGTGTATGCATAGTGAACCACGTCTTGAACTATCATACCATCTAACAATTGCTTGAAAACTAACATATTAAAGGCTATGTGCTTATCCTGGTTCTACGAGGGCTCTAGGAATCTGCCTATCCAGATTCCATAGGAAACAGTCAAATCCCCACCCTAACATAGTCGAGTTATTTAGGTTCGCTCCTATCAGTCATCCCGCACCCGAAGTGCTTTAGACTCATTAAAGCTTAAGAGTCATCCTTCATTCATGACATGTAGATGCACTATTTAATGAATGGTCTCATGACAGGTAGATGCAACACTTATAGTCTAATTGTATTTTATTCTTTGAACCAAGAATTACATTAATGGGTAGACAAGTCTTTGAACCAATTAATGTTGTTCAATGGTAGACATAAATATAATAGACTATTCATGATATAGGCTTAAGACCATTATTGTGGATGTCTACAAGACTAGTTCCTGTTTCAGACAGTTTGTCATAGGATCAACAATTTTCTTTGAAGATCGAACATCAATAACTGTAATGATTCTTTGGCTAATCAACTCGTTGAGATAGCCATGCTTTAGACGAACATTCCTCTTTCTTCAGTTGAAAAATGTATTTTCAACAACGATGCTAGTAGCTTGGTTATCACAATAGATAGTGATTACAAATATCTACAACTTCGTCAATAAAAGATCCAATAGGAGATCTTTGAGCTATTTAGCCTCATCTCTTACACTAGCTAGGGCGAAGAACTCAGACTCCATTGATGATTGTTCTATCATAGTCTGCTTCTTAGACTTCTACGAGACAATGACACCTCCCAAGGTAAAATATATCTGCCTGTCAATCTGCACTCATCTAGCTTCGAGCACCAATGGGCAAATGAAAATCCTTTAATCTCATCAGTCTCTGAATTTCCTCCCAATGTTTTTCCCCAGGATTGCTAGTAAACCAACTAAGCATCCCATAAGCAGAATGAGATGTTTATTCTTGTGCAGCTCATTGTGTACATCAGGTTTCCAATTATCCTTGAGTACTCCAACTGCTTTACAGTTCTCCTAGTATTAGCCCGGAGCTTCCTGTTATTGTCGTATGGCACATGTAATTCTAGCAGGTCAAAGTATCCAAATTTTTTTCGCATATCCTCTATGTAATGAGATTGAGATAAGCCAATGTCAGACTTTGTCCTTAGTATTTTGATTCCCAATTTTGTATTAGCAGCTCGAAGGTCCTTTATGCTAAAGTGGTTTAACGATCCATCCCGAGTGGGCCCTATTCGAAACAGTTCTATTATCTTTAACAAATGAGCACCTCGACTTATAAAACAACCAACAAAACATTCAATCAAATTATATTACTTTACAAACAAATCAAATTTTACCACACAATTCCTTACGCACAAGAAACTTTTTAGTACAACCAACCAATTCTTAAAGTTTTACAAAAAGGTTCCAATAAGAAGGGAAACAATTTCAAATAAAACTAACTTGAACACTTTTACAATTTTTAGACTATAACTAAATGTAGACTCTCAAAAGATTAAATAAATGAGGATGCCATGTACGAGGACTCCCTTCAACTTTTGATCATAAATCTTCTTGTGTTTTTTCTGAAATGTTAGTAAAAATAAAAGGGTGAGCTAAAAATCTCAGTGAAAAACACATTACTACAGGTAATCGCTTAGAAAAGTAATTTATTAATTATCGATCTTATTACATAATTCATTATAGTAATTATAGTATAACATGACTTTTATATATGAACTTTTGATTTAATTTTCTTACTTCTTATCACAAAGGAAAAAGATCATCAAAACAACATTTAACATTTTTAAATACTCGTATATCACGTATTCCATAATACATCCACATTCACATAAAATCAATCATTCACTAGCAATAACATTATCAATATCTTTAAATTCATCACATTGCACAACTCATGCCAATCAACAGGGCCAATCACGTTACATGGCCCTCATAGATTAATTACAACACATGCCCCTCATGGGCCAATCACCACAATGTATCCATGAAATGTAATACTATGAAATGAAATGCATAATCATATCACTGCCCCTCACTAGGTTAATCTCATCATCATGGGGATGTCTACCCAGGCACCAGTACACCCAATCATCATATCATAAACACAATGGATCCCCCTTCAGGGGTCATGTGCAGCCAATAATGTTCGATAACCTTAAACTCCTTATGGGAAGGGGCCTATCAGCCTCAACCATCGCTTCTTTTTTAATAACATACAGTCAAACAACTGTTATAATGAAAATGCATTTGTAATGAAATGATATGCAAACAATCATTTACCTACTAATTACATCAAAATTTCATAACAATCAAAGCCAATCATTTTCAATACAATTCACACATCACACAATTTCCCAAACACACCCATGTTAATTCATTTCCAAACTAATATCTTATATGATCACATTTTTTTTACCTCAAATATATATACATTTGTTTATATCTTTATTCTTGGCATTTCCATAATCATTTATGATTATATATTTTTAAATTTTCATTATTCATTTTGTATGTTTCACAATGCTTACTAATAGTAAAGTGAAACTCACCTCGTTACCCGATCCATACTTTTGTCTTCAAGTACTTGATAGGAGCTTAAATATTCATATTTAAGCCCCTTAATTTACATTTGTTAATTTCTTTATCTATATGTTTTAGTCTATTTTACTTCACTTTTGTGTTTTACACGTTTTTATAGGGTCTTCGAGAAAAAGAAGCATTTTTGGCACTTAAAGGAAGAAATCTGGAAATCCTGGAGCAGCTGCTGGCTAGATTGTGATCAAGTGCACTCCTCTGTGCGATCGAGCGCACCACATATGCGATCGAGCGCACATGTATAGGCGTGAACAGTAAACTGCAGAACCCTGTTTTGGAAATAACCCTATTTTGGAAATAAAGGAGTTTTGTGTTTTAGGAAAGTTTAGGAACTCATGAGCCTCTTAGGACTTCTCAAAGACCTATAAATACACTTGTAAATCACACACAAAAGGCATCACCTCTTGGGGGGATCACTTCTTAGATCCATTCTTTTATCTTTTGCTTTAGCTTGGAGAAGGAGACTGTGGAGCGGAATTGACGACTCTTCTCTCGGGTTTCTTCTTTCCTTTTTATTTTATTATGTGTAATTAAATTCTTAGTAGGGCTTGGTTGAAGCTCTAATTATGTTTACTCAATAAATTTAGTATTGACGCCTTGCGATATTTATGTTGTGTTGCTTAAACTTGATTAATACCTGCTTTTATTTAAATTCCTCATATGTATATGTCTGATCAATATGTGAATGTGGTATGGACTTGTTAGTTAGATCAATTTGGATGACCGAGTCTTGGGTCTAACATTAGTAACAAGGGATATCTTATCCGGATACCTGGGTTAATCAACATGAGAAACCGGGAGTAGATACCATGCCCTAGGTCTCATGTGGTTGTCGATTTCCATAGTACTTATGTTTTCTTAAGGAACAACTCAAGCAGATACCATGCTGAATCCTTTAAGGAAGAAAAGAGTTAGAGTAGATACCATGCCTAACTCGTTGCTTAGGGAAATCAATAGCTTAAGGAGTAGATACCATGCCCTTAGGTTGGCAACCAGTAGGTATACATGGCATGAATAAAGCATTGGCATACTGTTATATTGTGGTAGCATAATTAGTGGTGGATATCAAGTCCTTACGCCTTTATCCTTATTATTTTAGCTTTATCAAAATTAACTCTTTTATTATTTTTATCTTTTTATTATTGCGAAATTAATTCTAAAGTTAAATTTACCAATCCCTGTGGAGATGATCTTGCATTCGCACACTATGCTACATTGTTGACCTTGTGCACTTGCAAGTAAAACGAGTACGATTATTTACCCATTTATTTAGGTATATCTTCGCACAACAAGTTTTTGGCGCCGTTGCAGAGGATTGTGCTAAATTTCTTTTTGGAATTATTTTCGTTAGTTTTTATTATTATTTATTATATTTTATTTTGTTCTGTTTTATTTTTATTTTTATCAAAAATCAGATTTATTCCTCCTTTTTGTTTTCTGTTCAGGTGTGCAGAGGAGGAGTTTCTGTCCTCATTGCGATCGAGCGCAGTGCCTTATGCGATCGAGCGCAAGTCTGCGATCGAGCGTAGTTCAGTGTGCGCTCGAGCGCAAATAGTCCAGAGACTACCCGAGCAGCAGTACTGAAGCTGCTGCACTAAGGTATTCCTGCTGATTCATGCAAGGGTTTCGAGTGAGGAACCAAACCATCCTTTCACTTGATATAGAAAGTGAGCAGATCATTCGAAAGAGGCCTAGAAACAACTTCGAAGAGAGAGAAGAAGAATTTGAGGGTGAAGCACCAATGGAACAGCTTTACAACCAACTGCCACCAGAACGAAGACCTATGAAGCAATCCTTCATTCCACAGAACCTCAACCATCCTTCATGCGTTGCATATCAACCTAAGATGGAAGAAAATTATTACATATCTCCGCAGATACTCAGTGCCTTGACTCATTTTAGGGGTACACCTGCTGAGGATCCACACTTGCACCTTCGAGAATTCTGTGATCTCTGCAAGTTCCAGCATATTCGGGGCCTAGATCAAGAGGGAATCAGGTTAATTCTTTTCCCTTTTTCATTAAAAGATAATGCTAAAATGTGGTATCATTCATTGTCTGCAGATTTCATCCATACTTGGGAAGAGCTATCCAATAGATTTCTAAGGAAATTTTTTCCAGCCCAAAAGACAAGGCAGATGAGGAAGGAGATTCAATCCTTCCAACAGAGGGATGGAGACCTTTTCTTCGAGGCATGGGGACACTTCAACGAGTTGCTACTCAAATGTCCACATCACAACTTACCTCAAGATAAGCTGGTCCTAGCTTTCTATGAGGGTTTGAATGGCATAAATCAAGGTATAGTGGATTCCGGTTGTAGAGGTATGCTAATGGAGAAGACTAGTGAAGAAGCCATGGAGTTGTTTGAGACATTAAGTGAGCACACCCAACAATTCTCCTCGAAAGGTAGACAAGGAATTAAAAGCAAGAGTATGTATGAGGTGAGCTTCAATGATGGATCTTCGAATCAGATGGCTGCTATGGAAAGAAAGCTAGACATGCTCATAAAAGCCATGGCTGATCAGAACAACATATGTAGTCCACAGGCTACACAACGCCAGGTATGTTCTATATGCTCTCATTTTGATCATAATACTTATACTTGTCCTCTGTATTCAACTACAGATCAAGAGCAAGCAAATTATGAGGGACCAAACAGCGCATATGCAAATACCTACAATCCTGGATGGCAGAACCACCCCAATCTCTCATGGAGCAACACTCAAAATGCTTTGAATCTTCAAGGACAGCAACGACACTTCCAACCAACAGCCCAACCAGTGCCGGAATCAGAAAATAGTGACCTAGAGAATCTTATGAGGCAACTGATGACTTCACAAGAACAGTTCATGATTGAGCAAAGACAAACCACTACAAAACATGAGCAAGCCATTCAAAGACTCGAGGAACAAAGGAGGCAATTGGCTAAGGAGCTAAGTGAAAGAAAGTTGGGTGAACTTCCAGTCCAACCACTACCTACTCCAAGAGGACATCAGTAACTAAATGCCGTGACAACTCTAACAAATGGTAAGATCATTGAAACTGATGAGCCTACACAAGCATCCATATCCAAGGTAAGTGAGATGGAGAAGGTAAATAGTGAGAAGGTTAAAATCAAAAGATATAATGCATTAAAATTACCCCCAGATAATACAAAATGTTTTAGTGTATGCATGACGCAAAGTGTTGTTGAGGAAACTTTTTAGGTCCATCACGTTGATCTAATAGAAACTGCTCTTATCTATAGTGTCCCAAGATCGGATATTGAGCCCAAATGCAAGGATGTTACTGATGACATCATTGACACTATGCACCTCCTTGAGGCCTTTCCAAAGCATCCAAGTAAGTACACCGATCCATTTGACCATCATGTGCCTACTAATATTATTTTCCCTTCTATTGTACAGGCACCTAACTTGGAATTCAAGTAGTTGTCAGAGCACTTACCGTATGCTTATATGGGAGAGAATAAGACATTTCCTATGCTAGCTGCTGCCATTCGTAGTTTTGGGAAAAAATAAAGCTTGGTCCGGCTGAAGACGTTAAACTTAGCGCTCATGGGAGGCATCCCACAACTTATCCTTTTATTTTAATTATTTTACGTATTTATTGTTATTTATTTATTTTTATTACTTATTGTTTTCCCGTATTACATTAGTTTTTCTTTTTTAGGGACAATGTGTGCATCCGTTCAAGTTTGGGGGGATGCTATGAGCCATACCGACCTAGCTAGTTCTCCATCTCCCAGGTGAGCTCTTTCCTTGTTATTCACACAATGGGGACAATGTGTAATTTAAGTTTGGGGGTATGGGAGACACATTCACACACACCTTGTCCCTGTTTTTTTTGTTTTGTTGTTTTTCATAGATAAATATATGTTCATTCCGTTCCAAAATTTTTGGGTGTTCTAAATAACTATATGATTTGACTTCATAAGTGAGCTTAACACCTTGAACATATGGGCCAATAATTAAGTTTTAACCATAATCACTTTCTTTTAGGCATTTAAGGATTCACAAGTTCGACTTAAACTAAACATGAGCACATTAGCACATAGTTGTATGGGGTATGACATGTAATATTGATTTGTATGTTTCTTTTGCTTGACTGTGAACCAGATGACCTATTAGATCAACGCAGTGGCATAAGAAAATAGAAAAAGTTCGTTATTGCTCAAAAAGAAAAAAAAAATGCTCCTAAAGATCATTAAAAAGAACTTTCCATTGAGTAACTGGCCCTCTTGCCTCAGTAAGCAGTGAGTGTCACGTCAAAAGGTGGAATATTCTGATCGGCAGCATTAAGACTAGTTAGTTTCGTAGCCTTTTTGACTCGAGTTAGTAAGCCCTTAGGGGTGTTTCTACACCTAATGCCCTAAAACCATCTGGTTTGGGAGTCATTGGCTAAACACTTGTTACACGAGTCGCTTAAGGGAATTAACTTGGCAAAAATATCACAAATAAAAGAAAAGAAGAAAATCTATGCCATCTTTGTTGATTCTAATAAGAAATTTGGTGAATCTTGAGTTATCGAAACACTACACATTGGAATTATTTGGAAACCCAATCTTTTATGTGCTAGTCCACCACACACTCAGTCAAACTTGTGATGTCTTAACCTGCCTTATGAAAGTGATTTGCATTCAAAACTCGTATTCGTTGCAAAGATGTGTTTATACTTGTTAAGCTTGCTCATGAATGCGCATCATAGTTTTGTGTGAAACCTAAACTTTTGTTGGACACCATGAGCATTGGATTTATCTTTGTGTCTTTGTTTTTCATTTAGTTTTTGGTTTTGTATTGCTAAGGGACTAGCAATATGTAAGTTTGGGGGTGTGATAGGAGCTTAAATATTCATATTTAAGCCCCTTAATTTACATTTGTTAATTTCTTTATCTATATGTTTTAGTCTATTTTACTTCACTTTTGTGTTTTACACGTTTTTATAGGGTCTTGGAGAAAAAGAAGCATTTTTGGCACTTAAAGGAAGAAATCTGGAAATCCTGGAGCAGCTGCTGGCTAGATTGTGATCGAGCGCACTCCTCTGTGCGATCGAGCGCAGCATTGCGATCGAGCGCACCACATATGCGATCGAGCGCACATGTATAGGCGTGAACAGTAAACTGCAGAACCCTGTTTTGGAAATAACCCTATTTTGGAAATAAAGGAGTTTTGTGTTTTAGGAAAGTTTAGGAACTCATGAGCCTCTTAGGACTTCTCAAAGACCTATAAATACACTTGTAAATCACACACAAAAGGCATCACCTCTTGGGGGGATCACTTCTTAGATCCATTCTTTTATCTTTTGCTTTAGCTTGGAGAATGAGACCGTGGAGCGGAATTGACGACTCCTCTCGGGTTTCTTCTTTCCTTTTTATTTTATTATGTGTAATTAAATTCTTAGTAGGGCTTGGTTGAAGCCCTAATTATGTTTACTCAATAAATTTAGTATTGACGCCTTGCGATATTTATGTTGTGTTGCTTAAACTTGATTAATACCTGCTTTTATTTAAATTCCTCATATGTATATGTCTGATCAATATGTGCATGTGGTATGGACTTGTTAGTTAGATCAATTTGGATGACCGAGTCCTGGGTCTAACATTAGTAACAAGGGATATCTTATCCGGATACCCGGGTTAATCAACATAGGAAACCGGGAGTAGATACCATGCCCTAGGTCTCATGTGGTTGTCGATTTCCATAGTACTTATGTTTTCTTAAGGAACAACTCAAGCAGATACCATGCTGAATCCTTTAAGGAAGAAAAGAGTTAGAGTAGATACCATGCCTAACTCGTTGCTTAGGGAAATCAATAGCTTAAGGAGTAGACACCATGCCCTTAGGTTGGCAACCAGTAGGTATACATGGCATGAATAAAGCATTGGCATACTGTTATATTGTGGTAGCATAATTAGTGGTGGATATCAAGTCCTTACGCCTTTATCCTTATTATTTTAGCTTTATCAAAATTAACTCTTTTATTATTTTTATCTTTTTATTACTGCGAAATTAATTCTAAAGTTAAATTTACCAAACCCTGTGGAGATGATCTTACATTCGCACACTATGCTACATTGTTGACCTTGTGCACTTGCAAGTAAAACGAGTACGATTATTTACCCATTTATTTAGGTATATCTTCGCACAATAGTACTTCATTTGTTCTTCAACTATTTTTCCACTTGGGCCTAGGAGTTAACAACACTTAATCCCATTACTTTATGTCACTTAAATGTATATCAAACAATCCCAAAGTGTTTAATATACTTTAAATATCTTGTGCAAATTTTGAGCACAACAAAAATCAAAGGAACCAAAAGTTATGCTCTTTTTCAATCCTTTTTCAAATAATTAAATTTTGATTTCAAAATATCATGAATTCTAGGTATTTCAAAGGATTTTTTAATCATGTTTCAAATACATATAAATATTAAAAATCAAATGGGAAAGTTTCACATTGGAAAAAGTAAAAATTTTCAAAAATCAGCATTGTTCAGTCGACTGATTGCCTAATTCGACTGAAAGGGGTCCAGAAAGTTTAGCCCCTTCAGTCAATCAACTGAACATTTCATTCAGTCAACTGAATACAATGGTTCAGCCATGGTTTGGTTTAGGTGCTTCATCCAGTCAACTGGGAACTGATCTAGGATCCCCGATTTTCAACAAAAATCATCCCAAAAATTTATGTTTTTCTTCAAAACTTTTCTTGATTTCCATAGATCCTTTCAATTCTTTAGAGATATAAGTTTCTAGGGGTTAAAATTTAAAAACTTTACACTACCCATGACAAAATTTCAAGTTGAAACTCTCAAATCATCAAACCTAACACAAAACCCATTTTTCTTGAAATACCCATTTTTCTCAGACTTTTTCTTAAGCATTTCTTCAAATTTCAAAGTTTTTTTTTTTAAAAAAAAAAAAACTTAAATATGTAGCTCACTATGCATGCTAGAAGAAGAATAATAAAGAAAATCAAATTTTACCTTAACTTTTTGTAAGAAATTCCCATCTTTCTCCTTTCTCTTCTCCCTTTTCGTTCACTCTTTCCTTTTTTTTTCTTTTTTTTTCTACTTTCTTTCTCTCCCCTCTCCCGACCCTTCTAGAGATTTCTCACAAAATATATGATGACATTCACCCTTACATAGTCTAAATTTCTTATTATTATAACATTACCCCTATTCTTTGCATTTCATTTACTTTCCGTCACATAACTCTTTAAATTTATTTTTCACTTAGTTTTCCTTATTGTCCTTCATAATTTTTTTTCGAAGTTCTCTTATGACAAGTTTTTTTATATCTTGATTCTTATTTCATCTACTTATTTCCAAGTTTAAAAAATTCCAAGTACGAATTAATTATAACTCAAATATGAACAAACACACCAAATAAATGTCGAAACATAAATCCTGAAATTAAAATATTCTAATTAAGGTACTGAGCTCCACAGTTCTTCCCCACTAAAAAAACTTCATCATTGAAATTTCATTGACCAAGGTTCACAAAACAACAGGATTATCACCTTCTTTGTTCGTCTCATATTCTAAATTGTATTCCTTAAATTATCCACTTCTTCAAAATTTGACACTACAAGGTCAAACTTTTATCGCATCATGAACTTGAACTTTATTTATATCGTTGCAACCCAAACTAATTAATCACTCGAGTGATTTGACATATTATTTTTATAAACTCCATCAAAACTTACTAGAAATTCTTTTTAATCAACAAGTGGTGCTTGTTCTGCTATCAATTACTCGTCTTCATAATTTATCAGCTCTCCACCATTCGATTTACCCAACTGAGCCCTCAAACCACACATTCCTAAAAAAATCATTACTCAAAATCCTCCTCTTTTTCCATCTTTCTTCCATTCTTGTTCTTCAAAAAAACTAAAATAATCATATCATACTCCTTTCTGCATCGTTGTATTTCTATCTCAACTTCATACTTCAAGAGCCTCCAATACTGTATAACTTATTCATGCATCTCTCCAAAAATACCTCTCCACAAATTATATATTGACTAATCACTTTTTCCTATTATTCAATAACTTATTCTCTAATTAAATATTACACTTAGGGTTAGACAACAGTGTTACCAAAATTTTCTTACCCACTTTCATTTAGTTCTTGATCAACTTCTTAATTCATTCACTTAACAATTTCAATTTCACCTATGGAAAATAGAAGGTCATTAATCATTTCATAATTTAACTTCCCATTAACCTTAACCTATCCATTGGAAATCGAGGTATGTGTACCTATAATTTCTTATATAACTCATAATTGCGGCAGCAGTTAAGCACTTTACTTTTCACTATAACTTCATTTTAACTAGTCTCTCTTTAACAATGATAATTACATCGTAATCCATTCTATAACATCGCTTCTGCATTTGATATATCAGTTAATTCAATTTATTATTAGCAAACTCCATTCTATAACTCTCTTCTGTAACTTCATAATTTAGTTTTCTCCAAGTATAACTTGTTTAACTTGTCTCTACTCTTACTCCCATATAAACTTTTCTTTCTAGTATTGATGTTGGTATTTGTCTAAGGTTTAAACATGGTTAAGGTTTAAACAAGAGATAAAAGAATGAAGAGGTTCAGCATGTACAAGGTGTGCCTTAGCACAAAGTTGGAAAAAAGGTGTGTGCATCAGGTCAGGTCGTGGCCCTACTCTCTCCAAGCCGCGGCGCCCAGAAGGTGGAGTGCTGGAGGAAGGCCAAGGCCGTGGTGCCCAGAACCTTGAGGAATGGTGTTCTGCCCTGGGCCACAGCGCCCCCTGTTCTAGGCCGTGGCGCCAGGCACAATGAAGGCATACTAAGGCTAGTTTTTAGCCTCTCTTGTTAGATGCGTCGATGCAAGATCAAAATGAACAGATTGACTAAAGATTGATCAAGAGCCAAGGTTGATTGGTCATCAAGATCTAAGGGTGGAGAATGACACTAAAGATTGGATAAGAAGTTGGTGCACTATATAAAGGGTCACCTAGCTTCATTGTGATATGAGATTATGAATGTAATGTGAAAGAAATTATGACAGAACATGTGAATTAGAGAATTGTTTGAGAGTGCAAAGACACAGACATATAAGAAGGACTCATTAGAGAAGCTGGTTGTAAAGAGAAAGATTAGTATAGAAAGGGGATTCAAGGGACTTGTAAGTGGAATTTCCAAGGGGGAAAGTTCCAGAGTACTTTAAGACCTTATCACTTTATTGTTCTCTTATTTGTTTCTTTAAGAACTTGTGGATTCTTGGAGAGGGGTTGCTATGATTGCAAGAACCATTGATTTAGTGCAGAGAGTTCAGAGAAACTCAAGGGGACTTAAGCTATTACTGAACCTCGAAAACAATTGCTTATCATCTTTCATGCTTTGGTTGCTGTATCTTTTCTTTACAAGTCATTCTAGACTTGGGTGTTTGGAAGATCATCACCTAGGCATCTTGTCAAGGTGATTTCCAACAGTGGTATCAGAGCTAGTACAGCCGGGTCTCAAAGCGAGAAGAGAAGGTATCGGAGCAAAACTCCAAGAATCAGAGGTCAACTTCTTGGGTGATTCATGTTGTGAGTTTTAAATTACTCACAAACGCACGAGTCGTTTGCAGTATAGCGTTGTGCAAGTGCGAGGTCGAATCCACAGGGAATTACGTTGTGAAAATATATTTTTAATCTAAACTAACTCTATCTTAACCTAGTTCCAAATTTCAGAATGATATTGAAAAATAAATTAAAACTAAACTAAGTTGATTTTAAAACTAATAATAAAAAGCACTAAGGTTTCTGAATCCACCTCACCGAAGTTAAGCATACATGTTCTAAAAATATAGCCTACCAAAACATTCCATGAATCCAACTATAAGACAAAAAACAAAGAATATCCCAACTAAACCAAAAGCACCCAATGTATCCGCTCTTAACAAATCACAAAGGGAATCCAATTTAATCGAAAAGCATTCAATGTATCCATCAGATGAAACACAAAGAAAATCCAACAGACAATTTAAACTCAATCAATTATAAGATTAACTCAAATAATTGACAGAACATTTATACTAAAAATTGTCAGATTTGTACAAGCAAATATGAACTACTACGCCAAACAACGGTGGGGCTTCATCTTCAACCTTAGTTGAAGAGTCTAGCCACTCATAACTATAAAACTATAATAAAAAGTGCTAAACATTTAAACTAAAACAACTGAATATAAAGAAATAAATAAACAACTTTACATGGGAGAAATTCCACTCGCTGACGGGTGACACTTCCCCTCGTGGTAGCAATGCCTTCGGGATCCACCAAAATGCTGGCGGAAGTCCACCGGTAAACACCAAAGTGGCTCAGGAATTGTACACTGAATGATGAAGCCAGATGGTGTTTATATAGGGGAAGACCCAGAGCAATATGGGTTGCAAATTCGATGTGGGATACTGCCCGTGTGCGCTCGATCGCAATGTGGTGCAATCGATCGTAGGTGCGCTCGATCACATGTCTTGTGCGCACGATCTCATGTGCGCTCGATCGCATGTCTGCTATGATCGATCGCAGATGCACTGAACTTCAAATATTTCGATGTGGAATATTGACCATGCGCTCGTTCGTAGGCAGGTGCGCTCGATCGCATATCTCGTACGATCGATCGCAATGTCTCCAGAAGCTTCACATCTCCTGAAATGCTTTATTTTCTCCATAAACCTGTAAAAATACACAAAACACAAGAAAGACGTAAAATAAAGTGAAATACTACTAACTAAGAGCATAACAAATATAAGTTAAGGGTCTAAAATATGCAATATTTAAGACTCATCAAATACCCCCAAACTTACATTTTGCTAGTCCCTTAGCAAAACAAAATAAAAGACTCAATGAAAAACAAAGAATATAAAGATAAAGTCATCACTCATGGTATCCAAAAATTTAAGGAGCACACATCACCATGATATTCATTCATAAGCAAGCTTAAAAAGGTAAACCCATCTTCGCAATGAATAGAAATGTTAAAATCTAATTACTTACAAAAGGCAGGATAAGGCATCACAAGCTTGAATCAGTGTAAGGTGAATTAGCATATAAAAATGAAGCTTCCAAGTAACTCTAATGTGTAAGGTCTCCATGTCTCAAGATTCACCGAATTTCCCATCAAAAATGAACGAAAAGGCATAGTTTTTATTTTCTTTTATTTTCTTTTTATTTTTTAACAATAATAAGGCACGACTATGTTTAGTTCCCTTAAGCTTTCTAATTGACCCATGTAGCGAGTGTTGAGTCAATGACTCCCAAACCAGGTGGTTTTAGGGCATTAGGTGTAAAGACACCCCTAAGGACTTACTAACTCGAGTCAAAAAGGCTACGAAATTAAACCGACCTTAATATTACAAAGCAAAATTCCACCTTTTGACGTGAACACTCACTGCTTACTGTGGCAAGAGGTCCAGTTACTCAGCGAAAAGTTTATTGATAATAAATTTTTTTTTTTTAATATTTTCCTATGCCCAAGAGTTCATCCAATAAGTCATCCAGTTTCAGTTAAGATAAGGAAACGTACACATTAAAATCACATGTCATACCTCACATAATTTGTGCTAATGTGCTCGTGTTAGATTAGATCAAACATGTGAATTCTCAAAATGCCTAAAGTAACTAACTCAATTTTAAAAATTTATCACCAGATCATGTGTTCAAAATGTTAAACTCACCAATGACATTACATCACAGAAAATGTTTAGATCAACTAAAATTTCACGATAACATGAGCATGCATTTATCTCTATGACGAAAAGACAACAAATTAGGACAAAGTGTGTGATGTGTCTCCCATACCCCCAAACTTAAATTACACATTGACCCCAATGTGTGACTAATATGGAAAGAGCTGACCTGAGATATGGAGAACTATCTGGACTGGTATGGCTCATAGCATACCCCCAAACTTGAACTGAAGTACGTTTTGTCCCTGAAAAATAAAAACTGGAAAACAAAAAAATACTGAAAACAAACATTAATCATAAAAATGCGAAATAATAAATAAACAAAAGAAAAGATAAGCTGTGGGGTGCCTCCCATGAGTGCTAAGTTTAACGTCTTTAGCCAGACCCAACATTAGTAATCGTGCCCAACGAAACGCTCCGCCATCTGATCAATAAATGGGAATGAAAAATGATCAGGCCTAGTGGCAGCATTCAATTTACGGTAGCTGATACACACTCTCCAAATTGACTGAACACGAGTTGGAACCAACTCGTCGTCTTTATGCTGTACTACCGTTAATTTAGCACGTTTGGGCACAACATGAATCTGGCTCACCCACTTGCTATCAGAGATGGGATAAATGATCCCTGCCTCTAACAGCTTAATATCTTCTGCCCTCACAACCTCTTGCATAGCAGGGTTGAGCCTTCTTTGTGGCTCCCTCGATGGCTTAGCATCCTCCTCCAAATGTATCCTGTACGTCACCACCGAGGGGCTGATCCCCTTGATGTCCTCAATGGTCCAGCCTATAGCTTCTTTATGCTCTCTTAAGACGTCCAATAATTTCTCCTCTAGAGCATCACCCAGATCTGAAGGTATAATCACAGGCAAACTATCGACTGAACCTAGGAACGTATACTTAAGATTATCTGGTAAAGGCTTAAGTTCTTTCTTAGGGGTTTCAGGTGCGGCGGTCTCCTCCGTCTTATTGCTCTTCCGAGGAGGAGACTCTAAAATGGCATTCGTTTGCTCAAGTAATTTATCTAAATCCATATCCTCTCCAAATTGAGCAAAACATGCCTCCAGGGGGTCCTCAGTGCGGGAGTCATCCACAATCTCCTCCGTCTTATTGCTCTCCCAAGGAGGAGACTCCAAAATGGCATTTGCTTGCTCAAGTAATTTATCTAAATCCAAAACCTCTCCAAATTGAGCAAAACATGCCTCCAGGGCGTCCTCAGTGTTTGATTCATTCACAGTCTCCTCAAGAATCTCCTTTATCAAGCATACATTTCTCACTTCATCATATTCATGTGGTTGCCTAGTGATATCAAAAATATTCAACTCCACTGTCATATTTCCGAAGGAGATCTTCATCACCCCTGTCCTACAATTTATCAGGGCGTTAGCCGTGGCTAAGAATGGTCGCCCTAAAATCACTGGTATTTGAATCCCTACATTCTGAACCGGCTCTGTGTCAAGCACAATAAAATCCACGGAGAAATAGAACTTATCCACTTTTATCAAAACGTCCTCAACTATCCCCCGTGGTCTTTTCACTGACCTGTCAGCCAATTGAAGCGTCGTGGATGTGGGCTTCAATTCTCCTAACCCCAACTCCACATAGACTGAGTAGGGTAGAAGATTCACACTCGCCCCTAGATCCAAAAGGGCCCTCTCAATATGGCTGACTCCTATCGTGCAAGAGATGGTAGGACACCCCGGGTCCTTATACTTGATGGGTAGCTTGCACTGAAGGATTGAACTGACCTACTCGGTCAAAAATGCCTTCTTTGGGACATTCATCCTCCTCTTGATAGTGACCAAGTCCTTTAAAAACTTGGCATATGATGGCACTTGATGGATGGCATCCAAAAATGGGATATTGATTTGGACTTGCTTGAATACCTCCAGAATTTCCTCATACTTCCCTCCTTTCTTGGGCGCCTATAATCTCTCGGGGTAGGGCGCTCTAGGTACAAACGACCTAGGAGGGACTTTCTCAATAGGTGTGGCTGTAGATGGCTCAGCATTTCTCTTCTCTGTGTTGCCACTCCCTTGCCCTTGCTGCATAGCAGGGCTCTCTTCCACTCGATTGTCCACTTGTCTCCCAGACCTCAGTGTGACAATCGACTGTACTTGTTCCTCCCCGTGCATAGGAGTTGATGAACTCTCAACCATATATTGTCATTTCGGGTTGGGCACGGGCTGACTGGGGAACTTCCCCTTCTCTCTCTCACCCAAGTGACTTGCAATTTGCCCTATTTGACTCTCCAGCTTGGCAATTGCTTGGGTGTTTACCACTGTTGCACTCCTCACATCACTCATATTTTGGCTAGTCGCCTTCATGAACTCCTTAAGGGTGTCCTCTAGCGACTGTGAAACTGGCGCTGGTGTTTGAGTGGGTGCGTGGTAAGTAGGTGAAGGTGCTGGATGGGCAGAACAACCATGATTAGGAATTTATGGGACAAATCCAGGAGGATATTGATTTTGAGCATGATGAGGGGCTCCTCCCTGATTCATTGGTTGGTTCTGCCTCCATGAAAAATTTGGGTGGTTCCGTCACCCTGGATTGTACGTCTCGGAGTACAATCCATTTGACTACCTTCGAAAGTCATTGAAAGCATTTACTTGTTCCATAGGATACTCGGCACAAGCAAGCATTGAAGGGCAATTCTGTGCTAGATGCATGGGACTAGCACAGATGGAACAGCTTTCAACATTGAATGTGTTGGCAGCATTGATGGATTGGCTCACAGTGAGAGTGTCAATCTTCTTAGTGATGGCATCTAACTTTATCCTCAAATCAGCGTCCTCTCTGACCTCATAGATGCCTCCTCTCTTAGGAGCACGAATGGACTTATCTCGACAGCTTGAAAAATCCCACTGCTGTGAGTTGTCGGACAACTTGTCCAACGCCATATATGCTTCGTCTCCTGTCAGACTCAAGAATGCCCCCCCATTCATAGACTGGATCATGCTACGGTTGGGTTGAGTCAACCCTTGGTAGAAGAATTGAACGAGTCTCCACTTCTCATATCCATGTGGAGGGCATCTGATCAGTAGCTCTTTGAAGCGCTCCCAACCCTCAAATTTTTCATCCTCATCCTGAGTGAAAAAGCTGATCTCCTTTCGGCACTCATTCACTCTAGACATTGGGAAAAACTTATGATAAAATTTGCTAAGCAGGTTTTCCCAAGATGTAATAGACTCGGGCGTGTTGGAATCCAACCAGGCCCTAGCTCTATCGTGAAGAGAAAAAAGGAAGAGTCGAAGATGGACTGACTCTTCAGAGAAGTTCTGGAATTTGAATGTGGCACAAATGTCTTTGAACTTCTTCACATGGCTATAAGGATTTTCAAGATCTAAGCCATAGAATGAGGGTAAGAGTTGGATGACATGTGGCTTCAAGTCAAAGTGGGTGGCATTGGTCGGTGGCAACACTATGCAAGAGGATGAGTTAGTCGCAACGGGTGCGAACAAGTCCCTAAGGGATGTAGTGAAGTCCACGTTCCAAGCTCTAGGTTGCTCTACATGTTCAGGATGATGAAAATTTTCTCCCATCTCAACAGTCTCTCTCTCAACTAGTGCTCTTTTCTGCCTCCTAAGAGTTCTTTCTAAGTTGGGATCTAAATGTGTCAAATCTAAGTTCAAGGATCTCCAACCAAGCATACACCAACAGAAAAATAATGAGATACTAACCAGCAGAAGCAACAGAATAAAGCAAAACTCAAAAAAATTTTAATTTTTTTTTTAATTTTTTTTAAAAATTGCTAACTAACTAGTAGAAAAATAAAATTAATTCAGACCAAAAATTTTCACAAACCAAACAACTCCCCGGCATCGGCGCCAAAAACTTGTTGTGAGTTTTAAATTATTCGCAAACGCACGAGTCGTTTGCAGTATAGCGTTGTGCAAGTGCGAGGTCGAATCCACAGGGAATTGCGTTGTGAAAATATATTTTTAATCTAAACTAACTCTATCTTAACCTAGTTCCAAATTTCAGAATGATATTGCAAAATAAATTAAAACTAAACTAAGTTGATTTTAAAACTAATAATAAAAAGCACTAAGGTTTCCGAATCCACCCCACCGAAGTTAAGTATACATGTTCTAAAAATATAGCCTATCAAAACATTTCATGAATCCAACTATAAGACAAAAAACAAAGAATATCCCAACTAAACCAAAAGCACCCAATGTATCCGCTCTTAACAAATCACAAAGGGAATCCAATTTAATCGAAAAGCATTCAATGTATCCATCAGATGAAACACAAAGAAAATCCAACAGACAATTTAAACTCAATCAATTATAAGATTAACTCAAATAATTGACAGAACATTTATACTAAAAATTGTCAGATTTATACAAGCAAATCTGAACTACTACGCTAAACAACGGCGGGGCTTCATCTTCAACCTTAGCTGAAGAGTCTAGCCACTCATAACTATAAAACTATAATAAAAAGTGCTAAACATTTAAACTAAAACAACTGAATATAAAGAAATAAATAAACAACTTTACATGGGAGAAATTCCACTCGCTGACGGGCGACACTTCCCCTCGTGGTAGCAATGCCTTCGGGATCCACCAAAATGCTGGCGGAAGTCCACCGGTAAACACCAAAGTGGCTCAGGAATTGTACACTGAATGATGAAGCCAGATGATGTTTATATAGGGGAAGACCCAGAGCAATATGGGTTGCAGATTCGATGTGGGATACTGCCCGTGTGCGCTTAATCGCAATGTGGTGCGATCGATCGTAGGTGCGCTCGATCGCATGTCTTGTGCGCACGATCTCATGTGCGCTCGATCGCATGTCTGCTATGATCGATCGCAGATGCACTGAACTTCAAATATTTTGATGTGGGATATTGACCATGCGCTCGTTCGTAGGCAGGTGCGCTCGATCGCATATCTCGTGCGATCGATCGCAATGTCTCCAGAAGCTTCACATCTCCTGAAATGCTTTATTTTCTCCACAAACCTGTAAAAATACACAAAACACAAGAAAGACGTAAAATAAAGTGAAATACTACTAACTAAGAGCATAACAAATATAAGTTAAGGGTCTAAAATATGCAATATTTAAGACTTATCAATTCAAGAACGGAGTTAAGATCTATATCTGATCGTGTTCTTGAGATGAATCAAGGACGGAGTTAAGATCACTATCTGATCGTGTTCTTCAGGGTGATTCAAGAACAGAGTAACGATCAAGATTTGGTTGTGTTATTGAGGTTGATTCAAGAACAGTATTGAGACCAATCTTCAATCTGTGTTATTGAGATTTAGAAGAAGTTGGAGAGCAATTGTGGGTGCTGCACAAATCTGGGATCATCTCGGCAAGATGGCTTTAAACTTTATGGTTGAGAAGTTTGATGGAAAGGGAGATTTTTCCCTGTGGAAGAGGAAGATCAAGGCTATTCTTATGCAACAGAAAGTGGTCTTGGCGATTGGAGAAGATGATGCTTTTCCAGCAAGTACCATAGAGGACCAGCGGAATGAGATGAAGAAGATAGCATACAACACCATCTTTTTGCACATGTCGAATAATGTCATAAGGAAGTGTGGAGACTTGAAAGATCCAGCTGTCATATGGAAGAAACTAGATGAGTTGTTTCTTACCAAGACTCTTCCTAATAAGAGGTATCTTCGTAAATGAATCTTTGCTTTTAAATTTGATCCTAATAAAGAGTTGCAAGATGATCTTGATGCCAAGATGAGAAGTGCATCAAGCGGAGAAGGGCTATTCATTAGAAGAAGACCAGCAACTCGGTATGGCAGCAACATCCATGGCTACTACCTAGATAGAGGTAGAAGAGAGAGCCATGAGAGAGTGCACAACAACATACATGGCTTCTATCTGGTCAGAGGTAGAGGATAGAGCCATGGGAGAGTGCACAGCAACATACATTGCTACTACTGGAACAAAGGTAGAGGAGAAAGCCATGGGAAAGCACACAAGAAGGGTCACTTCAAGAAAGATTGCAAGGAGAATATGAAGGATGAGGGAATAAACCATACCAAGAATGGAGAGGCTTCGGTTGCCAAGATAGAATAGCAAAGTGATGATGTTCTTATTGTGTACTCGGATGTAAGCAAGGGGCAAAAAGGCAGCGGGAAATGGATCTTGGATACCGGGTGCACTCATCACATGTGCCCTCACCAGGATTGGTTCAAGAATTTCAAGGAAACCAATGATGAAAGAGTTTTCTTGGGGAATGATAATTCTAGCCAAGTGAGGGGGATAGGAGACATCCAGTTGAGGATGTTTGATGGAGTCACAAGGCTGCTGTTAAATGTGAGGTATCTTCTGGATGTGAAGAGGAATTTGATCTCATTGGGGCAGCTGGATTTCATAGGGCACACATGTAAAGTAGAGGGAGGAAATATCAAGGTGGCCAAGGGATCTTTGATAGTGATCAAAGCAGCAATGAAGGATGGTCTCTATGAGATGATCGGAGACACGAACATCAAGGGTCAAGCAGCAAGCTTGATGGTTGAGATGGAGAAGGCAGCCATGGGAGAGTGCACAGTAAGATACATGGCTTCTACCGGGTCAGAGGTAGAGGAGAGAGCCATTGGAGAGTGCACAGCAACATACATTGCTACTACTGGAACAAAGGTAGAGGAGAAAGCCATGGGAAAGCACACAAGAAGGGTCACTTCAAGAAAGATTGCAAGGAAAATATGAAGGATGAGGGAATAAACCATACCAAGAATGGAGAGGCTTCGGTTGCCAAGATAGAATAGCAAAGTGATGATGTTCTTATTGTGTACTCGGATGTAAGCAAGGGGCAAAAAGGCAGCGGGAAATGGATCTTGGATACCGGGTGCACTCATCACATGTGCCCTCACCAGGATTGGTTCAAGAATTTCAAGGAAACCAATGATGAAAGGGTTTTCTTGGGGAATGATAATTCTAGCCAAGTGAGGGGGATAGGAGACATCCAGTTGAGGATGTTTGATGGAGTCACAAGGCTGCTGTTAAATGTGAGGTATCTTCTGGATGTGAAGAGGAATTTGATCTCATTGGGGCAGCTGGATTTTATAGGGCACACATGTAAAGTAGAGGGAGGAAATATCAAGGTGGCCAAGGGATCTTTGATAGTGATCAAAGCAGCAATGAAGGATGGTCTCTATGAGATGATCAGAGACACGAACATCAAGGGTCAAGCAGCAAGCTTGATGGTTGAGATGGAGAAGGCAGCCCTTTGGCACACTCGCTTAGGACATATAAGTGAATAAGGCCTGCAAGAATGGATTACTTGATGGTGACAAGGTAGAGAAACTCAATTTCTGCAAGAGCTGTGTTCTTGGGCAGCAACATTAGGTCAGATTCAACACTGGAGTGCACAAGTCTAAGGGCATTCTTGACTACATTCATGCGGACC
The DNA here is from genome assembly GCA_023935145.1 of Bretschneidera sinensis. NCBI lineage: Eukaryota > Viridiplantae > Streptophyta > Magnoliopsida > Brassicales > Akaniaceae > Bretschneidera > Bretschneidera sinensis. The sequence continues at coordinate 79,232,993 of CM043697.1, forward strand.
TTTGGGGACCAACAAGGAAACCAACACAGGGAGGTAACTTTTACTTTCTGTCTTTAATTGATGATTATTCAAGAAAAGTTTGGGTTTATTTGGTTAGAAATAAATCAAACGCTTTGAATAAATTAGTGGTGTGGAAAAAGCTGGTGGAGACTCAAATGGGCAGGGTAGTTAAGGGGATAAGAACCGATAATGGATTAGAAATTTTTAACCAAGAACTTGATCAATTCTGTAGGTTAAATGGCATTCTAAGACATAAAATGGTTATGAAAACCCCTTAGCAAAGTGGAGTCGCTGGAGGATGAATAAGACCCTTATGGAGAAGGTTAGGTGCATATTAGATGGATCCGAATTACCCAAATGTTTTTGGGGGGAAGTGGTGTCTACAACTGCATATTTGGTTAATAGATCACCCTCTAGGATTATGTACCACAAGACTCCTGAAGAGATGTGGAGTAGAAAACCCCCTGAGTTGGACAACCTTAGGACTTTTGGGCGTGGTGCGTTTGCACAATAAAAGGATGATAAGCTTAGCCCAAGATCTAGAAAATATGTGTTTCTAGGATATGGGAAAGGGGCTAAGGGGTATAGGTTGTGGTCCTTGGAACAAGAAGGATTGAGACTCATAATAAATAGGGATGTTATTTTTAATGAATTGTTATTTCCCTATTTGGAGAAAACTAACCCTGCAAGGCTAGTGAGCAAACTAGTCCGGAATTTGTGGAGCATAGCATCAAGGAAGATTCAGTTCAGGTAGAGCAAGGAAGGCAAGAGGGTTCGGACCATGTAGAGCCCATTAATGAATGCCAAGCTCAGGACACTCATGAGGAGGCTGCACTAAAAGAGGATGATGCAGGGAGTCAGAAGGACTATCAGCTCACAAGAGACCGGAAAAGAAGGCTGGTCGGACCACCTTCAAGATATGGCTTTGCAGATGCTGTGGATGCAGCAGTTCCTTGGATAGAAAGAGAGATGAGTTAGCAAGAGACTTACATTGATGGCATGGGATGTAAGGATTCACCAAGATGGAAGCTAGCTATGGAGGAAGAAATAGATTCTTTGAGGAAGAACAACTTCTAGGAATTGGTGCACATTCCGGGAAAACAGAGAGTTATGGATTGTAAGTGGACTTACAAGATCAAAGAAGGGTACCCTCCAGGAGATGAAGTCCAGAACAAGGCTAGGCTGGTGGCGAAGGGGTTCACACAAAGGAAAGGCATAGATTTCACAGAAACCTTCTCACCTGGACATAAGGTGGATGAAGTGGTGATTATCCTCATCTATGCAAATGATATGCTGTTGGTTCGAAACAGTAGGGAGATGATGAAAAGGTTTACATCTTAACTCAGTGAGGAGTTTGAGAGGAAGGATCTCAGCCTTACACAAAAGATCCTTGGTATGAGAAGAATTTGGGTAAGGGAGAGAAAGGGGTTGAAGGTTTCTCAGTCTTCTATGGAAGATGGTAAACCAGTGAAGGTTCCTCTTGCTGGTCATTTCAAGTTCTCCAGCGAACAATGTCCTGGAATGGATGAGGAGAAGAAGGAAATGTTAAAGGTCCCTGACTCTAGTGCGGTTGGACCAGTCATTTCCATGGTGGTAAGCACTAGACTCGACATTTCTCAGGCAATGGGTGTTCTCAGCAGATTTATGAGTAATCCTAAAAAATAGCTTTGTCTTGGGATGAAGTGGTTGCTAAGGTATTGGAAGGCTCGGTTGTAGCCGATGGTAGCACTCTCAACAACGGAGGCAAAATGCATAGTGTCTTTGAAAGCCATAAAGGAGGCTATGTGGTGCAAAGGGTTGTTAGACGAGTGGATGGTCCTAAAAGAGCAGGTGGTGGTGTCTTTGGATATCCAAAGTGTGTGGCACTTGTGGAGGAATCTGGTGTTCCATGAGAGGACAAAGCATATGGATGTTTGGTATTATTACATTCCGAAAAATGGTACGAAAGGATGCATTTATGATGACAAGAAGGCCACGAAAGAAAGTCCTACAGATTTAGGTACCAAGGTTCTACCTCTAAGAAGGTTCAATCATTGCCTTGAACTTCTTAGGAATGGAGTCGGTTGAATGATGACTCAAGATGAGTTTGGATCCTGAATTTCTTTGCACAATGGTTCGAGTTTAAATGCTTAGACAATGGTAGAGATTTTTGGTATTTGTCTAAGGTTTAAACATGGTTAAGGTTTAAACAAGAGGTAGAAGAATGAAGAGGTTCAGCATGTACATGGTGTGCGCCTCAGCACAAAGCTGAAAAAAAGGTGTGTGCATCAAGTCAGGCCGGGGCCCTGCTCTCTCCAAGCCGCTACACCCAGAAGATGGAGTGCTGGAGGAAGGTCAAGGCCGCAACGCCCCTTACCCAAGGCTGCGGCGCCCAGAACATTGAGGAATGGTGTTCTGCCCTGGGCCAGGGCGCCCCCTGTTCTAGGCCACGGCGCCAGGCACACTAAGGCTGTGCGTGGATGCAAGATCAAAATGTACAGCTTGACTAAAGATTGATCAAGGGCCAAGGTTGATTGGTCATCAAGATCTAAGGGTGGAGAATGACACTCAAGATTGGACAAGAAGTTGGTGCACTATATAAAGGGTCACCTAGCTTCATTATGATATGAGATTATGAATGTAATGTGAAAGAAATTGTGACAGAACATGTGAATAAGAGAATTATATTAGAGTGAAAAGACACAGACATAGAGAAGCTGGTTGTAAAGAGAGAGATTAGTATAGAAAGGGGATTCAAGGGACTTGTAAGTGGAATTTCCAAGGGGGAAAGTTCCAGGGTACCTTAAGACCTTATCACTTTCTTATTCTCTTCTTTGTTTCTTCAAGAACTTTTGGATTCTTGGAGAGGGGTTGCTGTGATTGTAAGAACAATTGATTTAGTGTAGAGAGTTCGGAGGAACTCATGGCGACGTAGGCTATTGCCTAACCTCGATAACAACTGCTTGTCTTTTTTCTTGCTTTGGTTGCTGTATCTTTTCTTCACAAGTCATTCTAGACTTAGGTGTTTGGAAGATCACCACCTGGGCATCTTGTCAAGGTGATTTCCAACAGTTGATCGTACTCTAAATTTATGATTTTCTTTGAATCTTTCTATTCCTTTGCATATCCTCCCATATCGAATCGTTTACTCATTCTCCTATCACATATCATACACTTCATGTCTACGCGATATTTGTCTTACTTAGAAGACTCTCAAAAATAGATTTTATATAACTCTCCATCCAAAAATTTCTAAAAGTGTCTCTAAACATCAATCTTAAAATTATTAGTCTTTGCATTAACTAAAACTTAGTTCCACTTCTCAAACAAACAGCTTCCTCCAAATCCAATCTCCTACTCAAACATACATTTAGCATCTCAATTCGAACTTAGATATTTATCTTTTCCCTAACTCATCCTTTAATACTTTATTTCCTTTTTCCTTTTAATTTTTCCACCTCAAATTTTAACATTAGCTTCGCACTTTTCAAAATTATACTTCATAGAGAATTCCAACTAGATCATCAATTAAACACAGATCCATAAATTCTTAAATCAAGTTTAAAACTCTCAACTTCTTGATTTTTCAACCCAATCATTGATCTCATCGAGTTACTCCATCTCATTTTTAATTATAATAACAAAGCTTCAATACTAAGCATCCAATAATTTTCCTTACTTATCTCGATTTAAGTAACTCCTCCTTTCTACAACAATTGGGTGGTAGCACAATTTTCCTTATCCAACTATCTCTTGGCCTTGGATACCATATCTACCTTTCTTTTACGATAATCATTCTAATACTCTTATGTCTCACTTCTCTCTTAATCTCCTATACCATAACTCAAAAGTACGTCCGATTAAATAAAATCTTCCTTCACAAAGAATACATATCATACTTTAACAAATTTCCATCCTTTCTAACACTCCAACTACTTATAAAACCAATCATCTAATAACCTTTAGATTTTCAAGTACCTCAATTATCTAAATTCATCATCACACATTACTAAATCCAATTTAGCATCTCTTAAACTTATACTCCTAAATAAGACAAACCTTTAAGTTCACTCAATTAGCATTAACCAAACAACTACTTACTTTCAATTCTAAACTTAAAGCCTTCTATGATTTAAATAAATTCACCATCACTTCGTATCATACCCTGCTTAATATTAAGATCAAATCAAAATTCACTACACCTTTCTCCCTTACGATTTCTCACAGAACAATTTCTATTTTCTGAAATAATTCCTTCACTAACTTTCTTAAAGTCCAAGAACACTATAAAAACTTCATTTGTAATTTACCTTATACCGTCATCATTACTCAATTGATTTCTCTCGATCTACTATAATCATTCCCGACTAAACCTTATACTTTACACTAACCACTTATTACACAATTTCTTTTAATCCCCTCTATTCACTCATCATCCGTCTATACTCTTACAAATTTTAATTATTCTTCTCAATTCCCATTTCAGATTGAGATACTTAAAATTCCTATGAATCAATAAAACTCCCAATTCTTGAACCTCCCAACACTTTCTAATAGATAATTATTACCCAAAATTTTAGAATATCCTAAGTTTAATATCTAATCAACTACCTCTCTCTCATACTTACCACCCAAGTGTACACATTCATGTACCCACTACTCAAGATTTACTCTATTTTCAAATTCACGATCTCTACCGTACTTCTTAAATCAAACATTACATAGAATTCATATAATTTTCAAATACAAGCATTTTAGCATAACATTGCTCAAGGAAGAAATCCTTTCTCACTCTTCACCTTTCAACATTCTCACCAACCAACCAAATACTAATACTTTCACTCATATACACAGCACATCATATCAACGCAATCACACTCAAAATTCTCATTAATTTTTTTTTTCACACACAACAAGTCGTTTCAAACACTACCAAACTCACACAATATCCAAACACAAGTCATCTCGAATTTAGTCTCAAGACATCTTTCCCCCACCTAAACCATTTCTGGTTACAACTCCTAAACGACATCCTCTCTAACTCTACATAATTGACTTTCTATAACCACCCCAAGCACATACACCATGGTTCTACAGTCTACAGAACCTTAAACCTAAAGCTCTAATGCAAAAAATATAACGACCAATCTCGAGTGGGCTCTACTTTGAACAAATCCATTACCTTTCATCATTGAGCACCTCGAATTATGATACAACCAACAAAACATTCAATCAAATTACTTTCCTTAACAAACAAATCAAATTGTACCACACAATTCCTTACGCGCAAGAAACTTTTTAGTACAATAAATCGATTCTTAAAGTTTTACAAAACAGTTCCAGTAAAAAGGTAAAACTATTTCAAATAAAACTAACTTGAACACTTTTACAATTTTTAGACTATAACTAAACTTAGACTCCCAAAAGACTAACAAAATGAGGATGTTGTGTACGATGACTCCCTTCAACTTTTGATAATAAAACTTCTTATGTTATTTTTAAATGTTAGTAAAAATAAAAGAGTGAGCTAAAAAGCACAGTGAGAAACACATTACAAAAGGTAATCGTTTTGAAAAGTAATTCATTAATTATCGATCTTATTGCATAAGTGATTATAGTAATTATAGTATAACATGACTTTTATATATGAACTTTTGATTTACTTTTCTTACTTCTTATCACAAAGGAAAAAGATCATCAAAACAACATTTAACATTTTTAAATACTTGTATATCATGTAGTCCATAATATATCCATATTCATATAAAATCAACCATTCACTAGCAATAACATTCTCAATATCTTTCAATTCATCACATTGCACAACTAATGCCCTTCACCGAGCCAATCATGTTATGTTGGTATTTTTCTAAGGTTTAAACAAGGTTGGAAGAGGTTCAACATTTGTCATTGGCGCCTCAGCACACAGCAAGGCAAAAAGGTCCAGCACCAGTGTGCTTCGCGGCCCAGCTCTTTCCAGGCCATGGCACCCAGTATGGAGGAGGCTCAGCACCAGGTGTGCACCGCGGCTCAGACTCCCCCAGGCTGTGGCGCCCAGAAAGGTGATAAGAGGAGATGCTTCAGCCCTTCTTCAGGCCTTGGCTTGCCCTGTTCTAGGAAGCAGCTTGAAGGCATACTGATGTACACTGATTTAGCAATTCAAAGGGTACATGAGGCATGTTTAAAACGCACAGCTTTACTAAGGATTGATGAAGGGCTATAGTTAATTGGGCATCAAGATCTAAGGGTGGATATTAACCCTCAAGATTGGTCAAGAAGTTGGTGCACTATAGAAAGGGTCACCTAGCTTCAATCTAAAACATATAACACATTGTGACATACAAATAATCATCATATAAGAGAGTTAAAGTGCAAGTGTGAGAGTGCAAAGACACAAAACACAGAGAGGCACTAGAATAGATCTCAAAAGAAAGGCTGGTTGTAAAGAGAAATAGTATAGATTGTGGGTAGAGTGCTTTGTAATAGTTCTATCACTTTCTTTCTTCTCTTCTTGTTCTTCAAGAACCTGTGAGTTCTTGGAAGGGTGTTGCTGATTGTAAAGAACTCCATTGATAAGATAGTGCAGAGAGCTCGGAGGAGCTCACAGGGACGTAGGTATATTGCCGAACCTCGTCAACAAATTGCTTGTGTTATTTTCTTTCTTGCTTTGATTGGTTGCTGTCTCTTTTCTTTATACAAGTCACTCTAGACTTGGGTGTTTGGAAGATCACCTTATGGGCATCATCTAAGGTGGTTTCCCAACAGTGGTATTAGAGCTTGCACAGCTGGGTATCGGAGCAAAAACAGAAGGTATCGGAGCAAGACTCCAAGAATGAAAGAACAAACTTCTTGGATGATTCAAGAACAGAGTAAAAATCAAGATCAGATCGTGTTCTTGAGGGTGATTCAAGAACAGTTTTGAGATCAATCTTCAATCGTGTTCTTGAGGTTTAGAAGAACTTGGAAAGCATTTGTGGGTGCTGCACAAATCTGAGATCATCTTCGCAAGATGGGTTCAAATTTCGTTGTTGAGAAGTTTGATGGAAAGGGAGATTTTTCCCTGTGGAAGCGGAAGATCAAGGCTGTTCTTATGCAACAGAAGGTGGACTTGGCTATTGGAGAAGATGATGCTTTTCCAGCAAGTATTACGGAGGACCAGCGGATTGAGATAAAGAAGATGGCATAGAGCACCATCTTACTACACATGTCAGATAGTGTCACAAGGGAGTGCGGAGACTCGGAAGATCCTATTGTCATATGGAAGAAACTAGATAAGTTGTTTCTTACCAACACTAGCCCTAACAAGATTTATCTTCTTAAAAGAATCTTTGCTTTTAAAATGGATCCTAACAAAGAGTTGCAAGATAATCTTGATGTCTTTAATAAACTAGTTCAAGATAAAGGCTCATGATTTCAAAGCCAAGAGTAGCAAGGCATCAAGTGGGGAAGGGTTGTTCGTAAGAGGAAGGCCAGCGGCAGTAACAACCATGGCAACAGAAATCAAAGGGTAGAGGGCAGAGCCATAGGAGAGCACATTCCAAACCAAAATTTAGAGGAAAGAGGTGCTTCTACTGCAACAAGGAGGGTCACTTCAAGAAAGATTGCAAGAAGAGGTTGTGGGATGAGAGAGGGAGAAGCCATACCAACAATGGAGAGGCTTTGGTTGCCAAAGGAGAACAGCAAGATGATGTTCTTGTTGTGTGCTCAAATGTGAGCAGGAGGCAAGGCAACGAGAAATGGATTCTGGATTCCAGGTGCACTTATCACATGTGCCCTCACAAGGAATGGTTCAAGAATTTCAAGGAGATCAATGATGGAAGGGTTTTCTTGGGGAATGACAATTCTTGCCAAGTGAGAGGGATAGGAGACATCCAGTTAAAGATGCTTGATGGAGTCACAGGCTGCTGCGAAATGTAAGGTATCTCTCGAATTTAAGGAGGAATTTGATCTCATTGGGATAGCTGGATTCCATGGGGTATACATACAAAGCTAATTGAGGAAAAATCAAGGTAACCAAAGGTTCTTTGATGGTGATCAAAGAAGCAATCAAAGATGGACTTTATGAGATGATCGGTGAGACAAAAATCAAGGATCAAGCAGCAAGCTTGATGGTTGAGATGGATAAGGTAGCACTTTGGCACAATCTCTTGAGACATATGAGCGAAAAAAGGGTTGTAATTTCTCAGCAAGGATGGTCTACTTGGTGGTGACAAAGTAGAGAAACTGGATTTCTGTGAGAGTTGCATTCTTGGGAAGCAACATCGGGTCAGCTTCAACACCGGAGTGCACAAGTCTAAAGAGATTCTTGACTACATCCATGCGGACCTTTAGAGACTAGCAAGAACACCAACACAGGGAGATAATTGTTACTTTCTATCTTTAATTGATGATTATTCAAGAATGGTTTGGGTTTATTTGCTTAAAAATAAATCGGATGCTTTGAATAAATTTGTGATGTGGAAAAATTTGCTGGAGACTCAAATGGGCAGGGTAGTTAAGGTGTTAAGAACCGATAATGGCTTAGAATTTTTTAATAAGGATTTTGATAAATTCTGTGAATTAAATGGCATTCTAAGACATAAAAACGGCTGTGAAAACCCCTTAGCGAAATGGAGTTGCTGAGAGGATGAAGAACCCTTATGGAAAAGGTTAGGTGCATGTTAATTGGGTCTGGTTTACCAAAATATTTTTGGGGAGAAGCTGTGTCTACAGCTGCATACTTGGTTAATAGATCACCCTCTAGAGCTTTAGAGCTCAAGACTCCCACAGAAGTATGGAGTGGGAAACCCCCTGAGTTGAGCAATGATGAGTCTAAAATATTGCATATTTTAGACCCTCAACTTATATTTGTTATGCTCTTAGTTAGTAGTATTTTACTTTATTTTACGTTTTTCTTGTGTTTTGTGTATTTTTACATGTTTATGGAGAAAGTGCAGCATTTCAGGTTGATTTGAAGCTTCTGGAGACATTGCACTCGATCGCAACAGATATGCGATCGAGCGCACCAGCGCTCGAGCGCACCTGCCTTTGAACGAGCGCAAGGTCAACATCCCACATCGAAATATTTGAAGTTCAGTGCATTTGCGATCGATCGCAGCAGACATGCGATCGAGCGCACATGAGATCGTGCGCACAAGACATGCGATCGATCGTACCTGCGATAATCCAATGTACAATTCCTGAGCCACTTTGGTGTTTACCGGTGGACGTCCGCTAGCATTCTGGTGAATCCCGAAGGCATTGCTACCACGAGGGGAAGCACCGCCCGTCAGCGAGTGGAATTTCTCCCATGTAAAATTGTTTATTTATTTCTTTATATTCAGTTGTTTTAGTTTAAATGTTTAGCCCTTTTTATTATAGTTTTATTGTTATGAGTGGCTAGACTCTTCAGCTAAGGTTGAAGATGAAGCCCCGCCGTTGTTTGGCGTAGTAGTTCAGATTTGCTTGTACAAATCTGACAATTTTTAGTATAAATGTTCTGTCAATTATTTGAGTTAATCTTATAATTGATTGAGTTTAAATTGTCTGTTGGATTTTCTTTGTGTTTCATCTGATGGATACATTGAATGCTTTTCGATTAAATTGGATTCCCTTTGTGATTTGTTAAGAGCGGATACATCGGGTGCTTTTGGTTTAGTTGGGATATTCTTTGTTTTTTGTCTTATAGTTGGATTCATTGAATGTTTTGATAGGCTATATTTTTAGAACATGTATGCTTAACTTCGGTGGGGTGGATTCGGAAACCTTAGTTCTTTTTATTATAAGATTTTAAATCAATTTAATTTAGTTTTAATTTATTTTGTAATATCATTCTGAAATTTGGAACTAGGTTAAGATAAAGTTAGTTTAGATTAAAAATTATATTTTCACAACACAATTCCCTGTGGATTCGACCTCGCACTTGCACACACTATATTGCAAACGACTCGTGCACTTGCGAGTAATTTAAAACTCACAACAAGTTTTTGGCGCCGTTGCTGGGGAGTTGTTTGGTTTGTGAAAATTTTTGGTCTAAAATGATTTTATTTTTCTACTAGTTAGTTATCTTTTTATTAAAAAAAAAAATAATAAATCATGTGGATGAATCCAGAGCCGGTTTCACAGTCTTTAGAGGATGCCCTCAAGGATTTCATTAAAATGACCGGCCCGTCCCTCAATGCTGCCAACACTTTCAATGTTGAAAGCTGTTCCATCTGTGCTAGTCCCATGCATCTAGCACAGAATTGCCCATCAATGCCGGCTTGTGCCGAGTATCCTATGGAACAAATGAATGTTTTCAATGACTGTTGTTGGCAATCAAATGGATCTTGCTCCGAAACATACAATCCAGGGTGGTGGGACCACTATAATTTTTCATGGGAGCAGAACCAACCAGTGAATCAGGGAGGAGCCCCTTACCATGCTCACAATCAATACACTCCCGAATTTCCTCCACCAATTCCAAATTATGGTCACTCAGCTTATCCAGCACCATCACCCGCTCACCAAGCTCCCATTCAAGCGCCAGTGTCGGTTTCACAGTCATTGGAGGACGCTCTCAATGATTTCATGAAAGCGACTAGCCAATCTATGAGTGAAGTGATGAGTGCAACAATAGAAAACACCCAAGCGATTGCCACACTAGAGAGTCAAATTGATCAGATCGCAAGTTACGTGGGTGAAGGAGAGGAAGGAGAGTTCCCCAGTCAATCTGAGCCTAACCCAAAGGAACAGTTTGCAGTGGGAAATTCTTCAACTCCAATGCATTGGCAGGAACAAGTGCAATCAACTGTCCCATACTTGTCTGGGAGACAAGTGGACAATCAAGTGGAAGAGAACCCTGCTATGCACCAAGGGCAAGAGAGTGGCAACAATGAGAAGAGAGATGCTGAGCCATCTACAGCCACTCGTATTATTAAGGATCACTCTAGGTTGTTTTTACCTAAAGCGCCTTACCCTGAGAGACTACAAGTGCCCAAGAAAGAAGGGAAGTCTGAGGACATTATGGAGGCATGCTTTGCTCAGTTTGAAGAGGATTTGGATTTAGATAAGTTGCTTGAGCAAGCAAATACTATCATGGAGTCTGCTCCTCGGGAGAGTAGTAGGACAGAGGAGACTATGGATGAATCCCGTATTGAGGATCCCTTGGAGGCATGCTTTGCTCACTTTGGAGAGGACTTGGGCTTAGATAAGTTACTCGATGAAGTAAATGTCATTTTGGAGTCCGATCCTAGAGAAAGCAATAAGACGGAGGAGATCGCCGCACCTGACACCCCTAAGAAGGAACTTAAGCCTTTACCAGATAATCTTAAGTATAAATTCCCAGGTCCAGCAGATTCTTTGCCTATAATCATAGCTTTAGATTTGGGTGATGCTCCAGAGGAGAAATTATTGGACGTCTTAAGAGAGCATAAGGAAGCTATAGGCTGGACTATTGAGGATGTCAAGGGAATCAACCCCTTGTTGGTAATACACACGATACAGTTAGAGGAGAATGCCAAGCCATCGAGGGAGCCACAAAGAAGGCTCAACCCTGCTATGCAAGAGGTTGTGAGGGCAGAAGATATTAAGCTGTTAGAGGCAGGGATCATTTATCCCATCTCTGATAGCAAGTTGGTGAGCCAGATTCTAGTCGTGCCCAAACGTGCTGAATTTACGGTAGTAAATAAAGACAACGAGTTGGTTCCAACTCGAGTGCAGTCAAGATGGAGAAAGTGTCTAGACTACCGTAAATTGAATGCTGCCACTAGGCCTGATCATTTTCCATTCCCATTTATTGATCAGATGGTGGAGAGCTTAGTTGGGCCTGTTTACTAATGTTGGGTCTGGCTGAAGACGTTAAACTTAGCGCTCATGGGAGGCACCCCACAGCTTATCTTTTCTTTTGTTTATTTATTATTTCGCATTTTTATGATTAATGTTTGTTTCCAGTATTTTTTTTGTTGTTTTCCAGTTTTTATTTTTCAGGGACAAAGCGTACTTCAGTTCAAGTTTGGGAGTATGCTATGAGCCATACCAGTCCAGATAGTTCTCCATATCTCAGGTCAGCTCTTTTCATATTAGTCACACATTGGGGTCAATGTGTAATTTAAGTTTGGGGGTATGGGAGACACATCACACACTTTGTCCTAATTTGTTGTCTTTTCGTCATAGAGATAAATGCATGCTCATGTTATCGTGAAATTTTAGATGATCTAAACATTTTCTGTGATGTGATGTCATTGGTAAGCTTAACATTTTGAACACATGATCTGGTGATAAATTTTTAAAATTTAGTTACTTACTTTAGGAATTTTGAGAATTCACATGTTTGATCTAATCTCACACGAGCACATTAGCACAAATTATGTGAGGTATGACATGTGATTTTAATGTGTATTTTTCCTTATCTTAACTGAAACTGGATGACTTGTTGGATGAACTCTTGGGCATAGGAAAATATATATATATAAAAAAAAAGAAAAATTATTATCAATAAACTTTTTGCTGAGTAACTGGACCTCTTGCCTCAGTAAGCAGTGAGTGTTCACGTCAAAAGGTGGAATTTTGCTTGGTAGTATTAAGGCCGGTTTATTTTCGTAGCCTTTTTGACTCGAGTTAGTAAGTCCTTAGGGGTGTCTGTACACCTAATGCCCTAAAGCCACCTGGTTTGGGAGTCATTGACTCAACACTCGCTACATGGGTCAATTAGAAAGCTTAAGGGAACTAAACATAGCCGTGCCTTATTAAAAAAAAAAAAAAAAAAAAAGAGAATAAAATAAAATCTATGCCTTTTCGTTCATTTTTTATGGGAAATTCGGTGAATCTTGAGACATGGAGACCTTACACATTAGAGTTACTTGGAAGCTTCATTTTTATGTACTAATTCACCTTACACTGATTCAAGCTTGTGATGCCTTATCCTGCCTTTTGTAAGTAATTAGATTTTAACATTTCTATTCATTGCGAAGATGGGTTTACCTTTTTAAGCTTGCTTATGAATGAATATCATGGTGATGTGTGCTCCTTAAATTTTTAGATACCATGAGTGATGACTTTATCTTTATGTTCTTTGTTTTTCATTGAGTCTTTTATTTTGTTTTGCTAAGGGACTAGCAAAATATAAGTTTGGGGGTATTTGATGAGTCTAAAATATTGCATATTTTAGACCCTTAACTTATATTTGTTATGCTCTTAGTTAGTAGTATTTTACTTTATTTTACGTTTTTCTTGTGTTTTGTGTATTTTTACATGTTTGTGGAGAAAGTGCAGCATTTCAGGTTGATTTGAAGCTTCTGGAGACATTGCGCTCGATCGCAACAGATATGCGATCGAGCGCACCAGCGCTCGAGCGCACCTGCCTTTGAACGAGCGCAAGGTCAACATCCCACATCGAAATATTTGAAGTTCAGTGCATCTGCGATCGATCGCAGCAGACATGCGATCGAGCACACATGAGATCGTGCGCACAAGACATGCGATCGATCGTACCTGCGATCGATCGCACCACACTGCGATCGAGCGCACACGAGCCTGTATCCCACATCGTTTCTGCAACCTGTTTTACTCCGGGTCTCCCCCTATATAAACACCATTTGGCTTCATAATCCAATGTACAATTCCTGAGCCACTTTGGTGTTTACCGGTGGACGTCCGCTAGCATTCTGGTGGATCCCGAAGGCATTGCTACCACGAGGGGAAGCGCCGCCCGTCAGCGAGTGGAATTTCTCCCATGTAAAGTTGTTTATTTATTTCTTTATATTCAGTTGTTTTAGTTTAAATGTTTAGCACTTTTTATTATAGTTTTATTGTTATGAGTGGCTAGACTCTTCAGCTAAGGTTGAAGATGAAGCTCCGCCGTTGTTTGGCGTAGTAGTTCAGATTTGCTTGTACAAATCTGACAATTTTTAGTATAAATGTTCTGTCAATTATTTGAGTTAATCTTATAATTGATTGAGTTTAAATTGTCTGTTGGATTTTCTTTGTGTTTCATCTGATGGATACATTGAATGCTTTTCGATTAAATTGGATTCCCTTTGTGATTGGTTAAGAGCGGATACATCGGGTGCTTTTGGTTTAGTTGGGATATTCTTTGTTTTTTGTCTTATAGTTGGATTCATTGAATGTTTTGATAGGCTATATTTTTAGAACATGTATGCTTAACTTCGGTGGGGTGGATTCGGAAACCTTAGTGCTTTTTATTATTAGATTTTAAATCAATTTAATTTAGTTTTAATTTATTTTGTAATATCATTCTGAAATTTGGAACTAGGTTAAGATAAAGTTAGTTTAGATTAAAAATTATATTTTCACAACATAATTCCCTGTGGATTCGACCCTGCACTTGCACACACTATATTGCAAACGACTCGTGCGCTTGCGAGTAATTTAAAACTCACAACAAGCAACCTTAGGACTTTTAGTTGTGCTGCATATGCACATCAAAAGGATGATAAACTTAACCCAATGTCTAAAAAATGTGTATTTCTAAGGTATGGTGATGAGGTTAAGGGGTATAGGTTGTGGCCCTTAGAACCAAAAGGAATGAAACTAATAATAAGTAGGGATGTTATTTTTAATGAATTGTTATTTCTCTACTTGGCGAAAACTAACCCTGCAGGAGATAGTGAGCAAACCAGTCCGAAATTTGTGGAGCATCGCATCAAGGAGAATTCGGTTCAGGTAGAGCAAGGAAGGCAAGAAGGTTCGAACCAGGTAGAGCCCATTGATGAAGGCCAAGCTCAAGAAACTCAAGAGGAGGCTGAACTAGAAGGGGTTGATGCAACAAGTCAGAATGACTACCAGCTCATAAGAGACCGGAAAAGGAGGGTGGTTAGACCACCTTTGAGATATGGGTTTGCGGATGCTAATGTAGTAGCTTCTTGGACAGAATGAGGGATTATATGATCACATTTTTTTTATCTCAAATATATATACATTTTTTATAACTATATTATTGGAATTTCCATAATCATTTATAATTACATATTTATAACTTTTCATTTTTCATTTTGTACGTTTCACAATGTTTACTAATAGTAAGGTGAAACTCGCCTCGCTACACGATTCACACTTTTGTCTCCAACTTCTTCATTTGTTCTACAACTATTTTTCCACTTGCACCTAGGAGTTAAAAACACTAAATCCCATTATTTTAAGTCACTTAAATGTATATCAAACAATCCCAAATGGTTTAGTATACTTCAAATATCTTATGCGCATTTTGAGCATAACACGTTAAAAAACGGAAGGAAAAAGTCAAAAATTTCAAAAATCAACATGGTTCAGTTGATTGAAAAGGGTATAGGAAGTTCAACCTCTTCATTCAATTGACTAAATGAAGTGGTTCAGACATGGTTTGGTTAAGGTGCTTCATCCAGTTGACTGGGCTCTGATCTAGTCAACTGGATCCCCTTTTTCATCAAAAATCACCCCGAAAATTTACGTTTTTCTCCAAAACTTTTCTTGATTTTCATAGATCCTTTCAATTCTTCAAAGATGCAAGTTTCTAGGGGTTCACAGTTAAAAACTTTACACTACCTATGAAAAAATTTCAAGTTGAAACTCTCATCAAACCTAACACAAAACCCATTTTTCTTGAAATACCCATTTTTCTTAAACTTTTTCTTAAGCATATCTTCAAATTTCAAATTTAAAAAAAAAAAAAAAAAAACTCAAATCCTTAGCTCACTAAGGATGATAGAAGAAGAATGATAAAGAAAAGCAAATTTTACCTTAACATTTTGCAAGAAATTCCCATCTTTCTCCTTTCTCTTTTTCTCTTTCATCCATTCTTTCTCTTTTTTTCTTTTTTTTTTCCTTCTCTCTTTCTCTCCTCTCTCCCGGCCTTCTAGAGATTTCTGTCAAAATATCTGATTCTATTCACCCTTATATAGTCCAACTTTCTTGTTTTTACACCATTACCCATCCTCTTTGCACCTTTTTTACTTTCCACCTCATAACTCTCTATATTTCAATTTTCACTTAGTTTTTCTTATTGTCCTTCATAATTTTTTTTGAAGTTCTCTTATGAAAATTGTTTTACTCTAGATTCTTATTTTGTCTACTTATTTCCAAGTTTCACAAATTCCAATATGAGTTAATTATAACTCAAATATGAACAAGCACACCAAATACATTTCAAAGCGCAAACCCGGAAATCAAAATATTCTAATTAAGGTACCGAGCTCCACATATGGGTTGAAAAAAACTTCTTTATAGAAGTAACAATCTGCATATCAGTCCCAATAATTAGCATGTCATCGACATATTGGTAGATAATTACTCAAGTATCTCCATCAACTTTGCTGTACAAACACTTGTCTAATTATGGACAAGCAATCCATCATCATGGACAATCCTATCAAACTTCTCGTGCTATAGTTTTGGAGCTTGATTTGGACCATAGAGAGATCTAATCAATTTTCACACTTTTTTATTTTGACTTTCAACTACAAATCCCTCTGGTTGTTCCATAAATGTTTCTTCAGTAAGATCACCATTCAAGAAGGTTGTTTTCACATCCATCTGATGAACAATCATTCCTTCAATTGCAGCTAGAGTGATAAGTATACAGATGGTTACAATGGGATATACTTGTAATACCCGTATTCGTGAAGGGTAAAGAAGTAATTTAATAAATATGACATGAAATTTAAATAATATATTTACATGAAGGATTAGTATTAAATAAAATAATTCTTTTGAAAAAAACATTTGAGAAGTGGACGTCATTATAAGAAAAGAAAAAAATAAATAAAATAATAATAAAGTTTTCTTAAAAAAAAGAAAAAAAACTGGACGTTCTGGCCATATCCAGAAGAAAAGAAAAATAAAATAAAATAAAGTTTTTTGTAGTAAAAAAAAAAAAAACCATAACATGGCAGCCACCTGCTGCCATATTAAGAAACTAACTTTGCATGTCTTCCACATATTAAAAACGTGGAAGACTTTGATAAATTTTGCAGCAGGCGCAAGATTTGTACATATAGATACATATCATTTCACTTTCAGTTGCGTTTGATTCTTTTTTAATTATTCATTTTCTCTAAATATTTGGGAACCCAAAGAAATATCGAAATAGTAAAATTTTAAAGCAGTTTACTACGGAATTTCATAGGAAGTCACGAGAAGTTATCAGAAAAATAGAAGATAATATTGTAATATTTATTTTTGAATTTCTGACATTCATGAAATTCTCCAAATTCAAAGTGGGAATTTTCAAAGAGTGTGGTTCATAACGAATTGAAGAATAAATTATAAATTTAATATAAATATGTTGTCAGGTGTTGACGATCTACAACTAGGGGAATTTCTTAAAGGAATGGGAAAGACAAAGAGGTGATCCACAGGTAGCTTTAAGAGCTACATGGTGAGTTGGATTTACATTAAGTAGTCTAAATAAAAACCAAATATCTAGTAATAATATTAACATAAATTATTAACTTATGTTTTGGTGATAGATAAATATTTGGTTGATAGATATGATATGAATATTGGACGCATAGAAAAAATTATTATTTGAGAAGAAATATTATTAGAATAATGAGTTGATTTAATAACGATTATAATAAATAAATTCTTGATGAGCTATGATTGATGTTTTGATACGAATTATGAGGAGACGAAATTTAGTGGATCTTGACAAGCTTTGATGGATTATTTGATGTGATGTGGGATGAAATTTAGTGATTATTGACAGCTTTGATAGATGATTTGATGTGATTTGGAATGAGAGGAATTTAGTGAAAATTTTTTTATATAATTTGAGAAAAATCAGGATAGCTAGTCTGAATAAATGCTTGTTTCTATTTTATTATTTAGATGAATATTTATATTAGTTTTCATATACAGCTGAATGGGAATAAAAGAACCAGGAAGGCAGCTGGTCTAAATGAGAATAAAAATATTTGAATTAATGTTGTTTTTTTTATATTATTGTTCAGATGCATATTTTATATCATTGTTCATATGCATATGCATTAAATAAGATAACCGAAAGAACCGGGAAGGGGCCAGTCTAATGGAATAACCGTGACAGCCGATATATGCTGGAAATAAAAGGGACACCGTGACAGCTGGTATATGCTAGAAATAAATTCCATGACAGCTGGGATAAGCTGTAAAGAACCGAGAAGGGGCCGATCTAAGATAATAACAACCTGTCGATAGGTGGGAAGACGTTCCCATCATAATCATTCATGTATGGCATCTGATTTAATTATTGCTTGCATTATTGAAATGCTGATGTGTGGTGTGAGATTGAGAATTTATTTATAGATGAATTGGTTTCACAGAGAGAGATAGTTATGGTGAGAAAGAAACAGAGAATGATAAGAACCATCTAAATGGTGGACTTTATGATGTGAACCTCATTACAAGGTAAGTATGAGATAATTGATGGTCTTAAGGTGAACCAATGAATGAGAAGAAGAGATTAATAGAGAATGAATCTTATGGCATGTTTAGTGATAGTAAAAAGTTATCATCAAGTTAATGTGAAATATAAATGATTAAATATTAAAAGGGCTGTTATGCAAACTGAATACTTTAAGTAAATTTAATTCATTGAGCTTGTGAAGCTCACCCCTTATTGTGCAATGATTTCAGGTAGCATGCATGACGAATAATTTGGTGAGTTGAGGTTCAAAAAAAATCATTTTCTGTAAGTCACATACTTTTCAACATCCTCGGATTAGTGAGAAACTAAAATAAAAATTTATTTGTAAATATTCATGCATTTTAGGTTGTATCTAATGTTTAAAAGATCAGATTGATGTAACTCCCCTATTAAGGGTTGAGGATTGATGTAAAAACTTTCTATAGATGTTATTTATTTTTATTGCTGCATATTTGTGTCGTGCTGAGATTTTCAAAATGTGACAACACCATCTCAGGGATGGCCAACCCGGGATGGGTCGTTATAATTTTGGTATCAGAGCATCAAGTTATATGATTTTGTGGACTGCATAAAAAAAGTAAGAAAGTGGAAGATTAAAATAAATTATATTTTAAATAGTTTGAGGATGACACATGGACGTGCTAGAGTTAGAGTTAGATTGTTGATTTGAGAGGGCATGGTAGGCCCCCAATATTTTTGACAAGTCGAGGTTGAGTCTAAATTTGTGGTTCCTAGAAGGGAATGTGTTGATAGTATAATTGATATTAGTACTATAATTGATATTAGTAAAGATGTGAGAGAATCTGAAGTTGAAAGAGATGAACTAAGATAAGCTCTTACACATGCTCTTGAAAAAATGAAGGTAACAGATGATAGAGTTGATAACTTATAGCATAGATTTGATGAACAGACTAGAGCAGTGCCTGAGGTTATTAATCCAGTAATGATGAATGTTCAAAAGTGGAAAAGTTAGTTTAGGTATGAGATGCAGGGAGATTGTTAAGTTGAATGCTTTGTTGTTTAAAGGATCTATGAATCCTTTTAAGCCTAAGTTTTGAGAGAAACATGTAGAAAGATTATTTGGTATTTTACCAGTAACTAACAGACAGATGGTTGCCTTTGCTTTATTTGAGTTAGAAGGAGAAGCTTTAGAATGATGAAAGGATATTCTTCCTAGGATAAGTGCAGATGTTGTTAGACTCTTAACCTGGAATAGGTTTAAGGAGGTTTTCTTTGATAAATACTTTTCTTTGACCTTTAGAGCCAAGCAAGATAGAGATTTTACTTATTTAAGGCAAATGGGTTGACTATGGCTCAGTATGGTAGGAGATTTGTTGCTTTGTTGAGGTTTGAACCAAAAATGGTATACCTAGAGGAGAATAAGTGTAAGAGGTTCATAAATGAACTATGCTTTAAGATTTGATCAAAACCATCTTACATTAGGCATATAAATTATGTTATGTTGGCAAATAAAACACTCTAGATTGAGAAGAATGTGATGGAAACTAGAGGTTGGAGGAATCCACAGAAGATGTATAGATTTAAGGAACCTAGAGGTGGCACCAATAGGAGTATGCAGAGGAGGTGTTCCTTGTTACAAGGAACTAAAGTACAGAGTCAGAGGCAAGTAGGATCTGTTACTTCTGTAGCTTAGAATACTATCAGTGGGACCCTTAAATTTGGGAGACAGGTTATGGGAGCTGAGAGTCATGGCAGAGGAAGTAAGTATGCCACCAAGGGAAAGTGGTAATCTGATGAATGATTAAGAGACAAAAATTTGTTATAGAAGTAATCCGATAAGATATTTATCCCATAATTGCTCTAAATTGAGGTGTTTTGTGGATATATAAATGTTGATTGATCTTGGTGCAACCCATTCTTTTGCATCCAGTATTCATATGAAGTCTGTTGAAGTATGTATTAGTCCTTTGATGCAAAAAATTATTTTTGTTGAAGTTCCCGCTAGAGATAGAGTGATAATCATAAATTTTTACAAGGGTTGTGTAATTCGTATCAGTGATAGAGAATCTGAAGCTGATTTATTATCTTTGAATATGGTGGATTGTTTTAGAAAGAAGGTAGTGTTCTATATATGGACATGAGGAGTGTACTTTTCAGAGAGAATATAAAATACTCTCGAATTATCTTATTTTACTCTGACGACTAGGAGATGGTTGAAGAAGAGTTGTGAGGAGTATTTGCCATATATAATGAATTCTAAAAAGAAAAATAGGAAGTTAAAATAAATCTTAACGGTGAAAGATTATTATAATGAAATTCTTGATGAGTTGTCTAGGTTGCCTCCAAGTAGGAAGATCAAATTCTCTATTGATGTGATACCAGGATCATCACATATAGTTAATAGCACCCTTCAAGAGTGACACCTATTGAGTTAAGAGAATTGAAAGTTCAAGAATTTTTAGGTAAACAATTTATCAGACCTAATGTATTTGGGGAGCCCCTGTGTTGTTCATGAAGGAGGAAGATGGAACGATGAGTTTTTGTATAGACTACAAATAGTTGAATAAGAACAAATACCTTTTTCAAGATAAATAAATTATTTGAGTAGTACAAAGAGTGAGAGTGGTTTTCTAAGATAAACCTGAGATAAGGTTATCACCATTTGAGGATAAAGAAGGGAGACATTCCTAACACTGCTTTTGGGACACGTTATAGTCATATGCTTTTTGTGATGTCATTTGGATTAACTAATGTTCTAGAAACATTCATAGACTTGATGAATAGAGAGTTTAACTATATCTTAACAAGCTTATAGTTGTATTTGACTTTATGATATAATCTAAAAAGGAATAACAACATGTGAAACATTAGATAGTGTGTTTGAAATTCTAAGAAGAGAGAAATAATATGCAAAGTTCTCTAAGTGTGAGTGTTAGCTGAATGAAATAACTTTATTGGAACATGTAATATCGGGAAATGGCATAATGGTTGATTCACAAAAGGTAGAGGCAATGTTAAGTTGGGAGAGACCAACTAATGTGATTAAGATTAGAATCTTCTTGAGTTTAGCTAGTTATTATAGAAGATTCTTTCAAAAAATTTCTATTATTATAATACTGTTGAATAGACTGACCAGGAAAGAGATAAGGTTTGTATAGTGAGGCAAGTGTGGGAAAAATTTCTAATTACTAAAGGAGAAATTACCTACGACTCCAGTATTGGTGTTTCTTTCTAGTGATGAAGGATTTGTGGGTTATAGTGATACATCACATCAATGATTGGAATATGTGTAACGTAGGAAAGTTGTGGCCCATATTTCTAGGCAATTGAAGATTCATGATAGAAATTACCATACTCATGACTTAGAGTTGACTGTTATAATGTTTACTTTAAAGATTGGAGACATCATCTGTATGGAGCCACTTGTAAGATATTCATTGATCATAAGAGTTTAACATACTTACCTACCCAGAGAGAGCTGAAGTTGAGGCAAATGTGGTAGATGGAATTGATTAGTAACTACGATTGTACAATTCACTATCATCTAGAAAACGAGAAGGTGATAGCTGATGCATTGAGTAAAAAGTCTACAAAAGGGTTAACTACTATGGGGAGTACTGATGTGAAATTGATGATAAATTTAAAAGAGATAAGAATGAAGTTGAATATCAATGTTAGAGGATTATAGTTAATGAATATAGTTGTACAGTAATCCATAATAAAATGCTTTAGAGATACAAGGTAGAGATGAAGGATAGAAAAAATTAAGCATTGAGTGCTCACTAGAAATATTTTGAGTCCAAAAGTTGAAATGAGGGTAATTTGGTATTGGAACATGGATTTGTATTCCCAATGATGCGGAGTGTAGAAAGAAGATAATGATAAAGGCATATGATGATCAAGATTCGATGCAACCAAGTAACAATAAGAAGAATAGACGATTGAGACAAAAAAAATCTCTAGTGGTCAAGATCGAAGAAGGATGCAGCTGACATTGTGAGGTTGTATGGAGCACCATTAGGCATAGTATCAAATAAAGATGCTAAATTTACATCTTGGTTTTGGAGGGGCTTTCAGAAAGCCACAGGTACACAATTACAATTTAATATAATTTTTCATGCTCAGACAAGAAGGATTTTCGAGTACTAGAAGATATGTTAAGGGAAAATGTGATGAGTGTCTCAGTAAGTCGGGATGCTTACATGCCATCGATTGAAGTTGCTTTTAATAATCAATATCAAACTAGTATTGGGATGGCACCGATTGAGTCATTGTATGGTAGGAGGTGTAGAACTCCTATATGCTGGGAAGAAGTTGGAGAGAGAAAGACTTTGGTTCATAAATTATTAAGTTAACAATTGAGATGATTAAATTGGTTAGAGAGAACCGTAAAGCAGTACAAAGTAGACCGAATAGTTTTGCTGATAATAGGAGAAGACCTCTCAAGTTTCAAGTAGGTGTTTGGGTGTAACTAAAAATATCTCCATGAAAAGGTGTACTGAGAGTCAAAAAGAAAGAAAAGTTGAGTATGAGGTATGTGGGACCCTATGAGGTTGCTGAGGAAGTTGGGTTAGCTGTGAATAGCTTGGATTTGCCTCCAGAGTTGAAGCAGTGGCATAATGTATTTCATGATTCACTTTTAAGAAAGTGTTTACATGATGAGTAGTATAATATTTTGAGCTAAGCTATAGAAATTCAGAAAGTTTGGGCTTATATACAAGTACTGGTAAGAATTTTAGACAGAGAAGTACAAGTCTTGTAAAATAAAGAAAATTCATTAGTTTAAGTTCTGTGGCGGAATAAGGATGTTGAAAAGATTACAAGAAAGCGTGAGACAATTATGAAGAAGTATTGTTCACAATTGTTTCTTGAGTTGGTAAGGAAAATTTCGGGGACGAAATTTTTATAAGATGGGTAGAATTGTAATACCCGCATTCGTGAAGTAAGGGTAAAGAAGTAATTTAATAAATATGACATGAAATTTAAATAATATATTTACGTGAAGGATTAGTATTAAATAAAATAATTATTTTGAAAAAAAAAATTTTGAGACGTGGACGTCATTATAAGAAAAAAAATAAATAAATAAAATAATAATAAAGTTTTCTTAAAAAAAAGAAAAAAAAAACCAAACGCTCTGGTCGTGTCCAGAAGAAATGAAAAGAAAAACAAAATAAAATAAAGTTTTCTTTAAAAAAAAAAAAAAAAGCCATAACATGGAAGCCACCTACTGCCACATTAAGAAACCAACTTTGCATATCTTCCACATATTAAAAACGTGGAAGACTTTGATAAATTTTGCAGCAGGCACAAGATTTGTATATATAGATATATATCAGTTCTTTTTCAATTTCGTTTGATTCTTTTTTAATTATTCGTTTTCTCTAAATATTTGGGGACCCAAAGAAATATCGAAATAGTAAAATTTTAAAGCAGTTTACTATGGAATTTCATAGGAAGTCACGAGAAGTTATCAGAAAAATATAAGGTAATATTGTAATGTTTATTTTTGAATTTCTGACATTCATAAAATTCTCCAAATTCAAAGTGAGAATTTTCAAAGAGTGTGATTTATAACGAATTAAAGAATAAATTATAAATTTAATATAAATATGATGTCAGGTGTTGACGATCTACAACCGGTGGAATTTCTGAAAGGAATGGGAAAGACAAAGAAGTGATCCATAGGTAGCTTTAAGAGCTACGTGGTGAGTTACGAGATAATTATGAGATAATTGATGGTCTTAAGATGAACTAATGAATGAGAAGAAGAGATTGATAGAGAATGAATCTTATGACACGTGTAGTGATAGTAGAAAGTTATCATCAAGTTATGTGAAATATAAATGATTAAATATAAAAAGGGCTATTATGCAAACTGAATACTTTTAGTAAATTTAATTCACTGAGCTTGTGAAGCTCACCCCTCATTGTGTAATGATTTCAGGTAGCATGCATGACAAATAATTTGGTGAGTTGAGGTTCAGAAGAAATCATTTTCTGTAAGTCACGTACTTGTCAACATCCTCAAACTAGTAAGAAAATGAAATAAATTTTTTATTGTAAATATTCATGCATTTTACGTTGTATCTAATGTTTAAAAGACCAGATTGATGTAACTCCCCTATTGAGGGTTGAGGATTGATGTATTATTTATTTTTATTGTTGCATATATGTGTCGTGCTGAGATTTTCAAAATGTGACAACACCGTCTCGGGGGTGGCCAACCTGGGATGGGTCATTACAATACTAGTGCATAAGTTTCAAATAAGTCTATTCCTTTTTCATTTGTGTAGCCCTTAGTCATGAGCCTTGCTTTGTACTTCTCTATAGTACCATCCGCATCCGCATGCAATTTATTTTTGAAAATCTACTTGCACCCAATAAGTTTAGTGATGAGTGTCAAATATTGCATATATTGGCCACTTAATTTACATTTGTTAGCTTAAGAAGTTGTTACTTTGAGTTGTTTTTGTTGTTTTTCAGGTTTACAAGCACTGGGAAAGGAGTTCACTAAAATTGCCAGAATTGCCTATACAGATTAGTCGTTTTTGTGAATTTTACTGTATTGATTCAGGAAGAACCAGGAGATGAGCCATATATGCTTGGAAAGATCCGAAAGTCTATTTTCTGAGGAATTTTATGGCTCGTAAAAATGATTTTTCTAGATAAAGTTATGGCCGTTTTACTAGACAAGGGCCGAGCTGAAGATGTCTAGTGCGATCGATCGCACCAGACTTGCGATCAATCGTAAATGCGCATTCGCACATCCCACATCAGTTAAAAATGCTTTGCAGTGCACCAACATGCGATCGATCGCAACATGCTGCGATCGAGCTCACTCGGGCAGTATCCCATATTGAATTTGTAACCCATTGTGCTCCGGGACTCCCCCTATAAAAGCACCATCTCACTTCATCATTCGGGGTGCAATTCCTGAGCCATTTGGTGTAATCCGGTGGACGTCTGCTAGCATTCTGGTGGATCCCGAAGGCTTTGCTACCGCGAGGGGAAGTGCCACCCAACAGCGAGTGGAATTTCTCCCATGTATAGTAATTTATTTCTTTTTATTTAGTTTTAAAGTTTAATGTTTAGCACTTGTATTGTGAACTTTAGTTTCATAATTATGAGAGGCTAAAATCTTCAGCTAAGGTTGAAGATGAAGCCTTTCCTTTGTTTAGCATTATATTTTCAGATTTGCGCATAACAATTCTGATGTTTTTAGTATAAATGTTCTGTTCAATTATTTGAGTAGATCTTATGATTGATTGTTTTTAATTGTTAAATTAGATATTCCTTGTGTTTCATCTGATGGATACATCGAATTGTTTTCGATTAAATTAGATTTCCTTTGTGATTTGTTAAAAGCGGATACATTGGATGCTTTTGGTTTGATTGGAATATTCGTTGTTTTTTGTTTAAAGTTGGATTCATGGAATTTTTTGATTACTTTTATAGAACATGAAAATATATGCTTTACTTTGGTGGGGTGGATTCCGAAACCTTAGTTTATATATCATTTGCTTTAAAAACAATTTGGTTTAAGTTTATATTTCTTTTGCAAAAATACAATTCAAAAATTCGGAACTATGTTAAGATAATGTTAGTTTAGATAAAATTATATTTTCACAACATAATTCCCTGTGGATTCGACCTCGCACTTGTACAACACTATATTGCAAACGACTCGTGCGCTTGCGAGTAATTTAAAACTCACAACAAGTTTTTGACGCCGTTGCCGGGGAATTATTTGGTTTGTGAAATTTTTGTTTGAATTAATTTTATTTTTCTACTAGTTAGTTAACATTTTTTTTGTTTGATTTTTCTTATTGCAATTTTATTTTAGTTTATTTGTTTTTATTGGCAATTGCCCATAAAAAACTAAAATAAAAAATTAGAAAAAATTAAAAGTTAAAAAAAATGTGGATGAATCCAGCGCCGGTTTCACAGTCTTTAGAGGACACCCACAAGGATTTCATGAAGATGACCGACCAGTCCATCAATACAGCCAATACATTCAATGATGATAGTTGTTCCATCTGTGCTAGTCCTATGCATTTAGCACAGAATTGTCCATCTATGCCGGCTTTTGTCGAGTATCCCATGGAACAAATGAATGCTTTCAATGACTGTCGGTGGCAATCAAATGGATCTTACTCCGAGATGTACAATCCAGGGTTGTGGAACCACCCTAATTTTTCATGGAAGCAAAACCAACGGATAAATCAGGGAGGAGCCCCTCATCATGCTCACAATCAATACCCTCCCGGATTTCCTCCACCAGTTCCAAGTTATGGTCTCTCAGCCCATTCAGCACTATCACCCGCTTACCAAGCTTCCACTAAAGCGCCAGCGTCGGTTTCACAGTCATTGGAGGACACCCTCAATGATTTCAGGAAGATGATCGGCCAACCCATAAGTGGAGTAAGGAGTGCGCAAATAGTAAACACCCAAGTGATTGCTAAGATAGAGAGTCAAATAGGGCAAATTGCAAGTCACTTGGGTGAAAGAGAGAAGGGAAAGTTCCCCAGTCAGCCCGTGCCCAACCCGAAAGGACAGTTTGTGGTTGGAAATTCATCGAATCCTATGCACGAGGAGGAACAAGTGCAATCGATTGTCACATTAAGGTCTGGGAAACAAGTAGACAATCGAGTGGAAGAGAACCCTGCTATGCAGCAAGAGCAAGGAAGTGGCAACAAGGAGAAAAGAGATACTAAGCCATCTACAGCCACACCTACTGTTAAAAACCCTCTTAAGTCGTTTGTACCTAAAGCGCCTTACCCTGAGAGACTACAAGTGCCCAAGAAATGAGGGCAGTCTGGGGACATTGTGGAGGCATGCTTTGCTCAGTTTGGAGAAGATTTGGATTTGGATAAGCTACTTGAGCAAGCAAATGCTATCTTGGAGTTTACTCCTCGGCAGAGTAGTAAGACGGAGGAGACTGTGGGTGAATCAAGCATTGAGGACCCCCTGGAGGCATGCTTTGCTCAGTTTGGAGAGGATTTGGATTTGGATAAGTTGCTTGAGCAAGAAAATGCTACTTTGGAGTTTGCTCCTCAGAAGAGCAGTGAGACGGAGGAGACCACAGCACCTGAACCACCCAAGAAGGAACTTAAGCCTTTACCGAACAATCTTAAGTATAAGTTCCTAGGTCCAGCAATTCCTTTGCCTGTGATTATAGCTTCAGATATGGTTGAGGCTCAAGACGATAAATTAGTGGACATTTTAAAATAGCACAAGAAAGCTATCGGCTGGACTATTGAGGATGTCAAGGGAATCATCCCCTCGATGGTGATGCCCAAGTTACGTTTGGAAGAGAATGTCAAACCATCGAGGGAGCCACAAAGAAGGCTCAACACAGCTATGCAAGAGGTTGTGAGGATTGAAGTGATAAAGATGTTTGATGTAGTGATCAATTATCCAATCTCTGTTAGCAAGTGGGTGAGCCCGATTCGTGTCGTGCCCAAGTGGGCTGGAGTGACGGTAGTGAAGAATAGGGACGACGGGTTGGTGCCAATTCGTGTTTAGTCAGGATGGAAAGTATGTATAGACTACCTTAAGTTGAATGCTGCCACAAGGAATGATCATTTTCCACTCCCATTTATTGATCGGATTGTGGAGTGTTTAGTTGGGCATGATTACTAATGTTGGGCCTGGATGAAGACGTTAAACTTAGTGCTCATGGGAGGCACCCCACAGCGTATCCTTTCTGTATATTTATTATTATTTTTTTCATATTTATGATTACTGTTTGTTTACAGTATTTTTTGTTTTCCAGTTTTTATTTTTCAGGGACAATGCATACTTTAGTTCAAGTTTGGGGGTATGCTATAAGCCATACCAGTCCAAATAGTTCTCCATATCCCAGGTCAGCTCTTTCCATAATTATTCACACACTGGGGTCAATGTGTAATTTAAGTTTGGGGGTATGGGAGACACATTTCACACACTTTGTCCTAATTTGTTGTTGCTTTTTTTAGTGAAGATAAATGTATGTTCATGTTCGTCTGAAAATTTTGGTTGATCTGAAAATTTTTGATGTGATTTCATTAGTGAGTTTAAAACTTTGAACAGATGATCTGATGATAGAGTTTAAACTTTAGTTACTTACTTTAGGCATTCGAGAATTCACTTGTTTGATCTAATCTAACACGTGCACATTAGCATATATTTGTGTAAGGTATGACATGTGATGTTAATGTGTATGTTTCTTATCTTAACTGAAACAGGATGACTTGTTGGATAAACACTTGGGCATAGAAAAGCATAAAAAAAAAGAAGAAAAAAAAATAATACTACTAATGATCATCATCAATAAACTTTCCACTGAGTAACTGGACCTCTTGTCTCAGTAAGCAGTGAGTGATCACGTCAAAAGGTGAGAATTTTATTCATAGTGATCATTGCGAAACTTTCTGCTGAGTAACTGGACCTCTTGCCTCAGTAAGTAGTGAGTGTTCACATCAAAAGGTGGAAATTTTGCTTGGTAGCATTAAGGACTGTTTAGTTTCGTAGCCTTCTTGACTCGAGTTAGTAAGTCCTTAGAGGTGTCTTTACACCTAATGCCCTAAAACCATCTGGTTTGGGAGTCATTGACTCAACACTCGTTACATGGGTCAATTAGAAAGCTTAAGGGAAGTAAACATAGCAGAGCCTTAAAAAAAAGAGAAAAAAAGAGGAAAATATAAAATAAAACTATGCCATCGTTGTTCATTCTGATGAGAAATTTTGTGAATCTTGAGATGTGGAAACATTGTACATTGAACTTATTTGGAAACCTCAACAGTATATGCTAATTCACTTTACATTGATTCAAGCTTCTGATGTCTTAGCATGCCTCTTGTAAGTAATTAGGTTTTAAATTCTTATTCATTGTGAAGATGGGTTAGATTTTTTTAAGCTTGCTCATGAACGAATTTCATGATTTTGAGTGCTCCTTAAATTTTTGGATACCATGAGTAATGAACTTATCATTGTGTTCTTTGTTTTTCATTTAATTTTTTATTTTGTTTTGCTAAGGGACTAGCAAAATGTAAGTTTGGGGGTATTTGATGAGTGTCAAATATTGCATATTTTGGCCACTTAATTTACATTTGTTAGCTTAAGAAGTTGTTACTTTGAGTTGTTTTCGTTGTTTTTCAGGTTTACAAGCACTGGGAAAGGAGTTCACTAAAATTGCCAGAATTGCCTGTACAGATTAGTCATTTTTGTGGATTTTATTGTATTGATTCAGGAAGAACCAGGAGATGAGCCATATATGCTTGGAAAGATCCGGAAGTCTATTTTCTAAGAAATTTTATGGCTCGTAAAAATGATTTTTCTAGAGAAAGTTATGGCCATTTTAGTAGACAAGGGTCGAGTTGAAGATGTCTAGTGCGATCGATGGCACCAGACTTGCGATCAATCGCAAGTGCGCACTCGCACTTCCCACATTGGTTAAAAATGCTTTGCAGTGCACCAGCATGAGATCGATCGTAACATGCTGCGATCGAGCTCACTCGGGCAGTATCCCACATTGAATTTGCAACTCATTGTGCTCCGAGACTCCCCCTATAAAAGCACCATCTCACTTCATCATTCAGGGTGCAATTCCTTAGCCATTTGGTGTAATTCGGTGGACATCTGCTAGCATTCTGGTGGATCCCGAAGGCTTTGCCACCACGAGGGGAAGCGCCGCCCAATAGCGAGTGGAATTTCTCCCATGTATAGTAATTTATTTATTTTTATTTAGTTTTAAAGTTTAATGTTTAGCACTTGTATTGTGAACTTTAGTTTCATAATTATGAGAGGCTAAAATCTTCAGCGAAGGTTGAAGATGAAGCCTTTCCTTTGTTTAGCATTATATTTTTTGATTTGCGCATAACAATTCTGATTTTTTAGTATAAATGTTCTGTTCAATTATTTGAGTAGATCTTATGATTGATTGCTTTTAATTGTTAAATTGGATATTCCTTGTGTTTCATCTGATGGATACATCGAATCATTTTCGATTAAATTGGATTTCCTTTGTGATTTGTTAAAAGCGGATACATTGGATGCTTTTGGTTTGATTAGGATATTCATTGTTTTTTGTTTAAAG
Source organism: Bretschneidera sinensis (assembly GCA_023935145.1). Taxonomy (NCBI): domain Eukaryota; kingdom Viridiplantae; phylum Streptophyta; class Magnoliopsida; order Brassicales; family Akaniaceae; genus Bretschneidera; species Bretschneidera sinensis. The sequence goes on from CM043697.1 coordinate 79,263,370, forward strand.
TTGGATTCATGGAATTTTTTTATTACTTTTATAGAACATGAAAATATATGCTTTACTTTGGTGGGGTGGATTCAGAAACCTTAGTTTATATATCATTTGCTTTAAAAACAATTTGGTTTAAGTTTATATTTCTTTTGCAAAAATACAATTCAAAAATTCGGAACTACGTTAAGATAATGTTAGTTTAGATAAAATTATATTTTCACAACACAATTCCCTGTGGATTCGACCTCTCACTTGCACAACACTATATTGCAAACGACTCGTGCACTTGCGAGTAATTTAAAACTCACAACATTTAGCACCTTCTGGAAGATCTACTAGCTTCCAAGTGTGATTTTGGATTAGAGAATCAATTTCATCATCCATAGCTTCCTTCCATATATGAGAATCTCTAGATTTCATTGCTTCCTTGAACGTTTGTGGATTAGCTTCAACATTGAAGGTTATAAAGTCATATCTGAATGACTTAGATTTTTTAATACACTTGGGTAGAGTTTCTTTAGGAATATGAGTAGAATCATCATTGACATCATCCTCTTAAGGCATAGAAGAATCATCAGTAACCTTTTATGAATCCGGTGGAGGAACAAATTCTTTAAGTGCTTCATCTGTGGATTCCTTTTCTTAAATATTCTTGGGCAAATCATTTAGCGATATATTTTTATCTTTAATGAACTTATCTTTAAAGAACTCAGCATCTCATACCTCAATGATGCAGTTGGAATCGAGATGCAGAAATCTATGTGCATCATTGTCTTTGGCAAATTCCAAAAATACACACATATTAGTTCTTGCTCCCAACTTTGGTTTTCTCATATCTAGTATTTGAACATATGCCAACCCCTCACTGAACCAATCATATAACAGGGATATCTCCCTACATATCGTACATTTTCTCAATAACATTGCTGAACAATACAATTTCGGATCCCCTACACCTTTTCTCGGGTGGGGTCCTACACGTTTAAATTTCTTCGATACCCTTACTTCCCTTGTAGGAAGGGACCTAACACCCTCACCCATCATTGCCCCCTCATTAGAATACCATCAAATAATTGTTATCGTAAAAATGCATTCATAATGAAATCAAGCAAATATCAACCAATCACATCACTAAATTCATAACAATCCATCAATCATTTTCATTATAATGAAAATCATCACATTTTCTCAAACACAACTACATCAAGCCACTTCTATTCTCACTTATTGTACAATCATACCTTAACACACACTCACACACACACACACACAGATATATATATATGCTCATAACACTACCATTTATAATTTCACAATCAATTATATTTTTAACCATTTATTTATATTATACTAATTTTTACACTTATTAAAAGTAAGATGAAACTCATCTTTGTCGTGCCAATATCCAACCTGTGGATTACTTCCTAGTCTTAGTTTTTTTTTTTTCTTTCAATCACACCTAACACACACACACACACTTAGTTTACTCACTCAAGAAACATATAATTAAATAACACCCAAACATATAATTAAAATTTATACAAGCATAGAAATTTAGGGGTTAAGTCACAAACCCTCTTCAATTTTATTTGAAATATTTACAAGATTTATTTTAGCATGGTTTAAAAGAAAAGAAATCTTTTCAAGATCTTACTTTTAAAACTTTATCAAGTATTAAAACTCAAAATACTTTTGGAAGAGTTTAGGATTGAAATTCTTTAAGAAAAATGATTTATTTTCAAAAATAGGGGCTGAAAAATAGTTTCAAGGGCTTGGACAGTCCACTGTCCTTCTTGGGTAGTCGATTGTAGTTTTCCCAATAGCTTGCATAGTCGACTATCCATTTACTATCAATTTACCAAAAGGTTGCATAGTCGATTGTGCACTCGGGACAGTCAACTGTTTAGTCCGAAAATAAAAAAAAAATTTAAGGCAAAAACTTCATTTTTCTTGGAAATAATCTCTTGTCTCTCATGGAACATTCCAATCCAAACCAAACACAAGTTCATAAGGGTTTTAAATCAAATATTTTACCCAACCCATTAGTAGAATTTGAACTCAAAACCCTCAAATCAACACACTTAGTCAAAAACCCCTTTTCTTCTTCTTAAAACTACTATTTTCTCAAACTTTTATTAAGCAAATTTTCCAAATCAAACTTCCAAGAATTCAAATCTTTAGTATAACAAACAAACTTTATAATTAAAAACAAAGGAGAACAAGTTATTACCTTGAGGTTTAGCAAGAAACCTATCATCTTTTTTCTTTTTCTTTTTCTTTTTCTTTTTCAGCTTCTTCCTCTCTTTCTTCTTCTTTCCTTCTTTCTCTTCTCTTTCTTTTTCTCCTCTCTCCCATCACTCTAGAAGGATGTAGCACATTCTAGTCCTTTCTCTCCCTCTCCTAACCTATTTATAAGCCAACTTTTTCTTTATTGCACCATTGCACCATTGCCCCTTCCACTTTACACCTCTTCCAATATCTACCTTATTACACTTTAAAATTTCAATAATTAAACCAAAACATATTTTTATCACTTAAATTCTTATTTTATTTACTTGTTACCAAGTTTTCACAAACCGCAGTATAAATAAATTATAAGTTAAAATTGAACAAATGCATCAAACACGCGTTGAAGCTCACACCTTTAAATTAAAACATTCTAATCAAGGTACTCAGTTCCACAATAAATTAGAGTTCATATGAAAATAATAGTGGGATGTTGAGTTGTAGAGGCTTAATGACTGTAATAGCCGTGTTCTTAAAGTAAAGGTAAAGAAGTAATTTGATAGATATTACATAGAATTAAAATAATATATATACATGAAAGATTTACTATTGAATAAAATAATTATTTTGAAAAAAAAAAAGAAAAAAAGGCACTTGGAACTTGTAGTCTTTTGGAATTTCAAAGTAAAAAAAAAAAAAAAAAAGGACATCTGAACACTTGTGTCAAGGTGTGGCATAGTATTTTTTGTTGGTTACAAAGGAAGAAAAAAAGAAAGGGTAGGGGACTACACCTGGACACCCAAGTGTAGCGTCTACCATGCATGCACTTTACATACATGACACAGAAGATAAAAAATGTGCACTGAACGGTGGGGCGGCTTTTGAAATAAAAATTTAGTTTTTTTGGTTTGTTTGGTATTTCTTACCAAATCCCATTTGGTTTTCTTCTTTCTTCAATTCAAATGTCTTAGCAAAAGGCTATAAAGAAAATTTCTCCAATATTAGAGATAGTACAGTCATTCAATTACAATAGCAAGAATTCATCATATTTGAGGTGTTGATGATCAGCAATCGGGTGAAATTATTGAAGGGAGCAAGAAAGGTAAGGAGGTGATCCACTGGTAGCTTTAAGTGCTACATGGTGAGTTAGATTTACTTTTAGTAATCGAAACCAATAAAAATATGAAATTATCATATTTGAATAAATGGGTAAATTACAATGATTTAATGATGCATTTTATGTTATATATGAAAATTGATTGATTTATTCATTAGGAATTGGAAAGTTTGTTGAATATTAATTATATAAGAATTTGTATTTTAAATAGGATGGATGAATGAAAAATATGTTGAGAAGTTTTATAAAATTTCTGAAAAATGTGATTGAAAAGTGGATATGATATATGAGGAGATAATTTAATGAATCTGATTAAAATAATAATTTTGAGAAAGAGCTGGATAGCTAAATTGAATGCTTGAATGTATGCTTGTTTTCATATTATTGCTCATATGCATAAAATAAAAGACCAATAAGGCAATTTGTTTGCTTGTTTTCATATTATTGCTCATATGCATAAAATAAAAGACCGGGAGGGCAGTTGGTTTAGCTAAAAATAAAAGACCGGGAAGGCAACTGGTCTAACTGAAAATAAAAGATGAGGAAGGTAGCCGGTCTAGCCGAAAAGATAATAAAGGCAGCTGGTCTGGCTGAAATATGTCAACATGTGGGAAGACATTCCTAAATGATAATATGAAGTGATCTGATGAGAAATTAGAAAGATAATTTAAATTCATTCATTGTATTTGTTTCAATTATTGATTATTATTGATTGAAATGCTAAAGCATCAGTCTTGATTGTGAAATTATTGATAGATAAATGAGTCTCACAGAGAGACATATATGATGAGAAAGAAATATGAAAGTATGATATGATAAAAATTATTTGATTGATTGATTATATGTTGTGAACCTCATAACGAGGTAAATAATAATGTTGAATTGATAATTTCGAGATGATTAAATATATGATTGAAAAATTGATGTTGGATGATTAGTTTAAGAAGAGATTGATAAATGGTTGAATTATGATATAAGTAGTGATAATATAATGTTATTATTGAATTATATGAGATAATAGATGGATGAATATTGGAAGATGATTTAAAAGATTAAATTATTATATGTGAAGAAATAGATGATTAATATTGGTGAATTAGAAACGATTGGGTTATAAGATGTGACTGAAAGTATATAATCGAGTACTTCTAGTCAATTTAATTCATTGAGCTTGTGAAGCTCACTCCTCATTGTTAAATAATTTCAGGTAAAGGGCAGGACAGATAGAATTGTGAGCTGAGATTAAGATTAAATCATTTTCTGTAAGCCACGTGGTCCACATCCTTAGACTAATGAAAAAAATTGTAAATATCCATGCACCATATGTTGTATATATTATTTCAGTTGGAATTTTAAATAATGTAACTCCCCTGTTGAGGGTTGAGAATTTATATATGTATGTAATTTCAGTCGATATATGTTTTATATTGTTATATTTATATGTCGTGCTAGGATTTCAAAACGTGACCACACCGTATCGGGGGTGGCCAATACGGGATGGGTCGTTACAATGACTGTTTATTTCCTTAGGTAAATTATGAAGTTAACAATTTGAGGAGTGGATTAAAGATCTAAGATGAACTGAGTTCAAAACTTCTAGTAACACTGTGGACGGATCCTAAGTTTAGTATCTATTTGGGGAAGGAGTTACTGAATGATAAGAGAAAATGAATGGTCGGTAAGTGACCTTTTGTGGAGAGATGTCTTGGGAGAGATATATGAATAAAGTTGCACAACAAATTGAGACCCATGAAACATTAAGTCAAGATAGAAATACAAAGATTTAGAGAGGAGTGTGGGATGGTTCGAAATTTAGTTTTAGAGTATAAGAAGAAATGAAAGATGTTAAAAGGGGTGATTTGACTAAAAATTAAGAATGTGTGGTTTAAAAGGCTAGTTGGGTGATTTGAAGATATATATATATAAAGAGTAATTGATAGAAAAGTGAGCTTTGTTTAGTAAATAAATAGGTTCTTTAGCTAGATGAGATGAAATTTATTAAAATAATATGTTAGATTGTTCGAGTAATTAGACAATTTTTTAGAAACAATTTAGAGGAAAATCAAGTTGTTGGTCGAGATAAAGTTAACATTTTAGCAAAGAAATTTTGAAGAGGCAAAGAAGTTGAGGAGTGTAATTGGGAATGTGAGGCAGACAAAAAGGAATAATAATCTTGGCAATTTGTGGACCCTAGTCAAGAAAATTTCACGGACAAAATTTTATTAGAAGGGGAGAATTATAGAGCCCGGTTTAATTTTTTTTACATTTTCATGAACTTGTATACGTCAGATTGGATAAAAATTATTTTTGGTACTTGTTAAAGTGTACATGGACCAATACAATTAAGATAGAACAATAATAAACTAAATAAAAATATATTTCATGGGAGAATTAAAATTTTACTAAGGAATTCTATGAAATTAAATGAGAATTTTATAAGAAACTAAATGTAGAGACCTATATTTTAAATTAGAATATTTTAATCATGGGACTACACTTCGAAGCTTATTTGGTACTTTTGATTAAAGTTTAAGTTTTAATTATTTCATATTGGGACTTATGGAATTAGAAACAAGTTTATAAAATAAGAGTTTGAGTAATACATTTTATTTTGGGGAAAAAGTTTAAATTTTAAAGTGTGGGGTAGTTTGTGAAAGAGAGGTAAATTAGAAGTGTGATTATGAAATTAAAGAATACTTTGTAGCATAAATAAGAGAAGAGAGGGAGAGAATCCAACATTTGTTGGATTTCTCTATAAGAACTGAGAGAGATGAGAGAAAAAGAGAGAAAAAGTAAGAAGAATAAGAGAAAAGAGAAAGAGAAAGGAAAAATGAAGAGTTTTGGAAAAAATCAGCGTAAAGATCTTGCTCTTACTTCTTTCTAGTTATCAAGTTTGGTTGTTAATTGAAAGAATGTGGAAATGATTTAAACTCATAATTGAAATTGTTTTTTTAATGTGTGTGGTATAAATGACCCTGTGAAGGATATTAAATATCAATTGTCATGGATCATGAATATAAATGGTTGATTTAATGTTATGTATAGATTAAGATATAGATTAGGAACTATGTGATAAATTAGAAATATTAATGTCATTGTGATGATTGCTTTTCTTGGGGCTAAGAAATGAAGGAAATAAATCGAATTGTAATTAAAAGTCTTGTTATATTTATATTTTTAAAAAGGAAATTTATTTGACAAAAAAATTGGAAATAAAGATCTTAAAAACCTTAAAAGAAACGATTACTTTTAGTAAGGTATTTTTCTCATTGAGCTTTTTAGCTCACCCCCTCCTATTTACTAACTTTTCAGGAAAAGTGTCAGAAAGCTTGGGAGCAAGTTAAAAAGAGTCCTTAGTAAAGTTTTCGTTCACGGCATCCTCATCTCTTGGGTCATGTTAGGAGATTAAGTTTTTGTCTTAGTCAGTTTTATAAAAGTTTTCAAGATTGTTGTAATTGAGTAAGTTTCTTTTTACTTGTACTCTTTGGTAAGATCATCAGAATTAGTTTGATGTATTGTAAAGTTTCTAGAATGTAAAGACATATATTTTGTGTAAAATGTGATGTTTGAAAGGAATGTTGTTTGTTTTGAATAGTATAGTGATTAAGAACTTAAAAGTATATGGCAAGAATTTCAATCACACTTGACGAGTCCTACCAGTTAGCAAGGGAAAAAAATTAGCATATGTCAAGGATGTGTCTAAAAACAAAAAAAAAAAGATTTTGCGTATTGTTAACGAGATATTTTAGTCATTTGAAATGACTTTTGATTTATAAAGTGGGATTCGTGGTTTATCATTTTCATTTTTAAGTGATTTCTATACTTTAAAACGAAAGAATGATTATGATATATGCGATAAATTGTAGTTAAAATGAGTTAAGTGGAATTGTTATTTTCTTTATTTCTAGGTAGTTTTAAACCCAATTTAAAGTATAAAAAAAAAGAGTTTTGGTAGTTTAAGCAACAACAAAGGGAAACAAATCTTTGTAAATGATTTGAGTATTGTGATTGAGATTGGTTGGGTGAGTATTTTGAAGTGGTTGACATATTAATTGAATATAATTGTGGATGAGGTTTTTTTGTATTGTAGAAATTGGACAACGGATTGGAGTATATGGGAAACATAAGAGACTCGGCTGAAATTTTAGTACAATTTAAAAGATAAATTATATTATATATGTAAAAAGGAAAACAAAAGAACATAAGTAAGCCACTTAACTTGGATAAAGGCTAGAATTACCTACCCATTTAAGTAAATATAAAATCTTAATAGTAAGCTTAAAATCACTAAGGGAAATTCTCTCAGCTTATATTTTCTCAACCATTCATCTTAGTAATAATAATGTGGGTTGGAGTATTTTGAAAAATATTGACACCTGCATTCATGTATACATGTATCATGCCATTAGAGAGATGTAGGTTTAGTTCTTATTTTAAGATCTCTATATCGTTTAGGTAGTAGGGCAAGCGAGGGGAGAACTACCTCAGCAAACCAAGTCTAGTTTCTTATGAGTTTTGAGGTGAGTGGTTCTCTGCATGTATCCTATAATTACTATCCTTCCTGTCTGTTTGAGTTTTTAATATATATAAAGTATTTTCTATGTTGAGTATGAATAATTTGGTAAACCAATTTGCTAATCTGTGAGAAAAATTCAAGATTTACTTGTTATGTGTTGTTTGGAAAATGAATTTGCAGAAAATGAGAAAAATTGGATCTTTATAAAGTTTTTATATATTTTTTTTTTAAAAAAAAGGGGTCTGATGGAACTGTGATTGAAATACTACCTATTGAGGGGCATGTGTGAGATTTTTGCCCACTAGGGGGCGTGAGTATCAGAGGATGCATCATGGGAAATTGAAATATGTGAATAAAGACCGCGAGGTAGCTCATTATATAAGTATATGATATATTATATGATTGGCCCAGTAAGGGATGATGTGTTGAGATTGGCCCAGTGAGGGGCATTGTGTATGTTGAACCTTAATTTCCTTGTTTTGTTATCATAAGCTTTCATTTGGATATTTGAAAGAATCTCATGAAATGTTTTATAATTTGAAAAACGTTGTTTCCTCAAAGATTGGTTAATCAATTAAACAACAATTTTAGTAAAATAATTTTTCTGATTGTATATATGTAAATATTCCTTTCCCCTCTTCTTATGTGATTGTATGATATGAGTAGAGGATCTGTAGACGTGGTGTTATCTATAGGGGAAGTTCCTTTGTCTCATTAGGCTGTATAACTTACCCACAAATTTCATTTTCAGATGGTGGTAGGTTGAGTTGACTTCCTTTTAGGTTTACTTTTGGACAGTGACGTCAGGTGGAGCTTGGCACCTAGGACATTCTCAATAGATTTTATTTTGTTTTGAACTCAATGTTTTTCTTCTCTTGGATTTTTGTTTGGTTCATGAGTTTTGAGGATTTTTTTCTTTAAGTTTAAATGGTTTTTGGAAGGCATTGATTGTTTCCAATCAGGTTACTATTTTTTTTTCTTTGAATTTCATTTAAATGAGTTTCGAGCCTTCAGTAACTCGAAATTGTGATGAACTATTATCCCAAGGTTTCGTGGATTTTGATGAAATTTATGAGTAGGTGATATGAAAGTGGTAAAACAGAGAATTGTGTTCAAGTGGAACACACTACTTTTATATATTAATATTTTTGAAAGTAAGAGATTAATTGAAATTTTTTAATTGTAATCATTGTCTTGTTGAATTTTGGAAAATGACTTAAATAGAAAAATTTGATTGTACTATTTTATTTAAAATTCACGATGTATCCTGTTAAGGTTATCTCTTTCAAGTACGGGTCATGACATGTGTACTGTTTATGATGATGTAGATATAATTGGTGTGTTGCCTTAATTTGCTTATGAATATGAATTTTGTGAGGAGTTGGCAAAACCTGATTTGACTTAAAAACCCGAACCGACCCAGTTCAGACTTGACCTGACCCGAAAATACATCAAAATAATATGACCTGAACTCGACACAACCCTAACCTAAGTGACCCAAAACCCGAAATGACCCGGATTCAAAATGACTAGAACCCAAACTTGAACGACACGAAACAACTCGAAAACCCGAAACGACTCAAAATGACCCGGAAACTCGAAACGACTCGAACCCGAAACGACTCGACCCAAAATGACTTGAAAATATATATATTTTTTTAAAAAAACAATTTATTTTCTAAAACTGGATAATAGTTAATTTATTAGTTGTCAAATAAAATAAATTATATAACAATTAATTAATTATTGATTTACATGTGTTGATATGCATGGTTCAACATTCTATTAATATGAGTAATCTCATTAATTTCAAATAAAAATCGAGAAGAATAATAAATTTTTCATTGTTTTTCAAGTCACAATAAAATTTTATTTTTAATTGTCTTGAAAAAATATAATGGAATGAAGTGATTATATGAAATTTAATCTCCGAAATTTGGTATAAGATGTTACTAGTGAGAATAACTTTGTAGACCAGTTGTTTGAGATCATTTAAGACTGAAATTTGGGATTAAGAATCATAACATTGCATATTACATTAAAAAATTAATTATTGATTTATTATTAATTAATTTTCAAGTATTTGACAATGTAACTCTTTTAGTTCTATTATATGTACATATATTTTTTTAATTAGGCATAAATATCTATTTTGTTGATCCGGCTTGACCCGACCTGACCAAGCCCGACATGACCCAAAACTCGATACGACCCAAGCTCGAAATGACCTGAATCCCACCCAACATGACCCGATACCCGATACAACTCGAGATTGACATGACCCGAACCCGACCCGACCCGTGGCCCTAGACTCAACATGACCCAAATCCGACCTGACCCGAGCCCTATTGACTTGATCTGACCCGTTTGCCCCCTTTAATTTTGTGATGGGTATATGAATGTGTTTCTATATGTGTTTTGTGATTATAGTGTGGTGTGTAGTGCCATTGTGTGATAAATGTTTTTCCTTTTATTTGAAGATAAGGAGGAGATATGAGGTTTATATTCAAAAGCAAATGGTAATCACTTAGAGTCACATGTTAAATAATTTAATGTATAAGAAGGATTGGTAAACGAAGTTAAAAAATCAATTACTTTGAGTATTTCTCACTTAACTTCTTGACGCTCACCTCCCTCTTTTCTTGTTTTATTTTCCCCCCAGGTGGCAGCTGGTTTGGAAGCAAGCTCTAATTGAGAGCTGATAGTTAGAGATTGTACGGGTGGTTAAGAAGTCGCATCCTCGTAGTCGTCTTGAGTCCGAAATCTTTTGAAAATGTTGCTTATATAAAAGAGGAGAAAAATTTGAATATATTTTTTTTTATGAATATGTCTGTATATGAAATAAATTGTTTGATTTTGATTAATTGTGAATTGAATAGTATGGAAAGATGTCTACATGACATTTAGATTCGAGCTCGGTGTTTAAAGGTCACGATTTCATCTCTGGTAGGATCTACCTAAGAATGGATTGTTACATACAACCCTACCTTTGGTCCAATACAGCCATACCTTTGGTCTAATACAATCCTATCGTTGGTACAATGGTATAATAGGAGTAGAGGAAAGGCATAAACATTATGTTACTAAGCAACAACAAACATAATAGGGAAAGGATAAAAGGAACCCGCTCATGTCTCAATTTGACACATATGTGTGTATGTATTTATTTATAAGTATAAATGGAGGCTTTGAAAACTGTTGCCTAAGCTTTCCCTAATGCTCTCCACTTGGCATTTTGTTTGTATGAGAATTAACCATTTCATCAATTAATTGCTAGCATTTGATTTGTGTTTTTTCCTCTTCCCAAATCAAACTAATAACATCTATTCTATTAATTGCACAAAACAACAATAAAAATAATCTAATTTAACATTAGAATGAAGATTTTTTTATTATAAATATTGTATAAAAAATCAAAAGTATGCAATCCAAATACAAAAAAGTTCGACAAAAATTAGATTGAGAATATGTTGATCATTTAACATTAACCTAAAAGAGATTGAGACAACAAAATTCCTTGTTTCTCTTCTGTTATACCTAAGTGTGTTAATAACTTCATATGGCGAGTGTTCTTTTAAAAAAAAAAAAAACATCGTTTAAGCTTCTTATTTTTTCTAATTGTTTGTTAATGTTGTTCCATTGCTATGACTACGAGGAAAATAGGATGATTACCATTTTAATGTGTGGCTTAGCATCTCTTATATTCAATTATTTTGACATATATTTTGTACCTTTGTAATAGGAGTTTATGAAAAAAAAAAATAAGGAAGATGGAGAGATGTGAATATTAGAAATTCTTTCCATATAATTTATATTTTGATATTGTGAATGAAACTTTTATTTTAAAAATTATAACCTTATATAATTACATGATAATTTATTTAATTGGTATATGATATTTTTCATTTCATCCAAGATTATCCTGTAAATAGAATTACTATAGGGGGCTTTGTTGTGCGTTTATCCACTTAAATAAATAAGTAAATAATCGCACTTGTTTTACTTGCAAGTGCACAAGGTCAACAGTGTAGTATAGTGTGCGAATGCAAGATCATCTCCACAGGGATTAGTAAAGTTCAATTTAGAATTATATTCGCAGTAATAAAAAGATAGAAATAATAAAAGCGTTGAGAAATAATAAAGATGAAATACTAAGGATAAAGACGTAGGGACTTGATATCCACCACTAATTATGCTATCACAATATAACAGTATGCCAATGCTTTATTCATGCCATGTATACCTACTGGTTGCCAACCTAAGGGCATGGTATCTACTCCTTAAGCTATTGATTTCCCTAAGCAACGAGTTAGGCATGGTATCTACTCTAACTCTTTTCTTCCTTAAGGGATTCAGCATGGTATCTGCTTGAGTTGTTCCTTAAGAAAACATAAGTACTATGGAAATCGACAACCACATGAGACCTAGGGCATGGTATCTACTCCCGGTTTCCCATGTTGATTAACCCGGGTATCCAGATAAGATATCCCTTGCTACTAATGTTAGACCCAGGACTCGGTCATCCAAATTGATCTAACTAACAAGTCCATACCACATGCACATATTGATCAGACATATACATATGAGGAATTTAAATAAAAGCAGGTATTAATCAAGTTTAAGCAACACAACATAAATATCGCAAGGCGCCAATACTAAATTTATTGAGTAAACATAATTAGGGCTTCAACCAAGCCCTACTAAGAATTTAATTACACATAATAAAATAAAAAGGAAAAAAGAAACCCGAGAGAAGAGTCGTCAATTCCGCTCCACAGTCTCCTTCTCCAAGCTAAAGCAAAAGATAAAAGAAGGGATCTAAGAAGTGATCCCCCCAAGAGGTGGTGCCTTTTGTGTGTGATTTATAAGTGTATTTATAGGTCTTTGAGAAGTCCTAAGAGGATCATGAGTCCTAAACTCTCCTAAAACGACAATCCTAAACCTTCCTAAAACGAAAATCTTGTACTTTCCAAAATAAGGTTCTGCAGTTTACTGTTCACGCCCATATGTGTGCGCTCGATCGCATGTGTCCTTGCGCTCGATCGCATGTGTCCTTGCGCTCGATCCTACAAGTTTGCGCATTATCGCATTGCATGTGCGCTCGATCGCACTTTGTCCAGAAAATGCTCCACGGCTTCTAGATTTCTTCCTTAAAGTGCCAAAACTGCTTCTTTTTCTCCAAGTCCCTATAAAAACATGTAAAACACACAAATGGAGTAAAAGATACCAAATTAACGTAATAAAGGATCTAACAAGTGTAAATAAGGGGGCTTAAATATGTATATTTAAGCGTCTATCACACCCCCAAACTTACATATTGCTAGTCCCTTAGCAATACTAAATTAAAAACTAAAACATAAATACAGATAAATCCAATGTTCATAGTGTCAATAAAAAAATCTAGATTTTACACAAAACAATGATGCGCATTCATGAGCAAGCTTAACAAGTGTAAACATATATCTGCAATGAATAAGAGTGTTGAACGTAAATCATATTCACTAGGTATTCTAAGATATCACAAGTTTGACTTCGGTGTGTGGTGATTAGCACATAAAAGATTGAGTTTCCAAGAAATTCAAATGGGTAATGTTTCGATGACTCAAGATTCACCAAACTTCCTATTAGAGTCAACAAATATGGCATAGACTTTTATTTGCGAGATTTTTGCCAAGTTAGTTCCTTTAAGCTTTCTTGATGACCCGTGTAACGAGCGTTTGGCCAATGACTCCCAAACCAGATGGTTTTAGGGCATTAGGTGTAAAGACACCCCTAAGGACTTACTGGCTCGAGTCAACAAGGCTACGAAACTAACTGATTTTTATGCTGCCATTTAGAATTTTCCACCTTTTGACATGACACTCAATGCTTACTGAGGCAAGAGGGCCAGTTACTCAGCGAAAGATTTGTTTTTATTGATCATTAGGAGCATTTTTTATTTTTGAGCACGAATCAATCTTTTCTATTTTTATATGCCAAAATGTCAATCTAATAGGTCATCTAGTTCACAGTCAAGCAAAAGAAACATACCAATCCAAATATCATGTCATACCCCACACAGCTATGTGTTAATGTGCTCGTGATAGTTCAAGTTAAACTTGTGAATTCTTAAATGCCAAAAGGGCAGTGATCTAGGTTCAAAACTTGTTTATTGGCCTATATGTTCAAAGTGTTAAGCTCACTGATGAAGTCGAATCATAACATTTTGTTTAGATCACACAAAAAAAAGTTTATTGGACAGAATGAACATGCATTTATCTATGAAAATAACAACAGAACTAAAAATGTAGGACATAGTGTAGTGTGTGAATGTGTCTCCCATACTCCCAAACTTAAATTACACATTGTCCCCAATGTATGAATAACAAGGAAAGAACTGACCTGGGAGATGGAGAACTAGCTAGGTTGGCATGGCTCATAGCGTACCCCCAAACTTGAACGGATGCACACATTGTCCCTAAAAAAGAAAAACTAACGTAATACGGGAAAACAAGAAGTAATTAAAATAAATAAATAACAATAAATACGTAAAATAATAAAAATAAAAGGATAAGCTGTGGGGTGCCTCCCATGAGCGCTAAGTTTAACGTCTTCAGCCGGACCAAGCCTTATTTTTTTCCAAAACTACGAGTGGCAGCAGCTAGCATAGGAAATGTCTTATTCTCTCCCATATAAGCATATGGTAAGTGCTCTGACAACTTCTTGAATTCCAAGTTAGGTGCCTGTACAATAGAAGGGAAAATAATATTAGTAGGCACATGATGGTCAAATGGATCGGTGTACTTACTTGGATGCTTTGGAAAGGCCTCTAGAAGGTGCATAGTTTCAATGAGGTCTTTAGTAACATCTTCTGATTTTGGCTCAATATCTGATCCTTTGAAATAATGGGTGAAGGTGGTCTCCAAGGGATCAATATGATGGTCATGAAAGACTTGTTTAACAATACCTTGCTTTTGTTCACTTAGCTCCTTAGCCAATTCCCCCATTTGTACTTCCAATATATGAATAGCTTGCTCATGCTTGGTATTGATTTTTCGTTGCTCAATCATGAACTGTTCTTGTGAAGTCATCAGTTGCCTCATAAGACTCTCTAGGTTACTATTTTCTGATTCCGGCACTGGTTGGGCTGCTGGTTGGAAGTGTCGTTGCTGTCCTTGAAGATTCAAAGCATTGTGATTGTTGCTCCATGAGAGGTTGGGGTGGTGCTTCCATCTAGGATTGTAGGTATTTGTATATGCATTGTGCGGTCCCTCATAATTTGCTTGCTCTTAATCTGCATATGAATACAAAGGGCAAGTGTTAGTAGTGTGATCAAAACGAGAACATATAGCATATACCTGGAGTGGTTTGCCTTGCGGACTAGGTGATATGTTTTCACTAGTCATGGCATATATGAGCATATCTAGCTTCCTCTCCATAGCATCTAGACAAGTATATTGAGCTTCTGTCATTGGTGCTTCTCCCTTTGAATGAATTAGTTGAAAAGCTTCAGTGTAGCAGTTTTAGTACTGCTGCTCGGGTACTCTCTAGACCTTTTGCGCTCGAGCGCACCCTGAACTGTGCTCGATCGCACTGGGCTTGCGATCGATCGCACCAAGTAGTGCGCTCGATCGCAATGAGGACAGAAGCTCCTCCTCTGCACACCTAAACAAAAACAGAAAAAGAAGGAATAAATCTGATTTTTGATAAAAATAAAAAAATAAAACAGAACAGAATCAAATAGAATAAATTAAAATGATAATAAAAAAAAATAACAAAAATAATTCCAAAAAGAAATTTAGCACAATCCCCGGCAACGGCGCCAAAAACTTGTTGTGCGTTTATCCACTTAAATAAATAAGTAAATAATCGCACTTGTTTTACTTGCAAGTGCACAAGGTCAACAGTGTAGTATAGTGTGCGAATGCAAGATCATCTCCACAGGGATTGGTAAAGTTCAATTTAGAATTATATTCGCAGTAATAAAAAGATAGAAATAATAAAAGCGTTGAGAAATAATAAAGATGGAATACTAAGGATAAAGGCGTAGGGACTTGATATCCACCACTAATTATGCTATCACAATATAACAGTATGCCAATGCTTTATTCATGCCATGTATACCTACTGGTTGCCAACCTAAGGGCATGGTATCTACTCCTTAAGCTATTGATTTCCCTAAGCAACGAGTTAGGCATGGTATCTACTCTAACTCTTTTCTTCCTTAAGGGATTCAGCATGGTATCTGCTTGAGTTGTTCCTTAAGAAAACATAAGAACTATGAAAATCGACAACCACATAAGACCTAGGGCATGGTATCTACTCCCGGTTTCCCATGTCGATTAACCCGGGTATCTGGATAAGATATCCCTTGTTACTAATGTTAGACCCAGGACTCGGTCATCCAAATTGATCTAACTAACAAGTCCATACCACATGCACATATTGATCAGACATATACATATGAGGAATTTAAATAAAAGCAGGTATTAATCAAGTTTAAGCAACACAACATAAATATTGCAAGGCGCCAATACTAAATTTATTGAGTAAACATAATTAGGGCTTCAACCAAGCCCTACTAAGAATTTAATTACACATAATAAAATAAAAAGGAAAGAAGAAACCCGAGAGAAGAGTCGTCAATTCCGCTCCACGGTCTCCTTCTCCAAGCTAAAGCAAAAGATAAAAGAAGGGATCTAAGAAGTGATCCCCCCAAGAGGTGATGCCTTTTGTGTGATTTACAAGTGTATTTATAGGTCTTTGAGAAGTCCTAAGAGGCTCATGAGTCCTAAACTTTCCTAAAACGACAATCCTAAACCTTTAAAAAAAGAAAATCTTGTACTTTCCAAAATAAGGTTCTGCAGTTTACTGTTCACGCCTGTATGTGTGCGCTCGATCGCATGTGTCCTTGCGCTCGATCGCAATGTGCGCTTGATCCTACAAGTGTGTGCATGATCGCATGTGCGCTCGATCGCACTTTGTCCAGAAAGTGCTCCCGGGCTTCTAGATTTCTTCCTTAAAGTGCCAAAACTGCCTCTTTTTCTCCAAGTCCCTATAAAAACATGTAAAACACACAAATGGAGTAAAATATACCAAATTAACGTAATAAAGGATCTAACAAGTGTAAATAAGGGGGCTTAAATATGTATATTTAAGCGTCTATCAGGCTTCAATATTTTTATACAATTTTTTTCTAGCGGTGGGTTAATGTGTAGTTTTGAATCTAAAAGTTCAAGAATAGATGTTCACCAATAAAAGTTTCTTAAAATAATGTGTTGAACCTCCAACAAGACTTAATATAAAATTATACTACCAAGAAAATATGAGGCCAATAAAAATATGTAGACTTAGCTCTATTAGTGAAAATCAAGATTATGTTAACAAATTTAGAGGAAAAAGATAAAGAAAAATCAACCTAATTCATGAATCTTCTGATAAACAAAACAAACTCCCTGTATTTTATTAACAATCCTCACTTATTCTCAACTCTAAAAGTATTGTAGCCATGCTGATACCTATTTTCTTTCTAGCATTTGTTTTATACGTGGTGGGTTCTTTAGAAATTGCAAAAGGAAGTAGTTGATTTTCTCTACAATATAAAACTCATGAATGTCCCAATATTACATCCAAATTCATTTTATCACTATTTTTAGCTAGTTTTTTTAGTCTTAAGTAGCATTACTTTTAGGGGTAAAAAACTCCTATAACAACTCACAATAATAGCATGTTACCAGCAAACAAGTTCAAACAAAACACTCATTCAAAGATGAAAAATTTAGTCAGACATGCCCATATTCTTTTGACAACTTTTATTTAAAAAATCACAATAGCTAGAAAAAGAAAAAAATGAGTCATGAGAAAAGAAACAAACATTCATCATAATATTGATACCATACCACTTAAATTGGTACATAAGGAAGTTCAACAAATTTGAATTAATTGAATATATATAAATAATAGAACAAATTATGATACCATCCCTCTAATATTAAGGAGAAAACTTGAATCACGGGCAAATCGAGAGAAACCGACTAAGAAAGAGAGAAGAGAGAAAACTTAAAGTCTTTAATGCCACGGCCTCTCATCGTCACTTTGTGCCGTAATTTTGGTAAAGAAAAGACTAGGGTTCTTATTATTATGTAGAAAAAGAAGATTAAATGGTTTCTTCTTAGGTTGGGAGGCTAAACAACTACTGAGGTTGGGCCTAAATGTCACCAAAATTTTAATTAATTTTTGTGATAAATACTTTTGTTATAAAATATTTTATTAATGAGAATGTTTTTGTCACAAAAAATCACCACAAATAATAAGACCTTCTTGTTTTATTGCGGACAAAAGTAAATTGTCACTTATTGTTTTTTATTATAGATGATGCAACAAACACTTGTCCTTAAATATAAAATTTGTTAGTGGCGACTTGAGTTTGTCATTGAAAATGTAATAAAAATAGATTTTTCTCTTTTACTTTGATTATTGTGATGACAATTATGAGTCAAAAATTATTTAGGGGCAAAAATAAATTGTCATGAATATATATTAAATGTCACAAAAAAGTTTCTCTCCATCTTGTTTTGGTGGGAAAATTTGGCACCACACATTTTGTGACATTAATGCATGACGTTTTAATATTATGTCACCTAAAATTAACATGCCTTAAAATTAGTGATGATATCTAAATTTCTTCACTATAGATGCATATTTGGTGATGAAATTTCACGTGTCACTAAGAAATTCTCCACTAATTAGCAATTTTGTTGTAGTGTCAGTCACCCTCCCAGTTGAGCAAACATAGTATGTATAAGTGTAATCGAATTACTAATGTACAATTAGTGTCATACAACCAATAACAATTACGAATAAAGCTTTCAAGAAGAGTAGGTCTCATAAATATGATCACCACAGAATTTCATCTCTATTGCTTTTATTTTATGGACTTAATCATGATAATGTAATTTAATAAATATTTATGCTAAATAAAATTTGTCATTAATAATGATAACAATTTGAATAAAATTGTTTTACAAATAATATGCTGAGTCATCTAATGTCATTGGCTTGTAAGGCATCTACTAATATGGACTCCTTATTTACACTGGAAAAAGTAAAGGCAATTCTATATATTCTCATTCCCTACTATAGTCGTCCTGATAAGTTATTATGGGTGACTGATAAGTCAGGGAAGTTTAGTTCAAAGTCAGCTTACATGGTTGATCAAGGTGTTCAGGGGAATGGCTCTACAACATTAGCAGATCAAGATTGGTCCTCTTTATGGTCTATTCAGATTACTTTTATTGCAGAACAACCCAAAACCCTTTGGTGGAGGTGTTAGAATATATAAAATGTTCTAATATTACTGATGGGCTTCTATTAGTTTGTAGGACTTTGTATTTATAAAATGGATTGGATTTGGTTCTTGAGATAGACTTTGTGGGCCTAATATCCACTTTATCGCGTGGGTGGGTCAGATGCACCTAATGGTTTTAGATGTGATTGGTCAGTGGTGTGGGCTTGACAAATCTAATGGGCTATGATGGGCGGCCTATTGAGTTTATTATAAATATGAGCTAGGTCCCGTTTTCTTTCTTAACCTAGGTAAGTTTTCCTAATTATAAAGCTGTCGTACATAGAGAGTAAGAAAATGAAGAACCTTAGCTAGATGGTCTTGCATGCATTTGTGTGTTGAGATCCATGTGGTGTTACCAAAATAACAATATGTCGCAAACATCAAGTATGTGATATTAAATAGATTAAAATTAGTAATACAATGCATATAATAGATCCTTAGAATTATTAACATGTGGTATCAGAGCTAGTCTTTACATGTGTTTAAATCTATTGTTCACATAACCTAATTCAGGAATATTGTATTTAATTTCAAGATAACTTATATTAGTTTATGTGAATAAAATTATATAAGTCTGCTCTTAAATCTATAGAATTTTGAATTGGGGGCTTTATTGCTGAATACAAAAATATGAACTATGGGCACTACTGCTGAATTAAAAAAATCTTGAATTAGTGGTTTTGTTGCCAAATTCAAAGAATCTTAAATTATGGTGTTACTATTGTTTCAAAGAATCTTGAATTTGAATTATTGGCTTATGTTATGTGATCAATATCTTAGGGCAATGTGAAATACTAAAAGAATATGAACCTCCTAGTGATGTTATTGTTGTTTACCGTAAACCATTTAAAAGCCAATATATTAATCAACAAACCAAAAGCTCTAAAGTAAAATAATTTATGTTAAATAAATTAACAGGAGGTTTAGTAGGGATTTAATGTAGGTTTTGGTTGCTCAAGTATATTTTGAATTTAATATGTTATACATATTTATTTATATATGTATCATAATTTTGTTTGTATTATACCTACAATAGCTTGGAAAATAAACTGAAGAGTAAACAAGTATAGGTATAAAGTCAAATCTAAAAAAAAAACCTTGTTGTAAACGGTTCCAAGGCTAGGCTCAATTGTAGTTGAATGTCTTTATTGTTGACTTTGATTTATGATACAAAATTTTTCTTTTAGTACAATTTTATTTGATTTGCTTCTTACTTTGTTGTGTTTAATGACCATTCGGTTCAAGTAAAATGTGTTTGGTTAATGATCTTTTTTTGGAAGAACAATCAAGATAACAAAACGATACTATAGTTCTTTTGGAAATCCAAAAAAAAAAAAACCTTTTTAGTAGTTTGATCCATTGATAAAAGGTTGTCTATATCAATGTTTCTTTTCTTGTTTTGTTTCCTATATTATTCAATGGAAAGTTGAAATCCTCTAAATGTTGGCTCTAGTTGTTTCTCAGTGTAATATAAGAACATTAGTTTGTTCTTGAATTATACTTCAAAATTTTTAGTTCAATAATATTGTCTTATAAAACTACCAGCACAAAGTTTCTGAAAATGAACAGAGAATCTCTATGCTTGTTAATTCATTTGTACTGGTTTGTTTGTGTATTTACCCATCTGAACCATAACTTGCTTGAAGAATTTCACTCACGACACCTATTCACACACTCATGTAAATAATATTGAAGTGTTATCTTTTGCATGTTTAATCTGTAAATCTTTATAATACATTTGGCTTGTGAAATTTTGGGCAACAAAAATGAAGATTTTGCTAGATAAGATAATATGGGTTAGATCTTACTATCTCTTTTTGAGATGAGAAAATGCATACATGTTGTTTTAGTATGTATACATGTTGGGTAATATATTTTATCAATCTCAGTTTGAAATAACCCCATAAATATCAGTCAATGGATTATTTCATGTTGTTGTTACGAGACATTTATCTGAATTATTGCATTTAATCACCTGCCCAAAGGGAGTAATTGCATGTTTTAATTCAGATGTTGACATAAAAAATTTGGTGGAATTTATTTAAGTCTAGATTGTCTTTCTATAAAAAAAAAAGTGTTAGGATTTTCGAAAAATGAAATATGTTAATGTGTTGATTTCACATAAGAGATTCTACTTGCATGTTGCATACTCTGCCTAAAGGGGAGTGCGTAATGATACACTGAGAATCCAATTGTTGTAATTACCCTTCTTATTAATATGTTGCATTTTGATTGTCCTGAACAATTTCCATTGTTGTTGATAACAATAGTGCTACTATTGAAATTTTGGCTAGGTCAAATAGTAAAATAAAGTATATTTTCATAGGAGTGTGTAGAAAATATGAAAATTAAAAATTATAGAAGATATATAGCCTTCTTAAATTTTCTAAAACATATTTTTCAATTCAAATTTGCTAAATTGGTGCACTTATTGAAAATAATTAAATTTTAAGCATGTGAAAAATGTCATTTATCATCTGAAACATGTTGATCAAAATTGATCGCTACTCGATACTTTTATTATATCTTATTTAATTATATTGAAAGTTGTGTGTCACATGAGATAATAATAATGATTAATGTGATAAGTATTATTATTATTTTTTGAAATTTATTTATGAAAATATGTGATTAATTGATTTCTTTCTTGAAATCTGTGCATATATTCTGAAATTATATTTTATAGTAAATTATTTTGTTGTATTGAGATGTTGACAGTAGGTGAGCACTCTCCTAGATTAGTTTTCATATTTATTGTACTCTCGACTTGAAAGAAAATGGTTAAAATATGCATGTTGTGAGAAATAATTGATCTAATTATTTAAATATATTTTGCTGTGTTCAAGACCTGTGGTAAGGATGCAATTGTTGATTGTTTGGTGACTCATAGATGTACATGTTGTTTGGAGTACCTCTTGTTGTATGGCCACATGTATACCTGTCCTTTTGAATGCGTATAAGATCGTAAAGGGCATTATTGTTTATCCCAGTTTTGGAAAATTTGATAGGTTGATGTGGGTGTTAGCTACCAAAGTGGCACACTTATTGATACTTATGGGATTTCACCAAAATATGTTATGGGATGATTTCAATTGCATCACACAGTTACTTGCCCAAAGGGGGTAGTTGTGCTGTAATTTGTGGAAATATATGGAACACTATAGGAAAATGATGGGTTAGTTTAGAAGGTTTATCTGCCCAAAGGGGACAATTCTTTCGAAAGGTGAGACTTTGTCTTCATATACTCCATGTGAAAAGTTTTTCATTATATGTTGTATTCTCTGCCCTAAGAGGAATTTATAACTATACTATTAAACTCTCTGTTATGTAATATATTGGTTATTGCCTTTTTTACTACCGTGTTGCATTCTTGTCTTGAATCAATCTACTTTTCTATGAACAATAACCAAGCAACTATTGAAATCCTGATTGGTTCAAATTATAAGAGTTGAAATGTAGATTGTGTTTAATTTCAAACAATGAATATATTTGTTTTGGTGTTGAAACAACTGCCTTCAAAAGACCTCTTATTAAATAAAAATCTTATGTTTTATGGCATAGGCACCTAGGTCGCATTTTTAGAGAGAGAATTGAAAGGCTTGTTAGGGATGATATTTCACCCACTCTTGATTTTGGGGATATGGAAGACCTGTGTTGATTGGATTAAGGGAAAGTTAACCAAAACCAAGAAAATGACTTAACTAATAGTTTTGATCTTCTAGAAATAGTGCATACTGATATTAATGGTACCTAAAATTTGATAAGGTGGTGAATTGTATTGGTTTTGAGGAGAATCAGGTAGATCAATGCATATACCTGAAAATCAGTGGGAGTAAATTTATTTATCTGGTTAGTTACATGATTTACTTATGTAATTATTTGTGTTCTAATTACAACCATTTAATGGTTTTGGTTGCTAAAACTTTTAGTGATTTAGTTGCTGAAATGTTTCAGTTAATTAATTGATAATAAGCCATTTAAGTGGCTTACGGTTGGACACTAACTTTTTAATTAATTAGCAAGTAGTTTAATAAGTTTAAAATATAAGAGAAAGTTAGCAAGTAATAGTCGAACCATTGACTGTTAGGCCTATGCAATGTTTTAGTTTAGTGCGAGTAGACTCAAATGCTTTTATTAAACTTATTCTCATTTAATATATCTTATACTGCATTGGAATAAGTTAATGATTAAAATAAAATTATAATAATTATTATTTTTAATTTAAAATTATCGACATTCAAATTAATAATTATTCAATAAACTTAAAAAACACATAAACTCTCTTAAGTTTTGTTTTAAGCCTTGGTTTGAAATAATTTTAAGGGTTACAGTGGATGGTTGCCACTAAAGTGATCTGTTCATTAAATTTTAACATTATTTCATACTGTTTAAGGCTTGATTAATATATTCAATCACTTGTCCAAAGGAAGTTATTGCATCTGTTAATAATTGATAAACATGAAACCGTTGTTTGAATGCATATTAGTCTAGAATGTTTTATCAACCATAAGGTGTTAGGCATTTCAAAAATCGGTATGCATTCAGCTGTTAGTTTCTTGTAGGAAATCCTAAATATGTATTACATTCTTTGCCCAAAGGGGAGTTTGTATTGATACGCTTGGGATCCTGTTGTTTTACTACCCAAATTCATTATCATGATGCCTTATATTTTTCTCCGATTAATTTCATTTGCTACTAGCAATGGTAATACTATAATTAAGATCCTGAATGGATCAAATTATAAGAAATGGAAACAAGATATAGAGTTTGCTATGGGAATTATGTACAATGGTGATATGTTTTTTTAGCATATTGATACTAGGGCTATGCTTATTGATCCTTTGACCAAGAGTCTTGGGCCTTCAGATTTTGTCAAACATGTAGACAACATGAATACTGTTAGTTCTTTTGATGTATTTTATTAGTGAGAGTATGACTTTTGTATGTCAATTTATATGTTGTTTCCTTTGGACATCATTATTGTTTTCTTGGATTGATATCATACTATGAATATTTTGTGCACATTTTATATATGACATGTCATGATGTATTAAAATTCTAAGACTTGGTGTTGCCTTAAGAATGACTTTTATATCATTATTGAGTATGTCTCATAACACCATGTTGCAAACTTGAGTCTTATTGACTGAGGCATACTAGCTTCTATGTGAAGTCGTGGGGTTACTCAAGCTTCTAGGTCGCCCTAGGTTTTTTCTAGCTTCTGGGTGAAGCAGGTTAATAGAAGAACTTGAGATTTCTCTAGCTTCTGAGTGAAGAGTCGTTTTCTAAAATGTTTTTTAATACATCTAAAAACTACAACTAATGTTTACCAAAATGGGAGAATGTTAGAATATATAAAATGTTATAATATTATTGATGGGTTTCCATTAGTTTGTAGGGCTTTGTATTTATAAAACGGACTGGATTGAGTTCTTGAGATGGACTTTGTGGGCCTAACATCCACTTGATGTTGTAGGTGAGCCAGATACACCTAATGATTTTAGATGTTATTGGACAGTGGTGTAAGCTTGACAAACCTAATGGGCTATGATGGGCGGCTTATTGAGTTTATTATAAATACGAGCTAGGTCTCCTTTGCTCTCTTAACCTATGTAAGTTTTCTCCATTATAATAGAGAGGAAAAACCCTAACTAGACGGTCTTGCATGCATTTGTGTGTTGAGATTCATGTGGTGTTACCTGAATAATAATATGTCACAAACATCATATATGTGATATTAAATAGATTAAAATTAGTAATACAATGCATGTAATAGATCCTTAGAATTATTAACAAGAGCATCATCACAAATATCCTTCCTCTCACAAACCATATCCATGGCTTTCTAAATCAGCTTCTGCCCAGTGTCCTCTCTGCTAGCAAGAAGACGAATCCCTGGATCATCTTTTCTTACGTTGATTTATCATTCGAGCATTATGGACCCCTATTTCTAAATGGGGCTTGCGACTCCACCTTTACAACTTTCACTCTGCGAGTGAATGCTTCCTTATCCTCTTACGTGAGCAGAAGCGGAAGACCTCCCATGGTCGAAATTGCAAGCTTATGCTCTTTTTTGCCTCCATTGCCATGGATACTGTTTGGCTGTGGCATAATCTTTGCAAGTTTCAAGGCAAATCCATCCATCTCCAGACTATTATTGTCCAAACAAATGCAAGGTTTGGCAAGCTGGTGAAGGCTTATAGTCTCGATGGGGCTTTAACTGAAAGCATTGCTTGCTGGCAACCTCCTGCCAGGGGCTCTTGAAAGCTCAATGTTGATGCGGCCATTACTTCATCTTGGGGTTTCTAATTGTGTAGTTGGCAGGGACTTTACTAGGATGGTTTCCTTTGCATGGGCTAACGAAGTTGTATCAAACAATCCCCTCATTGTCGAAGCCGAAGCATGTATGCTGTTCAGAAGGCCATTCATGAAGGCTTACGTGAAGTTATTTTTTTAGGGTGATTCTTCCTTGGTTCTTGGCTCTCTATGTGAATGATCTATTGTGCCTGAATGGATTTTGGAGCCTTCTGTCCATGACATCAAGACCTTGGTTGTTGATTGTCCATCCTTTTCCTTTCTTTTTGTTAGACAGACTGCTAACCATTTAGCCCGTTCATGTGCTAAATGGGCAGCCTCTTTTCTTTTGCCGGGCCCATTCTTCACTCGATGTTTCCTATCTTTTTTAATTAGTTGGTCCATGGGCCTGTTTCTTTATTTTATCAAAAAGCATTGGCTTAGGAAAAACGAAATTAAAGAAAAGTGTTCTCTCTCCAAATATAAACTACCCATCCACTGTTTCTACGTCTACGATGCCGCATTAGCTCTTGTTTAGTGCGCAGTTAATGCGTTGTTTAGTTAATACAAATCTGTTCTTCATTAGAAGTTCTCTGCCCAGCAAATGCATTAGATTATTTCATCTTTAAATGATATATGAAAGAGAGAAAAAAAAAAAAAATATTATTTGTTTTCTTCTCCAACAGACTTTCCTTTTAGGCTTTAAGTAAAGAAAAACCCCTTCAAAATTTAAAAACAACAACAGTTCATTAAAGTAAATAAATAAATAAACCACCACCATCTCCCAACTAAAAGCCCTTACTTGTCATTTGCAGAACATTACTTCACTCTCTCTTCCTTCGTTCAAACCCTACATTCTTTTTTTATTCCACCAAAATAAATTTATTAATAAACAAAAAATTGTGAACCCAACATGTCTCTGTCAATTGTGTAAATTCTCTGGTTGTTCAGTTTCTTGCTCTATTGGCCGAAATGGGTGCACCAAACAAAGAACTGGATCAGAAGACTTGCAGCCATGGCTATGGACCTTGACCCAAGCCCAGAAGCTGCATTATGGGAAAGGCAGAGGAGGAGCAGAATCTGCCTACAAGTATACGCACGGACTTGGAGCAGAATGTGGAACCGAGATTCTCTGGTTGCAGATGCAAATGGATGTCAATGCTCATTGGGCTGAGATGTCTCCTGGTGCTGCTTTTATCTGTTGCTGTGTTTCTTTCTGCTTTGTTTTGGTTGCCTCCTTTCCTTCAGTTTGCAGATAAAAGAGATCTGGATCTTGATTCCAGGTTTAAAGGTGGGGGTTTAGTTTTGGCTTTTTTTGGTGGGTTTTGATTGATTCTTTCGATTTTTGGTCTTCTGGATATTTACATTTTGCGATAACCATGGATCTAGTTTATTTATTTATTTTTTGTTGGGGGTGGGGAGGGGATTTTATGGTGTTTGTGACGAATGGGATTTCGTTAGATTGTTGGTCTAAGCCTTTGTTTGGATGCTGAGCCTGTGGGTAACAAATTGAATACTGGGGTTTTGATCTGCTGTTGGCTGTCGTAATTAGTTACTAGTGCACTTTAGATTTCCTGCGAAAATGTAGGGAAAGAAATGAAAATGTATTTTGAAATTTTCTTTTCGATTTATTTAAAATGAGAATTCCATCGGAAAAAAGTAAAATAAAATGAAAAATTTGACTCAGCCGTAGTATTTGTTCTGATTGGGTTCCAAACAATAAGGAAAAACAAAGCTACTATAATTTTCCTTCATTCACTTAATTTTTCTTCAACTAGTTGTAGAAAATTGAAAACGTTTTTATTGGATTATATTACTCTTATCTTTCTTTCTTTTTTGATAAAAAGCCTGGATTTAATTGGTATAGAATTGAGAGCAGAAATATCTGCGAAACAAGAGGCCAAACAGTATCTGGAACCCCATCCTTCCGAAACATATTATCCTCAAAAGGAAGAGATAGGCTTGCTAGTTCATGGGCAACCTTCTGCCCTTCTGATAGAAGCCATCGCCCCAATGCTTAGCTTCCTCAACACTTTCCATAGATGCTCCTTTGGAATTAAGAGCAGCAATCACTAAGCTAGAATCACTTTCAACAATGATATTGCAAAAGCAGGGTACTATTATATCACTCTATCTTAAGGTAACCAATGTTGTGGTTTCTATTTTTAGTAAATTTTGCAGATTTACGAGTGTATTGACTTATTGGAAATCTGGTTCCGGTGCTAAAAGGAGATATTTCTAGTCTGAAAATTTATTAGAGGGAATTATACTTTGTTTTGTTGTTAAGTTTAAGTGATTAGTTTTTAAATCATTTTCTCATTAATGAGGACATTCCTAAGTCTGACCAACCTACAGATTGAAATTGAGATTTTAGAATGTGAGGTTAGTGGTATGGCTGACGTGGTGCAATTATCCTCCTTTAGGTAATGCCTTCTCCGTAGCAGGGGTTAGTTATACTCTTTTTCTGTAAATTTCACTCAAAAAACTCATCACAGCTTTTGTCTAATTTTTTTGGGACTTCATGCTGCCAATTGCATTACAAATTTGTCTGAAAATTTTCCTTAGAAAGTTAACTTTAAAGGCAACCTTCCTAGTGATCTTGTTAGGCTGCTTTAAGCATTGACAATGGTGAACTTAAACTGTCGAACGAGGCATGACAGAATCAATACTCAGAATACTGGACAATCTCTGGGGTGCATGCCCTAGAAGATAGACAAGATATAGTTTACTTAGTATAGATAAAAAAACAAACGCATTTTAGTTTTAGGAAAGAGTCCTACCATCTGTACTACGTTTCTTAGAGATTAAGAACTTGTGTCTCCTATTCATTCTTGCGGGTTTATGATTTTTCGTTTTAATTTGGGATGTGCCGGTGTATTAAATTTACATGATGGTTTGCCTAAACTCTTGTCTAGGATAATGTTGGCCTGCTTGTCATTGCCAAAAAATTGAAAGTCTGACTATCTTAATTATGTTAAGAAGTACTAACAGATCATATAAATAAGAGAAGACAGATGGTAGTGCATCTGAAGTGTGTGTGTGTGTGTGTGTGTGTATATATATATATATATATATATATATGTTAGGTTGCTGGTCAGATCCATTTTTACAAGCTTATAGTGCATATTTGTTCCGTGGTAACCAAAAATAGATCTGGGCAGGCTCTAGCAACAACTTTTATGCTGCATGTATGGGTAGCAAGAAATTAAAAGATTATCAAATATGAACTTCTTTGCAAGGCCTCCTTTTCTTACTGAAAAATGAGGTTAGATGAATAGATGCTCCAAGTGGTTTTTTTCTTCGTAAAATTTTGGCTGATTTGGTTTCTTATCCCTTGTTTTCATAGTGTAATATGTAAAATATAATATTTGTTAACGTTACATATGTAAAATTAAAGCAAAGCATATTTAATGTTGCTGGCCCCAAAGTATTTGCCTACTTGAGTCCAGCTGCCAATTTGGGGAGCAAATTTAGTATGTAACCCGAGTATGGTTGTTAAGTTTAATCTTATGACATAGTTTTCCACTTTCTGGTGATATTGCTAATATTTGTCTTGCCAAATGGGATTTAATACTGGACATAATTTATTTTTAATTCCTAGTGATGAAACTTGTCAGATTTATATGTCTGCCTGACAGTAGCTTATTTGTGCAGATCATGTAATAGTAGCAAGTTTTAATATCGAGAAGTCAATTTCTTTGTTGGAGGAGAATATCTTGCAGCTTGAGAATGATATTTTTGATGAGATAGGCTTTCCTACTACAAAAGTATCCGCTCTGTACTGGCCTTTCCTTATGACATACTTCATATTATTTCTGTTTTGATCTAACTCATTCTTTAAACCAGGTTGTTATCTTATCTCTTGAACCTTCAGCTGGGTTAAACATAACAAAGGTTGTGTTTGGGGTTGACCCTGATGTGAAATACTCAAAGATATCTCCAACAGCTCAGAGTTTGATCAGGGCGTCTTTTGAATCTTTGATTATACACCAATCATCTCTGCGCCTGACTAAATCCTTGTTTGGGGAACCCTTCTTTTTTGAGGTGCTTAAATTCCCAGGAGGAATTACTGTGAACCCGCCGCAGAGTGCATTTCTTCTACAGAAAGTGCAAATTCTTTTCAACTTCACCTTAAATTTTTCTATTTATCAGATACAAGTAAATTTCAATGAACTGACAAGTCAGCTTAAGTCGGGATTACATCTAGCACCCTATGAGGTTTGTCAATTTTTTTCCAGAAAACTTTTCCTTATAATCAAGTACTAGATATGATAATTATTATGGAGATTCTGTAGTTAGATACATTGCAACATGCTTGACAATCTTATCGTAAGATTGTTCTGATATATTTGGTGTCCATCATGCAGAATCTAATGGGTTTGTTTTGTGGAATGCAGAACTTGTATATTAGCTTATCAAATTCCGAAGGTTCAACAATGGCTCCCCCTACTACTGTTCAGTCCTCTGTTCTGCTGACTATTGGGAATACTCCTTCAATGCCAAGGTTAAAGCAGCTTGCTCAAACCATCACAGGTTCTCATTCAAGAAACCTTGGCCTGAATAATACTGTATTTGGTAGGGTTAAGCAAGTCCGTCTTTCATCTATCTTGCAACACTCCCTCCATGGTGGCGACGGCAGTGTCACCTCATGGTCACCTTCTCCTGCCCCTCTACCTCATCCCCACAACCATGACCACCGTCACCATCACCACAATGCTGATCCAGCTCCCAATATTTCACCTGCACCTGCACCTGCGACCAAGAAGGGTTCACATGCAACTAAGAAAAGTGCCTCTTCACCTACAGACTACTCACCTGCTCCAGTGAAAAGTTCACCTGCACCTCAGAAAAGTTATGGTGCAAATCCTCCTGGTTGCCAGTTCAGGAATAAAAAGAGGCCTACAGGGAAGACCAGAAAGCACTCCCATTTAGCCCCTACTGTTGTGCCAAATGCTTCCCCTCACTTTTTTTCTGCTTCACCAGAACAGCACTTACATCCACCAGCACTGTCACCTGCACCCAACTCTCATTTAACTCGAGCTTCTAGTCCTTTGCCAAATGTGGTGTTTGCTCATGTTCAGCCGCCATCAAAAAGTGAATCCGGTAAGCAGCATTCCAAGACAACGCCATCAATTTCGCCATCACCTTCATCATGTGAGTATGTTTACTGATCTCGGTTTGGTGTTGCAAATTAAAGCTAGGATTTTGAATATTAATCTAAGACAATTTTGTTTTAACGTAATTGATGCATATTCATGCAATGATTCATTTGAGTCATTGCCCTGTGATCTGCTGTTATTTAAGCATTGATTAGCCACTTTTATTGATATATAGATCCATGTTGGACCAGTTCATTTCTCATTTATATTCATTATTGTACTATCTTCTGTTTCAAAATTGGCATTGGAAATCTTTCATGTGCCTATCATGCTCAACTGACATTGAAATTCCTCAAAAGTAATTACTTGTGTTACAAGTTGTCTTGTCTCTGAATATCAAGTATCAATTTTAGTGAACTTACTCATTTGCAGCTTTTGCAGGTTGTCCAACTGTGCGGTGGGCAATTGTACTCTTGTTAGCTATCATATTACATTTGTAACAACAAAGGAGAAACGGTCTATATTCTAGTTATAAGCATTTCTCTGGTATTTGAGGTACTCAATTGTATAATTGAATTCAAATGAACCGAACAAACTAGGGGAGTTTCTGAGTGGGAGCAACACAAGGGGTTTGCGTCACATCTGAGTGGATATATGTTTTTGTGCGTGTAAATATATGATTAAAAATTCAGCTGGCATATGCATTTTCTGGTCAAAGTCACATTGGTGGCAGGCCTTTGATATTGTGCATTGCCGCTGTTTTGTGTATTATCTTATGCAGAATGTAAGGAGGGAAAGAACCAACAAATGTATCAAATAACCTTTTGGTTTCTCTTCCTTCTAAGTCAATTAGGTATGGTTTTTGACCTCACAGTTCCCCACATTGGTTGTTGAACGAATTGTTTTAGCTCGTAGGTAGTGTATATCTCATATCTCATTGACATACACATGTATATGAATACGCATGCGCATAAGAACTGGCACTGCAGAATTGTATGAACTCATTTATTGTGAAGTTTTATGCTTGTGTTGGGAAAGGGATATGTTGGTTGGGTGTTGGGTATGGTATGTTGTTAGCAGAAGTCAGGGGAGTGCAATTATATATTTGTTTGTATGTTCATGTTCTTATTCTCAACAGCTAAATATGCAAGTTACATGGTTGGTGTGGTTGGTTCACTTTGGATTGATTAAGTAGGCAAAGCGCTCATTGTCCGCTATGTTGGGAGAATTACAGACCGTCAACAATTAATCAAGTATTAAAATTTCAATCAAAGATTATAGATAAAATATAATAATTTTCAAGCTCAGTGTGGAAATAAAACGATAAGCACCAAATAAAGCAATAAACTAAGAACACAAGTATTTAGGTGGAAAACTCTCAAATATATGGGAAAAAATCACGGGGTAAAAATAAGTCTACTATGTAAATAACAATTACAAAGTTTATGTCCAAACTCGAGACTCACGATAATTTGATAATATTATAAAATTATCTCTGTAGCGAAAAATCACTATTGTACTAGTTTCTATGCTTCACAAAAATCAAACATTATGATAGAAACTGCAAACCCGAGTAGTTTGATTTTCTGTGACAAAACACCTTGAATAATGTCTTAGAGAAAATCTCAAACTGTTGTACATTTTCTCCCTTTTACTCTTCTGGTAAATAGAAATAAAAACTTTTGTTTTCAATTTTTCTCTTAACACTGCTTATTTCTTTAGCTACTCTTTTTGGAACTCGCCATAAAAAAATAAAGAAATCATGCCTTTTTATATATCCATTAATTAGGCATAGGATTCTAAGCCTTTTAAGGACTACACCAGCCAACACATTTAGCAATATTTTATTTCTTATTTTAACTTGTTTATGGGCTGGATCCCACAAGCCCAACAATCTATCCCTCCAGCCCATAGGGGAGAGAACTACTGTGCGACTCACTTGGAGTCCATCCCGACCATCGCCGAGTAAAATTCAAGCTTTTCTCTGGGAACAACTTTTGTCATCATGTTAGTGACATTTTTATCTGTGTGAATCTTTTCCAGCTTTAGTAACTATTTTTCAGTCACCTAACAAATCCAGTGGTATCTCACCTCAATGGGTTTCATATGTGAATGATACGTGGTATTTTTGCTTAGATCTATAGCACTCTGGCTGTCACAAAAAAACCATGTATTCTTGTTGCTTCAAATCCAATTCTTGAAGAAACCCCATCATCCAAAGCATTTCTTTCCCTACTTCGTTCGCTGCAATGTACTCAGCCTCAGTAGTTGATAAAGCAACACACTTTTGCAGTCTTGACTGCCATGAAACAGTTCCCCCTACGAAAGTGAACAAAAACCCGAATGAAGACATTTTAGCATCATGATCACCTGCCATATTTGAATCTGTATAACCCTTAAGAGCTGGTTCCGAACTCCCAAAACTCAAATACAACTTGGAGGTACCTCTGAGATATCTTAAGATCCACTTCACTACTTCCCAGTGACTTTTACCCGGGTTAGACAAAAACCTGTTAACCACACTAACAACATGAACAATGTCTGGTCGCGTGCAAACCATAGTATACATCAAGCTATTGACTACAGAGGAGTAAGGAATTTTTGACATCTTTTTCTTTTCTTCTTTTGTTGATGGACATGATTTCTTGCTCAACTTAAAATGGTTGGCAAGAGGGGTACTAACTGATTTTGAATGCTTCATATTGAACCTTTTCAAGCATTCGTTCAATATACCTTTCTTGTGATAGCCATAACTTTCTAACTTTTCTATCAAGAACAATCTGCATGCCTAAAATCTATCTCGTTGGTCCCAAGTCCTTCATCTCAAAGGACTTAAACAATTCATTTTTCAACTTGCCAATCATCTTAGTATCTTGTCCCATAATTAACATATCATCAACATACAACAGAAGGATAATAAAGTTACCATCATGGAATTTCTTGATATATACACCCAGATCTGCAGCTGTTCTCTGGTAACTGTGATCCACCATGAATGAATCAAAACTTCTTGTACCATTGTCTTGGATCCTGTTTTAATCCATACAAACTCTTCTTCAACCTACAAACTATGTTCTCTTTCCCTTTCACTTCAAAACCATCTGGTTGAACCATATAAATATCCTCATGCAAATAACCATGAAGAAATATCATTTTCACATCTAACTGCTCAAGCTCAAGATTCAATCTAGCTGCCAAACCAAGTACAACTCAGATAGAACTCATCTTTACCACTAGAGAGAAAATTTTATCGAAGTCTATTCCTTTCTTTAGATCGGAACCTTTCACCACTAGTCGAGCCTTGTACTTCACTAGCTTTTCACTATCTTTCTTTAGCTTGAACACCCACTTGTTCCTCAGTTCTTTTCTGCCTTTGGGAAGATCAACCAATTCATAAGTATTTTTCTTTACCAATGAACCCATCTTTTCCCTAATTGCTTTTATCCAACAATCTTTTTCTGTATGTGACTGCACTTCTTGGAAGCTCTCTGGTTCCCTCCATCAGTAAGCAAGAAATACTCAGAACTAAGGTACTTAGCAGATAGTTTATGCTCTCTAGTATACCTTTTCAATTGAGGCCCTACAGTCTCCAGTGCAAGTGGCTGCTCCCTCTGCTCAATATGCTCTGTATCATGCATAACATCATCATCAAATGTTGCTGGCTTTTCCCTACCCATATGTTCTTTTTCATGTATCTCTCATTCATCCATGACACTGTCTGAAAGAGTAGGATCTGGTACAAAGTCTTCTACTCTACTTGTACCATGCTGTGTCTTCTCATTTTTCTCAATATCAGCCAAAGTTTTATTTTAATGGAAGACAACATCTATGCTTCTGATAATCTCCTTCTTTTCTGGATCCCATAACTTGTAACCAAACTCAGCATCCCCATAACCAACAAATACATAAGCAACTGCTTTATCATCAAGTTTTGACCTCTTCTCCTTGAGAACGTGGGCAAAAGCTTTGCAACCAAACACTTCAAGTGAGAATAAGAAACATCTTTTCCTGTCCAAACTTTTTCTGGAATTTCAAAACCCAATGGAACGGATAGAGATCTATTAATTAGGTAGCAAACTGTAAGAACTGTTTCACCCCATAATGGCTTAGGTAGCTTAGCCATTTTGAACGTGCATCTAACTTTTTCCACAATGGTATGATTTATTCTCTCAACTACACCATTATGTTGTAGGGTACCAAGAACTATCATCTCATGTATAATACCAAACTATGAACAATAATCTACAAACTCGTTGGAGGTATTCTCTCCACCATTGTCAGTACGGAGACATTTCAACTGATTTCGTGTCTTTTTTTCCACCATAACATGAAACTTCTGAAAATACTAAAATACCTAGCTTTTGTTCTTCAACAAATAAACCCACACTTTTCGTGAAGCATCATCAATAAAAGTAACAAAATATTTATTGCCACCCAAAGAGTCTACTTCAATGGGACTACAAACATCAGAATATACCAATTCTAATTTCTTTTTTTTTTTCCTTTCTTTTAGATGACTTACTAAAAAGAGACTCTATGATGCTTACCAAATAAAAAATAATCACATAGGTTTAGAGATATACCTTTGGAAGAAGGAATGAGCGACCTCCAAGCCCAAACCTGTAGCCCTTTCTCACTCATATACGCCAACCTCTTGTGCCACAAGTTTGGAGAAGCATCATCTTCAACTACATCCAGCTCATTACCACACACTTTCACACGTGTCTTGTACAAGGTGCAACACATCTTTTCTCTCGCAACCACTAATGATCCATTGGTCATTTTCCACCTTCCATTACCGAAGTAATGCTCATACCCTTCGTCATTTAGGACATGAGTTGAAATCAGATTTAGACATAATTTAGGAATATGTCGCACATTCTTCAAAGTCATAGTGCACCCTACATCTGTCTGTATGTGCACATCACCAATCTCAACAATCGGAGCAAAACTCGAGTTACCCATCTTCACTGTGCCAAAGTCTAAGTTGTAAATTAATCCCGATGTGGAATACAATGGTAAGAAGCAGTTGAGTCAACCACCTAGTCAGTACTAGAATTTGCAACATGATTACACTCCTCAAACTCATAAGCAAATAACATAACTTTTTCTTCATCTAAAACAACTGCTGTTGTGTTCATGTTATTGGTATTCTTCTGATTTCCCATCCTATTGTTCTTGTTTCCAAACCCAACAATTTCTCTTCATATGACCTAGTTTATTGCAGTGATAACATTTCACGTTATATCTAGACTTTGATTTGTTTCTAGATTTACCATGACCTTTAGGACCTCTACTCTTACTTCTTCCCCTGTACTCTGTGAGAAGAGCTTGACCACTATCTGTGCCCGAATCTTTTCTGCAAGTCTCCTTGTTGAACATACTGTCTTTCACCATAGATAAACTGAACACGCAATTCAGAGCAGAGTTACTAAGTGACACTACCAAACTCTCCCAACTATCAGGCAAAGTACCCAAAAGAAATAGTGCTTGTAACTCATCATCTAACACTATTTTCATCGTACACAACTGGTTCACAAGATCTTGAAAATTATTCAAGTGTTGGCACTTCAAATTCACAAGCTTTCTCATCACAAAATATTTGTTATGAGCTGTCTTTCTTTCATAAAGTGTCTCTAATTTTTTCCCAAAGAGATTTGGAATTAGTCTCTTTGGCCACATGATGGAACACACTGAGATCCATCCACTGTCTAATGGCACCAACTATCTTCTTGTTTATTCTTTCCCACTCTTTATCGGTCTTGCCGTCCGGCTTGGCTTCATCACCCTCAACAGGATCATACAAATCTTTGAAATAGAGGTAGTCTTCCATCTTCGGTTTTCATACTGAATAATTAGAAGTTGTCAATAAAATTATAGTACTATATTTTTCATCCATGTTTAACTAACACAAGCAACCTAAGCTCTAATACCACTTGTTGGAAAAATTACACACCATAAAAAATTAATCAAGTACTACAATTCCAACCAAAGATCACAGATTAAATATAATAATCTCCAAGCCCAGTGTGGAAATAAAACAACAAGCACCAAATAAAGCAAAAAACCAATAACACAAGAATTTACGTGGAAAACCCTCTAATGTAGAGGGAAAAAACCATGGGGCAAAAATAAATCTACTATTTAAATAACAATTACAAAGTTTATGTCCCAAGTTTATGCCCAAACTTGAGACCCACAACAATTTGAATATTACAAA
Organism: Bretschneidera sinensis; assembly: GCA_023935145.1. NCBI lineage: Eukaryota > Viridiplantae > Streptophyta > Magnoliopsida > Brassicales > Akaniaceae > Bretschneidera > Bretschneidera sinensis. The sequence goes on from CM043697.1 coordinate 79,300,153, forward strand.
ATTACATCTCTAGGGAAAAATTACTTTTGTACTACCAACCACTGAAATCTAAGAAGTCCCTATGCTATGCTTCACCAAAATCAAACACGGTTATAGAAAATGCAAACCTGAGTAGATTGATTCTCTGTGACTAAACACCCTGAATAATAACCTAGAGAAAATCTCAAACCGTTGTACCTTTTCTTCTTTTTACTCTCCCGGTAAATAGAAAGAAAAACCTTTGCTTTCATTTTTTCTCCTAACACAGTGCCTATTTCTCTAGCTACTCTTTCTGTAACTCACCCTAGAAAAAAGAAAGAAATCGGGTATTTTTATATAGCCATTTATTAGAAGATATTCTCTTCTAACACGCATAGGATTTTGAGTCCTATAAGGACTTCACTAGCCAACACATTTAGCTTTCTTTTATTTCTTATTTTAACTTGCTTATGGGTTAGACCACACAAGTCCAACATAATCTACCATGATTCCATGAAGTTCTGCAAACCAGTCTTGGATTGAAAAAAAAAAAAGGCTCTACTAAATACTCAATCGTTTAAACAACTTGAATTCACTTCTTTTGCTTGTTGATTTTGTTGTTTTGGATATGGAAAAATCACCTATGTCATCATCTCTGCCCATTATTCCCTTTATAAGTACTGCTGATACAAAAATATGTGTTAAAAAGGGTACTATAAGCATGAAAGTAAATGGTGAAAAGATAGAGTTTAGGGTGTTTGATGCAATTAAATTACCACATGATAATCATGATTGCTTTAATATTTGTGCGGTTCAAAGTGTTGTTGAGCAAGTCTTTCAGGTACATAGCATTGATCCATTGGAGGCTACCATAACTCACGGTCTCACAATGCCTAACATTGAGCAGGATTGTGAAAGTGTTGATGTTGACATCATCCTCAATGATTTTGACATCATTGAGGATGTGATTGTCGAATCCGTCCAGTACATGGCATGAAAGTCACACGGTCTGGTTGAAGACTATAAACTTAGCACAACTTGGGAGGTAGCCCAATTTGCATGTTCTTGATTGTTTTCGTTTCAGACTTCATCCTTCTTAACTTAAAAAAAAAAAAAATCTCTTTTTTATGTTTTATTTTTTTTGTTTCTCGCCATCTTGTGCACATTTATGCTAATTTTTTTTAACTTTGATTTTTCAGGACACGTGTTTTCTAGGGAGCTCTACCCTTCACCACTTTTTTTTCTCCTCCTGGTACTACACATTGGGTCAATGTGTGATTTAAGTTTGGGGGTGTAGGAAAACAATTGTATGTCCTTATATGAGCATTGTGCACCTGTTTGATCGCCCAAATAGTGTTATCTGTAAAATTTGGTTAAATTGAAACTGTGATTTGATTTCATTAGCGAGCTTAAATTTTTGAACACATGATCAATTCAATAGAAATTCTGAGTCTGGTTACTTACTTTTGGCTTAGGACACTTCACATGTTTCATCTTGATTTCACCACGAACACATTAGCACATGATCTATGGGGCATGAAATGAAGAATTAATGATGTCTGTTTTCAAAATATTGAGTTCGGTAAGATGCTTTATTAGATGAATGACCTTGGCAATGAATGATGGCATGATGGACAATGATGAATAATGACTTTTCTAAGTTGTTTGCTGAGTAACCGGGCCTCTTACCACCAAACAGTGAGTGTTTGCGTTAAAAAGTGAACGGTTTGGATTGGTTAATGACATGGCTAGTTTAGCTTTGTAGCCTTTTTGGCTTGAGTTAGTAAGTCTTAAGGGTACTTTACACCTAGTGCCCTAAAGCTATCTGGTTTGGGAGTCACAAGCCTAACACTCGATACATGGGTTAATTAGAAAGCTTAAGGGAGCTAAACATTGCACAGCCTGCATTTATAATATATATATAAGGAAGTCATCATATCTGCTGTGATATTGCCTTGGTCATTTATTTGATGGAGATTCCACTAAATTTTGTGATAATGATATATGCATATTATGATTGAGTTGAAACTCCAGGATTATGTGATAATTCAGTTTACACTAGTTGATCTTGTAAAGTCTCTGCTAGCCAGCTGTGAGTGATGGGACTTTGAATTCTTTTAGATGTCTTAAAAATGGAGTTTGTCAATTTAAGCTTGTTAATGAATGAAAAACATTGTTGATGTGATTCCGTATTCTTCTTGATAACATGATTGTAACAAAAATGTTTGTGGGCAACATTTCTGTTAAACCCTCACGAGACTTCACTCGTCATCTAGGGATGCCTATGAGGCTTATTACATATGCTAAATGAAAACGTACACCTCACGAAAGATGAAAGTAAGTAGTTATTGTTGTGTAAAAAGCTACCTAAATTAATGAGCAAATAATTGAAGCTTTACTTGCAAGTGCACAAGGTCAACATAGTAGTATAGTGTGCAAGTGCGAGATCATTTCCACAGGGATTGATAAATCTTGATTTAAAATTAGTTTCGCAATATAAAACAAGAGAAAGGAAAAGTAAGTTTGATTCGATAATGATAAAAGTGTAGGGCTTCGATATCCACCACTAATCATGTTTTCCCAATAAAAATACTATGCTGATGCTTTAATCATATTATGAATACCTAATGTTGTCAACCTAAGGGCATAGTGTATACTTCGTAAGCTATTGATTTTTGTAAGCGACGAGTTAGGTATGGTGTATACTCTAACTCTTTCTCTCTTAAAGGATTCAACATGGTGTATACTAAGTTGTTCCTTAAGAGAGCATAATATCCGTGAAAATCGACAAACACACAAGACCTAGGGCATGTTATATACTCCCAGTATCCCATGTTGATTAACCCAAGAACCCAGCGTGGATTTCTTTTGTTACTATTATTAAACCTAGGACTCGATCATCCAAATTGATTTAATTAACTAATCCATACCACATGCATATATTGATCAGACAAACACATATGAGGAATTCAATAAAACAGGCATTATTGAGTAAGCATCATAATATAATTATCGCAAAGGCAACAATATTTATCAATGGAAAAACATAATCAGGGATTCAATTGAGCCCTACTAGCAAATTAGTTACACATGAGTTTGATGTTAAACATCTTCATAATGTAAAGTAAAGAGAAAAGAATAAACTTGAAAATACTTCCTAAAAGAGCCGTCAATTTGTCTCCCAAAATCTCTTCCCTGGAAGCCTCATCTTTCTGTGTTTACATGCCTATTTATAAAGTTTTCGAACATCTGGAAACCCTAAACTCCTAGAACAAAACCCTACCCTACTTTACAAAAAGGTTTCTGTTGTTTTACTATTCACTGATGCGCGTGTGCACTCGATCACAGACTGGTGAGCTCGAGCCTGCTTCTTGCCCGCACGAGTGCAGGTGCGCTCGATCCTTGGCTTGGGCGCTTGAGCACTGTTGCTCTTGATCGCACTAGGCAACTTTCAGCTCTTCTAAATTTGCTCTCTAAGCTAGATAATTCTATAATTCTCCCTTTTCTCCAAAAACCTAAAGAACACAGAAAAGAGATAAAATAACATGAAATAACACAGACTAAGAACTTAAAAAAATGTAAATTAAGGGGCTTAAATATGAATATTTAAGAACTTATCACACCCCCAAAATTACATATTGCTAGTCCCTTAGCAATACGAAACTAAAAACTAAATGGAAACAAAGAACACAAAGATAATTCCATCATTCATGGTATCCAAAAATTTAAGTCTCACACACAAAACCATGATATTCATTCCTAAGAAAGTTTAAAATATAAACCCATCTTTGAAATGAATAGGAATTTTAAAATCTAATTACTTACAAGAGGCAGGCTAAGACATCACAAGTCCGAATCAGTGTAAAATGAACTAGCACATAAAAATGAAGCTTCCAAATAACTCCAATGTGTAATGTCTCCATGTCTCAATAGTCACCGAATTTCCCATCAGAATGAACAATAATGGCATAGTTTTATTTCCTTCTTTCTTTTATTGTGAGACTTTGCCATGTTTAGTTCCCTTAAGCTTTCTAATTGACCCATGTAGCGAGTGTTGAGTCAATGACTCCCAAACTAGATGGTTTTAGGGCATTAGGTGTAAAGAAACCCCTAATGACTTACTGACTCGAGTAAAAAAGGCTACGAAACTAAACTAACCTTAATGCTACCAAGAAAAATTCCCATCTTTTGACGTGAACACTCATTGCTTACTGAGATAAGAGGTCTAATTATTCAGTAGAAATATTATCAATGATCATTATGAACAAAATTCCCACATTTTGACGTGAACGCTCACTGCTTACTAAGGCAAGAAGTCCAGTTACTCAGTGGAAAGTTTATTAATGATCATCATGAGCATTTTTCTCTTTTTATGCAAATTTTTTTTTCTACTTTTCTATGCCAAAGTGTTCATCCAACAAGTCATCCGGTTTCAGTTAAGCCATGGAAACATACACATTAAAACCATATGTCATACCTCACACAATTATGTGCTAATGTGCTAATGTCAGATTAGATCAAACATGTGAATTCTCAAATGCCTAAAGTGAGTAACTAAACTTTAAAACTCTATTATCAGATCATGTGTTCAAGATCTTAAGCTCACTAATGAAATCACATCACAGTAATTGTTTAGATCAACCAAAAATTCAAAACAACATGAACATGCATTGATCTTCTCTTTTATACAATAATAAATAATAAAAAATAGGACAAAATGCGTGTAAATGTGTCTCCCATACCCCCAAACTTAAATTACACATTATACCCAATGTGTGAATAATATGGAAAGAGCTTACCTGGGAGGTGGAGAACTAGCTGGACTGGCATGGCTCATAGTATACCCCCAAACTTGAACTGATGCACACATTGTCCTTGGAAAAGAAATGCTAAAGTAATACTGGAAAACAAAAAGTACTAAAAATAAACAGTAACAAGAAATATGAAATATGAAAAACAATAAAAAAACATAAAAGATATGTTGTGGGGTGCCTCCCATGAGTGCTAAGTTTTACGTCTTCAGCCAGACAGTGCACCCTCTCACTGTTGTCCTCCATGTGGTGCAGAAGACGAGGCTCCCGAGGCGGGAGGTAATCAATCTAGAATGGCATGGAGCATCGCTTCTTACCTCTCAAAGCGTGCTTCTAACCCGTCTATGCGCTGATGAACTAGGCACGTAGCCTCTCGATCCTCCCGTCTAATATCAGCTAGCTCATACCAGAAGGAGGACGTCTCCTCAAGAATGTACTGATACTTTGTGGGTCATGTCAGCATGGTCCTCCTCCCAAGTCTTACTAGCTGCGGGGTCCTTGGCCTCCTGAGGGTCTTCCTCTACCCTCTCAGCAGCAGGTGCTGGCCCCCGAAATCCTCTAGGCATGTGTGATTGTTTTTGGGTCCACTGGTTCTTGCTAAAGAATGGATGCTTCCTGACTGGTCCATCTGTGGAGGTGCCCTTGATTCCTTTCTTCTTGAAAATGTAAGTGAGGAGGAACAAGAACAGGAGCCCCCGTGTATTTGCAGTGGTGACCTGGCGTGTATGTACGTGGTCCCAAAACTTATGAATTTGGCTCCAGATGATCGCAGGGATGGAGTACCAATGGCCTCTGTAAAAGGCATATAGTGCTTGGAGGAACTAGTCATGCCTCTGAGTCTTGTGTCCTAATGGTCACACATTATGCTGCAAAATAGAGTCCACAAGCCAGAGTTATGAAGGCAACTTGGATCGACTGCCAGCATTGTTGTGCTTATCTGCATACTGCCCTGCACACATGTGCTCAATGATAACTGAAATAGAGAAGGACTCCGGCTGCTCGTCAAACTGGGCGCCCTCAGGTGGATATTCATCACATCTACGTACTTACCTTGAATAGATGAGGATAAGACACCTGGCCTACTACAATCGAATGAGAGGTTCTCATAAAACTGCACAATAAATCTCATATAGGTGGTGGAGCTGACGAGCTTGAATAACTTTTTTAATCCATGACGTTTGAACTCTTGAACGGCCCATTGGGTTGCTTCAAAATTTTTGAAGTCACCATCAATGTTAAAAGTGGTCTCAAACATGATCTCCCGTTGCTCAAAAGTGGGTCGGGAAGACTGGGCTCGGCTTCCCGAAGTGTGGGATGTGGAAGCAGTGTGCTTAGGCATCTTGGACATAATCTGCAATAGTGGTATGCTCAATCACAGCAAGGTGTGATTGATCACATTGTGTTAGTGGCGCTTGATCACACCCTTCTTTCCCTTGATCGCACTACTTGAAAGGTCAGTCAAGACTTTTGTCAAACAGGTGGTGGGCGACTCTGAACCCGAGTGGTGGCACAACCGTCAAAAGGTTTCCAACCTCCTGTAATTACAATAAACATAACCACAGAGCACAAGAACAAATAGTTTATATAGATTTAATTCTCACCACAACGACTAATTCAAACACAACAGAAAATGAGAGAAGATGGGGAGTGACCGTGTGTGGGAGTGAAGGGAATAAGGGAATACCTGTTGGCGGTGAGGGGGTGAGAATGGCGTGGTAGGGTGGCCGACGTGTGGTGGGAGGCGAGGTTTGAAATTGCTATGAGTATGTGCGAGTGCAGTGCAGAGTGTATAGATGAGTGAGGTGCAGAGAGTGAAAGTGAGGGGATAAAAAAAATAAAATGACCTAAAATAGGCACGTGACTCTCTGTCCTGAGTACGCTCAATCGCACTGCCTAGGTGTATGCGTGTGTGTGGATGCGCTCATGCACTGTTGGGTGCAAGGCAAGATTGCACTCGATTGCACTGTGAAGTGCACTCAATCGCAAGAACAGAATGCCACACCTATGTACTGAACCATTAAATTAACTAAAGAAATGATGAAAAAGTTAAAAATAATGAAAAACAATAAAAAAATAAATAAAAGTGTACTGTACTCAATGGCGTCAGTACCACTGACCTTAATAGAGGCACTCGAGCTACATGTTTATTAAAGCCTGGACTGCTCAAACACTCTGTATAGTAGCTTCAGTGCTATTCTTTTAGAAGGGAGTACTTAAAGTCCACCACATGTGGCTCAAGTGCTCTTGGTGCTGCTGCATACTAGACAGACTAGAGTGCCAAATCTTTATCTCTTGATAGCAATTTGATTTCAAGGTATGACTCTACTCTGTGTCCATTCACTGTGAATACCCGATTGCTGTCGGAATCATGAACCTCCAAAGCACCATGAGGAAAGACCTTGGTGACCACATAAGGACTAGACCATCTGGACTTGAGCTTGCTTGGAAACAATCTTAATCGGGAATTATAGATCAACACCTTCAGTCCCACATGGAACTCTTTCTTAACTAGTTGTTTATCGTGATGGGCTTTGGTTATTTTCTTGTAGAGCTTGGCATTCTCATATGCATCATGCCTTAATTCTTCCAAGTGCAGCTTTCTCTTATCACTCGCTTGTTTCATGTCAAATTTGAACTGCTTGATGGCCCAATATGCTTGATGCTCTAACTCCTCCGGTAGATGACACGCTTTCCCAAAGACTAATCAATATGGAGACATGCCAATTGGAGTCTTGTAAGCTGTCCTATATGCCCATAGGGCATCATTTAAGCGCAAAGACTAATCCTTCCTACTAGGATTCACGGTCCTCTCCAGGATGCCTTTGATCTCTCGGTTACTTATCTCCACTTAGCCACTGGTTTGAGGATGATATGGAGTGCTAACTTTATGGGTGATCCCATATTTCTTGATCAGGGCAGCAAAAGATTGGTTATGGAAGTGGCTTCCTCCATCACTGATTATTGCTCTTGGAGTCCCAAACCTAATAAAGATGTTATCCTGTAAAAACTTTACAACCACTTTGTGATCATTAGTCTTTGAGGGGATAGCCTCAACCCATTTGGACACATAATCCACACCCACAAGAATATATAAATAACCATATGAGTTAAGAAATGGACCCATGAAATCAATACCCCATACATCAAAAAGCTCTACCACATGAATATTTTGCAATGGCATCTGATTTCGGGATGAGATGTTACCTGTCCTCTGGCATCCATCACATGAGCTACAAAACAAAAAGGCATCTTTAAACAAATTAAGCTAATAAAAACCTATTTGTAATACCTTAAGAGCTATTCTCTTGGCCCCAAAGTGTCCTCCCCAAGCAAACTAATGGCAATGTTGCAATAAGCTCAAATGCTCCTCCTCTAAGACATACCTTCTGATGATTTGATCAGGGCAGAATTTGAATAGGTAGGGGTCATCCCAATGGTAATGTCAGGATATAGATATCAACACTTCCTTTCTTGACTAGACGTACCTAGAAGAAAAACTTTGGTAGTTATATAATTCACAATATCGGCATACCATGGAAGTGTAACCTCTAATTCGAACAACTGTTCATCAGGGAAATTCTCATTCAAAGGCAGCTCATTTTTGTCATCCTCACGAGGTAGCCAAGATAGGTGATCTGCAACTACATTCTCAGTACCCTTCTTGTCTCTAATCTTCAAGTCAAACTCTTGCAATAGGAGTACCCATCTTATCAACATAGGCTTTGCATCTTTCTTAGCAAACAAATATCTCAAAGCAGCATGGTCAGTAAATACAATAACCTTAGAGCCAATCAGGTATGATCTAAACTTCTCCAAAGCAAAAATGACAGCTAACAATTCTTTCTCAGTAGCACAATAATTTATCCGAGCATCATTTAAAGTTCTAGAAGCATAATAGATAGCATGAGGTACCTTATTGATTCTCTGGCCCAAGACAACTCCCAAGGTGAAGTCACTGGCATCACACATCAGCTTAAATAGAAGACTCCAATCAGGTGCCATCATTATTGGTGTGGAGGTGAGCAAGTTCTTCAATGTGTTGAAAGCTTCCATACATTCATCAGTCCATTCAAACTTGGTATCTTTAGCTAACAGTGCACAGAAGGGTATAGAGGTCTAAGAAAAGTCCTTGATAAATCGTCTGTAGAATCCAACATGTCTAAGGAAACTTTTGACACCCTTGACTATTAGAGGAGGAGGCAGTTTTAAAATAATGTCGATCTTGGCCTTGTCCACCTCAATACCCTTGTTTGAAATGGAATGACCTAACACAATGCCTTATTGAACCATAAAGTGACATTTTTCCCAATTTAACACTAAGTTGCATTCTTCACATCTCTTGAGGACACTTTTCAGATGATTAAAGCATTCATCAAAATTAGAACAAAAAACACTAAAATCATCCATAAATACCTCATTCAATTTTTCCACCATGTAAGAAAAAATGCTCATCATACATCTTTGAAAGGTGGTTGGTGCATTGCATAATCTGAATGGCATCATTCTGTAAGCAAATGTGCCAAGAGGACATGTGAAGGTGGTTTTGTCTTGGTCCTCTAGTGCTATTGCAATCTGGTTGTAACCACTATACCTATCCAAGAAGCAATAGTAACTATGGCCAGCTAATCTTTCTAACATCTGATCAATAAAGGGCAAGGGAAAATGATCTTTTTTGGTCACCTTGTTCAGCCTTCTGTAGTCAATGCATACCCTCCAACCAGTGATTATTCTTGTAGGTATTAGCTCCTCATCTTTATTTTTCACCATTGTGATCCCACTCTTCTTCGGAACAACTTGGACTGGACTTACCCATTTGCTGTCTGAGATGGGGTAGATATTGCCAACATCCAATAGTTTCAATACCTCTGCCTTGACTACCTCCTTCATGTGTGGGTTGAGTCTTCTTTGTGCATCTCGAGTGGGTTTTGATAAGTGCCAAATATTTCATATTTTGGCCATTTAATTTACATTTGTTAGCTTAGGAATTTGTTACTTTGAGTTGTTTTCGTTGTTTTTCAGGTTTACAAGCACTGGGAAAGGAGTTTCACTAAAATTGCCAAAATCGCCTTACAGATCAGTCATTTTTGTGGATTTTACTGTATTGATTCCGGAAGAACCAGGAGATGAGCCATATATGCTTGGAAAGATCCAGAAGTCTATTTTCTGAGGGATTTTACGGCTTGCAAAAATGATTTTTCTAGAGAAAGTTATGGCCATTTTAGTAAACAAGGGTCAAGCTGAAGATGTCTAGTGCGCTCGATCGCAACATACTGCGATCGAGCGCACTCGGGCCAGTATCCCACATCGTTTTTGCAAGCCACATTAGTCCGGGTCTTCCCCTATATAAACACCACCTGACTTCATAATTTAGAGTACAATTCCTAAGCCACTTTGGTGTTTACCGGTGGACGTCCGCTAGCATTCTGGTGGATCCCGAAGGCATTGCTACCACGAGGGGAAGCGCCGCCCGACAGCGAGTGGAATTTCTCCCATGTAAATTTGTTTATTTATTTCTTTATATTCAGTTGTTTTAGTTTAAATGTTTAGCACTTGTTATTATAGTTTTATAGTTATGAGTGGCTAGACTCTTCAGCTAAGGTTGAAGATGAAGCCCCGCTGTTGCTTGGCGTAGTAGTTCAGATTTGCTTGTACAAATCTGACAATTTTTAGTATAAATGTTCTGTCAATTATTTGAGTTAATCTTATAATTGATTGAGTTTAAATTGTCTGTTGGATTTTCTTTGTGTTTCATCTGATGGATACATTGAATGCTTTTCGATTAAATTGGATTCCCTTTGTGATTTGTTAAGAGCGGATACATCGGGTGCTTTTGGTTTAGTTGGGATATTCTTTGTTTTTTGTCTTATAGTTGGATTCATTGAATGTTTTGATAGGCTATATTTTTAGAACATGTATGCTTAACTTTGGTGGGGTGTATTCGGAAACCTTAGTGTTTTAATTATTAGTTTTTAAATCAATTTAATTTAGTTTTAATTTATTTTGCAATATCATTCTGAAATTTGGAACTAGGTTAAAATAGAGTTAGTTTAGATTAAAAAATATATTTTCACAACGCAATTCCCTGTGGATTCGTCCTCGCACTTGCACACACTATACTGCAAACGACTCGTGCGCTTGCGAGTAATTTAAAACTCACAACAAGTTTTTGGCGCCGTTGCCGGGGAATTGTTTGGTTTGTGAAAATTTTTTTTGTCTGAATTGATTTTATTTTTCTACTAGTTAATTTAATTTAAAAAATTTTTTTTTTTAAAAAAAATGTGGATGAATCCAGCGCCAGTTTCACAGTCTTTAGAGGACGCCCTCAAGGATTTCATTAAAATGATCGGTCCGTCCCTCAATGCTACCAGCAAATTCAATGTTGATAGCTGTTCCATCTATGCTAGTCCCATGCATCTAGCACAGAATTGTCCATCAATGCCGGCTTGTGCCGAGTATCCCATGGAACAAATGAATGCTTTCAATGAGTGTTGTTGGCAATCAAATGGATCTTACTCTGAAACATACAATCCAGGGTGGTGGGACCACTCTAATGTTTCATGGACGCAGAACCAACTGAGGAATCAGGGAGGAGACCCTTATCATGCTCACAATCAATACCCTCCCGAATTTCCTCCACCAATTCCAAGTTATGGTCACTCAGCTTATCCAGCACCATCACCCGCTTACCAAGCTCCCATTCAAGCGCCAGCGTCGGTTTCACAGTCATTGGAGGACGCTCTCAATGATTTCATGAAAACGACTAGCCAATCTATGAGTGAAGTGATGACTGCAACAATAGAAAACACCCAAGCGATTGCCACACTAGAGAGTCAAATTGATCAAATTGCAAGTTACGTGGGTGAAGGAGAGGAAGGAACGTTCCCCAGTCAAACTGATCCTAACCTAAAGGAACAGTTTGCGGTGGGAAATTCTTCAACTCAAATGCATTGGCAGGAACAAGTGCAATCAACTGTCCCATACTTTTCTGGGAAACAAGTGGACAATCAAGTGGAAGAGAACCCTGCTATACACCAAGGGCAAGAGAGTGGCAACAATGAGAAGAGAGATGCTGAGCCATCTACAGCCACTCGTATTATTAAGGATCTCTCTAGGTCGTTTTTACTTAAAGTGCCTTATCCTGAGATACTACAAGTGCCCAAGAAAGAAGGGAAGTCTGAGGACATTATGGAGGCATGCTTTGCTCAGTTCGAAGAGGATTTGGATTTAGATAAGTTATTTGAGCAAGCAAATAGTATCGTGGAGTCTGCTCCTCGGGAGAGTAGTAGGACAGAGGAGACTATGGATGAATCCCGCACTGAGGACCCCCTAGAGGCATGCTTTGCTCAATTTGGAGAGGATATAGATTTAGATATATTACTTGAGCAAGCGAATGCCATTTTAGAGTCTCCTCCTCGGAAAAGCAATAAGACGGAGGAGACTGCCGCACCTGAAACCCCCAAGAAGGAACTTAAGCCTTTACCAGATAATATTAAGTATAAGTTCCTAGGTCCAGCAGATTCTTTGCCTATAATTATAGCTTCAGATCTGGGTGATGCTCTAGAGGAGAAATTATTGGATGTCTTAAGAGAGCATAAGGAAGCTATAGGCTGGACCATTGAGGACATCAAGGGGATCAGCCCCTCGGTGGTGACGTACAGGATACATTTGGAGGAGGATGCTGAGCCATCGAGGGAGCGACAAAGAAGGCTCAACCCTGCTATGCAAGAGGTTGTGAGGGCGGAAGATATTAAGCTGTTAGAGGCAGGGATCATTTATCCCATCTCTGATAGCAAGTGGGTGAGCCTAATTAAAGTCGCGCCCAAACGTGCTGAATTGACGGTAGTAAATAAAGACGATGAGTTGGTTCCAACTCGAGTGCAGTCAAGATGGAGAAAGTGTCTAGACTACCGTAAATTGAATGCTGCCACTAGGCCTGATCATTTTCCATTCCCATTTATTGATCAGATGGTGGAGTGTTTAGTTGGGCATGTTTACTAATGTTGGGTCTGGCTGAAGACGTTAAACTTAGCGCTCATGGGAGGCACCCCACAGCTTATCTTTTCTTTTGTTTATTTATTATTTCGCATTTTTATGATTAATGTTTGTTTCAAGTATTTTTTGTTTTCCAGTTTTTATTTTTCAGGGACAAAGCGTACTTCAGTTCAAGTTTGGGGGTATGCTATGAGCCATACCAGTCCAGATAGTTCTCCATATCTCAGGTCAGCTCCTTCCATATTAGTCACACATTTGGGTCAATGTGTAATTTAAGTTTGGGGGTATGGGAGACACATCACACACTTTGTCCTAATTTGTTGTCTTTTCGTCATAGAGATAAATGCATGCTCATGTTATCGTGAAATTTTAGTTGATCTAAACATTTTCTGTGATGTGATGTCATTAATGTGCTTAACATTTTGAACACATGATCTAGTGATAAATTTTTAAAATTTAGTTACTTACTTTAGGCATTTTGAGAATTCACATGTTTGATCTAATCTAACACGAGCACAAATTATGTGAGGTATGACATGTGATTTTAATGTGTATTTTTCCTTATCTTAACTGAAACTGGATGACTTGTTGGATGAACTCTTGGGCATAGAAAAATATATAAAAAAAAAATTATCAATAAACTTTTCACTGAGTAACTAGACCTCTTGCCTCAGTAAGCAGTGAGTGTTCACGTCAAAAGGTGGAATTTTGCTTGGTAATATTAAGGTCGGTTTAATTTCGTAGCCTTTTTTACTCGAGTTAGTAAGTCCTTAGGGGTGTCTTTACACCTAATGCCCTAAAACCACCTGGTTTGGGAGTCATTGACTTAACACTCGCTACATGGGTCAATTAGAAAGCTTAAGGGAACTAAACATAGCCGTGCCTTATTAAAAAAAAAAAAAAAATACTATGCCTTTGTCGTTCATTTTTGATGGGAAATTCGGTGAATCTTGAGACATGGAGACCTTACACATTAGAGTTACTTGGAAGCTTCATTTTTATATGCTAATTCACCTTACACTGATTCAAGCTTGTGATGCCTTATCTTGCCTTTTGTAAGTAATTAGATTTTAACATTTCTATTCATTGCGAAGATGGGTTTACCTTTTTAAGCTTACTTATGAATGAATATCATGGCGATGTGTGCTCCTTAAATTTTTGGATACCATAAGTGATGACTTTATCTTTATGTTCTTGGTTTTTCATTGAGTCTTTTATTTTGTTTTGCTAAGGGACTAGCAAATTGTAAGTTTGGGGGTATTTGATAAGTGCCAAATATTACATATTTTGGCCCTTTAATTTACATTTGTTAGCTTAGGAATTTGTTACTTTGAGTTGTTTTCATTTTTTTTTCAGGTTTACAAGCACTGGGAAAGGAGTTTCACTAAAATTGCCAAAATCGCCTTACAGATTAGTCATTTTTGTGGATTTTACTGTATTGATTCCGGAAGAACCAGGAGATGAGCCATATATGCTTGGAAAGATCCGGAAGTCTATTTTCTGAGAGATTTTATGGCTTGCAAAAATGATTTTTCTAGAGAAAGTTATGGCCATTTTAGTAAACAAGGGTCAAGCTGAAGATGTCTAGTGCGCTCGATCGCAACATACTGCGATCGAGCGCACTCGGGCCAGTATCCCACATCGTTTTTGCAAGCCACATTAGTCCGGGTCTTCCCCTATATAAACACCACCTGACTTCATAATTCAGAGTACAATTCCTAAGCCACTTTGGTGTTTACCGGTGGACGTCCGCTAGCATTCTGGTGGATCCCGAAGGCATTGCTACCACGAGGGGAAGCGCCGCCCGGCAGCGAGTGGAATTTCTCCCATGTAAAGTTGTTTATTTATTTCTTTATATTCAGTTGTTTTAGTTTAAATGTTTAGCACTTGTTATTATAGTTTTATAGTTATGAGTGGCTAGACTCTTCAGCTAAGGTTGAAGATGAAGCCCCGCTGTTGTTTGGCGTAGTAGTTCAGATTTGCTTGTACAAATCTGACAATTTTTAGTATAAATGTTCTGTCAATTATTTGAGTTAATCTTATAATTGATTGAGTTTAAATTGTCTGTTGGATTTTCTTTGTGTTTCATCTGATGGATACATTGAATGCTTTTCGATTAAATTGGATTCCCTTTGTGATTTGTTAAGAGCGGATACATCGGGTGCTTTTGGTTTAGTTGGGATATTCTTTGTTTTTTGTCTTATAGTTGGATTCATTGAATGTTTTGATAGGCTATATTTTTAGAACATGTATGCTTAACTTTGGTGGGGTGTATTCGGAAACCTTAGTGTTTTAATTATTAGTTTTTAAATCAATTTAATTTAGTTTTAATTTATTTTGCAATATCATTCTGAAATTTGGAACTAGGTTAAAATAGAGTTAGTTTAGATTAAAAAATATATTTTCACAACGCAATTCCCTGTGGATTCGACCTCGCACTTGCACACACTATACTGCAAACGACTCGTGCGCTTGCAAGTAATTTAAAACTCACAACAGGTTTTGTTTCATCTTCAAGGTAGATATGATGCATATAGTTTCTTTGGAGATGCTTGTGCAGGCTCATTGGTTCCTATGATCTTACCATTTCTGAGAGTTGTAATGGCCTTTAGTTGCTGGTGTCCTCCTGGATTAGGTAATGTTTGGGCTGGGAGTTCACCCTGCTTTCTTCCACTCAGTTCCTTAGCCAATTGCCCCACTTGTACCTCCAGTCTTTGAATGGCTTGCTCATGCTTTGCAGTGGTTTGCCTTTGCTCAGTCCAAAATTGTCTTTCATCTGCCATAAACTGATATTGTGAAATCATCAACTGTTGTTGTTGAGTTGCCAATTGCTTCACAGTACTTTCTAAGTCACTCTTCTTTGATTTCAGAACTGATTGAGCTGCTGGTTGGGAGTTCTTTTGCTGCCCTTGAAGATTCAGAGCATTCTAATTATTGTTCCATGAGAAGTTGGGGTGGTTTTGCCATCCAGGATTGTAGGTATTTGCATATGGATTGTTCTTAGGAGGATAGTTGTTCTGTTCCACATAATTTGCCTACTATGGATCTGCAGATGAATACAAAGGGCAAGTTTTAGTAGTGTGATCTGTTGTAGTATGTGGCTCATATCGAGTGGAACACATTTACAGAGAAAATAAGCTGATGCCGGAGTGAAGTGGAGTGGAGTGGAACAGAGCGGAACGACCCCGCAGTACAATACAGAGGTATTTGAGGAATTTTTTAATACCTCTATACGGCTAGGGTTAGTATAAATACATATAATGTAACCTTACTTTGACATAGTGAAATTTAGCAACTGCTCACTCCCGTGGACGCACGCATACTGCCGAACCACGTTAAATCTGTATGTTTAATTGCTTTCTCTCTCTCTTTGCTTTTTGTATTATTCATCATAATTGCTGCACGTTTTCACAATAGTTGGTATTAGAGCTCAGGTCACGATGTCTGGGATTTCTTCTGCGAAGTTAGACATGGTCAAGTTCGACGGATCTGGAAATTTTAGATTATGGCAAAGGAGGGTCAAGGATTTGTTAGTGCAACCGGGGAGGGTGAAGGCGTTATATGAAAAGAAGCCATTAGGCTTTGTCTGGCTGATGATGTGATGTATCATGTCATAGATGAGGAATCACCGGCGACAGTTTGGTTGAAAATGGAAAGTCGGTATATGTCCAAGTCGTTGACAAACAAGCTCTATCTTAAGTAGAAACTGTATGGTCTTAGGATGTCATAAGGCTCAGATCTAAACCAACATATCAATGTGTTTAACCAGATTATCAGTGATTTGAAGCGAGTTGAGGTGAAGTTCGAAGACAAAGACAAGGCATTGATGTTATTGAATTCCTACTAGCTTCTTTTATGTATGAAAATTTGGTTACAACTCTGATGTGGGGGAAAGAAACTCTCGAATTGGAGGAGATCACAGGTGCTCTATTAGGTTTTCATTAGAGGAAGAAAGCTAGTGATGAGAATTTACAAGGTGAAGGGCTTGTGGTGAGAGGTAACCAGGAACGTGGGAGAAACAAGTCTCGGAGCCGATCGAGTAACAATAAATCTCGATCTAAATCCAGGAAGAGAAAGGACATACAATGTTTTTAGTGCAAAAAAAGGGGCACATAAAATGAGATTTTTTGAATTTAAGGAAGGGGAATACAAAGAATAAAGAGGGTCCATTAAAGTCTAACGAATGTAGTGGAAGAAGAAGGCTCAGAGAGCAGTGACGGGGATATGCTTTCTGTTTCATCCAGTTCAAATCATCTCATAGATTCTTGGATTCTGGATTCAACATGCTCATATCACATGACACCAAATAAAATTAGTTTGACACCTACATGTTAGTAAATTCTGGTTATGTTATGATGGGTAACGATGCATCATGCAAAGTTGTTGGAATAGGGAATATCAGAATTAAAATGTTTGATGGTGTTGTTAGAACGTTGTGTGATGTTAGATATATACCAGATTTAAGGAAGAATCTGATTTCATTGGGCACTTTAGATTGTAATGAGTTTAGTTACAAGTCTTCAAGTGGAGTAATGAAGGTGAGTAAAGGTGTCTTAACAGTGATGAAGGGACAGAAACTAGCAAGAAATATTTATACACTACTAGGTATTATAGTTGTAGGTGGAGTTACCGCTGCAGAGTCTGAGTCAGATAGAACAGTCTTATGGCATATGAGGTTAGCTTATATGAGTGAGCGTGGGATGATGGGGCTTTATAAGAGAAATCTATTGAAGGGTGTCAAAACATGTAAGCTTGATTTCTGCAGGTATTGCGTTCTTAGGAAACATAATAGGGTGCAGTTCAAGACGGCCACAGACAAGACAAAGGGAATTCTTAAGTATGTTCATACAGATATTTGGGGGCCAGTAAGGGTAGCATCACGGGGAGGACATATGTATTTCATGAGTTTTATTGATGACTACTCATGAAAGGTTTGGGTGTACTTCATGCGACACAAGTCAGAAACGTTTGCCAAGTTCAAGTTGTGGAAAGCTGAAGTAGAAAACCAGACAGGGAGGAAGATCAAATGCCTCAGGTCTGAAAATAGTACTGAGTACACATTTTCAAAGTTCACGGAGTTGTGTGAGTAGTATGAGATTAAGAGACACTTCACAGTATGCAAGACACCACAACATAATAGTGTAGCAGAAAGGATGAACAGAATAATAGCTGAAAGAGCTCAGTGTCTCAGGTTGAATGCAAGGCTTGCAAAGAACTTATGGGCAGAAGCAGTGAATATGGCATATTTCTTGATTAACAGATCACCTAGGGCAGCACTAGATGGGAAAGTAACAGAGGAGGTGTGGACAGGCAGCGAGGTAGACTACTCTAGTTTGAGAGTGTTTGGATGTCCAGCCTATGTGCATGTTTCTAATGAGGAAAAATCGAAGCTTGATGCGAAGTCTAGACAGTGTATCTTTCTAGGGTATTAGAAAGGGGTGAAAGGCTTCAAGCTTTGGGATCCATAGGCAAACAAGGTGGTGATCAGTAGAGATGTGGTTTTTGATGAGAAAGCCATGTTGCAACATACTCAGGAAGAAGAGAAACAGGTGCCAAAAAATTGCAGCAGAAATGAGCATGTGGTACAAGTGGAGCCAGAGACCCATAGTAGGGAAGACAAGCTTAGAATGCAGGGAGCTCTAGATTAGAAGATCAACAGCATCACAATATAGTAATAGATAGGCCCAGCCGCATTATCAGGCCACCTACCATGTACGGTTTTAAAGATTTGGTGTCTTATGCACTCATTACTAGTAGCAACAATCCTATTACTTTTCAGGAGGTAGTGCACAATCAAGAGAATAGTAGATGGATTGGTGCTATGGTAGAGGAGATGGAGTCTCAACATAAGAACTAGACATGGGAGTTAGTGGAGCTTCCCGAGGGGAAGAGAGCGATAGGATGCAAATGGGTGTATAAGAAGAAAGAAGCGGTATCAGAAAAAGAGGGAGAAAAGTTCAAGGCTCATCTTATAGCAAAGGGTTACTCATAGAGGAAAGGGGTTGACTATGATGAGATCTTCTCCCTTGTGGTCAGACACATTTCCATCAGGGTAGTGTTAGGTTTGGTAGCGCATTTTGATATGCAATTGAAGCAGATGGATGTAAAGATAGCTTTCCTTCATGGTGATTTGGAAGAGCTGATTTACATGGTACAGCCAAAAGGGTTCAGTCAGCCTGGACAGGAACACTCGGTTTGTAAATTGAGAAAATCATTTTATGGGCTGAAACAGTCTCCGAGGCAGTGGTACAAGTGATTTGACTCCTATATGATTCGAATTGGCTACAGGAGATGTGAGTATGATTGTTGTGTTTATGTGAAGAGCCTTGATGATGGTTCATTTATTTTTTTGTTACTTTATGTGGATGCTATGTTGATTGCTGCGAAGAGTATAAGTGAGGTAAATAAGTTAAAAAATTTGTTGAGCAAAGAATTTGACATAAAGGATTTGGGTGTGGCCAAGAAGATTCTTGGGATGGAGATTCACTAGGACAGAACTTCCAAGAGATTATGGTTATCTCAGTATAGCTATGTTGAGAGGGTGTTGGAGAGGTTTAGCATGGATAATGAAAAACCAGTGAGTACACCTTTGGTATATCACTTTAGACTGTCTACCGCTCAGTGCCCGAAGACAAATGATGAAGTTCAAGACATGTCAAAGGTTCCATATGCCAGTGCAGTTGGGTGCTTGATGTATGCTATGGTTTGTACAAGACCGAATTTGGCATAAGCCGTCAATGTGGTAAGCAAGTTTCTATCAATTCTGTTGGGAAATCACCTTCTTAATGCCCAGGTGGTGATCTTTCAAACACCCAAGTCTAGAGTGGCTTGTAATGAATCGAAAACAGAAACATAAATCAAAGAAAAGAAAGAACACAACAATTGTTATCGAGGTTCGGCAATAGCCTATGTCCCCGTGAGTTCCTCTGAACTCTCTGCACTAAATCAATGAGTTCTTGCATATTACAACAACCCCCTTCAAGAAACCTCTAGTTCTTAAAGAACCAAAGAAGAGAAGAAAGAAAGTGATAAGAACTATTACAAAGCCCTCTACCCACAATCTATACTACTCTCTCTAACCAGCCTCTCTTTTGAGATCTATTGTAATGCCTCTCCTATGTTTTGTGTCTTTGCACTCTCACACTTGCACTTGAATTCTCTTGTATGATGATCACTTGTACGTCTTATCTCACAATTGTTTTGAGATTGAAGCTAGGTGACCCTTTATATAGTGCACCACTTCTTGAGCCAATCTTTGAAGTCAATCTCCACCCTTAAATCTTGAGGACCATTCAATTATAGCCCTTCATCAATTCTTAGTGATCCTATATGTTTTATTCATGCATCCACGCACCTCTCAAAAGGCTGAACCAATGTGCATCAGTGTGCCTTCAGGCCGCGGCCTAGAACAGGGCATGCCGCGCCCTGAAAAAGGGCTGAACATCTCCACAATTACATCCATTTTGGGCACCGTGGCCTAGGGGAGGCTGAGCCGCAGCGCACGCCTCCTCCAGGTCTTCTCCTTTGCTGGGTGTCACACCTTGGAAGAGCTGAGCCATGGCGCACACTGGTGTGCACACATTCTGGAGTTACTGTAGGTTGAGGCGCCCACACCTCAAGCCGCGGCGCCAAGACCTAATGCTGAACCATCTTCAAATCTTGTTTAAACCTTAGACAAACACCAACAATCTCTACCTTTGTCTAAGTGTTTAAACCCAAACCCATTGTGCAGAGAACTCAGGATCCAAACTCATCTTAAGTCATCATATCAATCGACTCCAATCCTAAGTAATCCAAGGCAATGATTGAACTTACATAAAGGTAAAACCGTGGTGCCTAAATCTACAGGATTTTCCACTGTGGCTATCTTGTCCATATGAATGCATCCTTCCGTAACATTTTCCCAAATGAAATGATACCAAACATTCATATGCTTTGTCATCTCATTGAGCATCGGATTCTTACACAAGTGCAATGCACTTTGACTATCCGAATACACCACCACCTGCTCTTTCAGGACCTTCAACTCTTCCAACAACCCTTTGCACCACATAGCCTCCTTAATGGCTTCCGTTGAAACTACATACTCAGCCTCGGTTGTTAAGAGTGCTACCACAGGCTGCAACTGAGCCTTCCAACTTACACAGCATCTGTTTAAGCTGAAGAAGTAAGAGGTAATCGATCTTCTTTTATCCCGGTATGCTCCATAGTCCGAATCCGCATAACCCTCAAGACAGATGGACTTACCCCTCTTCTCATAAACCAGTCCTACTTCTGGGCTTCCTTTCAAATACCTCAGTAACCACTTTATCCCAAGCCAATCTTCCTTTTCGAGATTACTCATAAGTCTACTAAGGACACTTATTGCATGAGCAATATCAGGTCTAATGCTTACCATGGTGAACATAACTGAACCAACCGCATTAGAGTAAGGGACCTTTTCCATTTCCTTCTTGTTTGTCTCCGATCTCGGACATTGATTGCTGGGGAACTTAAAATGACCAACAAGGGGAACCTTCACTGGTTTGTTATCTTCCATAGAGAACTTAGATATCATCTTCTCTATGTAGGAAGTCTGAGAAATTTTCAATCTGTTTCTCTCCCTTTCCCGGATTATGCTCATCCCAAGGATCTTCTGTGCATGGCCAAGATCCTTCATCTCAAACTCCTCACTGAGCTGAGACTTCAATTCTTCTATCCTCTCCATGCTGCTCCTAACCAGCAGCATATCATCAACATAGATGAGGATGATCACCACTTCCTCCACCTTGTGCCCCTTGTAGTACAAGCACAAATCATAGTAGCTCCACATGAAACCAAAGCTAGTTACAAAGGAATTAAACCTCTTATTCCATTGCCGAGGTGATTGCTTCAGGCCATAGAGAGATCTCTTCAATTGGCACATGATTACGCTCAAACTAATATGCGGTTATTGTGTATAGTTGAGGTGTCGATCCCAATAGGAAAAGCGAACTACAAAGGAAAAGTGTAAACCTTAATACGAACAATAAAGATCAAGTGAAAGAATCTGAGTTTTGATAATAAGGTAATGTGAGAAAATTGTGTAAATAGATTGAAGAATATAATAGAGAAATAACAAGGATCCAGGAATCCTCCCTAGGTTCATTGCCTTATTCCAATCTTGATTCAATTGTTTTTATCTCGATTACTAGTTTCACATCCCAAACAAGCAATTGGTAAATATTCAATGAAAGCACATGTAAACCCTAATGTAATTGATATGAATTACTCTTTACTTTTGATTTAAGCACACACGACCTATCCTATAGATTTATCAAGAAACGACAATATATCTTAATGACAATATCGCAGTAATGGACAAAACTAAAAGATAAATCTACTTGACTCAATCACATACAATCAATCTTGACATAAGAAGAGCATGACTAGACTTATATCAAGGAGAAAGATACAATCATCGGATTAAGAGAAAATCTTCTAATTAAATCAAAGAGTAAATCATAACAATGTTTTGACAATAAATCCAAACTACAACTGAATCAATAATGAAAAATAAGAACAACTACACCTAGAGATTCATCCCTTTGCCTTGCTTGGAGATTAGTTGGCCATAGGGCTCATGCTTGAACACTTTGATGGGGAGAATGTGGCAGTCTTCTTGAGTTTTCCAGCCTTAATGATTGTCCTTTATAAAACCCTAAGTGATCTATTTACAATAAAAAAAAGGTCTAAGGGTGTTTTCGGGTTTAAACTATCATTAAAACCCTAATTAAGTCGTAACTTGGAAACAAAGCATCACGCTCGCGCCGCAGCTCACATTAATCCAGGCCGCAGCTCAGCCTCGGATTGTTTTTCTTCAACTTTTTGTAGGCTACGACCCAGATTGGTCCAGGCCGCGGCTCAAACTGCCAGGCCACGGCGCACACTGGTGTCTTCCTTGCTCTTTGGGCTTGGTTCTGGAGGCCGAGGCTTAGATTTTTCAGGCTGCAGTGTGGCACACTAAGGACTTGGTTTCTCTTCATTTTTTCCTTCCGCAACCATGCCTCCACTCTGATGTGCATCGAAGCATCGTGCTTTAAGTTATGATGGCTTTCCACCTCTTTTGGACTCAAAGTACCTGAAAATGCATCGAAATAGATCAACAATCCAAGAATGACACTTTAGAATTGTTAAGGTATAAATGTGTAATTCAACCCTAGATCAACCCTAAAATGCTAACTAATAGTACTTATTAAGATGCACTTTACGACTCTCATCATAACCCCTAACTAGCTTATTGCTAGTCCCTAAAAATTCAAGCGAAAACAAGACAACATGAAATGAATCTATAGTAGAATTCAAAACAAAATAAAGCAACACTAGCATTAGACAAAGAGTAACTCAACTTGTTGTCTCAAAAATTATACATAACACACAGCACATAGAATTATTAAATATTACTCAAGTCCAAAAGTAATCAAAATATCAATCTTAAAATTATTATCGACTCTTAACATCCATTTTACCACAATCCATTAATCCGAACACCCGGATAATTTTATGCGTAACATTCATGAATACAAGTCTTGGCCTCTAAAAACATATTAATTTGTGTGACATCGATCACAAAAACAAGCTCCATAGGCTCACTTTTCAAATCACTCTCTACTATTGTAGAAAAATCACATCACCTTGGATCAATAGGTCTTTGATAAGCTTGTAATATTAGGCTAAGGTAAAGGTCAAGAAAGAACGGGAAGTGTTTAATAAGTAAAAGAACTCAATCTCTTAGTTTTAAACACAACCACTTTAAGCACTGGATAACCTTACTTCAACACCTAACTCTTTCAACCATTTTTTGAGCATTTCTCTCAATAAATCACCACTTTTTCTTCTTTCTTTGCCATAATTCACTTCTCTTTTTTTTTTTCTTTTTTCTTCTTTTATTTTGACATAAGACCATTCACCTCCTTTTTCATTCTTTTCTTTTCTTTTCTTTTCCACAACCCCCAACTTATTTTCTTTAATATACTTGGGTTATATTTTTTTTCATATTTCCATCCTTACTCCTCTTAAGTGCTTCTCAACAAATGTGTATAACTAAGTTCTTTTAAAATAAAGGTAAGGATAAAATATTTTTAGGCTCGTAAAGGTAAGTAAATGGGTTATCGAAAGAAATAAGGCTACCTCTTTTCATTTCAAGAAAAAGACTCAAACAGGTGACTAGCGATAAATATAGCAAAGGTAAGTTTGAAAGGCTCAAACGGTCCAAAAATAGTCTATATCATATCCTAAGTAATGTGTATTCTAGGAATTCGCCTCAAGTGATTATCAAATAAGTTCTAGAGCTTGTCGGGACCATAAAAGTATTCATAAAACAATAACACATAAAACTTCTCTAAATGTTTTAGACTAATCATACAACCTTACCGCAAACTAGAGTCTCAAACCAAATGAAGATTGACACTTAAATTATTCTCAAACCGAAGCAAGATTTAACTTCTTCTAAACGCTATATGCTATCTCAATTAGGTTCATATCATTGATATGTGAATTAACTCTAAGGCTAACATAAAGCATGCTAAAAACAAACCAAAACAAAAAGGGAAAGTGACACCTAGTAGTCCAATGGAAAAAGAAATACGTTTCCTCCACCCCCAACTTAAAAATTGCATTGACCTCAATGTGAAAGAAAAAGTAAAGGAAACTCCATTTGTAACCAAAAATGCACAGAAGCTAAAAATTGTGCACCATTATTTGAATTTAATGCCATTCTTCTTATTGAAATTTCGATCTATAACATAGAACAAAACAAACAAAAAGAAAGCAACTGCGGTGTAACATTAAAATTCCCACCGTATGTTAGGTTAACACATGAAATCTAAATAAATAACTAAAAATAAAAAAAATAAAGTACGAAAAATAATGAAAAGGAAGACAAAATAAATGTTAGTACAGTCATCCAATAAAAAAAATAAAATAAAAGGAGACAAACAAGATATAACCCAAAACTAATCCTCTAAGTCTTCATCCTCCTCTTCATTCTCTTCACCTTCCTCGGGAGCTGGATTAAAAGATGAACTCGGATAGGATGGCAAAGTGGGAAAGTGATCCATGTCATAACCAGTGGCAGAGGTAAGGTGTTGGTACATCTGACCAAAAGAAAAGTATACCCCCGCTTGATAATCGGCTTGCCTAGCCAAGAATCGTTCTTGATGATCAAATCTATCATGCAAGAGTTTTTGATGCTCGTCAAAATGAATCTCTAAACGCTCAAGGCACTCTGCAATAGTGAAATGCCTAGGGGGAGAAGGGGCTGTAATCGGTGCTCTCTCTCCCTGAGGTAGCGGCCTTGAGGCTTTAATCAGATTAAGCATGCCATCATTGATGTGCTTCTTAGGTTGCTGAGCTTCCTTATCAGGACTGTACTGGACTCCGACTCGGATGCATAATTGGGTAATTAAGAAAGGGAAGTACAATCTAAGCTTTTGTTGCACAATGTGTATGATGGAGTTAAATATGATCTGGCCCACATTAATAGTCATGCCCATCAAAATGGCATAAATCAGAATAACTCTCTCAATAGTAAGGTCACTATAGTGCGTAGCAAGCATCAACCTCTGACACACAAAATATTGCCAAGCCCGAGCATTGACAGTCAAAGAAATACCGGGCAAGGTTTTAGGGGTATCACCCGTCATTTTTCATGTTGTGCCCGAAATACAAAGAGTATTGGAAATTTCTTCATAATCAATATTAGACATATATGCATTATACTCACTGTTTCCTATGTCAGGTAGCCCATAGAATTTATTGGTAGATGTGCTGCTAAAAGAAACTGTTTTCCCTCTCACCATTACTTTACCATTCCTATGTTCTTTTGCATTGGCATAGAATTCTCTAACCACATTTATAAGGGAATGAGATGGTTGTTTTGCAAATGTACCCCAATGCCTATCAATAATCATTCTAAACAAAGTTGGGTTTCCCCTTTCTGTGATATTGAATCCTCTCTTGGGAATGGGTTTCTTAGCATTTATCAAGCTAATATATCTCTCACTAGCCTCAAAACTAACAAATTTTCTCTCATCATACTCTTGAGATTGTTTCCCCCTTGGTCTCTTAATCTTAGGGGTCATTTGAATCAAATGTATAGAACAACAGAACTAATTCAAAATTAACCACCCAAATAGTATAAATTTACAACAAAGAGAAGAAATTGATCTTACTTGATGCCCAAAGTTAGAGAGAAGAAAGATTACCCACTAACTTGAAATCTTTTTGAAGAACCCAAAATCCTCTTAGAACTAAGCTTTTTGGAGAAATTTCTAGCAAAATCTGCAATATTAGTGCTAAATCCTTCAAGAAATGATGTTAGAATCAAGAAATAGTGAGCAAAAGTGAGTAGGTAAGTGAGGGTTTGGAGAGAGGAAGAGAGAGAGAGAAAGGGGCTACTATTTCCGTAAGGCAGAAATGAAGGAGAAAGTGCAGAAATATGTTTCAAATAGTCTAGATTTTGTTTTTGGTGCATAATAGGTGGCAGTTGTGGTGCGGCGCGGTTTCTACTGGGGTGCGACGCAGACTGCTGGGTGAGCTGCTGCACACTGTGCCACAGTTTATGCTAAGGTGCGGCGCGGACTGCTGTAGTGTGTGTTGCGGAGTGCGGCCCGATTTCTGCTGGGGTGCGGCGCGCACTGTTTGGCGAGTTGTTAAAAAAAAAACTTGTTTGTTCAACTAAGAAAAAAGTAAAATAAAATTAATAACAATAACCTAAAAAAAAGAAAATTTTAAAATTGAAATAAACTTAAACAAAACAAACAAAACAAAAGAAAAATAAAAACATACCTGTGTGGTGTGGTCAAGGTGAATAGACTGGATCTATAAGTGGAATGTCTTCCACTTTCGGATCTTGCCTATCGATTAAGATTTTAAGGTGTTGACAATTTAGTTTAAAAATCCGACCATCTCTTGTATCCTCTATTTTTACCGCCCCATTACCAAGAACATTCTTTACCACAAAAGGGCCGGTCCACCTCGACTGGAGTTTTCCTGGATGCTTATGGAGTCTAGAATCGTATAAAGACACCTGATCATTAGGCTTAAATGTTTTCCTCAAAATATTTTTATCATGAAACACTTTCATTTTAGCCTTATAGATTCTAGAGTTCTCATAAGCATCTTTTCTTAACTCCTCTAACTCGGTCAACTGAAATTTCCTAAGCTTATCCGTTTCTCCTATGTCAAAATTGAAAGATTTGATGGCCCAATAAGCTCGATGCTTGAGCTCTACAGGTAAGTAGCAAGGCTTTCCAAAAACAAGCCTATAAGGTGATATACCTAAGGGAGTTTTGAAAGCTGTACGGTAGGCCCAAAGCGCATCAACTAGTCTCAAAGACCAATCCTTACGATCCAGGTTGACCGTTCTCTCTAAAATTTGTTAAATTTCCCTGTTTGCAAGTTCTACCTATCCACTTGTCTGAGGGTGGTAGGTAGTAGAGATCTTATGTAACACCCCATATTTTCTCATTAAAGCTTCAAAAGAACGGTTGCAAAAATGCGTACCCCGATCACTAATTATAGCATGTGATGTACCAAATTGAGATAACACATTTTTTTTGAGAAATTTAATTACCGTTCCATTATCATTGCTTTGGCAAGCTGCTACCTCTACCCATTTTGACACATAATCTATTGCCAAAATGATATATTGATATACAAAAGAAGGAGGAAATGGTCCTATAAAATCAATGCCCCAACAATCAAAGATTTGAATCACTAAAATTGGGTTTAAGGGCATCATATTATGACGAGACACAGCTCCTAACTTCTGACACTTTTCACATGAGTGATAATAGATGTTTGTACCTCTAAACAAGGTGGGCTAATAAAATCCACACTGCAAAATTTTTGCAACAGTTTTTTTCATTGAAAAGTGCCCCCCACAAGCTTGGGTGTGACAAAATTCCAAGACACTGGCAATCTCTTCATTAGGGATGCAATGCCTTAAAATTTGGTCAGGGCAGTATTTAAAACGACAGGGGTCATCCCAATAAAAATTACATACCTCATTCAAGAACTTCCTCTTATCTTGAGCGCTCCAATCCATTGGTATCTCACCGATAGCCAAATAATTTACGATGTGAGCAAACCATTGTTGAGAAGTAATGGAGAGTAAATGCTCATCGGGAAAGTCATCGTTGATTGGCATGTCATCAGAGATGTCCTCAAATGTGAGCCTCGAGAGATGGTCAGCCACTACGTTCTCTACTTCTTTCTTGTCTTTAATGGTGATGTCAAATTCTTGCAAGAGTAAGATCCACTGTATTAGTCATGCCTTAGCTTCCTTCTTTGTAAGAAGGTACTTAAGGGCTACATGATATGTGAAAATAAGAATAGGAGAACCAATTAAATAAGTACGAAACTTGTCCAAAGCAAATACGAGGGTCTAGATATGTTGGAAAAATTTTGTATAAACCTCCTATAAAAACCAGCATGACTAAGAAATAGTCTCACATCCTTTACTGTCTTAGGTGTAGGCAACTTAGAAATCAATTCAATCTTAGATTGATCAACCTCTATCCCCTTAGAAGCAAAAATATGCCCTAGGACAATACTTGAAGGTACCATGAAAAGGCATTTTTCCCAATTTAAGACTAATTCCTTCTCCTTACAACGAATTAGTACCCTCTCTAAATTCAATAAGCATGCATCAAAAGAAGATCAAAAAACAGTCAAGTCATCCATAAAAACTTCCATGCAATTTTCAACCATATCACTAAAATTGCTCATCATGTAACGTTGAAAAGTAGCAGGTGCATTACACAATCCAAATGGCATTCTACGAAAAGCATAAGTACCAAAGGGGCAAGTGAAAGTGGTTTTATCCTGGTCTTCTAATGCAATTTCAATTTGATAATAACCAGAATAACCATCCAAGAAACAATAAAAAGGATGACCAGCTACACGCTCAAGAATTTGATCGATAAAAGGGAGTGGGAAATGGTCTTTCTGGGTGACAGCATTTAATTTTCTGTAATCAATGCACATTCGCCACCCAGTCACAAGTTCTGTAGGGACTAGCTCTCCTAGGTCATTTTTCATCATAGTGACTATGAGAGTCATAAAATGCATCTAAACAATACTTAATTTTAGGGTTGATCGAGGTTGGAATTACACTTTTATACTTTAATAACTCTAAAGTGTTATTCTTGAATCGTTGACTTATTTCAGTGCATTTTCAGGTATTTTGAGCTTAAAAAAGAGATAGAAAAGCTATCATCATTTTAAACATGAAGCTTCAATGAATACTCGAGTGAGATAATGGTCGCGGAAGAGCCAAGATGAAGAGAAACCAAGAAAGGAGATTTACTAAATTGCCAGAATTGCCCGTACAGATCAATCATATTTGAAAATTAAACTGTATTGATGCAAGAAGAACCAGGAGATGAGCCATATATGCTTAGAAATATCCGGAAGTCTATTTTCTGGAGAATTTTACGGCTTGTAAAAATAATTTTCCTAGAGAAAGTTATGGCAGTTTTAGTAGACAAATGTCAGGCTGTGCGGGATTTCAGCGTGATTTTGGGCTTAAATCCCACATCCCACATCGGTTGGAAAACACATTTTTATATCCCACATCCCACATCGGATTGGAAACACATTGCACTCATGGTATTTCCCTATAAAAGGCCTACTCCACTTCAGCTTTGAGGCATCAATCGGAGCTCATCTGAAATCATCAGAGAGTGAATCCAGAGGGCCTTTAGGAGCAATCCAGAGGGCCTTTAGGACGAATCCGAAGTATAATTTTGGAGGATAAGCTGAGGAATCGCCGAAGCTTTCGCTACCAAGAAGGATATGATCGTTGAGAGGCCGAAGGCAACTCAAGGAAGCATGAGCTCCATGGCCGGCTAGTCTCCAAGCAAGGCGAAGGGATGAATCCGTAGGTGTAGTTGTTTTTATTTTTATTTATTTGATTCGGTTGTAGTTTGGTATTATTTTCATTAAATATTGTTATGTTTTATTCTTTAATTTAATTAGTAGATTTTTATTAGTCCGGTGATTGCATGCTTCTTTTTCATATAAGTCTAGTCATGCTCTTCTTATGTGTATTTGTTTCGGTGTGATTGAGTCCAGTAGATATCTTTTATAGATTTTTCCATTGCTGCAGTATTTTCATTTAGATATATCATTGTCTTTTGATAATTTATAAGTTAGGTCATGTGTGCTTGAAAGTAAAGAATAATTCATATCAATTACATTAGGGTTTATACATGTGCTTTAATTGAATATTTGTCGATTGCCTGTTTGGGATGTGAAACTTGTAATCGAGATAAAAACAACTGAATCAAGTTAGGATTAGGGAAACGAACCTAGGGAGGATTTTCGGAACCTTGTTGTTTCTTTATTATACTATCCATCAATTATTTACACAATTTCCATACAATCAACAAATCAGATTTTGTCACTTTAACTTTTATCGTTTGTGTTGAGATTCATACCTTCTTTTGTAATTAACTTGTTTCCCTGTGGAATCGACACCCTAAAACTATACTACAACTACCGCATTATGCTTTGGGCGTAATCAGTGACACCGGACTTTTTAGGAACAACTTGTGTAGGACTTACCCATTTACTATCAGCTATGGAATATACAATTCCCACATCTAATAGTTTTAACACTTCATTTTTCACCACTTCTTTCATAGTGGGGTTAAGCCTACACTGGGGGTCTCTACGAAGGCTAGTTCCTTCATCCAAATTTATCTTATGAGAACAGATCAGGGGACTAATACCTTTTAAATCAGCCATGTTCCAACTTAAAGCTGATTTATGTGCATTTAGGGTCCGAATTAATTTCTCACCTTGAGACTCAGACAATTCAGATGAGATAATAACAGGAAAAGTATCACCTGAACCGAGGAAAACATGCTTCAAACCCTTAGGTAGAGGCTTCAATTCAACTTTAGGCGCTTCCACCCTTGAGGGGATTTGTTTCTCGCTTCTTTTAGGCAACTCCTCAAACTTCGGTTGCCATGCTCGAGTGCCATAATCTTGAGATTTATCAAAAATAGCACAAAAATCAATTATATCAGATTTATCATTAATAACATCACACTCGGAATTAACAAGAAAATACTCAAGAGGATCAAAATCATGAGCTATGGAAACTCTCTTATCGATGATTGACTCGATCATGTATAACTGGTGGTTCTCGTCCTCATCTTCTGGCTGTTTTGCAACATTGAAAATGTTCATCTCGAGGGTCGTGTTTCCAAAGGACAGCTTCATGAGTCCATTCCTGCAATTAATAAGAGAATTTGCAGTAGCAAGGAAAGGTCTACCCAAAATCAAAGGAATTTTAGAGTTAGTGTCAACAGCAAAAGTAGTATCAAGGATTAGGAAATCAACAAGATAACAAAATTTATCAATTTGGATTAGAACATCCTCTACCAACACCGAGGTACTTTGTCTGAATGGTCGGCCAATTGCAATACCACAGCAGTTGGTTTGATTTCTCCCAAACCCAACTGCAAATAAATAGAAAATGGCATCACGTTTACACTAGCTCCTAAATCTAGTAATGCTTGTCCAACCTTATGATTTCAAATACTACATACAATGGTTGGGCAGCCGGGATCCTTATATTTGGGGGGAATCCTTTGCTCAATTAAAGCACTAACTTGCTCTATCAGGAATGTTGTTTTCTTTATATGGTGCTTCCTCTTAATTGTACACAAATCCTTGAGAAGTTTTGCATAAGTAGTAACTTGTTTAATCACATGCAAAAGAGGAAGATTAAGTTTTATTTGCCTTAGGTTCTCTAGGATTTCATTGTTTAGGTCCAAATTTTTCTTGTTTGATTTTAAGGCTTGAGGGAATGGTGCCTTAACAAGGCTCTTGATAACCTCAGGGTCCTTGGGCAGCTCGATATAACTACTACCTTAACCTTTTCCACATCCTCTGATTTGTTTATTGTTGGGATGTGTAGTGACTTACCACTCCGTGTCACAATGGCATTCACATCTTCTAGATTTTCTTGTGCCATGTGTTGACCATGGGGTGTTGACTGAGCTTGGGAAGGGAACTTACCTCGCTCATTCACACTCAAGGAACCCATCAATTTGGATACTTGGCTCCTTATTTCATTGTTCTCTTCAACAACCTGCGTAATTAATGCTTCACATCTTTGGTTTTGTCTTACCCTGTGCCTCAATAAAAGCATCCAAAGTGTCTTCTAAAGAACTCTTAAAGGATGAGGGTGCATGATATGGTGCAGGATATGATCTAGGGGGTTGTGCAAGCTGTTAGTTTTCAGACTTCCAGCTGAAATTGGGGTGATTACACTACCCCAGATCATAAGTATTAGAGAAGGGTGCCAGAGGCTTCTTGTACATACCTAAGGCATTACATTGTTCCTCATACATCCCTCTCATATTAGCAAATGTGGGACAGTCTTGGGTGGGATGACCTACCCCACTGCACACAAAACATGGTTCCAAAGATTCGACATGATTAGCCACGTGTGTTGGCTTTGAGCCTTTAAGTCTTTAATGCATTTAACTCCCTAGTGAGCATTTCAACCTTAGCCTTTAGGTTGTCTTCTTCCCTAAGATAGTAAATTCCACCATCAATGGGGTTTCCTATAGGTGGTGACCTATTTGTGCTTTCAGTAGCACTAGGTCTAGTCAAAGTGTGAGCTTTTTCAGCAAGCTCATTAAGGTATTTTGTTGGAACGATTATCTACCTAAATAAATATGCAAATAACCGTACTAGTTTTACTTGCAAGTGCACAAGGTCAATGGTAGTATAGTCTGCAAATGCGAGATCATTTCCACAGGGATTGGTGAATTTCGTTTTAGAATTAGTTTCTTCTAAGTAAGAAGAGAAATAGTTGTTGATTGTGACTGAATAATAATAATGGGAACATAGGACTACGATATCCACCACTAATTATACTTTCCCACTAAGTAAGGTGCCAATGCTCTAGCCTTATCATGAATATTTAATGGTTGCCAACCTAAGGGCTTGGCCCACACCTTAGGCTATTGATCTCCCTATGCAACGAGTTAGGCATGGTGTATACTCTAACTCTTTTCTCTCTTAAGGGATTCAACATGGGTGTATACTGAGTTGTTCCTTAAAAGAGCATGCAGACTGTGGAGATCGGCAACCACATGGGACCTAGGACTTGGTCCGCTCCCGGTTTCTCATGTTGATTAACCCAAGAATTCGGTGTGGATATCTCTTGTTACTAATGTCGAACCCAGGACTCGGTCATCCAAATTGATTCGACTAACTTATCCATACCACATGCATACGTTGATCTGACACACATATATGAGGAATTTAAATACAAACAGGCATTAATCAAGTTAAACATTTTAATAAGGCTATAGCAAAGATAATCAATGAATAAATATGTGGAAAATCATAACTAAGGCTTCAATCGAGCCCTATAAGAGTTTAGTTACACATGCTAGTTAAACTAAACATTCTAAACATAATGAAATAGAAACGGAAAAATAAAACCGAAGAAGACTCGGGAGATGAGTCGTCAATTCCTCTTCTAAGCTTGCAACTTTGAGTCTAAAACAAAAGGTGTAGTTTATGTGTTTTACAGGGCTATTTATAAGGTCCTCAGTGTGTCCCGAAACCCTAATTTCCTATTTGAAATCTGGAGACTTCTTTCCATATCAGGCTCTGTCGCCTCTGTAGTGATTGTACTCGATCGTATGCGGTATGCGCTCGAGCACATGTGTGCACTCGAGTCTTCTTTAAGTGCGCTCGTGTGCTTGTGTGCTCGATCACAAAGGAGGTGCGCTCGAGCACACCTTCCTGGATGGCAGAGCTTTTCTTTTGCTCCTTAAAGCTCCAAATTATCATCTTTTTGTCCAAGTCCTATGAAAAACACATAAAACACGAAAATGAAGTAGAATCTACTGAAATAGATAAATAAAGAGCGTAACAAGTGTAAATTAAGGGGCTTAAATATGACTATTTAAGCACTTATCACACCCCCAAACTTACATATTGCTAGTCCCTTAGCAATACAAAACTAAAGACTACGTTAAAACAAAATGAAAGATAAATTCATTTTCATGAGATTCAAAAATTTGGGTTGTGTGTAAAACCATGATAACAGTTCATGAGTAAGCTTATAATAAAAACACATTTTTGTATTGAAAAAAAAGGATTTTCAAAAGCTCACGTCACTTACCTAAGGTTGGCTTAAGGCATCGCAAGTTTGATTTGTGTGTAACGAATTAGCACATATAGGATGGGGCTTTCACATGATTTTAGTGTATAGTGTTTCGGTGCCCAAACCTTTATCGAATTCCTTATTAAAGAGAACAAAAATGGCATAATGCTTGCTTTTTTTTTATATTTTTTATCATGCGATCTTTGCCATGTTGAATTCCATCGAGCTTTCTAATTGACCCTTGTAACGAGTGTTTGGTCAATGACTCCCAAACCAGATGGTTTTAGGGCATTAGGTGTAAAGACATCCCTAAGGACTTACTAACTCGAGTCAAAAAAGGCTATGGAACTAACAGGTTTTAATGCTTCTAAATGAAATTCCCACCTTTTGACGTGAACACTCAATGCTTACTGAGGCAAGAGGCCCAGTTACTTAGTGGAAATTTTTTTATTATGATCATTAAAGGCTTACTTCCCACCTTTTGACGTGAACACTCACTGCTTACTGAGGCAAGAGGCCCAGTTACTCAGTGAAAAGTTTTTAATGATCATTAGAAGCTTTTTATTTTCTTTTTGCACGATGAACATTTTTCTTTATTTTTCTTATGCCAAAGTGTTCTTTTTAACAAGTTATCCGATTACAGTTAGGTTACGGAAACATATACAAAATAATTATATGTCATACCCCACACCAATGCGTGCTAAATGTGCTCGTGCAAATCTGGATCAAACTCGTGAATTCTTAGGTACCTTGAGGTAGGTAACTAAACTTTGTAAAATTCCTATTACAAGACTATATGTTCTAGATTTTAAGCTTACTAATGAAGTGCTATCATATTTTAAATCAACCAAAAATGTTTATTACCAAATGGACATGTATTTATCTTTTCTAAAAAAAAACTGGGACCTAATGTGTGCATGCGTTTCAAGTGTGTGTGTAACAGTATCTCCCACTACCCCCAAACTTAAAATACACATTATCCCCAATGTGTGTGTGGCATGGAAAGATCTGACTTGGGAGATGGAGAACTAAGTTGCTTGCTTTGCTTGTAACACGCCCCCAAACTTGAACTGGATGCACTCACTCAGTACCTGACAAAGAAAAAGAAACGTTGTTCCAGAAAGCAAGAGAGAAGGATAATGTAAATATAAACATAAACACAAGAAAATTACTAAAATGAAAAGGATATATATAGGGTGCCTCCCATGAGCACTAAGTTTTACGTCTTCAGTCAGACTGGGTATCCTCCCACTACTGATCATCGGTGGGTGTAGTCGAAGAGGTACCGGGTATAGGAGGTAGGTGGTCAAGGATGGCCTGTAGCATTGCCCTCTATCTTGTAAACTATGCCTCTAACCCATTGATCCGCTGATGGATAAAATAGGTTACGTCACGATCCTCCCGACGGATGTTGGACAGCTCACAGCGGAAGGAAGACAGCTCATCTAAAAGGTGTTGATACTCCATGAATCCCATGTCTAGCTGGTCCTCCTCCTATGCAGGGCTCACTGGTGGATGCTTGGCCTCCATCAAATCATCTACCATAGGCTCTGTAGCTAGAATTTATGCCCGGGGTCCTCGGGGCATGTGAGACTGGTTGAGGCTCCACTGGGCTCTCCCAAAGAAAGGATGATCACTAACCGGGCCGCATATGGAGGAGCCTCTAATCCCCTTCTTGTTGAAGATATAACTGAGCAAGAAGGGGAAAGGAAGGCCCCAGGCATTAGTTGTGGTCATCTGCCGGTTATGTATCCCGTCCCAGAACTTATGCATCTGACTCCATATAATTGTTGGGATGGAGTACCAATGACCCCAGTGAAAGGCGTAGAGAGCCTCTAGAAACTGATCCTGCCTCTGTGTCTTATGCCCTAGAGGACACACATTATGCTGCAGGACTGAGTCAACGAACCATAAACGGGGAGGCAACCTAGACCGGCTCCCAGCATTGTTGTGACGATCTGCATACTGGTCCGCACACATATCTTCTATGATATGTGGAAGAGGAAATGGGTCAGGCTGCTCCTCCATGTGGCTGTCCTCTGGCGGGGATTCATCACATCAGTGTGAAGAGCCGGCTATGTCAGTGGTGGTCAGCTTTATGAATCTGCCCTGGACTGAAGAAGATAAGATCTCTGGTCTGGTGAAGTCCTAGGTCAGGTTCTCGTAGAAGCTGACCACAAATCGAGTGTATGCCGTCGAACAAACTGGCTTGAATAGCCTCTTGAGACCCCGGGGCTTGAACTTTTGGACCACTCATCTTGTGGCGTCTAAACTCTTGAAGTCCTCTTCCACGTTAAATGTTGTCTCGAACAGTATTTCACGCTGTTCAAAACTGAGACGGGATGCCTGGTGGCGGCTGCTGGGAGCGCGGGATGTGGAAGCCATGTGTTGTGAGAAAACAATGTTGCTTCTGGTGTGATTGTGCTCGTGCACAGCTGATGATGCGCTCGATCGCACTTGGTCAGGCAATAGGTCGAATACTTTATGTGTAACAAAAACCAGAAGCTGTAGAAATTACACATCGTTGAGCCAAACATCCTGTAAATATAAAAATACCCAATCAACACACAAGATAAACATATATGAATATGTAAACTAAAGATCAAGAACAGTGTGTGATGGTGTGCATGTAAGTGGAGCAAAAATCGATTTGCATACCGTGTTAGATTTAGGGAATTTTAGGGGAAGATGGTCTTGTGGATGGGTGATGCACGGTGGTAGGGTGGTGATTGTGACGGATGAGTGGTGGTGGTGTGGATTACTAGAGATGAATGGGTGGTTTTCAACAGATTTAATGGTTGGTGATGGCAAGTGCGATAGACCAGAGGAAAAAGTGTGCTGGAGCATAATGTGAGAAAAGTGGGGTTGTGAGTGAAGTGTGAATAAAAATACCACGTGTTTTCTCTGCCCTGAGTGCGCTTGAGCGCATTTGTGAAGTGCGTTCGATCACACGTATGCGCTACTGCTTAATGTGATGCGCTTGCGCGTAATGGAGTGCAGGGAGAGAGGGCGCTCGAGCGCATGCTGTGTGCGCTCGATCGCACAACATGATTTTGTTAAGAGTAAAAAGAGTTTAAATAAAGAAATGAGTAAGGGGAAAAATAGGAACGATATAGTCATACAATCTTGTAGTGGCCTCAGTACCACTAACCTCGATAGAGGCACTTGAGCTATATGTTATGCAAGTGGAATTGCTCAAGCGCTCTCTATAGTAGCTTCAGTGCTACTTTCTTTGAAGGAGTCACTTAGGGCCCATGTTAGGTGGTTCCAGTGCCATTGACAACTGCTTTGTCTCCAATTTTTGTGCTTGGTCAATAAAATAGGGAAAAATAGTATTAGTGAGTTTAAGATTTTTAATATGAGGATTACACTTACTTGAAGGCTTGGGTGTGTTCTTGATGGCGTGCACAGCTCCATTAATATCTTTAATCACGTTATCATCCTCTGGCCTAATGTCTAATCTCGTGTCAGCATGGTTGGGGATGGTCTCCAATGGAGCAGTGAGATAGACCTTAGAAACTTTCTCACCAGTACCTTGCATGAAGCTCTCATTATGACACTCATCATCAGTTTTAGTGGATTCTAGTGTATTAAATATTTTGAATTTCGTCTCTTCATCATTTATTCTCATAGTGACAATACCCATTTTTTTACATTAATATTCGTGTTAGTAGTGATCATAAATGGTCTTCCTAAGATGATAGGGAGTGGTAAAGGCATATGGCATTCCTCCATGTCTAACACAATAAAATTAGCAAGCAAAATAGATTTACCTACTCTTACCAAAACATCGTCGAGTATACCTCTCGGTCGTTTGATGCTTATGTCGGCCAATTGCAAAGTAATGGAGGTTGATTGGAGCTCCCCCAAAAGTACCTCTAGCCATTGGATGGCTTGATCATGTTTTGCAGTGATTTGCCTCATTTCAGTCCGAAATTACCTCGTTTCTTCCATGAATTGTTCATGTGTATTCAGGAGTTATTGCTACTGAGACGCTAATTACCTCACAAGACTTTCGAGTTTATTCTTCTTTGGTTCAGGAACAAATTGGGCTGCTGGTTGGAAGTTTCTTTGCTGCCCTTGACTGTTTTGATTGTTGCTCCATGAGAAATTTGGGTGATTCCGCCACCCAGGGTTGTATGTGTTTGCGTAAGGGTTGTTCTTCGGCGGATAATTGTTTGGTCCAACAAAGTTAGCTTGCTTATGATCTGCAGATGAATATAAGGGACATGTATCAGTATTATGATCAAATTGTGAGCAAATGGCACATATCTGGAGTGGTGTAGCTGGTGGGTTAGTTGAGGTGTTCTGAGCGGCCATAGCTTTAACCAATAGGTCTAGCTTCCTCTCCACAGCAACTATTTGAGGAGATGATCCTCCATTTAAGCTTACCTCATACATACCCTTACTCTTGGTTATGTGTCTACCTCGAGAGGAGAACTGCTGCGTGTGTTCACTTAGGGTTTCGAAGAGTTCCATCGCTTCTTCGCTGCTTTTCTCCATCAGTACTCCTCCACAACCTAAATCCACAATATTTTTGTTAGTGTCACTCAAACCTTCATAGAAAGCTTGCACCAGTTCGTCTTGGGGTAGGTTGTGGTGTGGACACTTGAGTAGTAGCTCGTTCAAGTGTCCCCAGGACTCGAAGAATAGATCTCCATCCTTTTGTTGGAAGGATTAAATTTCCTTCCTCATTTGCCTCGTCTTTTGGGCTGGGAAAAACTTCCTTAGGAATTTGCTAGCCAACTCCTCCCAAGTGTGGATAGAAACTGCAGGCAAAGAATTATACCATAATTTAGCATTATCTTTCAAGGAAAAAGGGAAAAGAATTAACCTTATTCCTTCTTGGTCTAAGCCTCGGATGTGTTGGAATTTGCAAAGGTCGAAGAACTCTCGAAGGTGCAAGTGTGGATCCTCACTAGGTGTACCCCTAAAGTGAGTTAGTGCACTGAGTATTTGCGAAGATATGTAGTAGTTTCCTTCCGCCTTAGGTTGATATGCAATGCACGATGGTTGATCGAGGTTTTGTGGGATGAAAGATTGCTTCATCGGCCTCCGCTCAGGTGGTTGCTACTCTACTATCTGTTCTGCATTGGTATTTCTTCCTCAATTCCTCCTTCTACCTCTTCCGAGTTGTCTCTAAGCCTTTGTCGGATAGTCCGCTCAAGCTCAGGATCGATGGGAAAAAATGTTGGATGTCTGGAACGAAGCCCGTGCATGAATCAGGAAAAATAACTTCAACGCAGCAGTTGAATACTGCTGCCCGAGTGACTCACTGCCTAAATTGCGCTCGATCACACAGGAGAGTGCACTCGATCACAAGTGGCACAGAAAGCTCTCCTGGACATACCTGAAATAGAGAAGAAGGAAATTGATTAGGGTTTTAATGAAACGAATAATAAGATAGAAACAGAAACTTAAAAATTTCTTTAAATAGGAATATAATAGAATAAAAAGAAATAACAATAATTAAACTAAACGAAAAATTTATTCTAAAATAAATTTAGCGAAATCCCCGGCAACGGCACCAAAAACTTGTTGGAACGATTATCTACCTAAATAAATATGCAAATAACCGTATAGTTTTACTTGCAAGTGCACAAAGGTCAATGGTAGCATAGTGTGCAAGTGCGAGATCGTTTCCACAGGGATTGGTGAATTTCGTTTTAGAATTAGTTTCTTCGAAGTAAGAAGAGAAATAGCTGTTGATTGTGAGTGAATAATAATAATGGGAACATAGGACTACGATATCCACCACTAATTATACTTTCCCACTAAGTAAGGTGCCAATGCTCTAGCCTTATCATGAATATTTAATGGTTGCCAACCTAAGGGCTTGGCCCACACCTTAGGCTATTGATCTCCCTATGCAACGAGTTAGGCATGATGTATACTCTAACTCTTTTCTCTCTTAAGGGATTCAGCATGGGTGTATACTGAGTTGTTCCTTAAGAGAGCATGCAGGCTGTTGTGAGTTTTAAATTACTCGCAAGCGCACGAGTCGTTTGCAATATAGTGTTGTGCAAGTGCGAGGTCGAATCCACAGGGAATTGCGTTGTGAAAATATATTTTTAATCTAAACTAACTCTATCTTAACCTAGTTCCAAATTTCAGAATGATATTTGCAAAATAAATTAAAACTAATCTAAGTTGATTTTAAAACTAATAATAAAAACACTAAGGTTTCCGAATCCACCTCACCAAAGTTAAGCATATATGTTCTAAAAATATAGCCTACCAAAACATTCCATGAATCCAAATATAAGACAAAAAACAAAGAATATCCCAACTAAACCAAAAGCATCCAATGTATCCGCTCTTAACAAATCACAAAGGAAATCCAATTTAATCGAAAAGCATTCAATGTATCCATCAGATGAAACACAAAGAATATCCAACAGACAATTTAAACTCAATCAATTATAAGATTAACTCAAATAATTGACAGAACATTTATACTAAAAATTGTCAGATTTGTACAAGCAAATCTGAACTACTACACCAAACAACGGCGGGGCTTCATCTTCATCCTTAGCTGAAGAGTCTAGCCACTCATAACTATAAAACTATAATAAAAAGTGCTAAACATTTAAACTAAAACAACTGAATATAAAGAAATAAATAAACAACTTTACATGGGAGAAATTCCACTCGCTGATGGGCGGTGCTTCCCCTCGTGGTAACAATGCCTTCGGGATCCACCAGAATGCTAGCGGACGTCCACCGGTAAACACCAAAGTGGCTCAGGAATTATACACTGAATGATGAAGCCATATGGTGTTTATATAGGGGAAGACCCGAAGCAATATGGGTTGCAGATTAGATGTGGGATACTGCCCGTGTGCGCTCGATCGCAGTGTGGTGCGATCGATCGCAGGTACGATCGATCGCATGTCTTGTGCGCACGATCTCATGTGCGCTCGATCGCATGTCTGCTACGATCGATCGCAGATGCACTGAACTTCAAATATTTCGATGTGGGATGTTGACCATGCACTCGTTCGTAGGTAGGTGCGCTCGATCGCATATCTCGTGCGATCGATCGCAATGTCTTCAGAAGCTTCAAATCTCCTGAAATGCTTTATTTTCTCCACAAACCTGTAAAAATA
The DNA here is from genome assembly GCA_023935145.1 of Bretschneidera sinensis. Classification (NCBI taxonomy): domain Eukaryota; kingdom Viridiplantae; phylum Streptophyta; class Magnoliopsida; order Brassicales; family Akaniaceae; genus Bretschneidera; species Bretschneidera sinensis. The sequence continues at coordinate 79,341,186 of CM043697.1, forward strand.
CACAAAACACAAGAAAGACGTAAAATAAAGTGAAATACTACTAACTAAGAGCATAACAAATATAAGTTAAGGGTCTAAAATATGCAATATTTAAGACTCATCACAGGCTGTGGAGATCGGTAACCACACGGGGCGTAGGGCTTGGTCCACTCCGGGACCCGAGAATCTGGTGTGGATATCTCTTGTTACTAATGTCGAACCCAGGACTCGGTCATCCAAATTGATTCGACTAACTTATCCATACCACATGAATACGTTGATTAGACACATACATATGAGGAATTTAAATACAAACAGGCATTAATCAAGTTAAACATTTTAACAAGGCTATAGCAAAGGTAATCAATGAATAAATATATGGAAAAGCATAACTAGGGCTTCAATCGAGCCCTATAAGAGTTTAGTTACACATGCTAGTTAAACTAAACATTATAAACATAATGAAATAAAAACAAAAAAATAAAACCGAAGAAGACTCGGGAAACGAGTCGTCAATTCCTCTCCTAAGCTTGCAACTTTGAGTCTAAAACAAAAGGTGTGGTTTATGTGTTTTACAGGGCTATTTATAGGGTTCTCAGTGTTTCCTGAAACCCTAATTTCCTATTTGGAATCTGGAGACTTCTTTCCATATCTAGCTCTGTCACCTCTGTAGTGATTGTGCTCGATCGTATGCGGTATGTGCTCGAGTGCATGTGTGAGCTCGAGCCTTCTTTAAGTGCGCTCGTGTGGCTGTGCACTCGATCACAACAGAGGTGCACTCGAGCACACCTTGCTGGATGGCAGAACTTTTCTTTTACTCCTTAAAGCTCCAAATTATCATCTTTTTGTCCAAGTCCTGTGAAAAACACATAAAATACGAAAATGAAGTAGAATCTATTGAAATAGATAAATAAAGAGCCTAACAAGTGTAAATTAAGCAGTTTAAATATGACTATTTAAGCACTTATCATATTCTATGACCTCATCAGGATCTTTTTGCAAAAATTCACCATTACGCATCATTTCTACAAATTGGCGCTCTCTATATGTAAGTCCATCATAAAAATAGCTCCCTAAACACCAATTCTCATACCCATGATGAGGATGCATACTTAACAATTCCTTAAATTTCTCCCAATACTAATATAAAGTCTCATTGTCCTTTTATGCAAAGGTGGAGATTTGCTTTTTTTAAGAATTGGTATTACGTTGAGGGAAGTATTTATTAAAGAAGATCTGAGTTATCTCATTCCATGACCCAATAGATCGTGGTCTCAGCGAGTATAGCCAACTCTTAGCTTTATCCTTCAAAGTGAAATGAAAATACTTGAGTCTCACGATGTCATCAGTTGCATCTTGACTATGAAAAGTCATAACTACTTCCTCAAACTCCCTAATGTGTACATATGGGTTTTTATTTTCCAAGCCATGAAACATAGGGAGTAATTGTATCATCCCTGTTTTAAAATCTTGATGACGAGTATTGGCTGGAAACATGATGCATGATGGTGTGGCTGTTCGGCTAGGATGCAAATAATCCTTAAGTGTCCTAGCAACATTTTCATTAGGGTTATCAGCCATGTTAAAATCCTCTAAATTCTCGTTTGGGGGTGCACTATGTTTGATCGAGGTTTCACTAACGAATGTGGAAGGAGAGGGTTACTCTATTTCGGGACCTTTAATGAATCTACCACGCGAATCTCTCGATCTAAGCATACACCAAATGAATTAAAGGGGAAATATATAAAACAGAATAATAAAGCAAAATAAGAAAATCAAAACTTAGAGAAAGGAACAATACTACCGTCTTGTCTCAAAGTTGACAATTTTTTTTTTGATCAGTAAATAAAGCTTGTACAAAAAAGTCGCTGGGCATACCCAGGAGATATACAGAGAGAAAGTACACACAAAACAAAAATAAGCTTACAAAAGAAGCCTACACAAAAGCTTACAAAAGAAGCCTAATCTGAGGACAGAGAGCATACACAATTCTATAAATTACAAGCTGGATCTTCTTGACAAGGCTGGAAGCCTGAACAGTGGAATAGTCAAACAATTTGGCATTTCTAGCCATCCATATGTTGTAAACTGAGCATGCTAGGGCAATCCTCTTGGCAATGGCAGGGGGGCCAGTTCCTTTAACTTTTTGGGACCACTTAATTTCACTCTCAATTATGTTCATCTGCCTTTTGCAGCCCAGTCACCTTTTAATCGCTTCCCATATATCCTTGCTGATCCTACATGAGAAGAAAATGTGGTCTCTTGATTCCTCTAGCTCCTTACATAGGGGGCAAAGCTTGTCTTCTCCATCCAGGTGTAATCTATCCTTGGTGAGGAGCCTGTTCTGAATGGCCAACCAAAGGATAAAGGAGAGTTTGGGGGGGCAGTGACCATACCATACTATTGAGGCCCAACTGACCTTGTTATCTTTCTGTCTGATGGAGTTATAGACCTTCTTAATGCACAAATCATCCTGAACCCTCCACTCCATAAGTCTGTTTTTCGCCTGCAGGGTGGAAGATGATTAGGCAAGAAGATCATCTCTAATTTCCAGGATCTTCTTCCAGAGGGGAGAGCCATCCTTCCTTGGCATGATCTCCCAGATTGACTTGTTAACAATCTTCCTTGTATTTGAGCGCGTTTCCTCGGCAACGGTGCCAAAATTTGATTATGCTCAAACTAATACGCAGTTATTGTGTATAGTTGAGGTGTCGATCCCACGAGGAAAAGTGAACTACAAAAGAAAAGTGTAAACCTTAATATGAACGATAAAGATCAAATGAGAGAATCTGAGTTTTGATAATGAAGTAATGTGAGAAAATTGTGTAAATAGATTGAAGAATATAAAAGAGAAACAACAAGGATCCGGGAATCCTCCCTAGGTTTGTTGCCTTATTCCAATCTTGATTCAATTGTTTTTATCTCGATTACTATTTTCACATTCCAAACAAACAATTGGTAAATATTCAATGAAAGCACATGTAAACCCTAAATGTAATTGATATGAATAAATCTTTACTTTTAATTTAAGCACAGATGACCTATCTTATAGATTTATCAAGAAACGACAATATATCTTAATGACAATATCGCAATAATGGACAAAACTAAAAGATAAATCTACCGGACTCAATCACATTCAATCAATCTTGACATAAGAGGAGCATGACTAGACTTATAACAAGGAGAAAGATACAATCACTAGATTAAGAGAAAATCTTCTAATTAAATCAAAGAGTAAATCATAACAATGTTTTGACAATAAATCCAAACTACAACTGAATCAATAATGGAAAATAAGAACAACTACACCTAAGGATTCATCCCTTTGCCTTGCTTGGAGATTAGTTGGCCATGGGGCTTATGCTTGAACACTTTGATAGGGGAGAATGTGGCAGCCTTCTTGAGTTTTCCAGCCTTAATGATCATTCTTTATCAAACCCTAAGTGATCTATTTATAATACAAAAGGTCCAAGGGTGTTTTCGGGTTTAAACTATCATTAAAACCCTAATTAAGTCGTAACTCAGAAACAAAGCATCACGCTCGCGTCGTAGCTCACATTAATCCAGGCCGCGGCTCAGACTGCCAGGCTACGATGCACACTGGTGTCTTCCTTGCTCTTTTGGGCTTGGTTATGGAGGCCGAGGCTTAGAATTTTCAGGCCGCAGCGTGGCACCCTAAAGACTTGGTTTCTCTTTAATTTGTCCTTCCGCAACCATGCCTTCACTCTGATGTGCATCAAAGCATTGTGCTTTAAGCTATGATGGCTTTCCACCTCTTTTGGACTCAAAGTACCTGAAAATGCATCGAAATAGATCAACAATCCAAGAATGACACTTTAGAATTGTTAAGGTATAAATGTGTAATTCAACCCTAGATCAACCCTAAAATGCTAACAAATAGTACTTATTAAGATGCACTTTACGACTCTCATCAACACACCAACTCTCCCTGCCTTCCTTCCTCATAGCCTTCGGGCTGCCTCATATAGATGGTCTCATCAAGCTCTCCATGCAAGAACGCTGTCTTCACATCCATTTGCTCAATCTCCCAATCAAATTGGACCACCATAGCCAATACTATCCGTATCGTCTTGTACTTCACAACCAGTGAGAATATTTCGGTGAAATCTATGTCTTCTCTTTGTGTGAGCCCTTTCGCCACCAGCCTAGCTTTATATCAGATTTCATCCCTTGGAAGATTCCCTTCTTTGATCTTGTAGATCCACCTGCAATCCAAAACTCTCTATTTTTCTAGTTTGGGCACCAATTCCCAAGAGTTGTTCATCCTCAAAGAATCCATTTCTTCCTCCATAGCTAGCTGCCACTTTGACGACTCCTTACATTCCATGGCTTCCATGAAAGTTTTTGGTTCAACCATCCGTCCTTCTATCCAAGGAGCTGCTACATTAGCATCCGCAAACCCATATCTCAAAGGCGGTCTGACCACCCTCCTTCCCTGGTCCCTTGTGAGCTGGTAGTCATTCTGACTTACTGCATCAACCCCTTCTAGTTCAGCCTCCTCTTGAGTGCCTTGAGCTTGGCCTTCATTAATGGACTCTACCTGGTATGAAACCTCTTGCCTTCCTTGCTCTACCTGAACTGAATTCTCCTTGATGCAATGCTCCACAAATTCTGGACTAGTTTGCTCACTAGCCCCTGTAGGGTTAGTTTTCTCCAATTAGGTAAATAACAATTCATTAAAAATAACATCCCTACTTATCATGAGTTTCATTCCTTTTGGTTCTAAGGACCACAACCGATAGCCCTTAACCCCATCACCATACCCTAGAAACACACATTTTCTAGACCTTGGGTTAAGTTGATCATCCTTTTGATATGCAAATGCAGCACACCCAAAAGTCCTAAGGTTGCTCAACTCAGGGTATTTCCCACTCCACATCTCCATGGGAGTCTTGACCTCTAAAGCTCTAAAGGGTGACCTATTAACCAAGTATGCAGCAGTAGACACAACTTCCCCCAAAAATATTTTGGTAAACCGGACCCAATTAACATGCCCCTAACCTTTTCTATAAGGTTCCTATTCATCCACTCAACAATTCCATTTTGATGAGGTGTTTTTACAACCATTCTATGTCTTAGAATTCCATTTAACTCACAGAATTTGTCAAAATCCTTATTGCAAAATTCTAAGCCATTATCGGTTCGTAAAGCCTTAACTACCCTACCGGTTTGAGTCCCTAGCAACGTTTTCCACACCACAAATTTATTCAAAGCATCTGATTTATTTTTAAGCAAATAAACCCAAACCTTTCTTGAATAATCATCAATTAAAAACAAAGTAAAAGTTACCTCCCTATGTTGGTGTTCTTGCTGGTCCCCAAGGTCCGAATGAATGTAGTCAAGAATGCCCTTAGAATTATGCACTCCGGTGTTAAAGCTGACTCAGTGTTACTTCCCAAGAACACAACACTCACAGAAATCCAATTTCTCTACTTTGTCACCACCAAGTAGACCATCTTTGCTGAGAACTTGCAGGCCCTTTTCGCTCATATGTCCCAAGCGCGTGTGTCAAAGGGCCACCTTATCCATTTCAGCCATCAAGCTTGCTGCTTGATCCTTGAATTCTTTCTCTCCAATCATCTCATAGAGTCCATCTTTTATTGCTACTTTGATCACTACAAAAAATCCCTTGGTTACCTTGATCTTTCCTCCCTCTGCTTTGTATGTATACCCCATGGAATCCAGCTGCCCCAATGAGATCAAATTCCTCTTCAAATCCAGAAGTTACCTCACATTTCGTAGCAGCTTTGTGACTCCATCAAACATCCTCAACTGGATGTCTCCTATCCCCCTCACTTGGCAAGAAATGTCATTCCCCAAGAAAACCTTTCCATCATTGGTTTCCTTGAAATTCTTGAACCAATCCTTGTGAGGGCACATGTGATAAGTGCACCCGGTATCGAAGATCCATCTCTCGCTGCTTTCTTGCCTCCTCCTCACATTTGAGCACACAACAAGAACATCATCTCGCTGTTCTCTTTTGGCAACCGAAGCCTCTCCATTGTTGGTATGGCTTCTTCCTCTCTCATCCCACATCTTTTTCTTATAATCTTTCCTGAAATGTCCCTCCTTGTTGCAGTAGAAGCATCTCTTTCCTCCAAATCTCGGTTTGGAATGAGATCTCCCATGGCTCTGCCCTCTACCTCTTGATTTCTCCCAGTATTTGCTATGAATCCTACTGCCATTCCGAGTTGTTGGCCTTCTTCTAATGAACAGCCCTTCTCCACTTGATGCTTCCCTCATCTTGGCTTCGAAATCCTGAGCCCTTATAGCATTGATCACAATCTTCTTGGTTAAAGTATCTCTTCTATATTCAATAGTATTAATCAAATTATCAAAACAATCAGGAAGAGAATTTAACAAAATTACAGCCAATTGTTCATCTGGGAATGTTATGCTACAGCTATTCAAATCTTGAACTAGCTTATTAAACACATCAAAATTATCTTGCAACTCTTTACTAGGATCCATTTTAAAAGCAAAGATCCTTTTAAGAAGATAAATCTTATTAGGGAGAGTTTTGGTAAGAAACAACTCATCTAGTTTCTTCCATATAACAGCTGGATCTTTCGAGTCTCCGCACTCCCTTGTGACACTATCTGACATGTGCAAGAAAATAGTGCTGTATGCCATCTTCTTCATCTCAATCTGCTAGACTTCCGTGATACTTGTTGGAAAAGTGTCATCTTCTCCAATCTCCAAGTCCACTTTTTGTTGCATAAGAACAGCCTTGATCTTCCACTTTCAAAAGGCAAAGTCTCATTTTCCATCAAACTTCTCAACACAGAAATTTGAAGCCATCTTGCGGAGAAAATCCTAGATTTATGCAGTACCCACAATTGCTTTCCCAAACTTCTAAATCACAAGAACTCGATCAAAGATAGATCTCAATACCGTTCTTGAATCACCCTCAAGAACACGATCAGATCTTGATCCCAGCACCGTTCTTGAATCACCCAAGAAGTTGGCCTTTGATTCTTGGAGTCTTGCTTCGATACTTTCTGTTCCAACTCCGATACCCACTCACCAAAGCTCTGATACCACTGTTGGGAAATCACATTCTTAATGCCCAAGTGGTGATCTTCCAAACACCTAAGTCTAGAGTGACTTGTAATGAATTGATAATAGAAACAAAAATCAAAGAAAAGAAAGAACACAGCAATTGTTATCGAGGTTTGGCAATAGCCTACGTCCCCGTTAGTTCATCTGAACTCTCTGCACTAAATTAATGATTTATTACGGATTACAGCAACCCCCTTTAAGAAACCTCTAGTTCTTGAAGAACCAAAGAAGAGAAGAAAGAAAGTGATAAGAACTATTACAAAGCCCTCTACCCACAATCTATACTACTCTCTCTAACTAGCCTCTCTTTTGAGATCTATTCTAGTGTCTCTCTTGTGTTTTGTGTCTTTGCACTCTCACACTTGCAAATGAATTCTCTTGTATGATGATCACTTGTATGTCTTGTCTCACAATTGTTTTGAGATTGAAGCTAGGTGACCCTTTATATAGTGCACCACTTCTTGAGCCAGTCTTTGAAGGTAATCTCTACCCTTAGATCTTGAGGACCATTCAATCATAGCCCTTCATCAATCCTTAATGATCCTGTGTATTTTTTTCATGCATCCACGCACCCTCAAAAGGCTGAACCAATGTGCATCAGTGTACCTTCAGGCTACGGCCTAGAACAGGGCATGCCGTGGCCTAAAGAGGGCTGAACATCTCCACAATTACATCTATTCTGGGAGCTGCGGCCTAGGGGAGGCTGAGTCACGGCATACACCTCCTCTAGGTCTTCTCTTTTGCTGGGCATCGCACCTTGGAAGAGCTGAGCCATGGCGCACACTAGTGTGCACACATTCTGGAGTTGCTGCAAGGTGAAGCGCGCACACCTCAAGCCGCGATGCCAATACTTGATGCTGAACCATCTTTAAACCTTGTTTAAACCTTAGAAAAACACCAAAAAAGTCTGGGACGACAACATTGGGATGTAGTCAAGTGGATTTTCAGATACTTGAGGGGTACTACAGATTATGGCATAATGTTTGGCAGACAACATGGTGATCCTTCAGTTATGGGATATGTAGATGTAGACTATGCAGGGGATTTGGATGATAGGAGGTCTACCATATGTTATGCATTCACCCTTGTAGGGGGGCCTATTTATTGGAGGTCTATGGTTCAGTCTCTAGTTGCACTATCTACTACTGAGTCAGAGTATATGACAGTGGCTGACGCTGCTAAGGAAGCTTTGTGGCTTATAGGGCTGGTTAAGGAGCTGGGTATTCAGCAAGGTGGAGTTCAGTTGCATTGTGATAGTCAGAGTGCCATTTATTTGGTAAAGAACCAGGTGTATCATGCGAGAACCAAACATATAGATGTGAGGTTTCATAGGATCAGGGAATTGGTTTCTTCTGGTGAACTATTGTTTGAAAAAGTTCGCACTTCTAAGAATGCAGCAGACATGTTGACAAAGCCTATTACCACAGATAAGTTCAAGCACTGCTAGGACTTGATTAATGTCTTTAGATGCAAGATGGGAGACGTCCCAACCTATTGTCCCAGGTGGAGTTCCAGGTTATGTTTTTTTCTCCTAAGGGGTGGATATTCGCTAAGGTGGAGATTGTTATAGTAGGTGGCTCATATCGAGTGGAACACATTTACAGAGAAAACAGGCTGATGCCAGAGTGAAGCGGAGTGGAACAAGGGGAGTGTAGCATACCGAGTGGAATGAAGCGGAACGACCCCGCGGTATGGTACAAGGGTATTTGAGGAATTTTCTAATACCTCTATACGGCTAGGCTTAGTATAAATACATATGATGTAACCTTACTTTGACATAGTGAAATTTAGCAACTGCTCACTCCCGTGGACGTAGGCATACTGCCGAACCACGTTAAATTTGTGTGTTTAATTGCTTTCTCTCTCTCTCTTTGCTTTTCGTATTATTCATCATAATTGCCGCACGTTTTCATAACATGATCAAAATGAGAATGTATAGCACATGCCTGGAGTTTTATAGCTTGTGGACTAGGTGGGATATTCTGAGTAGTCATGCCTTTTACAATCATATCTAGCTTTCTTTCCATAACAACCATCTGATTTGGAGATCCACCATTTAAGTTCACTTCGTACATGCCCTTGCTCTTAACTCCTTGTCTACCTCTAGATGGGAATTGTTGGGTGTGCTCACTTAATGTCTCAAAAAGCTCCATGACTTCTTCACTGTTCTTTTCCATTAGCACACCTCTACAACCTGAATCCACAATACCTTTATTTATGTCACTCAGACCTTTATAGAAAGCTTGTACCAGCTCATCTTGAGGTAGATTATGATGTGGACACTTGAGAAGCAGCTCATTGAAGTGTCCCCATGCTTCAAAGAAAAGGTCTCCATCCTTCAGTTAGAAAGATTAAATCTCCTTCCTTATCTATCTTGTCTTTTGTACTGGGAAAAACTTCTTTAGGAACCTACTGGATAGCTCTTCCCAAGTATGGATAGATACTGCAGGCAATGAATTGTACCACAACTTAACATTATCTTTTAATGAAAAAGGGAAAAGAATTAACCTGATTCCCTCTTGATCTAGGCCTCAGATGTGCTGGAACTTGCAGAGATCAAAGAATTCCCAAAGATGCAAGTGTGGATCCTCAGCAGGTGTACCCCTGAAATGAGTTAAAGCACTGAGTATTTGCGGGGATATGTAATAATTGCCTTCTGCCTCAGGTTGATAAGCAAGTCATGAGGGCTGGTTGAGGTTCCGTGGGATGAATGATTGCTTCATAGGTCTTCGCTCTGGTGGCGGTTGGTTGTCAAGTTGTTCCACCATCGGTGCTTCTCTCTCGAATTCTTCTTCTTCCTCCTCAACGTTATCTCTAGGCCTCTGTCGAATGGTTTGCTCAATCTCTGTATCGAGTGGAAAGATGGTTGGATTCCTGGATCGAAGCCCTTGTATGAATCAGCTGAGATTCTTCAGTGCAGCAGTTTCAGTACTACTGGACTTACGCTCGATCACTCCAAGAACAGCACTCGATCGTAGTGCGCTAGATCGCGATGGACCTGTGTTCGATCGCAAGGTCAGGAATTACTCTGCCGAAAACCTGAAGCAGAAAATAGAAAAACAAAAAGGCAAAAAAATTTAGGTTTTTAATAAAAATAAATAAAACAGAATAACAAAACTAAATGAAAAATAATTCTAAACAGAATTTTAATGCAATCCCCGGCAACAGCGCCAAAAACTTGTTGTACAAAAATCTACCTAAATTAATAAGCAAATAATTAAAGTTTTACTTGCAAGTGCACAAGGTTAACATAGCAGTATAGTGTGCAAGTGTGAGATCATTTCCACAGGGATTGGTAAATCTTGATTTAAAATTAGTTTCGCAATATAAAACAAGAGAAAGAAAAAGTAAGTTTGATTCGGTAATGATAAAAGTGTAGGGCTTTGATATCCACCATTAATCATGCTTTCCCAATAAAATTATTGTGCCGATGCTTTAATCATATTATGAATGCCTAATGTTGTCAACCTAAAGGCATGGTGTATACTTCTTAAGCTATTGATTTTCCTAAGCAACAAGTTAGGCATAGTGTATAATCTAACTCTTTTCTCTCTTAAAGGATTCAACATGGTGTATACTAAGTTGTTCTTTAAGAGAGCATAATATCCGTGAAAATCGACAAACGCACATGACCTAGGGCAAGTTATATACTCCTGGTTTCCCATGTTAATTAACCTAAGAACCCGGTGTGGATTTCTTTTGTTACTATTATTAAACCCAGGACTCGGTCATCCAAATTGATTTAATTAACTAATCCATACCACATGCATATGTTGATAAGAAAATCACATATGAGGAATTCAATAAAACATACATTAATCAAGTAAGCATCATAATATAATTATTGCAAAGGCAATAATATGTATCAATGGAAAAAATAATCAGGGCTTCAATCGAGCCCTACTAGCAAATTAGTTACACATGAGTTTGATGTCAAACATCTTCATAACGTTAAGTAAAGAGAAAAGAGTAAACCCAAAAATACGTCCTAGAAGAGCTGTCAATTCGTCTCCCAAAATCTCTTCCCTGGAAGCCTCCTCTTTCTATGTTTATAGGCCTATTTATAAAGTTTTCGAACATCTAGAAACCCTAAACTCCTAAAACAAAACCCTACCCTAATTTTCAAGATAGGTTCTGCCATTTTACTATTCACTGATGCGCGTGTGCGCTCGATCACAGATTGGTGCTCTCGTGCGCAAGTGTGTTTGAGCCTTCTTCTTGCGCACACGAGCGCAGGTGCGCTCGATCCTTGGCTTAGGCGCTTGACCGCTGTTGCGCTCAATCACGAGTCTCTGTGCTCGATCACACTAAGCAGCTTCCAGCTCTTCTAGATTTGCTCTCTAAGCTAGATAATTCCATAATAATCCATTTTCTCCAAAAACCTAAAATAACACAAAAAACACAGAAATGAGATAAAATAGCATGAAAGAACACAAATTAAGAACTTAACAAATGTAAATTAAGGGGCTTAAATATGAATATTTAAGCACTTATCAGTTATTTTATTTTCAGTTTTTTTATTGCTAAGGGACTAGCAATATGTAAGTTTGGGGGTGTGATAAGCACTGAATGTCACACATTCAAGCCCCTTAATTTTAATACGTTAATCATTTAGCCTTGTTACAATTTGATCTTTTATAGTGTTTTACATGCTTTCAGGTTTCCCAAGAGGAATGCAACAAAACCCATCATTTTTAGACTCTTAAAGATAAATTGAGCATTTTTCTAAGTCATGTTGTCACTTGGAAAGATCTGGATGTCTATTTTTTGGAGAATTTTATGGCTCATAAATATAATTTTTCTAGAGATAGTTATAGCAGTTTTAATATACAAAGGTTAGATTGTGCGTGATTTCAATGTGGCAGAAGTGAAGGAGCTATTAAATTTTATTTTTTTTTTCGGGATTTGCATGGCTGGAAAACGAAGTTGAGTGCCTAAATAAGTCTATGGAAAAAGAAAAAAAAACAAAAATAGGCACACGTTCAATTGTTAGGGTTTTGTTTAAGGTTATATAAATACATGTTTAAGAGACCAAAAAGAAAACAATTTTTTTGTTACTATAATTTTTTCTACGGTGACTGTTTTCACACATGGAAGCTCTTGTTCTCTAAGGATTATCATCATAGAGGAGTTTTCTTTTCTTTATTTTATCTATTTTTTTGATGATGAGGATATTTTTCATTAGAATTATGTGTAACTGAATATTTTAGTTAGGGCTCGATTGAAGCCTTAGTCATGTTTTCTTAAGGATTTCGATTTGCTTTGTTACAAATTATTTTTTTTTGTGATGCTTAATTGATTAATTCCTGGTTTTATTTCATTCTTCATACAGTTTATGTGTTATGCTTGATCATCATATACATGTGTTGTATGGAGATTGTCAGCTAGGTAAATTTAGATGACCGAGTTTTGTGCTTACACAAAGTAACGAAGGAACCAATTATGGGTTGTTGGGATTATTCAATGTGAAAAAAAGAATAGATATCATGTTCAAGGTTTCGTGTGTTTGCTTATTTCCATTGTTTTATGCTCTCTTGAAGTGCAACTTAGTAGATACCATGCTAAATACTTTGATAATGAAAAGAGTTAGAGTAGACACTCATGCCTAACTTGTTGCTTAAGGAAATCAATAGCTTAAGGAGTAGATATCGTGCCCCTAGGTTGGTAAACATTAAGCATCTAAATCTAGTTTGTAGCATTGCGCAAGTCGTTTGCTTTAAAGAAGATGATTAGTGGTGAATATTGAAGCCTTAACTTATTTTCTCATTATTTCAATTCTAGTTTCAAAATTGTTTTACGATTTTCTTTCACTAGTGCAATCTTTGTTGTTTATTTAAATCTGTTATTTTTTGTTTCATTTAGATAGAAGCTTTAGGAAATTATATTTAAACACAATTAATCCAATCCTCGTGGGAATGACCTCGTATTTGCTAGCTATACTATTTGTTTGATCTTGTGCACTTGTGAGTTAAAACATACATTTAGAAGATTATTATTTAGGTTGATATTTGTATAACAACTTAACAATAAGTAACTATAGATACACCCAGAATGGATTACTTTTAGCTTCTATTTCCTAAGCTAGTATTGGAACTAAATAATAAAACGGACTGATACAAATATAATTTGAAGTAGTAGAGAAAATTAATTGAATAAGATTTTAGCTAGTTATGATTAGAATTAGTTAGTTAATAGTTGGCTAAGTAGTTAGGTAGTTAGGCTTATTAGTTAGTTAATCTTATATGGTTATTCCTTATATTCATTTCATAGCCTATAAAAGGCATTGTACATTTCATTAGAAACCTTTTAGTTTTGTAATTTCTCTCTTCTCACTATATATTTCTTAGGGGTTTGATCATTAGCCATTAATTAGTATAAAATATCTCCATCTTCCCAACAATTCACCATCAAATCCATCTTCATCTTCTTTATCGTGCACCAAGAATCACTATCCACCCAAAATCTAGTTCGTAACATGGACTTATTAAAATTTATCTTTTGTTATGAGGCCTGATCATAATTATTTAAAATTGAGCCTAATCTCCAATCCTCCTGCCTCATTTGCTTTAGTGAATGGGTTGTCATTTGAAAAAAAGAAGAAAAAAGATTAGAGTTTTTTAGGCCCTTCAACTAGTATGATCACTAAATAAATTTGTCTTGTATTCACTTATGGTGGCTGCTAACTAGCATGAATCAATTTGAAAGAAACAATTGGGAGAGATGAGAAAGAGAAGAGAGAAAGGGATAGAGAAAATGAATGATCTTATTGCAAAACAATACTCTAGCTAAACTTGAAGTTATTAGAATTGTTAGGATAATTTAACCCCAGGAACAACCAAAGACAAATTATAGAACACTTCATTGAATTAATGGAAAGCGTATCTATCTTGGACTCCATGTTGTTAATGCAGTGGTATCAATAAAGCAATAAGGCCACATGATCAAGAATGCATGTAAGATCACAAACAATGCACTAGGAATTTTTCATCCTTGTTCTCCTATTAACCGACTTCTCAATGGGTAAAGACCATAGATTACGTCACTTAAAAGAGGAAAAGAGATCTAACCAACCCTTATATAGTTACTGTAATGACCCATCCTGGGTTGGCCACTCTCGAGACGGTGTCGTCACATTTTGGAATCTTATATGAAATAATATAAAAAGTACATCAACTGAATATGTGTGTGTGTGTGTATCAATCCTCAATCCTCAACAAGGGAGTTACATTATTAAGATCCCAACTTAAACATTATATACAACATATGATGCATGAATATTTCCAAATATTTTTTCCCATTAGTCTAAGGATGTGGACCACGTGGCTTACAGATAATGACTTAGTCTGAATCTCAACTCATCAATCTATATGTCCTGTCTACTACCTGAAATTATTTAACAATGAGGAGTGAGCTTCACAAGCTCAGTGAATTAAATTTACAAAAAGTATTCAATTTTTCAAATAGTCTTCCAATATTCATTCATCTATATCTAATATAATTCGATAATATCATTCTATTATCACTACTCATATTAAAATCCTCATCATTTATCAATCTCTTCTTCTCATATATTTAATTATCTTGAGACTATCAATTCTACTTTATAATTACCTCGTTATGAGGTTCACAGCATAAAATCAATCACTCAGATAATTCTTATCATATCATAGTTTCATATTTCTTTCTTATCATATTTGTCTCTATGTGAGACTCATTTATCTATCAATAAATTTACAATCAAGAATAACACTTTAACGCAATAATAATCAATATTTAAAACAAATGTAATGCATGAATTTAATTTATATTATTATTTGGGAACGTCTTCCCACATGTCGATATGTTTTATCTTAGATTGGCTGCGTTCTCGATTCTTTTATTTCCAGCATATACCAGTTATCACAGTTTCATTTAGACCAGCTGCCTTCCTGGTTCTTTCATTTCTAGCATATACCGACTGTCATGGTTCTTTTATTTAATTTAGATTTACTGTCTTCCTGGTTCTTTATTTCCAGAATATACTAACTGTCACGGTTTTTATTTCATTTAGATCAACTGCCTTCCCGGTCTTTTATTTCCAGCATATACCGGCTGTCATGGTTTTTATTTCATTTAGATCGGATGCCTTCCCAATTCTTTTATTTCCAGTGTATACCAGCAATCACGGTCTTTATTTCATTTAGACTGACTGCCTTCCCTGTTCTTTTCATTTCATGTATATGCATATGAACAATAATATGAAATATGCACATAAACAATAATATAAAATAACCATACATTCAAACATTCAATTTAACTATTTAGCTCTTTCTCAAAATTAATATTTTTAACATATTCATTAAATTATCTCCCCATATATCATATCAAATTATCCATTATTATTTCAATAATATTACTTCTCACATAATAAATCTTTAACATATCGATTTTTCCTATCATATCTATCAACCAATTTCTTTATATCATCCTATCATAGTTTAATAATTAATTCAAATATCATTATTTTATATTTCATATTTATCTCGATTACTAAAAGTAAATCTAACTCACCACGTAGCACTTAAAGCTACCAGTGAATCACCTCCTTGACTTTCCTACTCCTTTCAGCAATTTCACATGACTGTTGATCGTTAATACTAGACATAATATTTATATTAAAATTTCTAATTTATTCTTCAATTCTTCCATAATTCATGCCCTTTAAATTTCCTACATCAAATTCCAAGTATTTCTATATATGCTAAAATTCAAAAAATAAAATTCACATTATTACCTTTTGTTTTTCTTAGAGCTTTCCTCGACTCTCTTTAAAATTTTCCCGTAAACCTCTTCAAAATTTTACTCTTTCGACCTTTCTTTGAGTCCTCAAGTATTTAAAAAAAGAGAGTAAATTTTGAATTGAAGAAAGAAGGAAACTAAATAGGATTTGGTAAGTAATAAATAAATGAAATAATATATATATATATATATATATATATATATATATATATATAAAATATAATATAAACCACCCCCTTGCCACCATTTCCATTGCCAAATTTGTAGTTGTCCAACATACAATCTTTACATGTTATGCAATCTTTACATGTTGGGCAGCCAACACCTGGACGTCCAAATGTTGGTTTTTTCTTTCTTTTTCTTTTCTTTTGACACCACAAGTCCATTTTTTTCCTTTTTTTATTTTTTTCCTTTCTTTTGACACCACACATCCGTTCTTTTTCTTTTTCTTTTTCTTTTTCTTTGTAACTACACTCCACCATGCGATCAATTTTGTTTTTCCAAAGAATTATTTTATTCAATAATAAATATTTCATTTATAAATTATTTTATTTCCATGTAATATCTATAAAATTACTTAGTTACTCTTACTTTAAGAACACGAGTATTACAATTCTACCCACCTTATAAAAATTTCGTCTCTAAATTTTTCTTACCTAACTCAAGAAACAATTATGAATAATATTTCTTCATAGTATCCTCACACTCTCACATAATCTCTTCAATATCTTTATTCCGCCACAGAACATTAACTAATGGAATTACACAAAACTTACTCTTTTCTGTCTAAAATTCTCAATGGTACTTGTGTAAAAGTCAAATCTTCCTAAATTTCTATAGCTTGGCTCGAAATATTATGAGATTCATCATGTAAGTGCTTTCGCTAAAGTGAAACGTGGAATATGTTATGTCACTGTTTTAATAACCTCATAAGGGCCCCCATACCTCGGACTCAACTTTCCTTTCCTTTTGACCCTCAACACCTTTCCATGGAGATATTTTTAAATACACCCAATCACCTACTTGAAACTCAAGAGGTCGTCTTCTATTATCAACATATCTCTTCTATCTATTCTATGCTGCTCTAAGTTTTTTTCTCACTAGTTTGATCTTCTCAGTTGTTAACTCAATAATTTATAGACCAAATATATTTCTCTCTCCCATTTCTTCCTAATATATAGGAGTTCTACACCTCCTACCATACAATGCCTCAAACAGTGTCATTCCAATACTAGATTGATGTTGATTATTATAAGAAAATTCAATCAATGGCAAGTAAGCATCCCAACTTACTAAGAAACTCATCCCATTTGCCCTCAACATATCTTCTAGTACTCTAATAATCCTTTCTCTCTACTCATCTGTTTGAGGATGAAAAGTTGTACTAAATTATAACTGTGTACCTGTGGCTTTCTGAAAGCCTCTCCAAAAACTAAGATGTAAATCTAGCATCTCTATTTGGCACTATGCTCAGTAGTACTCCATACAACCTCATAATCTTAGCTACATACAGTTCAGCCAACTCTTTAGGACTCCAATTAGTTTAATTGGAAGAAATTGAGATGACTTAGAAAGTCTATCCACTATCACTTACACTGTATCGTGACCTCTCTGGGTATGGGAAAATCCAGAAACAAAATCCATACTCACATTTTTTTTATGATCATTCAAGCACAGAAAGAGGCTGTAGTAAGCCTCTCAGATGTTTATTCTCTGACTTCACTTACTGACAAACCAAACATCTAGAAATATATTCAGCTACACCCCTCTTCAATCCCGACCAGTAGTAATTCTGTCTCAATCCTCTATACATCTTATTGTTACTCAGGTGCATCGAATATACATCATCATGTGTCTTTCTCAATATCTCCTTTCTCAACTCAGCATCATTTGGAATACAATTCGTATGTTCCAATACCAAAATACCCTCATTTCTAATTTTGAACTGATATTGCTTTCTGGTAAGGACTTCCTACATAATCTTTTCCATCTCTTCACCTCTACCTTGCATGTCTAATAAGCGTTCTATAATGGATGACTGTACAACCATGTTTTCCAATAATACTCATCTATCACTAATATTCAACTTCATTCTTATCTCTCTTAAGACTATCATCAATTTCACATCATGACTCTCAATAGCAGTTAGTTTTTCCTATAAATTTTCTACTCAATGCATCAGTTACCGCATTCGTCTTTCCTGGATGATAGTGAATTGTATAGTCATAGTCACTCATCAACTCTATCCACCTCCTCTGCCTCAAATTCAACTCTTTTTGGGTAGGTAAGTGCGTCAAACTTTTATGATTAGTAAATATCTCATAAGTGGCTCCATATAGATGATGTCTCCAAATCTTGAAAGCAAACACTATGACAGCCAACTCTAAGTTATGGGTAGGGTAATTTCTCTCATGAATCCTCAATTGCCTAGGAGCATATGCCATTACCTTCCCATGTTGCATCACTACACATCCCAACTCTTGATGGGATGCATCACTATACATCTCAAATCCTTCATCACCAGAAGGAAGCACCAATGCTGGAGTTGTAGTCGATTTCTCCTTTAGTAATTGGAAAATTTTCTCACACTCACCAAACTATACGAATCTCACTTCTTTCCTAGTCAATCTAGTCAACCGTACTGCAATAATAGAAAAATTCTGAATGAATCTTCTATAATAACCAGCTAACCCTAAGAAGATTCTAATCTCAATCACATTAGTTAGTCTCTCCCAACTCAACATTTCCTATACCTTTTGTGGATCAAATGTTATGCCATCCCCATATGGTACATGTCCCAAGAAAGTTATTTCATTCAGCCAAAATTCACATTTAGGAAATTATAACATATAATCTCTCTCTTCTCAAATCTCCAACATAATTTCTAAATGTTTTACATGTTGTTCCTTATCTTAGAATACACCAAGATGTCATCAATGAACACAACCACAAAATTATCAAGAAATGGTTTAAACATTTTATTCATCAAGTCCATGAATGTTACTGGAGTATTAGTCAACCTAAATGGCATCGCAAGAAACATATAACCATAACATGTCCTAAAAGTAGTCTTAGGCACGTCTCCCTCATTTATCCTTAACTGGTAATAACCTGATCTCAGGTTTATCTTCAAAAACACCCTCACTCTCTATAACAGTTCAAACAAATCATCTATCATGGACAAAGGATATTTGTTCTTAATAGTGATCTTATTAAACTGTCTATAATCAATAGACAACCTCATCATTCCATCATTCTTCTTGACAAACAATACAGAGGCTCCCTATAGTGACACACTTAGTCGAATAAATTATTTGTCTAACAATTCCTAAAGTTGAACTTTCAGTTCTCTCAATTCAACAGGTCTCATTCTGTAGGGTGCTATTGAAATAGGTTAAAAAACCAGAATTGTATCAATGGAAAATTCAATCCCCCTATTGGGAGGCAACCCATACATTTTATCAAGAAATATATTTAAATAATCTCTCACCATTGAAATTTCTTCCAGTTTTCTATCCTCCTTACTAGGATCCACCATATATGCTACATACCCCTCACTACCTTTTCTCAGCCGCTTTCTAGCAGTCAAGGCAAAAATAAGATAACTAAAAAGTATCTTACATTCTCCCTAAAAGTTAAACTCCTCCTATCCAGGTATCCTAAATAGTACATTTTCCTTAAAACAATCAACCCAGACATGATACACCGACAACCAATTCATCTCCAGGATCAAATTAAAATCAACTATATTGAAAGAAAACAAATAAGCTTCAAACTCTCTATCATCCATACGGATTACACAACCCCAATAAATAGTTTTAATCATAATTTTATCTTCAGTTGGAATTTCAACAATAAAATTATGTATCAAAGGACTAATGTAAACTTCAATAGACTTCATAAACGCACTGGATGCAAAAGAATGAGTTGCACCAGGATAAACCAATATAAATATGTCTATCTTTTCTACATACAAAGCACCTCAAATTAGGATAATCCTGGGATAAATATCTTATCTAATTACATCTATAACACATTTTAGTCTTTGTTATCACATTACCACACCTCAAGGTAGTACACTCCCGCCTCTACCATAACTTGCAGTTCCCATAGACTGTCTCCCAAATCTAGGGATCCTATCAATATTACTCTGAGCTACAAAAGCAATAGATCCTGCTTGCCTCTGACTCTATATTACAGTTCCTTGTGACAAGGAACACCTCCGCTGGGGTGGTCTCCCACCCTGTACACTCATACTGCTACGACTTCTGGGTTCCTCAAATCTAGATCTCTTCATCCAATTATCCCTACCTCTAAATTCAATCATATTCTTCTCAATCTGAAGTGCTATATCCACCAACCTAACATAATTTATAAGCCTCATGTAAGATATTTTCGATCTAATCTAAACAATGTAGTCCATCTATGAACCTCTTACACTTCTTCTCCTCTATGTCTACCATTTTCGGTTCAAACCTCGACAAGGCCACAAATCTTCTATCATATTGAGTCATAGTCAATACATTTGCCTCAAATAAATAAAATTTATCTCTTGTTGGACTCTAAAGGCATAAGGAAAGTATTTATCAAGGTAAACCTCTTTAAACCTATTCCAGATTAAGGGTCTATCTACATATGCACTTAGTCAAAGGAAGAGTACCCTCCCACCATTCTAAAGCCTCTCTCTCTAACTTGAGCATAGTAAAGGATCTGTCAGTCACTGGTAAAATACCAAATAATCTCTTTACATGTTTCCCTCGTAGCTCAAGCTCAAAAGGATTCATAGATCTTTTAAACAACAAAGCATTCAACTTAATATATCTAACAAAACAATCTCCCTGCCTCTTATGCATAAACTTACCTTTCCCTTTTTGAACATCTATCATTACTGGATTTACAATAACCTCAAGCACTACTCTAGCTTGATCATCAAGTCTATGTTATAGGCTATCAACTCTATCATCTGTTACATTCATTTTCTCAAGAGCATGAGCAAGAACTTCTCTTAGCTCATCTCTTTCAACTATAGATTCTCTCACACTCCTACTAATATCAATTATACTATTAACACATTCCCTTCTAGGAACCACAGACTAAGACTCAATCTCCATCTCAATATCGACTATCTAAATATTGGGGGCCTACCATGCTCTCTCTGGTCAGCAACTCTAACTCTAGGTCTCTCATGTCCATGTGACATCCTCAAACTATGCATTAAAATATATTTTATTTTAATTTTCCACATCCTTTATTTTTATACAGTCTCCAGAATCATAAAACCTAATGCTCTGATACCAAAATTGTAACGACCTATCCCAGGTTAGTCACCCCCGAGACGGTGTCATCACATTTTGAAATCCCAACACGACACATATATACAACAATATGAAAAGTACATCAACTGAATAATATATATACATACACATCAATCCTCAACAGGGGAGTTACATTATTAAAATCCCAACTTAAACATTATATACGACATATGATGCATGAATATTTCCAAATATTTTTTTCCCATTAGTCTGAGGATGTGGACCATGTGGCTTACAGATAATGACTCAGTTTGAATCTCAGTTCACCAATCTATCTGTTCTGCCTACTACTTAAAATTATTTAACAATGAGGAGTGAGCTTCACAAGCTCAGTGAATTAAATTTACTATATGTATTCAATTGTTCAAATAGTCTTCCAATATTCATTTATCTATATCTCATATAATTCAATAATAGCATTCTATTATCACTACTCATATCATAATCATCATCATTTATCAATCTCTTCTTCTCATATATTTAATCATCTTGAGACTATCAATTCTACCTCATAATTGCCTTGTTATGAGGTTCATAACATAAAATCAATCACTTAGATAATTCTTATCATATCATATTTTCATCTTTATTTCTCATCATATCTGTCTCTCTGTGAGACTCATTCATCTATCAATAAATTTATAATAAAAAATAACACTTTAACATCTCAAGCAATAATAATCAATATTTAAAACAAATGCAATACATAAATTTAAATTATATTATTATTTGGGAACGTCTTCCTACATGTCGACATGTTTTATCTTAGACCAACTGTCTTCCCGGTTCTTTTATTTCCAACATATATCGGCTATCACGGTTTCATTTAGACTGGTTGCCGTTACGGTTCTTTTATTTCCAACATATATCGGCTGTCACGGTTTCATTTAGACTGGTTGCCTTCACGGTTCTTTTATTTCTAGCATATATCAGCTGCCTTCCCAGTTATTTTATTTCAAGTATAAACCACCTATCATAGTTTTTATTTCATTGAGATTGGATGCCTTCCCAGTTCTTTTATTTCTAGTATATACCGGCTATCACAGTTTTTATTTCATTTAGACCAGCTACCTTCCAAGTTCTTTTCATTTCAAACAAGCATACATTCAAACATTCAATTTAGCTATTCAGCTCTTTCTCAAAATTATTATTTTTAACGTATTCATTAAATTATTTCCCCATATATCATATCAAATTATCAATTATTAGTTCAATAATATTACTTCTTATATAATAAATCTTTAACATATCAATTTTTCCTATCATATCCATCAACCAATTTTCTTATATCATCCAATCATAGTTTAATAATAAATTCAAATATCATTACTTTATATTTCATATTTATCTCGATTACTAAAAGTAAATCTAACTCACCATGTAGCACTTAAAGCTACCCGTGGATCACTTCCTTGCCTTTCTTGCTCCTTTCAACAATTTCACCCAATTGCTGATCATAAACACCTAACATAATATTTAATATACTATGAGTTATATATATATATTTATAAAGAATTGATGCTATGATATGTATAAAAAATAGTTATGAACCTATTGGTCAAATAGTTGGTGTAGTGAGTAACCTGTTTCTTGAAATAGGAAAATGAGAAAAACAATTGGTTTAAGATCTGAAATTTCTTAACAGCAATGCTTTGGAACAAAGAAGATTTATATTATGTTTAATTAAATTTAAAGACATAAGGACGTAAGTCTCATTACGATTATCATTATTAAGTTGATTTCCCCACTGAGCTTTATAGCTCTTTTTTCTTTTATTTTACTAACTTTTCAGGTTAAGTCTGGGAGGTTGTGATTGAGTTCAGAAGCATCCTTGTCTACAGCATCCTTGTCTGTAGAACTCCTTAGGAGTCTAAGTTTAGTTTAGATTTAAACCATGTTTTAAGTTCTTGCATTGTACTTGTAAAGTTATAAAAATCTAATTATGCATTTGGAACGTTTTATTAAATCTAAATCATGTGTTGTACTTAAATTAAATTGTTAGAAAAGTCTATTGTTATACTTTGAATTTTATGATTGCGTATAGTTCTGGTTTCTCATAGCTAAAAAATGGTAATACCTCCTCAGGTAGGGCCCACCTAGGGATGGGTCGTTACATTTTTTGTATCAAAGCTATAGGTGTAAGATCTTGTAGACTTAGTTACTTGGTGCTTGGTGCATGGGATGGTCATAGAAAGTTTGATGTGTAGAGTTAGAGAGGATGCTGTTAGGAGTTAAAACTTATAAGGGTTTAAGTGGGAACAATATGTATTGGAATTTAAGTTTATTTGAATTGTGTGTGATTGTTGTATAAATTTGGTGTTGCTAGGAATAACTTGGTTGTGTTTGTGATTTGTTGTGGTGATGCTTTCGATGAGAATATTGGGTGCAAATGCTTTGAAATGGTGAATATTTTGATATATATATATGTTGGTGTTTGTTTAAGGTTTAAACAAGGTTTGAAGAGGTTCAGCATCAGGTCTTGGCGCCTTGGCCTGGGGTGTGCGCGCCTCGGCCTCCAGGAACTTCAAAAGATGGGAGAAAGGTTGTGTGCCTCGGCCTAGGGTGTGCGCACCATGGCCTGGCCCTGTGTGCCGCGGCTCAGCCACTCCAGGCCGCGGCCTCCAGCAAGGTTGATAAATGGTGTGGTTTCAGCCCTCTTCAAGCCACAACTTACCCTGTTCTAGGTCGCGGCTTGAAGGCACACCTGATTCTTTTGCTTCAACCTTTTGAAAAGTGCGTGGGGGCATGGTCAAAACACACAGGATCACTAAGGATTGATGAAGGGCTATGGTTGATTGGTTCTTAAGATCTAAGGGTTGATATTGACCTTCAAGATTGGTCAAGAAGTGGTGCACTATATAAAGGGTCACCTAGCTTCAATATTAATAAGTGTGATATAAGTTGTAAACACAAGTGATCATCATACAAGAGAATTCAAGTGCAACTGTGAGAGTGCAAAGACACAAAACACAGGAGAGGCACTAGAATAGATCTAAAAGAGAGGCTAGTTGTAAATAGAGAGCAACATAGATTGGATAGAGGGCTTTGTAATAGTTCTTATCACTTTCTTTCTTCTCTTCTTTGGTTCTTCAAGAACTTGAGATTCTTGAAGGGGTGTTGCTGAAACTTGTAAGAACTCATTGATTTAGTGTAGAGAGTTCAGAGGAACTCACGGGGACGTAGACTATTACCGAACCTCGATAACAATTATTATGTTATTTTTTTTCTTTGATTTCTATTTTTGTTTCTGATCATTACAAGTCATTCTAGACTTGGGTGTTTGGAAGATCACCACCTAGGCATCTCTAAGGTGATTTCCCAACAGTGGTATCAGAGATGTGGTCCAAGAACAACGGGTATCAGAGCTGGAACAGAAGGTATCGGAGCAAGACTCCAAGAATCAAAGGCCAACTTCTTGGGTGATTCAAGACAGTGCTGGGATCAAGATTTGATCGTGTTCTTGAGGGTGATTCAAGAACGGTATTGAGATCTATCTTTGATCAAGTTCTTGTGATTTAGAAGTTTGGAAAAGCAATTATGGGTGTTGCATAAATTTGGGATTTTCTCTACAAGATGGCTTCAAATTTCATTATTGAGAAGTTTGATGGAAAAAGAGACTTTACCCTTTGGAAGTGGAAGATTAAGGCTGTTCTTATGCAACAAAAGGTGGACTTGTCTATTGGAGAAGATGATGCTTTTCCAGCAAGTATCTCGGAGGACCAATGGATTGAGATGAAGCAGATGGCATATAACACCATTTTCTTGCACATATCGGATAGTGTGATAAGGGAGTACGGAGACTCAGAAGATCCAGCTGTCATATGGAAGAAACTAGATGAGTTGTTTCTTACCAAGACTCTCCTTAATAAGATTTATCTTCTTAAAAAAATCTTTGCTTTTAAAATAGATCCTAATAAAGAGTTGCACGATAATCTTGATGTGTTTAATAAGCTAGTTCAAGATTTGAATAGCTGTAGCATAACATTCCCGGATGAACAATTGGCCGTTATTTTGTTGAATTCTCTTCCTGATTGTTTTGATAATTTGATTAATGTAATTGAATATGGAAGAGATACTTTAACCAAGGAGATTGTGATCAATGCCATAAGGGCTCTGATTTCAAAGCCAAGATAAGAGAAACATCAAGTAGAGAAGGGTTGTTCATTAGAGTAAGGCCAGCAACTCAGAATGGCAATAGCATTCATGGCAATTATTAGGAGAAATCAAGAGGTAGAGAGCAGAGCCATGGGAGATCTCGTTCCAAACTGAGATTTGGAGGAAAGAGATACTTCTACTACAACAAGGAGGGACATTTTAGGAAAGATTACAAGAACAAGATATTGGATGAGAGAGGAAGAAGCCATACCAACAATGGAGAGGCTTTGGTTGCCAAAGAACAGCAAGATGATGTTCTTGTTGTGTGCTCAAATGTGAGTAGGAGGTAAGGTAGCGAGAAATGGATCCTGGATTCCGGGTGCACTTATCACATGTGCCTCACAAGGATTGGTTCAGGAATTTCCAAGAAACCAATGATGGAAAGGTTTTCTTGGAGAATGACACTTCTTGCCAATGAGAGGGATAGGAGACATCCAGTTGAGGATGTTTGATGGAGTCATAAGGCTGCTGCGGAATGTGAGGTATCTTCCAGATTTGAAAAGGAATTTGATCTCATTAGGGCAGCTGGATTCTATGGAATATACATACAAGGCAGAGGGAGGAAAGATCAAGGTGACTAAGGGATCTTTGGTAGTGATCAAAGCAGCAATAAAAGATGGACTCTATGAGATGATCGGAGAGACAGAAATCAAAGATCAAGCAACAAGTGTTATGGCTGAGATGGATAAGGCAGCCCTTTGGCACACTCGCTTGGGACATATGAGCGAAAAGGGTCTGCAAGTTCTCAGCAAGGATGGTCTACTTGGTGGTGAAAAAGTAGAGAAACTCGATTTCTACGAGTGTTGCGTTCTTGGGAAGCAACACCGGGTCAGCTTCAACACCGGAGTGCACAAGTCTAAGGGCATTCTTGACTACATTCATTCGAACCTTTGGGGACCAGCAAGAACACAAACACAGGGAGGTAACTTTTACTTTCTGTCTTTAATTGATGATTATTCAAGAAAGATTTGGGTTTATTTGCTTAAAAATAAATCATATGCTTTGAATAAATTTATAGTGTCGAAAAAGTTGTTGGAGACTCAAGCAGGTAGGGTAATTAAGGCTTTATGAACCGATAATGGCTTAGAATTTTGTAATAAGAATTTTGATAAATTCTGTGAGTTAAATGGCATTCTAAGACATAGAACGGTTGTAAAAACACCTCAGCAAAATGGAGTTGCTGAGAGGATGAATAGGACCCTTATGGAAAAAGTTAGGTGCATGTTAATTGGGTCCGGTTTACCAAAATATTTTTAGGGGGAAACTGTGTCTACTGCTGCATATTTGGTTAATAGATCACCCTCTAGAGCTTTAGAGCTTAAGAGCTTAAGACTCCTATGGAGATGTGGAGTGGGAAACCCTCTGAGTTGAGCAACCTTAAGACTTTTGGATGTACTGCATTTGCACATCAAAAGGATGATAAACTTAACCCAAGGTCTAGAAAATGTGTGTTTCTAGGGTATGGTGATGGGGTTAAGGGCTATAGGTTGTGGTACTTAGAACCAAAAGGAATTAAACTCATAATAAGTAGGGATGTTATTTTTAAAGAATTTTTATTTCCCTATTTGGAGAAAACTAACCCTGCAAAGGCTAGTGAGCAAACCAGTCCGGAATTTGTAGAGCATCGCATCAAGGAAAATTCAGTTTAAGTAGAGCAAGGAAGGCAAGAGGGTTCAGACCAGGTAGAGCGCATTAATGAAAGCCAAGTTTAGGATACTCAAGAAGAGGCTGAACTAGAAGGGGATGATGCAGCAAGTCAGAATGACTACCAGCTCACAAGGGACTGGGGAAGGAGGGTGGTCAGACCACCTTAGAGATATGGGTTTGCGGATGCTAATGAAGCAACTCCTTATTCAGAAGGAGGGATGATTGAACCAGAAACTTACATGGAAGCCATGGAATGTAAGGAGTCATCAAAGTGGTAGCTAGCTATGGAGGAAGAAATGGATTCTTAAAGGAAGAACAACTCTTGGGAATTAGTGCCCAAACTAGAAAAACAGGGAGTTATGGATTGTAAATGGTTTACAAGATCAAAAAAGGGAACACTCCAGGGGATGAAGTCCGGTATAAAGCTAGGCTGGTGGCGAAGGGGTTCACACAAAGAGAAGGTATAGATTTCACTGAAATATTCTCACTAGTTATGAAGTACAAGACGATACGAATAGTATTCGCAATGGTGGTCTAATTCAATTGGGAAATCGAGCAAATGGATGTGAAGATAGTGTTCTTACATGGAGGGCTTGATGAGACCATCTACATGAGGCAACTAAAAGGCTTTGAGGAAGGAAGGCAGGGAGAGTTGGTGTGCCAATTGAAGAAATCTCTCTATAGCCTGAAGTAATTACCTCAGAAATGGAATAAGAGGTTTGATTCCTTTGTATCTAACTTGGGTTTCATGAGGAGCTACTATGATTCTTGCGTGTACTATAAAGGGCACAAGGTGGAGGAAGTGGTGATCATCCTCATCTAAGTTGATGATATGTTACTGGTTGGGAGCAGCATGAAGAGGATAGAAGAATTGAAGTCTCAACTCAGTTCAAAGTTTGAGATGAAGGATCTTGGCCATGCACAGAAGATCCTTGGGATGAATATAATCCGGGAAAGGGAGAGAAACAGATTGAAGATTTCTCAAACTTCCTACATAGAGAAGATGATATCTAAGTTCTCTATGGAAGATAGCAAACCAGTGAAGGTTCCTCTTGCTGGTTATTTCAAGTTCTCCAGCGATCAATGTCCAAGATCAAAGGTGGAGAAGAAGAAAATGGAAAAGGTTCCTTACTCTAGTGCGGTTGATTCAGTTATGTTCACCATGGTAAGCACTAGACCCGACATTGCTCATACAATTAGTGTTCTTAGCAGGTTTATGAGTAATCCCAGAAAGGAGCATTGGCTTGGGATGAAGTGGTTGCTGAGGTACTTGAAGGGAAGCCCAAATGTGGGGCTGGTGTATGAGAAGAGGGGTAAGTCCATCTGTCTTAAGGGTTATGCTGATTCGGACTATGGAGTAGACCGGAATAAAAGAAGATTGATTACCTCATACTTCTTCAACTTAAATGGTTGTTGTATAAGTTGGAAGGCTTAATTGAAGCCGGTGGTAGCACTCTCAACAACTGAGGCTGAGTACATAGCGGCTACGGAAGCCATTAAGGAGGCTATGTGGTGCAAAAGGTTATTGGAAGAGTTGAAGGTCCTGAAAGAGCACGTGGTGGTGTATTCGGATAGCCAAAGTATATTACACTTGTGTAAGAATCCGGTATTCCATGAGAGGACAAAGCATATGGATGTTCGGTATCATTTCATTCGGGAAAATGTTACGGAATGATGCATTTATATGGATAAGGTGGCCACGGAGAAAAATTCTGCAGATTTAGGCACCAAGGTTCTATCTCTAAGTAAGTTCAATCATCGCCTTGGACTACTTAGGATTGGAGTCGGTTGATATGATGACTCAAGATAAGTTTGGATCCTGAGTTCTCTGCACAATGGGTTCGGGTTTAATCGCTTAGACAAAGGTAGAGATTGTTGGTGTTTGTTTAAGGTTTAAACAAGGTTTGAAGAGGCTCAGAATCAGGTCTTGGCGCCTCGGCCTGGGGTGTGTGCGTAGTGGCCTGGCCCTATGCGCCGCGGCTCAGCTACTCTAGTCCGTGGCCTCCAGCAAGGTTGATAAATGGTGTGGTTTTAGCCCTCTTTAGGCTGTGGCTTGCCTTGCTTTAGGCTGCAGCTTGAAGGCACACCTGATGCTTTTGCTTCAGCCTTTTGAAAGGTGGGTAGAGGCATGTTCAAAACGCACAGGATCACTAAGGATTGATAAAGGGCTATGGTTGATTGGTCCTGATTACGCCCAAAGAGTAACACGGTAGTTGTAGCACAACTTTGGGGTGTCGATTTCATAGGGAAACAAGTTAACTACAAGAGAAGATGTAAACTTTAATACAAATGATAAAAGATTAAATGAAAGAATTTGAATTGAGTAATGTGAAATGATTGTGTAATTGTAATGAAGAGCATAATAAGAAAACAACAAGGTTCTGAGAATCCTCCCTAGGTTCGTTGCCCTAATCCTAACTTGATTCAGTTGTTTTTACCTCGATTGCAAGTTTCACATCCCAAACAGACAATTGGAAAATATTCAATAAGAGCATATATAAACGCTAATGTAATTGTTATGAAGTACTCTTTGATTTCAATTCAAGCACACGTGACCTATCTTATAGATTTATCAAGAAACGACAATATATCTCAATGACAATATTGCAGTAATGGACAAACCTAAAAGATAGATCTATCGGGCTCAATCACATCCAAACAACTTGACATAAGAAAAGCATGATTAGACTTATATGGAGAAGAAGCATGCAATCACCGGATTAAGAAAAATTATATAAAGAATAACATAAAGTGCAGCTGTCACATGAACCTAAATTCTTCTTGTTTAATCAAAGAATACTCATAAACAATGCTTTGATAATAAATCTCAATTACAACTGAATCAAATAAAGGAAAATGTGAACAACTACACCTAAGGATTCATCCCCTCGCCTTGCTAGGAGATTAGTTCGCTATGGAACTCATGGCTGAACACTTTGATGGAGGAGAATGAGGTTGCTTCTTGCAGTTTCCAGACCTTGATTGATTGCCTTTTCTTCAACTCTAAGTGCCCTATTTATAGTACAAGGGTTCAAGGGTATTTTTGGGCTCAAATAGCCACTTAGAGGTCCTAATTAGGTCAAGAGACTGTGTGCGCGTCGTGTCTCTCCCTTCTGGGCGTGGGGCGCTCTCCTTTCTTCATGAGTGTGCCTTGCTGGGTGGTGCGGTGCTGTCTTAGCCATGCCTCAGCGCTAGGAGGGGTGCAAGAGATGCGATTCTGGGTGGTGCGGCTCTGGTTTGGCCGCGGCGCGGTGCTAGGAAGGATGCCAAGAGGGGGTTCTGGGCGGTGCGGCGCTGGTCTGGCCACGCCGTGGCGCACACTGGTACTCCTAGCTCTTCAAGTGCTAAAATAACTTCTCTTAGTCTTGGCATGCTTTGGCTCTTGTGTTTTGAATGCTTTTCATCACTTTTGTCTCTTCATAACCACTCTTCCATTCCTATATGTATCGAAACTTTGTGCTTTAAGCGATGATATCTTTTCCATTTCTTTTGGACTCCAAGGCACCTGAAAATGCATCGAATTAAGTCAATGATTTATGAATATCACTTTAGAGTTATTAACATATAAAAGTGCAATTAGGACCGAGAACAACCCCAAAATGCTAACGATTAAGCACCGTTGAGATGCATTTTATGGCTCTCATCACAACCCCCAACTAGCTTATTGCTAGTCCCTAGCAATTTAAGTGAAATGATAAATGAATTCTGTAGTAGGAATCAAAACAAGGTAGAGCAATGCTAGTGTTAAACAAGGAGTAATTCACATTTTTGTCTCAGAAATTGCACATAATATGCAGCACATAGAATTATTAAATATCACTTAAGTCCAAAAGTAGTCCAAGCATCAATCCTAAAATCGTTATTGACTTTTATCATCCATCTTACCACAGTCCATTAATCCGAACATCCAGATGATTTTATGCACAAAATTCATGAATACAAGTCTTGGCCTCTAAAATCATAACAAGTTGCGTGACATCAATCATATAAACAAGCTCCATAGGCTTATTTTTCAAATCATTCTCCACTATTGTAGAAAAATCACACTACATTGGATCAATAGGTCTTTAACAAGCTTGCAACGTTAGGCTAAGGTAAAGGGTAAGGAAGAATGGGAAGGATTTGCAAGTAAAATAACTCAATCTCTTAGCTTTAAGCACAACCACTTTTAAGCACTGGATAACCTTACTTCAACACCCAACTCTTTCAACCATTTTTTATAAGAGCATATCTCTTGATAATTCACCACTTTTCTTTTCTTTTCTTCTTTCTTTGCCATAATTTCTTTTCTTTTGTATTTTGTCATAAGACCATTCACCTCCTTTTTTCATTTTTTTATACTCTTTTCCACAACCCCCAACTTATCTTCTTTAGTGTACTTGGGTTATATTTCTCATATTTCCATCCTTACTCCTTTTAAGTGCGTCTCAACAAATGTGTATAACTAAGTTCTTTTAAAAGAAAGGTAAGGATAAAATATTTTTATGCTTATAAAGGTGAGTAAATGGGCTATTGAAAAAAACAAAGCTCAAATTCTTTTTTAAGAAAAAGGCTCAAACAGGTGACTAGTGATGAATATAGCAAGGGTAAGTTCGAAAGGCTCAAACGGTCACAAAATGGCCTATATCATATCCTAAGTAATGTGCATTCTAGGAACTCAACTCAAGTGATTATTAAGTAAGTTCTAGAGCTTGTCAAGACCGTAAAAGTATTTATAAATAATCACACATAAAACTTCTCTAAATGTTTTAGACTAATCATACAATCTTACCACAAACTAGAGTCTCAAACCAAATGAAGATTGAAACTTAAATTAATTTAAAACCGAAGCAAGATTTAACTACTTCTAAACACTATATACTATCTCAATTAGGCTCATATCATTGACATGTAAATTAACTCTAAGGCTAACACAAAGCATGCTAAAAACAAACAAAAAGAAAAATGACACCAAACAGTTCAAAAAAATAATAATATGAAAAACAGGAATATGTTTCTTCCTTTCTTCCACCCCCAACTTAAAATAAGAATTGTCCTCAATGTGAAAGCAAAAGTTAAGGAAACTCTCTTTGTAGCCAAAAGTGCACAGAAGCTGAAAATTGTGCACCACCATTTGAACTGCTTCATATATTTGTCCCTGAAAAAGAAATACGAAAGTAAAACTGGAAAAGGGCAAAACAATATTAATAAACAAGAAAAAGAAATATAAAAAACAATAAAAATAAAAATAAAAAGATATGTTGTGAGTTGCCTCCCATGAGCACTAAGTTTTACGTCTTCAGCTAGACGCTGCACCACTCTCACTGCTAGCCTCATTGTGGTGTTGAAGATGAGGCTCCGAACTCAATGGCCTCAATGCTAATCTTTTGGAAAGGAATACTTAAAGTCCACTACATGTGGCTCAAGTGTTCTTGGTGTTGCCCATTTACGATCA
Source organism: Bretschneidera sinensis (assembly GCA_023935145.1). Taxonomy (NCBI): domain Eukaryota; kingdom Viridiplantae; phylum Streptophyta; class Magnoliopsida; order Brassicales; family Akaniaceae; genus Bretschneidera; species Bretschneidera sinensis. The sequence goes on from CM043697.1 coordinate 79,373,580, forward strand.
ACATTAGAGTATTTGATTCCCACATCCATGTGACTTTTCTCAAGCAACTCCTCAAAGCATGGTTGCCAAGATTTCTTAATAAATTCCTATGGCTTATCACAAACATCAACAAAATTACTGGCATGGGGATAAACTGAAGAATCATTGAATTCAAAATTATTAGAATGAATTCTGAAGAGTTAGAATTACTTTTGATGTACTCATCCTCTTCATGTGGCTGCCATGAGACTCGAAAAACATTTATCTCTAGAGTCCTATTTCCAAATGATAATGTCATTAGGCTATTCCTACAATTAATTAGGGCATTGGCAGTGGCGAGGAATGGTCTTCCAAGTATCAAAGGAATTTTTGACTCCGTGTTTACAGTAGAAACAATATCTAAAACCAAAAAATCAACAGGATGGTAGAAATTATCAATTTGCAACAAAATATCTTCTATAATACCTCTTGGTTTTCTTACCGATCTATTTGCTAATTGAAGTATCATGGAGGTTGGTTTGATCTCACCTAGACCAAGCTATAAGTACATGGAGTATGGCATGAGGTTCACACTAGCACCCAAATATAGCAATGCTTGGCCACAAGATTTGTTTCCAATTTGGAAAGCCACCGTTGGACAGCCGGGATCTTTATATTTGGGCGGTGTCTTGCTGTTAATTACTGCACTTGCTTACTCCATTAAGAATGTCATCTTATTAACATTGTGCCTCTTCTTGAGTGTGTATAGATCCTTGATGACTTTAGCATAGTTGGGAATCTGTTTTATGACATGAAGAAGAGGAAGATTAATTTTAACATGCTGAAGTTGTTCAAGAATCTCACCTATTAATGCTATATTTATCTCCTTAGGTTTAAGGAGTGCTTGAGGGAAAGGCACCGATGGAGAATAATCAACTTTGGCCTCTTGTTCTTTGGGGGCTTCATCTTTGTTGCTCAAGTTTGATGGTAGAGTGGGCTCCTCAATTCTCTTACCACTGCGGGTGATTATGGCATTAACCTCTCGAACATTTTGATTTTCAGGATTAGAAGTTTGTGCCATATGTTGTCCCCTTAGATTAGGTTGTGGCTGTGAAGGAAACCAACCTTGTTCTTGAATCGTCAAGAAATTAGTCAACTTGGTGAGTTGACTCTTTATTACCTTTTGTTCCACTTTGATCACTTGTTGTTCCTCTAGCAACTGTTGATTTATCTTGCCTTGATCTTCCACACTCTTGGCATGTACCTGCATAAATGACTTAAACATATCTTCTAAAGGTAAAGATTGTTGAGGTGCATTAGATGAGGTTGCTTCCAGTTGCCATTGGGTACTAGAATGGGCAGGAGGTTGCATATTCGATCTCCCACTAAAATTAGGGTGATTCTTCCAACCGGGATTGTAGGTATTAGATTAGGGTGAGTGTGGTTTCCCAAAGGGTATACCTACAATATTACACTATTCCTTTATCTCAAAATAAACTGGACAATCCTTAGGTAAATGATCTACCCCATTACACATGAAACAAGGCTCATAGGACTCTACCCTAGCAACCGGTTCAGGGGCTCTAGCATTTCTGGTTTTTAAGGCTTCAATTTCCTTAGCTAGGGCCTCTAAACGGGCTTTAAGGCTATCCTCTTCCTTAAGTTGGTAAATCCCAACGGGTTGATTTCTCCTAGTGCTTTCAATGACATTTGGTCTTGTCCAAGTGTGGGATTTTTTTGATAGGTCATATAGGAAATCTATGGCTTGGTCGGGATCTTTTTAAAGAAAATCCCCATTGCACATCATTTCTATGAACTGCCTTTCTCTACTTAGAATTCCATCATAGAAGTAGCTAACCACCCGCTAACTCTCATACCCATGGTGTGGACAAGAATTCAAAAGGTCATTGAAACATTCCCAAACTTGATATAAGGTTTCGCTCTCCTTTTGTGCAAAGTTTGAGATTTGTCTCCTGAAGTTATTGGTCTTATGGGTTAGGAAGTGTTTTTGAAAGAAAACTCATGTCATCTCATCCCAACTACCTATGGACCTAGGCCTTAATGAGTATAGCCAAGCCTTGGCTTTTTTCTTAAGTGAAAAGGGGAAAAGCCGAAGTTTGACGGTGTCTACCATATCAGCCCTACCTTGAAAGGTTGCTACTACTTCCTCAAATTCCCTAATATGGATATAGGGGTTTTCGTTCTCAAACCCATGGAAGGTTGGTAGCAATTGGATTATATCCGGTTTAAAATCAGGTTGTTGAACATTAGGGGGAACATGATACAAGATGGGGTGGTTGTTCGGCTAGGATGTAAATAATCTTTAAGTGTCCTAGTAACATTCTCATTAGGGTTTTCAGCCATGTTAACAAAATTTTCTAAATTTTCGTTTGGGTGTACACTAGGGTTTGATCTAGGCGAGGTTTCACTAATGGACGTGGAAGGAAAGAGTAGCTCTATTTTGGGTCCCTTAATGAATATACCTCATGAATTTCTTAGTCTAAGCATACACCAACTGAGTTAAAAATAAAATAAATAAAATAGAACAAATAAAATCAAAAAATCAAAAACTTAAATAAAGGAACGATATTACTCTCTTGTCTTAAAGTTGACAATCTTCCTTGTATGTAAGCGCGTTTCCCTGACAACGGCACCAAAATTTGATTACACCCAAAGAGTAACACGGTAGTTGTAGCACAGCTTTGGGGTGTCGATTCCATATGGAAACAAGTTAACTACAAAAGAAGGTGTAAACTTTAACACAAACAATAAAAGATTAAATGAAAGAATCTGAATTGAGTAATGTGAAATAATTGTGTAATTGTAATGAAGAGTATAATAAGGAAACAACAAGGTTTCGGAAATCCTCTCTAGGTTCGTTGCCCTAATCCTAACTTGATTCAGTTTTTTTTACCTCAATTGCAAGTTTCACATCCCAAACAAAGAATCGAAAAATATTCAATAAGAGCATATATAAACCCTAATGTAATTGTTATGAAGTACTCTTTGATTTCAATTCAAGCACACGTGACCTATCTTATAGATTTATCAAGAAACGACAATATATCTCAATGAAAATATTGCAATAATGGAAAAATATAAAAGATAGATCTACCATACTCAATCACGTTCAAACAACTTGACATAAGAAAAGCATGACTGGACTTATATGAAGAAGAAGCATGCAATCACCGGATTAAGAAAATCTTATAATAAGAAGAACATAAAGTGCAACTGTCACATGAACCTAAATTCTTCTTGTTTAATCAAAGAATACTCATAAATAATGCTTTGATAATAAATCCCAATTATAACTATATCAAATAAAGGAAAATAGGAACAACTACACTTAAGGATTCATCCCTTCACCTTGCTAGGAGATTAGTTCGCCATGGAACTCATGGCTGAACACTTTGATGGAAGAGAATGAGGCTGCTTCTTGGAGTTTCTAGACATTGATTGATTGCCTTTTCTTCAACCCTAAGTGCCCTATTTATAGTACAGGGGTTCAACGGTATTTTTGGGCTCAAAATAGCCACTTAGAGGTCCTAATTAGGTCAGGAGACCGTGTGCGCGCCGCGCCTCTCCCTTCTGGGCATGCGGCGCTCTCCTTTCTTCATGAGTGTGCCTTGCTGGGTGGTGCGACGCTGTCCTAGCCACGCCGCGGCGCTAGGAGGGGTGTAAGGGATGCGGTTCTGGGCGGTGCAGCGCTGGTATGGCCGCGCCGCGGCGCACACTGGTACTCCTAGCTCTTCAAGTGCTGAAATAACTTCTCTTGGTCATAGCATGCTTTGGCTCTTGTGTTTTGAATGCTTTTCATCACTTTGTCTCTTCATAACCACTCTTCCATTCCTATATGTATCAAAAGTTTGTGCTTTAAGCGATGATATCTTTTCCATTTCTTTTGGACTCCAAGGCACCTAAAAATGCATCGAATTAAGTCAATGATTTATGAATATCACTTTAGAGTTATTAACATGTAAAAGTGCGATTAAGACCGAGATCAACCCCAAAATGCTACTGATTAAGCACTGTTGAGATTTATTTTATGACTCTCGTTAGGTCCTCAAGATCTAAGGGTGGATATTGACCTTCAAGATTAGTAAAGAAGTGGTGCATTATATAAAGGGTTACTTAGCTTCAATCTCAATAAGTGTGATATAAGTTGTAAACACAAGTGATCATCAAACAAGAGAATTCAAGTGCAAGTGTGAGAGTGCAAAGACACAAAACATAGGAGAGGCACTAGAATAGATCTAAAAGAGAGGCTGGTTGTAAAGAGAGAGTAGTATAGATTAGATAGAGGGCTTTGTAATAGTTCTTATCACTTTCTTTCTTATCTTCTTTGGTTCTTTCAGAACTTGAGATTCTTGAAGGGGTGTTGCTGAAACTTGTAAGAACTCATTGATTTAGTGTAGAGAGTTCAGAGGAACTCACGAGGACGTAGGCTATTGCCAAACCTCGATAACAATTGCAATGTTCTTTCTTTTCTTTGATTTTTATTTCTGTTTCTGATCATTACAAGTCATTCTAAACTTGTTTGGAATATCACCACCTGGGCATCTCTAAGGTGATTTCCCTGTATTTGTGAAAATGTTATTATATGGTTTGATCGTTGGAAGAGAAATAGAAAGGTGAGAAGAGTAAAGGAAAGTTTTCCCTTAAGTAATGAGATTTGCTTAAAAATCTTTGTTTGATTCTTTCTTTATGAACGTCGGTAAAATATGAATGAATTATGTAAGAATAATTCATATGATAGATTATTTTTCAAGCTATTTATGCTAAGATGTTTGTGATCAATTATTGTATGATTGTTGTGTAACGTCAACTTAAGAAATAATTAGTATAACATTGTAAAATTGATATAGATAAAGTTTTGTGTAGTTGAATTGTTCATTGGTATGCTTGAGTAATGAGCATTGGAAGAAGGTGGTTATTTGAGTATTGGATTGAAGTACTTTAAAAGCCTGGGTTGTTTATCAACTAGAAATTTTGAAAGATTCGAGAGTTGGGAGATAATATCAATTCATTGGAATTATAAATGTATCATTAGGGAGTAAGACTTGATGATGATGATTAAAGTATTGATAAGAGTATATATGGATTCAACTACACAGAATTGTTCATCAATGCCGGATTTTGCCGAGTATCCATGGAAAAAACGGATGCTTTCAATGACTGTTGTTGGCAATCAACTGGATCTTACTCCGAAACATATAATCCAGGGTGGTGGAACCACTCTAATTTTTCATGGGAGCAGAACCAATTGATGAATTAGGGAGGAGCCTCTTATCATGCTCACAATCAATACCCTCCCGAATTTCCTCCACCAATTCCAAGTTATGGTCACTCAGCCTATCCAGCACCATCACCCACTTACCAAGCTCCCATTCAAGCGCCAGCATCGGTTTCACAGTCATTGGAGGACGCTCTCAATGATTTCATGAAAATGACAAGCCAATCTATGAGTGAAGTGAGGAGTGCAACAATAGTAAACACCCAAGTGATTGCCAAGCTAGAGAGTTAAATGGGTCAAATCACAAGTCACTTGGGTGAAGGAGAGAACGGAAAGTTCCCTCGTCAACCTGATCTTAAGCCGAAGGAACAGTTTGCGGAGGGAAATTTATCAACTCCTATACAAGGGCAAGAAAGTGGCAATAAAGAAAAGAGAGATGCTGAGCCATCTACAACCACACCTATTATTAAGGATCTCCCTAGGTCATTTTTACCTAAAGTGCCTTACCCTGAAAGATTACAAGCGCCCGAGAAAGAAGGGGAGTCTGAGGACATTTTGGTGGTAAAGGAAATAGTTAAAGGGACATGAGATTACTAAACATTGTGAAATTGCATTAAACTTAATGTCAAGTGAAAGAAAGATCTAAAATAAATTAAAGAGCGATCGTGAATCATTAAAGAGATGATATTGAACTTTTATTAAGTGTATGAAGGAAGTATCAATCATGATCGAATTAAAGAGGTACCTTTTGACGAATGTTATAGATTGTATGATGTGAATGTGAAGTACTATAATTGAGGACTTTTAATCATAATAAGTTAATGAAGACTGTTGAATTTGACTTACATAGTATAGCTAGACTTAAGAAATTGCAAGAGAAAAAGGGGTGAGGTGAGGCGCTAAATGGATCCCTAGAAGTTTTGAATTTTCAATGGACCGGAAAGAGAAACGAAAAAAGAAAAGGAGTTGAGAGTATAGTTAAGCCAAAGAGTAATTTGAGTATATAACGGGTTGATAGAAAGATAGAGGTGGATTAAAGACAAAGATATTATAGTTCAGTGAGCTAAGCAATAAGAGATCGAGTAAGAAATAAAGAAATTATGCTACCCCTAGTTATTGTAAAACAAAGAGATATTTGAGTATAAGATAGGTAAAGAAAATTATTGGATGCTTGGTATTAGGTTTTGTTATTAGAATTAAAAAGGGAGATGAAGTAACTCCATGAGATTAATGATTTTGTTGACCAATCAAGGAGTTGAGAGTATTAGACTTGATTTAAGAATTTATGGATTTGTGTTTGATTGATGATTCAGTTGGAATTCTTATGAAGTATAATTTTGGAAAGTGTGAAGCTAATGTTATTATTGGAGATGGGATAGTTGAAAGGGAAAAAGGAATAAAAGCATAAAATGATGAGTTGTGGAAGAGATAAAAGTCCATGTTTTAAGATAAAAGTCTATGTATGATTTTAGATGTTAAAGATATGATCAAGTAGAAGGTTAAAATTTTGGGAAGGTACTTATTAAGAAGAAGAAGAAGTAAGTTTTAGTCAATACAAGGATTATTAACTATAATGTTGATGTGTGGGGACTCTTTTAGAGATTCTTGGGTTAGAAAGCTGTCTAATATGTATATTAAGAGTTTTCCAAGTAGGAAAATTTTTATTTGGCTATGAGGCATAGAATGTATAATAAGGGTAATGAATTAGAGTTTAATGGAAAACATTGAACGAGAAATCTGAGTTAGAACTAGGAGATGCGTTGACTAAAAATAGTAAGTTACTAAATGGATCTTTTGCTTGAGATATATTAGAAAGCAGTATTATGAGTGATTGGGAAGTTGAATTGTGAAGGACTTGTTAACTATTTCGTTTCCATTGGTGAACTTGAAACTATGAAGTGAATGAACTGAGGTGTTGGGCAAGAAAACTAAACTGAAGCAAGTATGAAAAGTATTTGGTAACTCTGTAAGCGAATCCTACGTATAGTAGTTAAAGAAATTAATGTTCGATGAGAGAAAGTGATAAATTATTAAGTGACCCTGCGAAGAGACATCTTGGGAGAGAAATAGGATTTAAAAGTCGTACCATGATTAAGACCCTTGAAATGTGAAGTCGAAAGAAAGGAATGTGAAATGATAAGGAGTTTGTTATTGAAGCCCAAGAGCTGAAGGAAGATGTAAGAATGGATGATTTTAAGTAACACTTTGATTAGGAATATATGAATTAAAGGACTAATTGGGTGAATTAAAGATCAAATGGAGAAGAATGAAAGAATTAAAGATGAAAAATTGTTAGAGAGGTGAGCACCATTTTCTTATGAGAAGAACTTCTGGTAGAGTAGGATGAAGATTTTTTTAGCAGTATGTTAAATCCTTAATGATAAATTGGACAATTGATAACGATTTAAAAAGAGAATCCAATTGGTAAACGATAGAAGTTTAACTTTATTAGTGATTGTTAATGAGAGTGGAAAGATTTAGAGGTGTGTTTGAGATTTCGAAGCATACCAAAAGGATCTTAATCATAATACTTGATCACCTTAGTTAAGAAAATTTTGAGGACGAAATTTTATCTGTGGGGAAGAATTGTACGACCCGGTATTTTAATTAGACTATTTTAATATGTGGAATTTCACTTTGAGAATTTTCGATGTGTTTAAGTAAAATTACGTTGTAATTAAGCAAAAATTTTGGGGGAATTTTTTTTTCTTATTTCTTTCTTTTCTTTGAAAGATAATAAGTAAAGTTATGTAAGAGTTGGGTTTTAAAGACTTTTGGGGGTGAATTTTAAAAGAAAGGGAGAGTTGGGGGCTTGGAATGCAAATAAGATAAAGTATGTTCTATAAATATAAGTGGAAGGGGAGGGAAACTAGCACAATGTGTTGGAAGTCTCTAAAACCACAGAGAAAAAGAGGATAGAAAGAGAGAAAAGGAAAGAAATGAAGAAAGAGAGGAAGAGAAGGAAGATATGGAAGTTTTCTTGCTTAGAACAAGGTAAAAGTTTGTATTTCTTACTTTTAAACTCAAGTATGTTTTTTAAGCTAAAGATTTTTGAACTTGGGGTTTGGAATTAAATTTTTCTCAAGAAAAAGTTTGAATACAAAGGAGTTTGTTTAAAAAAAAAAAAAAAGGGTTTTGTGCAAAGTTGGTTAATTTGGAAGTTTTAGGTTCAAATTTTCTCGAGTATTTTAAAGTTTGCGACTTTAAACCCTTAGAAACTTGTATATTTGAATAATTGAAAGAATCTTTTGAAATCAAGAAGAAATATGATGAAAAAGATGATTTTCGGGAAGAAATTTTGTTGAAAATCGAGGTACCAGTCGACTGGTATAAATACCCAGCCAATCGACTGGGTAAAGTGGTAGAATATTTCTGGAGCTTTTCCAATCGACTGGATCAAGTACCTAGTCAACTGGGTCAAGCTGATTATCCAAAAAAGTGATTTTTTTCTTTATTTTTTTTAATGCGAAACTTTTCCATATTGATTTTAGTGTTTATATACCTCGAAAGTATGATTAAAACACCTTTGAAAGTATTATTATTCGTGAGATTAAACTTTTTTCAAAACCTAAAGAAAATGATTTTAAAAAAAAATGGCTTAACACCTCGATTTCTTTGATTTTTGATTTTTGTTCGAAGTGCACTCTTATTATTTAAAGTGTGCAAAATACCTTGGGGTTTATAGATACTCTTTTAAATGATTTAAGTAATGAGATTAAGTGTTCTTCACTCCTTAGTACGAGGGAAAAATCCTTGAGAGACAAAGGTAGTGGTTAGGGCTAATTTGCGAAATCCGGTATCAAGGTGAGTGTCACCTTACTTTTAGTAAGCGTAGTGTTTACTTATTGAAAATAAAAAGTTAAGAAAGTATAAAAATGAATAATTTACAAAAACATTACTAAAGTATAATTTAACAAAATTAAATGCTTATACGAATAATATCATATGGTTATACCTCAAAGAAGAATTATGATTCAAGTACCTTAATGAAGGACTAAGAGAGAGAATTAAAAGAGTACAAGTTGTATTAGTTTAATATAAATAGAAATAATTGTGGTTGAGCCTTGAGGTGTTTTACCTTTGAAAAATTGAAATGATGTGGTTAATTTGGAAATCTTATATGTTGAGCTATGAGTCTACAAGTGATTCGAAGAAGCCTTGTTGAGAATCCTTAATATTTGATTGTAATGGTCTTGATTGGTTGGATTAGTTTGAAAATGTGATACGGTTGATTGATGAATTTTGTTTGCACATTCATTGCTTCATGAATGCATTTCTCATATATATATAATTAGCATATTATAAGAGGGGGGAGTGGTGAGATTGTGGTAGGTCCCTTCCCAAAAGAGGTGTAAGGGTACCGGATATTGGACGAGTAGGACCCAGCACGAAACAAGAAGGGTTCCGAAAATTTTGATATTATGATATGATGACGTGATGTACCGGTACATGGGAAGACATCCTCATGATGATGAGATTAGCCCAGTGAGGGATGTTGTGACAATTATCTACCTAATTTAAATACACAAATAACCGTCCTAGTTTTACTTGCAAGTGCACAAGGTCTATGGTAGCATAGTGTGCAAGTACAAGATCATTTCCATAGGGATTGGTGAATTTCATTTTAGAATTAGTTTCTTCAAGTTAAAAAGAGAAATAGTAAATTTGATTGTGAGTAAATAACAATAATGAGAACATAGGACTACGATATCCACCCTAATTATACTTTCCCACTAAATAAAGTGTCAATGCTCTAACCTTATCATGAATATCTAATGGTTGCCAACCTAAGGGCTTGGTCCACACCTTAGGCTATTGATCTCCCTATGCAACGAGCTAGGCATGGCGTATACTCTAACTCTTTTCTCTCTTAAGGGATTCAGCATAAGTGTATACTGAATTGTTCCTTAAGAGAGCATGAGGGCTATGGAGATCGGCAACCACACGGGATCTAGGGCTTGGTCTGGTCCCGGTTTCCCATTTTGATTAACCCAGGAATCCGGTGTGGATATCCCTTATTACTAATTTAGAAACCTAGGACTCGGTCATCCAAATTGATTCGACTAACCTATCCGTACCACATGCATACGTTGATCAGGCACACACATATGAGGAATTTAAATACAAATAGACATTAATCAAGTTAAATATTCTAACAAGGCTATAGCAAAGATAATCAATGAATGAACATGTGGAAAAGTATAACTAGGGCTTCAATCGAGCCCTATAGGAGTTTAGTTACACATACTAAGTAAACTAAACATTCTAAACATAATGAAATAAAAACAGAAAACTAAAACCGAAGAGGACTTAGGAGACGAGTCGTCAATTCCTCTCCTAAGCTTGCTACTTCGAATCTAGAACAAAAGATCTGGTTTATGTGTTTTACAGGGCTATTTTTAGGGTCCTTATGGTGTCCCAAAACCCTAATTTCCTATTTAGAGTTTGGGGACTTCTTTCCATATCTGGCTCTGCTGCCTCTGGAGTGATTGCACTCGAGCGTATGCGGGATGCATTCGGTAGCAGGTGTGCACTCGAGCCTTCTTCAAGTGCGCTAGTGCTCTTGTGCGCTCGATTTTAAGGGAGGTGCACTTAAGCGCACCTTACTGGATGGCAGAACTTGACTTTTGCTCCTAAAAGCTCCAAATTATCATCTTTTTGTCCAAGTCCTATGAAAAACAAATAAAACACGAAAATGAAGTAGAAACTACTAAAATGTATAAATAAAGAGTCTAACAAGTGTAAATTAAGGGGCTTAAATATGACTATTTAAGCACTTATCACACCCCCAAACTTATGTATTGCTAATCCCTTAGCAATACAAAACTAAAGATAATTTCATTTCCATGATACTCAAAAATTCGGGTTGTGCATAAACCATGATAACCGCTCATACATAAGCTTATAATAAAAACACATTTTTGTATTAAAAAAGGATTTTCAAAAGGTCATGTTACTTACCTAAGGCTGGCTGATGAGTCTTAAATATTGCATATTTTAGACCCTTAACTTATATTTGTTATGCTCTTAGTTAGTAGTATTTCACTTTATTTTACGTCTTTCTTGTGTTTTGTGTATTTTTACAGGTTTGTGGAGAAAATAAAGCATTTCAGGAGATGTGAAGCTTCTGGAGACATTGTGATCGATCGCACGAGATATGCGATCGAGTGCACCTGCGCTCGAGCGCACCTGCCTACGAACGAGCGCATGGTCAACGTCCCACATCGAAATATTTGAAGTTCAGTGCATCTGCGATCGATCGTAGCAGACATGCGATCGAGCGCACATGAGATCGTGCACACAAGACATGCGATCGATCGTACTTGCGATCGATCACACCACACTGCGATCGATCACACCACACTGTGATCGAGCGCACACAGGCAGTATCCCACATCGAATCTGCAACCCATATTGCTCCGGGTCTTCCCCTATATAAACACCATCTGGCTTCATCATTCAGTGTACAATTCCTGAGCCACTTTGGTGTTTACCGATTGATGTCCGCTAGCATTCTGGTGGATCTCGAAGGCTTTGTCACCACGAGGGGAAGCACCGTCCGTCTGCGAGTGGAATTTCTCCCATGTAAAGTTGTTTATTTATTTATTTTTATTTAGTTGTTTAGCACTTTTATTATGAATTATAGTTTTATAGTTATGAGTGGCTAGACTCTTCAGTTAAGGTTGAAGATGAAGCTCCGCCGTTGTTTGGCGTAGTAGTTCAGATTTGCTTATACAAATCTGACAATTTTTAGTATAGAATGTTTTGTCAATTATTTGAGTTAATCTTATCATTGATTGAGTTTAAATTGTCTGTTGGATATTCTTTGTGTTTCATCTGATGGATACATTGAATGCTTTTCGATTAAATTGGATTTCCTTTGTGATTTGTTAAAAGCGGATACATTGGATGCTTTTGGTTTAATTGGGATATTATTTGTTTTTTGTCGTAAGTTGGATTCATAGAATGTTTTGATAGGCTATATTTTTAGAACATATATGCTTAACTTTGGTGGGGTGGATTCGGAAACCTTAGTGCTTTTTATTATTAGTTTTAAAATCAACTTAGTTTAGTTTTAATTTATTTTGCAATATCATTCTAAAATTTGGAACTAGGTTAAGATAGAGTTAGTTTAGATTAAAAATATATTTTCACAACGCAATTCCCTGTGGATTCGACCTCGCACTTGCACAACGCTATACTGCAAACGACTCGTGCGCTTGCGAGTAATTTAAAACTCACAACACTGACCTAAGGCATCGCAAGTTCGATTCGTGTGTGATGACTTAGCACATATAGGATGGGGTTTCCACATAATTTTTGTGTATAGTGTTTCGGTGCCCAAACCTTTATCGAATTTCTTATCAAAGAGAACAAAATGGTATAATACTTGCTTCTTTTTTTTTTTTTCTTTTATCATGCTATCTTTGCCATGTTGAGTTCCATCGAGCTTTCTATTTGACCCTTGTAACGAGTGTTTGGCCAATGACTTCCAAACCAGATGGTTTTAGGGCATTAGGTGTAAAAGACACCCCTAAGGACTTACTAACTCGAGTCAAAAAGGCTACTGAACTAACAGGTTTTAATGCCTCTAAATGAAATTCCCACCTTTTGACGTGAACGCTCAATGCTTACTGAGGCAAGATGCCCAGTTACTCAGTGGAAATTTATGATCATTAAAGGTTTACTTCCCACCTTTTGAAGTGAATGCTCAATGCTTACTGAGGCAAGAGGCCCAGTTACTCAGTGGAAAGTTTTTAATGATCATTAGAAGCTTTTCATTTTCTTTTTGCATGATGAACATTTTTCTTTATTTTACTTATGCCAAAGTTTTCTTTTTAACAAGCTATCCGATTGCAGTTAGGTTATGGAAACATATACAAGAGAATTATATGTCATACCCCACACAAATGCGTGCTAAATGTTCTTGTGCAAATTTGGATCAAACTCGTGATCTCTTAGGTGCCTTGAGGTAGGTAACTAACTTTGTAAAATTCCTAATACAAGACTATGTGTTCTAGTTTTTAAGCTTACTAATGAAGTGTTAGCAAATTTTTAAATCAACAAAAATTTTTGTTTACCAAAAGAACATGCATTTATCTCTCCTAAAAAAAACTAGGACTTAGTGTGTGCATGTGTTTCAAGTGTGTGTGTAATAGTATCTAGTATCTCCCACTACCCCCAAACTTAAAATACACATTATCCCCAATGTGTGTGTGGCATGGAAAGATCTGACCTGGGAGATGGAGAACTAGGTTGCTTGCTTGCTTGTACACACCCCCAAACTTGAACCGGATGCACGCACTAAGTACCTGACAAAGAAAAATGAACGTTGTTCCGAAAAACAAAACATAAACAATAGACATATAAATATAATTATAAACAAATTAAAAGTACTAAAATGAAAAGAATATGTCTGGGGTGCCTTCATGAGCGCTAAGTTTTACATCTTCAGCCAGACGGGGTATCCTCTCACTGCTGATCATCTATGGGTGCAGTCTAGGAGGTGCTGGGTGCAGGAGGTAGCTTTTGGTGTAATTGCACTCAATCACAGATATTGTGCGCTCGATCGCACGAGAGGTAATGCGCTCGATCGCTGATACCTAGCGCTTAATCGCACTCGGTCAGGCAATTTGTCGAACACCTTATGCGCACCAAAAACCAAAAGTTGTAGAATTTATACACACTTGATCCAAACCTCCTACAAATGTAAAATACCCAATCAACACACAAGATCAACATATATGAATGTGTAAACTAAAGATTAAGAACCGTGTGTGATGGTGTGCATGTAAGTGGACAAAAATCGGTTTTGCATACCGAGTTGGATTTGGGAAATTTCTGGGGAAGGTGGTCTTGTGGATGGGTGATACACAGTGGTAGAGTGGTGAGTGTGATGGAGGAGTGGTGGAAATGTGGTGGTCGGAGTGGTATGTTGGTGATTAGTTAGCCTTGAGGATGAGTTTTGGTGGTGTGAGTGCGAGAGAGCGTAGCCAGAGTGCGTTTGAGCGTGAGAGTAAAAAAAAAAAAAAAAGGGTTTATAAGTTGAGTGTATTTAAAAATCCTCACGTGCCTTCTGCCCCGAGTGCACTCGAGCGTATAGTAAAATACGCTCGATCGCATGTGTTCGCAACTACTTAATGTGATGTGCTCGATCGTATGTGGTGTGCGCTTGATCGCATGACATATAATTTTGTTTAAGAGTAAAAGGAGTTAATAGTAATGAAATAAATAAAGGTAAAAATAGGAACGATACAATCATACCAACTTGTAGTGGTCTCAGTACCACTAACCTTAATAGAGGCACTTGAGCTATATGTTATGCAAGTGGAATTGCTCAAGTGCTCTCTATGGTAGCTTCAAGGCTACATCCCTTGAAGGAGGCACTTAGGGCTCCCATCAAGTGGTTCTAGTGCTGTCAATGGCTGCTTTGTCTTCAATTTTGGTGCCTGGTCAATAAAACAAGGAGAAGTAGTATTAGCAAGTGCAAATTTTTTAATTTGGGGATTACATTTACTTGAGAGCTTGGGTGTGTCTTGGATGGTGTGCACAGCTCCATTAATATCTTTAATTACGTTATCATCTGGCCCAATGTCTAATCTTATGTCAGCATTGTTAGGGATGATCTCCAATGGAACAGTACAATGAACTTTAGACACTTTTTCACTAATACTTTGCATGAAGCTCACATTATAACACTCATTATTAGTTTTAGTGGAGTCTAGTGTATTAAATATTTTAAATTCTACCTCTTTATCATTTACTCTCATAGTGACAATGCTCCTTTTTACATTAATATTCATGTCAGCAGTGATTATAAATGGTCTCCCTAAGATGATATGGAGTGGTACAGGCATATGGCATTCCTCCATGTCTAATACGATAAAATCAGCAGGTAGAATAAATTTACCTACTCTTACCAAAACATCCTCGAGGATACCTCTTGGTCGTTTGATGCTTCTGTTAGCCAATCATAACGTAATGGAGGTTGGTAAGAGTTCCCCTAAACCTAGTGTCTCGAATACACTGTAAGGTAGCAAATTGACACTCGCTCCTAGGTCAAATAATGCATGCTTGAAAAGTTGGTCACCTAGCCTGCAAGGAATAGTAAAACTATCCGGATCTTTTAGTTTGGGTGGTAATTTTCTCAATAATACAGCACTCACCTCTTTGGTCAAGGCTACCATCTCATGCTCCTGAAATTTCCGTTTGTTAGTGCAACAATCTTTTAAAAACTTAGCATAAGTAGGTAGTTGTCTTATTGCATCTAATAAAGGAATATTTATTTTCACCTTTTTCAAGGTTTCAAAAATGTCAATCATTTTAGTTCCCTTTTTAGGCTTCACAAACCTTTGAGGGAAGGGTGGAGGTGTATTTAACTTTTCCATCTCTCTTACCTTAGATGTGGAGGTTTGGTCTGGAGATGCTTGTGTAGGCTCATTGGTGCCGATGATCCTAATACTTCTTAAAGTTGTTACAGCATTCAGTTGCTGATGTCCTCTTAGATTAGGCAGTAGCTGGGCTGGGAGTTCTCCTTGCTTTTTGCTACTCAATTCCTTGGCCAACTGTCCCATTTGTACCTCTAGTCCTTGAATGGCTTGATCATGTTTTGCAGTGATTTGCCTCATTTCAGTCCGAAATTGCCTTGACTCTTCCATGAATTGTTCATGTTTATTCAGGATTTGTTGTTGCTGAGTCGCTAGTTGCCTCACAAAACTTTCAAAATCATTTTTCTTTGGTTCAGGAGCAGATTGGGCTACTGGTTGGAAGTTTCTTTGCTGCCCTTGACTGTTTTGGTTGTTGCTCCATGAGAAATTCGGGTGATTCCACCATCCAGGGTTGTATGTGTGTGCGTAAGGGTTGTTCTTTGGCGGATAATTATTTGGTCCCACAAAGTTGGCTTTCTCATGATCTGCAGATGAATATAAGGGACACGTATCAGTATTATGATCAAATTGTGAGCAAATGGCACATACCTAGAGTGGTGTAGCTGGTGGGTTCGTTGAGGTGTTCTGAGTAGCCATAGCTTTAACCAATAGATCAAGTTTCCTCTCCACAGCAGCTATTTGAGGAGATGATCCTCCATTTAAGCTTACCTCATACATACCCTTACTTTTGGTTATATGTCTATCTCGAGAGGAGAACTGCTGCGTGTGTTCACTTAGGGTTTCGAAGAGTTGCATGGCCTCTTCGCTGCTTTTCTCCATCAGCACTCCTCCACAACCTGAATCCACTATGTTTTTGTTAAAATCACTCAAACCTTCATAGAAAGCATGTACCAGTTCGTCTTGGGGTAGGTTGTGGTGTGGGCACTTGAGTAGTAGCTCGTTGAAGTGTCCCCAGGCCTCGAAGAATAGATCACCATCCTTTTGTTAGAAGGATTGAATTTCTTTTCTTATTTGCCTCGTCTTTTGGGCTGGGAAGAACTTCCTTAGGAATTTGCTAGCCAACTCCTCCCAAGTGTTGATGGAAACTGCAGGCAAAGAATTATACCATAATTTAGCGTCATCTTTCAAGGAAAAAGGGAAAATAATTAACTTTATTCTTTCTTGGTCTAAGCCTCGGATGAGTTGGAATTTGCAGAGGTCGAAGAACTCTCGAAGGTGCAAATGTGGATCCTCACTAGGTGTACCCCTAAAGTGAGTTAGTGCACTGAGTATCTGCGGAGATATGCAGTAGTGTCCTTCTGCCTCAGGTTGATACGCAATGCACGATGGTTGATCAAGGTTCTGCGGGATGAAGGATTGTTTCATCGGCCTCCGCTTAAGTGGTTTCTGTTCGGCTATCTGTTCTGCCATCGGTGTGTTTTCCTCAAATCTTCTTTCTTTCTCTTCCGAATTGTCTCTAAGCCTTTGTCAGATAGTTCTCTCTAGCTCAGGATCAAGGGGAAGGAATGCCAAATTCTTGGATCAACGTCTGTGCATGAATCGGTGGAAGTTACGTGAGTGCAGCAGTCAAACACTGCTGCTCGGATGGCTTTCTGCCTCAATTGCGCTTGATCGCACTAAAGGGTGCGCTCGATTGCAATTGGCACAGAAAGCTCTCTTGGAGTACCTGAAACAGACAAAAAGGAAATTGATTAAGGTTTTGAAGAAAAGAAAAATAAGATAAAACCAATAATTAAGAATGGAATAGATTAAAAAGGAAATAACAATAATTTAAACTAAATGAAAAATTAATTCTAAAAAGAAATTTAGCGTAATCCCCGGCAACGGCGCCAAAAACTTGTTGTGACGATTATCTACCTAATTTAAATACGTAAATAACCATCCTAGTTTTACTTGCAAGTGCACAAGGTCTGTGGTAGCATAGTGTGCAAGTGTGAGATCATTTCCACAGAGATTGGTGAATTTCATTTTCGAATTAGTTTCTTCAAGTTAAAAAGAGAAATAGCAAATTTGATTGTGAGTAAATAATAATAATGAGAACATAGGACTACGATATCCACCTTAATTATACTTTCCCACTAAATAAAGTGTCAATGCTCTAAACTTATCATGAATATCTAATGGTTGCCAACCTAAGAGTTTGGTCCACACCTTAGGCTATTGATCTCCCTATGCAACGAGTTAGGCATGGCATATACTCTTACTCTTTTCTCTCTTAAGGGATTCAGCATGGGTGTATACTGAGTTGTTCCTTAAGAGAGCATGAGGGCTGTGGAGATCGGCAACCACACGGGACCTAGGGCTTGGTCTGCTTTCGGTTTCCCATGTTGATTAACTCGGGAATCCGGTGTGGATATCCCTTGTTACTAAAGTCAAACCCAAGACTCGGTCATCCAAATTGATTCGACTAACTTATCCATACCACATGCATACGTTGATCAGGCACACACATATGAGGAATTTAAATACAAACAATCATTAATCAAGTTAAATATTCTAACAAGGCTATAGCAAAGATAATCAATGAATGAACATGTGGAAAAGCATAACTAGGGCTTCAATCGAGCCCTATAGGAGTTTAGTTACACATACTAAGTAAACTAAACATTCTAAACATAATAAGTAAAAACAGAAAACTAAAACCGAAGAAGACTCGGGAGATGAGTCGTCAATTCCTCTCCTAATCTTGCTACTTCGAATCTAGAACAAAAGATCTGGTTTATGTGTTTTACAGAGCTATTTATAGGGTCTTTATAGTGTCTCAAAACCCTAATTTCCTATTTGGAGTTTGGAGACTTCTTTCCATATCTGGCTCTGCCGCCTCTGGAGTGATTGCACTTGAGCGTATGCAGGATGCGCTCGAGCATAGGTGTGTGCTCAAGCCTTCTTCAAGTGTACTAGTGCTCTTGTGCGCTCGATCTCAAGGGAGGTGCGCTCAAGCGCACCTTGCTGGGTAGCAGAACTTGACTTATGCTCTTAAAAGCTCCAAATTATCATCTTTTTGTCCAAGTCCTTTGAAAAACACATAAAACATGAAAATGAAGTAGAAGTAGAAGCTACTAAAATTTATAAATAGAGAGTCTAACA
Source organism: Bretschneidera sinensis (assembly GCA_023935145.1). Lineage (NCBI taxonomy): Eukaryota > Viridiplantae > Streptophyta > Magnoliopsida > Brassicales > Akaniaceae > Bretschneidera > Bretschneidera sinensis. The sequence goes on from CM043697.1 coordinate 79,392,249, forward strand.
ATTGTAAATTAAGGGGCTTAAATATGACTATTTAAGCACTTATCAAGGGGCAGCGATATGATTATGCATTTTGTTGCATTGCATTACATTTCATGGATGCGTTGTGATTGGCCCATGAGGGGCGTGTGTGTTATGAATGGCCCATGAGGAGTGTGTATTATTATTAGCCCATAAGGGACGTATATTGGAATTGGCCCATGAGGGGTGTGCATTTTAATTGACTTGTGAAAGGTTGGGTGACGTGTTTGACCCTTGAGAAAGGTAAAATTATTGATTGTATAATATTTAATATACTGTGAGTTATATTTTTTATAAATAATTGATCCTATAATATATACAAAAAAAATAGTTATGAACCTATTCGTCAAATAGTTGGTGCAGTGAGTAACCTATTTCTTGAAATAAGAAAATGAGAAAAACAATTGGTTTAAGATCCAAAATTTCTTAACAGATATACTTTGGAACAAAGAAGATTTATGTTATGTTTAATAAAATTTAAAGATGTAAGGACTTAAGTCTCTTTACAATTATCATTACTAATTTGATTTCCTCACTGAGCTTTATAGCTCATTTTTCTTTCATTTTACTAACTCTTCAGGTTAAGTCTGGGAGGCTGTGACCGAGTTAAGAAGCATATTAAATCTAAACCATGTGTTGTACTTAAATTAAATTGTTGGCAAAGTCTGTTACTTGTATTGTGAATTGTATGACTGCATATAGTTTGGGTTGCTCGGAGTTAAAAAGTGGTGATACCACCTCGGGTAAGGCTCACCCGAAGATGAGTCGTTACAGTTCGGGTGCTCGGGATTGAAAGGTAATGATACCTTCTTGGGTAGGGCCCACTTGGAGATAGATCGTTACTTTGTCCGATCACACCTAACATTTATAATTACTTAGTATACTTATTCAAGAACCATAAAATTTAAATATACCCAAGCATTTCATAAAGCTCATACTAGTAAACAAAACTAGAGGTTAAGTCACAAATCTTCTCCTTTTATGTTAAACTTTTATAAGCCTTGTTCTCGCATGGTTTAAAACAACTAAAATCCTTTCAAAATCTTAGCTTTCAAAACTTTATCATATTTTTAAACTCATAACTCTTTCGAATAAGTTTATGGTTGAATACCTTAACAAGAGTGACTGAATTTGGGAGAAATGAGGCAGGAAACAAGTTTGGGAGCTTAGACAGTTTGGATAGTCGATTGTAGACTACCCAGGGATTTGACAATCGATTGTCCAAGGTCTAGAGAGTTTCACAGTCGATTGTGCACATTGGAAAGTCGACTGTTTGGTCAAAATTTTAAAAAAAAATTAGGGCAAAAACTTGATATTTCATCAAAACAACTTCATGTCTCCCATGGGACTTCCAGTCCAAATCAAATACAAGTTACAAGGGTTTTAAATCAAAGACTATACATCACCCAAAGCATATTTCATATGAAAACACATCAAACTTATAAATCCATCACAAAATCATTTTCTTTGAAAACAACTTTCTTCTCAAGCAAACTCTTCAAATCAAGATCTTCATTCTCTAGTTTAATAAACAAGCTTAATGCTTTAAAATTAAAGGAGAACAAAATTTACCTTAGGTTGGCAAGAAACTCTCATTATTTCCTTCATCTTCCTCCCTTTATTCCTCTCTTTCTTCTTTGTTCCTTTTTATGTTCTCTTTCTCTAGGTTTCTAGAGGTCTCCAACATCTGCTGGTCTCTCCTTCTCTCCCACACTTTATTTATATACAAAGTTTTCCATTAATTGCACAATAACCTTTTTTATTTGCACCATTTCCTATTTCCATCACATAACTTTCCAAATTTTTGTTTTTGCTTAGTTCCTCTTACTATTCCTCAAAAGTTCTATAAATTTCAAATGAAAAATGATTTAAATACTCGATCCATAGTTATTTACTTATCTCCAAGTTCCATAAACTCAAGTACAATAGATAAAAAAATTTAGCTCAAAACTGAACAAGCGATATCAATAATGCACAGAAGTGAACCTCCGTGACTTTTAATATTATAAATAAAATACCGGGCTCTACAATTCTCCCTCACTAATAAAAATTTCGTCCCTGAAATTTTCTTAACTAGGGATCACGAGTATTGGGATTATCGCTTTCATAGTTCATCTCATATTCTCTTCCGTCTTAAACTTTTATCAAACCAACCCTCTAAAAAAGAGAATCATTCAAAATCCTTTCTTTATGATTTTCTTTCAAAAAATGAATATCTTCGCTATCTCTTATTCTTCTTTGAATCCTTTAACTTTTGTCTTTCCTTGACAACCATAGGTACGTTGTAATCCATTTTGTAGCAACACTTGAACATTTTTATGAATCGGACAATTTTATTTACAGTTAGTAGTCCCATTCTACAAATCTCCATTCTAGCTTTATCACTTAGTAGCCTTCAATAATAACTTACCTAATTTATCCTTAAACTGTACTTACACCTCCCAAAGATTTTCCTTTACATAACCTTTCCTTTAGTGTTGATCGTACTTCAAGTTTTTCCATTCTCTTAGAATCTTTCTGTCTCTTTACATAAGCTCACATATCAAATCATCTACTCAAGAATTTATAACTCACCTCAAATCATCATTTCTCTTGCTCAGGAGGCTCTCTACCTCAAAATTTCTTAAGAACCTTTATCCTGTAACCTTATAGTTATTAGTCCTTGTATTAACAAACTCTCACATCAAATCCTCAAACAAATAATTTCTCAAATTTTCAACTTTCTACTTATTCATACATACAACATCTCAAATCATACTTAGAATCTTATCTAAAATTTTGTAACTTTATTTCTTCTCTAACTCATCCTTTCATACTTTTATTTCTTCTCTTTATAACTATTCTATCCTTAATACCTTCAAAATAATATTCGATATCTACAACACAAAATCTTAATCAAATCTTAAAAGGTATCCCTTAAATCAATTATAAGTAATACCTTCCTTCACATACTTAGTAAAGGTCTATTTTCAACTTTTTTAAGTTTCCCAATGACTCCTTGGTCAGTTTAAGATCTTCCTTTCACCTTTTGTTAAATTTCCTCATAGATTCACAATGTTTAGTAACTTCTAACCTTTCAAACTATCTCATTGATAAACATTTCTTTTAACACTAACCCTTCCTAGGGTGTTCCAAACTTTAAAAGCTCTTAAGATATTACTCCTCTCTCGAAATCCCCCTTCTTTCTTCCATTTTTCCTTATCCAAATATCTCTTGGCCTTACGTACCATATCCATCTCTCTTCTATGTCACATTCCAAAGATACATTTAATTAAATAACAATCTCTTTCTCTAAGAATATATAACATACATTTGGAATTAACAAGTCCTTCTAACATTAATGACTATCCTTTCTAATACTCAAACTATATCTCCAACAAGTCGGAATCCATCAATTATGAATTCATCATTGCATATTTATTACCATAACCAAATCAATATTCCCCAATTTTTATTTTCAAGTAAAGTAAAACTTTTGAGTTCACAATAACTAGCGTCAACCATTTAATCATGTCTTCCAAAAATCAAAAATCAAAGGTTTATAGGTTTGAGAATGAATCCACCACCTTCTCATATCAAACTTCATTTAAATTCAAGATACTACACCTTTTTCCCTTTATGTTGGAAATCAACTTCACAAAATGCCCAGGTGGTGATCTTCCAAACACCCAAGTCTAGAATGACTTATAGAAAGAAATACAACAAGCGAAAGCAAGAAAGAAAAGAACACAAACAATTTGTTATCGAGGTTTGGTAATAGCCTACGTACCCATGAGTTCCTCTAAACTCTTTGCACTAAATCACTGGTTCTTTACAATCCAGCAACTCTTTCCAAGAAACCTCAAGTTCTTGGAGAAACCAATAAGAGAACAAGAAAGTGATAGACCTATTACAATACTTTCTATCAATTCTATACTACTCTCTCTTTTTTACAACCAGCTTCTCTAATGAGTCCCTCTTGTATGTTTGTGTCTTTGCACTCTCACACAATTCTCTCATTCACACACATGTCTCACAAGTTACATCACATCACATTCTTGTGTTATCACACCCTTGAGATTGAACATAGGTGACCCTTTATATAGTGCACCACTTCTTGTCTAATCTTGTATGTCATTCTCCACCCTTAGATCTTGATGACCAATCAACCATGGCCCTCCATCAATCCTAAGTGATGCTGTGCATTTTAACCTTGCACCCACGCACTTAACAAGAGGTTGAAACAAGCTGTCCATGTGTGCATCACTGTGCCTTGCACCTAGGCACTGAAAAGGGGTGGTGTAGCACTAGGCAAACACCTTTTTCATCACTTACTGGGCGGTGCAGCGCTGGTGAGGGAGAGGTGTGGCGCACACTGATGCTGGCCCTCTCTCAGCTCACACATTTTCCAGCTTGTGTGCTGAAGCGCACACACTAGTGTGCCTTCCTTTGTCTTGCTCCAAAGTGCCCCACACACTTGTGTGCACTCCTTTAACATGCTGAACTTCACTCTTCCACCTTTTGTTTAAACCTTAACCATGTTTAAACCTTAGACAAATACTAACAATCTCTACCTTTGTATAAGCATTTAAACCCAAACTATTGTGCAGAGAACTTCAGGATCCAAACTCATCTTGAGTCATCATTAAACCGACTCCATTCTTAAGAAGTTCAAGGCAATGATTGAATCTTTTTAGAGGTAGAACCTTGGTAGCTAAATTTGTAGGACTTTCTTCCATGGCCATTTTATCCGAAGACACCACCACTTGCTCTTTTAGAACCATCCACTCGTCCAACAACCCTTTGCACCACATAGCCACCTTTATAGCTTCCATAGCAAATATGTACTCAGCCTCAGTTGTTAAGAGTGCTACCACTGGCTGCCATTGAGCCTTCAAATACAGCAACCACTTCATCCCAAGCCGATGCTTCTTTCCGAGATTACTCAAAAATCTGCTGAGAACACCCATTGCACAAGAAACCCTTAACCAGTTTCTCTTATTTTCTTGGATTAGACACATCCCAAGGATCTTTTGTGTAAGGCTGAGATTCTTCCTCTCGAAATCCTCACTGAGTTAAGATGTAAACCTTTTCATTCTCTTCCTTCTGTTACAAACCAACAGCACATCAATGACATAGATGAGGATACTCACCATCTTCTCCACCTTATGTCCAGGTGAGAAAGTTTCTGTGAAATCTATGTATTTTCTTCTTGTGAACCCATTTGGCACTAGCCTAGCCTTGTTCCAGACTTCATCTCCTGGAGGGTACCCTTTTTTGATCTTGTAAGTCCACTTATAATCCATAACTCTCTGATTTCCCGGAATGTGCACCAATTCCCAGAAGTTGTTCTTCGTCAAAGAATCCATTTCTTCCTCCATAGCTAGCTGCCACCTTGACAAATCCTTACACTCCATGGCATCCATGTAAGTTTCTGTTTGAACCTCTCCTTCTGTCCAAAGAGCTACTACATCCGCAGCATCCACAAACCCATATCTTGAAGGTGGTCCGACCAGCCTTCCTTCTCGGTCCCTTGTGAGCTGATAGTCCTTCCGACTCCCGTCATCATCAACCTCTAGTTCAACCTCCTCACGAGTGTCCTAAGCTTGGCATTCATCAATGGACTCTACCTTATCTGAACTGAATCTTCCTTGATGCTATGCTCCACAAAGTTTGGACTGGTTTGCTCACTAGCTCCTACAGGGTTAGTTTTCTCCAAATAGGGAAATAACAATTCATTAAAAATAGCATCCCTACTTATTATGAGTTTCAATCCTTCTAAGGACCATAACCTATACCCTTTAGCCCTTTCCCCATATCCTAGAAACATATATTTTCTAGATCCTGGGCTAAGTCTATCATCTTTTTGTTGTGCATATGCAGCACACCCAAAAGTCCTTAGGTTGTCTAACTCAGAGGGTTTTCCACTCCATATCTCTTTAGGAGTCTTGAGCTCTAAAGCTCTAGAGGGTGATCTATTAACCAAATATGCAACAGTAGACATAGCTTCCCCCCAAAAATATTTGGGTAATCCGGATCCATTTAACATGGACCTAACCTTTTCCATAAGGGTCTTATTCATCCTCTCAGCTACTCCACTTTACTGAGGGGTTTCCACAACCATCCTATGTCTTAGAATCCCTTTTAACCTACAGAATTGAATAAGTTCTTGGTTAAAAATTTCTAAGCCATTATCGGTTCTTATCCCCTTAACTACCCTGCCCATTTAAGTCTCTACCAGCCCTTTCCACACCACTAATTTATTCAAAGCATCTGATTTATTTTTAACCAAATAAACCCAAACCTTTCTTGAATAATCATAAATTAAAGACAGAAAGTAAAAGTTACCTCCCTGTGTTGGTGTCCTTGCTGGTCCCCAAAAGTTCGTATTAATGTAGTCAAGAATGCCCTTAGACTTGTGCACTCCGGTGTTGAAGCTGACCCGGTGCTGCTTCTTAAAAACACAACACTCGTAGAAATCAAGTTTCTCTACTTTGTCTCCACCAAGTAGGCCATCCTTACTGAGAACTTGCAAGCCCTCTTTGCTCATATGTCCCAAGCGAGTGTGCTAAAGGGTTGCCTCATCCATCTCAGCCATCAAGCTTGCTGCTTGATCCTTGATCTCTATGTCTTCGATCATCTCACAGAGTCCATCCTTTATTGTTGCTTTGATCACTACCAAAGATCCCTTGGCTACCTTGATCTTTCCTCCTTCTATCTTGCATGTGTATCCCATGGAATCCAGCTGCCCCAATGAAATCCATTCCTCCTCAAATCCGAGAGATACTTCACATTCTCCAGCAGCCTCGTCATTCCATCAAACATCCTCACCTGGATGTCTCCAGTGCCTCTTACTTGGTAAGAAATATCATTCCCCAAGAAAACCCTTTCATAATTGGTTTCCTTGAAATTCTTGAACCAACTCCAGTAAGGGCACATTTGATGAGTGCACCCGGAATCCAAGATCCATTTCCTGCTGTCTTCTTGCCCCTTGCTCACACTTGAGCACACAACAAGAACATCATCATCTTGCTGTTCTGTCTTGGCAGCTGAAGCCTCTCCATTATTGGTATGGCTTCTTCCTCTATCCCTTGTCATCTTCTTGCAATCTTTCTTGACATGACCCTCCTTATGGCAGTAGTAGCAACTCTTCCCTCTAAATATCGGTTTAGAGTGCTCTCTCCCATGGCTCTCTCCTCTCTCTCTGTCCCGGTAGTAGCCATGCATGTTGCTGTACACTCTTCCATGGCTTTCTCCTCTACCTCTGTCCTAGTAGTAGCCATGCATGTTGCTGTGCACTCTCCCATGGCTCTCTCCTCTACCTCTGTATCGATAGTAGCCATATATGTTGCTGTGCACTCTCCCATGGCTCTCTCCGCTACCTCTGTCCCAGTAGTAGCCATGCATGTTGCTGTGCACTCTCCCATAGCTCTCTCCTCTACCTCTGTCCTGGTAGTAGCCATGTATGTTGCTGTGCACTCTCCCAATGCTCTCTCCTCCACCTCTATCCTAGTAGTAGCAATGGTTGCTGCCATACCGAGTTGCTAGCCTTCTTTTAAAGAACAACCCTTTAACACTTGATGCACTCCTTATCTTGGCATCAAGATCATCTTGCAACTCTTCGTTAGGATCAAATTTAAAAGCAAAGATTCATTTACAAAGATACCTCTTATTAGGGAGAGTCTTGGCAAGAAACAACTCATCTAGTTTCTTCCATATTGTAGCTAAATCTTCTGAGTCTCCGCACTCCCTTGTGACATTATCCGACATGTGCAAGAAGATGGTGTCGTAAGCCATCTTCTTCATCTCATTCCACTGGTCCTCCGTGGTACTTGCTGGAAAAGCTTCATTTTCTCCTCTGAACTCTCTGCACTAAATCAATGGTTCTTTACAATCCAACAACCCTCTCCAAGAAACCTCAAGTTCTTGGAGAAACCAAGAAGAGAACAAGAAAGTGATAGACCTATTACAATGCTTTCTATCAATTCTATACTACTCTCTCTTATTTACAACTAACCCCTCTAATGAGTTCCTCTTGCATGTTTGTATCTTTGCACTCTCACACAATTCTCTCATTCACACACATGTCTCACTAGTTACATCACATCACATTCTTGTGTTATCACACCCTTGAGATTGAACCTAGGTGACCCTTTATATAGTGCACCACTTCTTGTCCAATCTTGTGTGTCATTCTCCACCCTTAGATCTTGATAACTAATAAACCATGGCCCTCTATCGATCCTAAGTGATGCTGTGCATTTTAACCTTGCATCCACGCACTTAACAAGAGGCTGAAACAAGGTGTCCATGTGTGCATCAGTGTACCTTGCGCCTAGGCACTGAAAAAGGAGCGATGCAGCGCTAGGCAAACACCTTTTTCATCACTTGTTGGGTGGTGCAGTGCTAGTGAGGGAGAGGTGCAGTGCACACTGATGCTGGCCCTCTCTCAGCTGTGCGCACACTGGTGCGCACACATTTTCTAGCTTGTGTGTTGAAGCACACACACTAGTGTGCCTTCCTTTGCTTTGCTCCAAAGTGCCGTGCACACTTGTGTGAACTCCTTTTAACATGCTAAACTTCACTCTTCCATCTTTTGTTTAAACCTTAACCATGTTTAAGCCATGTTTAAACCTTAGACAAATACCAACACTTTACAATTTCTCATATAACAGTTTTCACTTTCCTATTTGCTCTATTGAGGTTCCCATTCACCTCAAAACTTTACTTATCACTTACCTAGCATCATCCATGCTTCACTCAACTATTTTCTCTCGTTTTATTTCAATAACTTCCTACCATACCTGATTCTTTACAATAAATACTCATCTAACAATTTACTTTTACATCTTTATATACTCGTTGCTCCATCTACGCCATTACCAATACTTTAATTATCATTTTTAAATCTCACATTCTAACGATATACTTGCAATTTGTATGAATAGGTACTACTTCCTGACTCTTGAACTTTCCATATTTTTCGATTACTAACATAATCTGGATTTTTGTTGCACTTTAAACCGACATTCAAACAACTACCTTTAGTCTATGCTCATCGCTCAAACATAAGAAGATTCAAACCCACAAATCAAAACCTTATTTGTTTTAAATTTACAGTCTCTACAATTTCTATAATAACTATTTATTAAGTAAAAGTTACACAATATCCATACAATCTTTCCTCACAAGAACCATAATGCAAACAACATGAAAGGGAAAACATCAATGAAACATGTTTACATAATTCAATTTAGTTTCACTAATTTAGTACAACTCGTTCCTTTAAGGAAACATTTTTAACAAAATCTCCAAATCTTTTTAATCAACAGTTCATTAATAATCAACAATGTTCACAACATCAAAGCAAAAACTTCTGAGAAAAATTGCTTCACTTGTGGGGAAAAGCTTCCCTTACTCTCTTAACCTTCCTATGCTTCTTCCAACAACCAAACCACATCATAACATCTTTGAAAACACATGAATGACATAATAATCAAAGCATTCGTATCAATTTAAAGCATTTACAATCAATGATTTCATCAAGGGCAATCATTAATAAGGGTTCACAACACAACAAGTCATTTCAACAAAGTCAAGTTCACATAACAATCAACAAAAGTTGACTCAACTTTGGTCTTAGGATATTTTACCCCCACTTAAACCATTATTTGTTAGCCTTCCTAAACATCATCCTCTTTAACTCTACGCAATCGACTTCTGTAACTACTCAATGCACTATGCACCATTCAGCTAAGTCTACAGAACTTGAAACCTAAAGCTTTGATACCAAAAATGTAAAGACTCATCCTAAGTGGGCCTTACTTAGAACAACTTCATTACCTTTTAGCACTGAGCACCTTGACTCAAGATGTAAACATGTAAATCAAACAACAATTCTTCCAATTATTTCAATTTAATACAAACATACAATCTTGAATGCAATAAATCATTCAATACAAATTACCAACTCTAAGGTTTTACAAGAGACACAAAATGAAAAAGAAAAACTCTTTCAAGTACTTATAACTCAAACACTTTTTACAAATATTAAACTGAAAACAAAACTTAAACAGCCAAGGAGACTCAATAGTGAGGATGTTGTGGATGATGACCTTATTAAAGTCTTCTATCAACTTTGATCACAAACCTTTTAGCGATTTTCCTGAAATATTAGTAAAAATGAGGGGGTGAGCTAAAAAGCTCAGTGAGTAAAACATCTTACTAAAAGTAATCATTTTAGGGATGTTCTTCTTAAATTCAGTTTTTTATAATAAGCATCTTAAGTAGATATAGATATAAAACGACCTACATCCTTTAGAGTTTTCAAAGAAGAGTTCAATCTTTAAAGGAGTGAAAATTTATTAAATATACAAGTAAAATTATACACAAGTTCGGGTACTTCTATTACCATTAATTACTAGAGATAACAATTAGTTTCAGGAGTTTAACATACACTTCGAGTCATTTCGAAAGAGTACAATATTATCGTATTGTTGGTGCAAACTATTTATTATGTCCATCTCATTACATATATGTACATCATATCACAAGTAATTATTAATGACATGCATTTCCTATAATAAATCACATTGTATGCTTTTCATAGGCTATAAATCAAATACTCTTCGTGGGCTAAGCACAAAACATCTTCATGGATCAAACACAATTTTTTGCCTCTCATGGGCTAAGTATAACTCATGCCACTCATGGGCCAAATATTATTCATGTCTCTTCTGGGACAAATATAATTCATGCATCTCATGGGCAAAATCACAAATTTCACAAATCATCAATGGAAGAATGGAATGTATTGCGATGCGAGTTCACTTTTTTAATCATTTCTCTTCATCTCTCTTTCACTTCATTTTCATTTTCCTCTCATTGGACTAATCATATAGTAACTCGGATGTGACCCCACGTAAATAATTTGGATCCTATCCCTACCCCTTACTGAGTGGGGTCCTAACATGTTAACAATTTGGATCTCCTCCCTACCCCTTACTAGGCGGAGTCCTTACACTTAAATAACTAGGATCCCCTCTCTACCCTTTACTGGGCGGAGTCCAAAATTAAAATTACTAGGATCCTCTCCCTACCCTTTACTAGGTGGAATCCTACATTAAAATCATATGCAATAATTGCAAAATCATAATCCAAACAATCTTCAAATCAAGCATCCATCAACTACTTACATCATTAAATTCACAACTTATATAATCGAGTACTCAATCTCATAACAATTTACTATACTAGTAAAAAAAAGATTCATCAATTGAATCAAACAATCATATATTTCACATAAGTCCATGCATCAATCATTTCCCTTTAAGTGTATATATTCACCAATCATTAGGTGCATAAGCATCAATCATTTCTATGTCCAATTCTTATATAAATCAAATCACTTCATATATGTATATGTCATCTACTCAAACAATATTTTGTTCGTACTAGAGAGGTCATACCAAGAAGCTTATATAAGTAATTGTATATATATATTTATGTCTATAGTTACATACTAAGTGCTTACTCTCAATTAGTTTTGGAGTATGGTTCCAATCGCTATACCTATTACATTCTCATACGTCATTCATTTAGAGGTTATCATTATAACTCAACCTCTAGAGGCGCATCAATCTGAATACTAATATTTATGACTTAATAATCAAGTTATATTGCATACCTTTAAATCTTTTTATATACTATTGATAATGTTATAGCGCTTACTAAAAGTAAGGTGAACCTCACCTTTGCCGTACCAAGCTCCAACTTTGGATTACTTCAAAGTTTTTGGTGTTTTTCTCCGATCACACCTAACATTTATAATTACTTTGTACACTTATTCAAGAACCATAAAATTTAAATATATCCAAGCATTTCATAAAGCTCATATTAGCAAACAAGACAAGAGGTTAAGTCGCAAATCTTCTTTCCTTTGTATAAAACTTTTATAAGCCTTGTTCTCGCATGGTTTAAAAGAAATGAAATCCTTTCAAGATCTTAGCTTTCAAAACTTTAACATGTTTTTAAACTCACAGCACCTTAGAATAAGTCTATGATTGAAAACCTTAACAAGAGTGGCTAAATTTGGGAGAAACAGGGCTGAAAACAGGTTCAGGGACTCAAACAGTCGACTGTTAATATTGGGCAGTCGATTGTAGGCTACCTAGAGACTTGATTGTCCAATGTGCACAGTCGACTGGTCACGATTTCAAAAAGTTTTAGGGCAAAAACTTCATATTTCTTCAAAACAACTTAGAAATCCATCACAAAATCATTTTCTTTGAAAGCAACTTTCTTCTCAAGCAAACTCTTCAAATCAAGCTTCAATAATCTTAATTCTGTAGTTTAATAAACAAGCTTAATGCTTTAAAAGTAAAGGAGAACAAGATTTACCTCAGATTGGCAAGAAACTCTCATTCTTTCCTTCCTCTTCTTCTCTTTCTTCTTCCTTCCTTTTTCTCTTCTCTTTCTCTAGGTTTTCTAGTGGGTTCTAGCATTTGCTGGTCTCTCCCTCTCTCCCACACTCTATTTATAAACAAAACTTTCCATTAATTGCACAATAACCCTTTTTGTTTGCATTTTTTCCTATTTCTACCACATAACTTTTCAAATTTCTATTTTTGCTTACTTCCTCTTACTATTCCTAAAAAGTTCTACAAATTTCAAATGACAACTGTTTTAAATACTCGGTCCTTAGTTATTTACTTGTCCCCAAGTTCCATAAACTTAAGTACAATAGATAAAAAAAATTTAGCTCAAAACTGAACAAACAATACCAATAACGCACCGAAGTGAAACTCCATAACTTTTAATATTACAAATAAAACATCGGGCTCTAGATAGAGAGCACAACATCTTTGAAATTTTTCAAAAAAAAAAATCCATTATATCTTAAATGTTTGAGATCCTAATTTCATAATTGTAGCATTTTAGGAAATTAATACATGAAAACTTCATTACAGAAGCTTCAATAGCACGTGCTTTGTTTTGTATCTTTTGAATCATGCCCATCCTGTTGAGAAGACAATGTTATGTAAAAACCTAATTAGTAAACAAAATACAACACCCACCCAAAGCTCTATGATGCAAAAGATAAATACCTATAATCAGATCGACACACACATTTATATAAAATTAATTAAATTATATATTCTCAATGAACATCTTCAAACCAAGGAAAGAGAAGCATTTATTAGCCTTCACCAGTGAAGCTTTCTTATTGATCCCCTTCCTCCCCCCCCCCCTCTCGCTTTTCCAGCTCCCCCGCAAGAGTGACCCACCTAAGCAGCTGAATAATGCAAATTTAAGATAAGCACCGTCACAACATACTAACTTATTCTGGGTATGGGAAACTTTATATAAAGTATGTCTCGAGACTCCAAATCAAATCATCCAAATGAAGTCAATGTAAGAAAAGAATAAAAATATATATTAAACAGAGAAATGGCTTACCAATTGATTCGGCAATGATGTGAGAGAGCCCAACAAATAGAGAAGTTGCTTACCAGTTGATTCGGTGCTGATGTGAGGGAGCCCAAACCATCAGATTCAAACAAAAGCATAGACTTTGAGGACCAACAGCAGGTGGCAAAGTAGGCACAGACATCACATCTCCTGGTGTGTGAGTAGAAGGGGATGAAGGTGAACTTGGGGATTGTCTAGTGGTGTTCATAATTTCTGAGCTATTGGCATGACCGGAGGATGACAATAATTGTTTTCTCTTCCGCCTAATTTGACTTTTTGATGCCTTAACCAAAGAATATTTATATCACAACTCTAGCAGGAATATCACTTTTGAAAAATCAATCAAGTTCAGTAACTATTCAGTGTCTTCAAATCACGTAACACCAGGAAAAAAATGCAACTAAAAACTGAAAAAGAAACTAATAATAACACCCACATAAATACTAGAGAAAATAGAAAAGTTGTAATTATACAGTGTAAACTCCAGTAGATAAAATATAGTAATTTTTTATTAAAGAGTTTAAGAATATGAGTTCAAGTCAGACTGTTATATTAGATAAAGCATTTAAAACTCTGAAATATTTGGAATCAGCAACTAAGTTGCAAGCTAAAAAGGCAGTAGATGTCAAACCTGGTCATTTCCCTTAAAGGGTTTTGAAATGCTACCATCCACAGTCACGTTTCCAGCACCAATCATTTTATCTTGTTGCTGAAGGAGGGGACTTGAATTCTGAGACTGTTGTCTCAAAAGTGGATGCTGTGGGTAGTTTGCTACTGTTGGCCATTGTTCCGCAGTAGTTGTTGTTGTAACTAAGAAACGTTCAACTTGCATAAGCAACCAGGAATAAAAGGCCTTAAATCTAATGAAATCAGTAAACAATGACAATATTTGTCAACCGTAATTGCAGAAAAGAAAATAAAACCTTAATTAGAATATCAATATCTCCGTGAGGCAATGTAAGGAAACCAGCTTGCATAGGCGATCCCACATTAGGGACTACATCACCAACAGTATTCAATGAGCCATCCTTTCCAAGACCAAAGTTCTGACTGTTAAGAATCAATCTCAGTTTTCTACAATCTAAATCATTGGCAGATGATGATGTCATGCTTCGCTGTGCTTGAAGCATTAGTTGTTGCAACTGAAATTGATTGAAGTGTTGAGAGGATGACATCAAAGACTTTGCTGCTGAAGAAGTCCAAGCCGAAGTTGATCCAGTCCTTGAAAAAGATGGGGAAAATTATCTAAAATGAAACCACAATACATCCACTTATAAGTTAGAATACCATTTATTATCTTTTAGCCACTAAACAAAGATTCAAATGCACGACAGATAGGTACATCATTAGCAAGTAGTACATCTAAGAGGTGTAAGCCAACCTTGATTTGATCATAAGAGAAGATAACAACAATAGTTAAAGGCGATAATTAATACCACAAAATCATACATATGACCAAATTCTATAACCACCAACTTAACCATAGATTAGCATAGCACGTAACGCAACATCCAGCTCTGAAACATAAATCCATACTAAACCAGGGATCTTATGAAAAAAATTACTTATCTCTCAAATAACTTTTTACATCACCATTTTTCAAATTACTTATGTTCACTTTCACCTTGGAAACCTAAAGAAGGATGTTTTATAATAGCCTTCTCAAGATCATAACAGCACTTTCAAGGGAAGCAATTAGCATGGAATTCTTTTGAGCTGAAAATTTTAGAAGATGAGAATAAAAAAAATTAATTTATACATAATAATTGTATTATCAAATACACATGCTTTCACAATCAAGAGAAATTATTTCATAAAAACTAACGAAATAAATGGCGAAGATAAATTTTCCTTCACCAAATTAAAGTTGAAGAGCCAGTACTTGTGTCCTACCCAAGCAAAGTACATGAAGGCATGGTTTGATTAAAATCAACAAATCCTTATCCCCATTCAACAAAAGACTCATCTATTCAAATGTAACTCACATCAATTTTGATATCCACAAATGTGAATGGGATAAATACTTACTCCACTATTTTTAAAGGGTAGAGAATCAATCACCAAGATTTAAAATAAATAAAAGAAAAAAAATAACTGAACGATATGTTGATCCTTATGTTGTGAAATCTTTGAATCTATCCATAATAAAAGGTTTTTCACTCTACGGTTCGATATCTAAACCTAATGAGAAACTACAAAACTGAAGTTTCCAGAAAAAAGGTAAATGAATTAAGTATTACAAAAATCAATACCCTGTATTCCAATCAATGATCCCTCTGAAACAGCAGCTCTGGGAGTCATCATTGAATATATTCATCTCATTCTTTATGTCCTGTTTCAGCATACAAGACATAATATAACAGGATAAGAAACATAAAATTAGAAGGGAAACACAAAAATTGAAAAAAAAAAAATAGAACTCAAGTAGCTGGGTAGACACTGGAAGTTGCTGAATCCGATTTTGAGCTCGTTGAAGAGTTTAAGAAATATCTCCTAGTGTATCATGCAGTGTTTGCATGCAAAAGAGGAATTTAACAACTATAATTATAAAAATAAAAAAAAAATCGCATGCCAAGTTAGGGAGACGGATTATACACAAGAATATAACTCAAATTAACGCAAAAAAAGAAGATTATGTTGAAAAGTACCCTGGATGTCAGCCACCCAGTTTCTTAAATCTTTTCTCTTCAATTTTTGCCTTGAATAGATTTAAGAAACCGAATTTAATACATTCCCGAACATGTTCTTAGTGGAAATCAATTCAACCAACGACTTCCTATAGTAGTGTAGATTTTTAAACCACATGGTGATTTTAAAAGAGACAAGCCACACAATATATTTTTGATGCCTTACTTGTTAATTGAGTATTTAATTTGCAAGCTCTCACCTTTTTTCATGCGTTAAAGTCCACATTTTCAACATAGAAAACTACTCTTTCTCTCCTTATGATCGGCCATAGTGAGTGGAAAGATAAGAAGTTTTCTTCTGTCTTTTTGCCTTATTAAATGAACATTACCCTTCTAAGTTCCCACTCTTTCTTATGTCTCAAAAATCACATTTTCTACATAAAAAATGCACTATCCTTCCTCCCAAGAACCAGCCATCAAAGAGGAAGTCTTTTTCTATTCTTTTCTTTTTTTTTGCTTTGTTAACCACACGATTCATGTGAGACTCGAGAACTTTCATACACACATGAACATATAATATAAATATGTCCGAGAACTACTTGCATAAGTAGTGCGTTTTAGGTTTGTTTGAATTATCATTGATAAAAAATCGAGTATGACTAGTTTGGATTTGACAATGAATTGGAATAGGCAAATGACCATTGTTTAATGTGAAAATTGACCCATAAGACTAGAATTTCATGTAGATTATGATTTTCTAATTAGAATCATAGTTTGAAATCAGGAAGATTGAGTTTTGTCACTGGGCTTGAGTGATTTTGGGCTCCATGGGCTTGGCTTGTTAAGAGATGAATTATGTATTGCTTGACATATGTCATGCATTATAAGGCTTTCTGTCTCTTTAGAGAGTAATTTAAGTGGGCCCCATAATCAGATCAATATATATCTTCAAATAAATCATAAAATAAAAAAAATGATAGGAGATAAAGGAGAACGCGAGAGGTCAGAGTGTTGAAGATTTTGATTGAAAAATTCAGAAAAATTCTGTAAAATTCAACTTGAATATGTTCATTCACAATTATTGCAAGATTCTTGGTGTTTAACACTTTTATTAGTTCAATTTCAAGAGATTCTAAAATTTTATATTAAGGTAGGGTTTCAACCATGCATATCATTTCTTTAATTTATTTATGCTTTAATGAATAAATTATATGTTGAATTCTTGTAAAGAATACTATCAATCATGCCTTATTATAGTTTGAAATTACATAGGTCAAAACTAGATCAAGTAAGTATATGTTCTGTTATAGGTCTGTATATTGTGCTTCCGTTATGAAATGAACTTGATATATTAGTATGTTATAGTTATACATGTCTAGAGATTTCATACCAAAATTCAGTTCAATTGCATATCTGTAAGTTAGTCTATCACTAGACTTAATATTGTTTCATTATGAAAATCTTAATCTAGGCAGATTCCATAGTTCAAAATTAAGCTAATGTATATCGGTCATTTTATGACCATGTTAGACAATTCTTGAGTCCATTTTGAAGATCTATATGTCTAGGTTTTAATCTATTTTGAATCACTTAGAAACGTTATTTAATGAGTGAGATAATGATATTTTAGTTGATTGTGTTCTAGAATGGTAGATTCATTTACCTCATGTTTTTATCGATGAATGTGCATGTGTATGTGTGTGCCCTTGTGCATGTGTGTGAATGAAGGGGAGTTACTGACACTAAATGAAGAAGTATTGTTTAAGGGATGCATGTTAAGACAATTCCTAACAGGTTAAACTCTCTATTGGGTGTGCAACATGCACGACATTACACTATTGAATGATTGAACATTGTTTGGTCGTGAAACTTGAATCCGTCCCTATAGTGATTGATTGAATGCTATTGGAGTTCTCACAAGGTTCATACTGGATCAATTAAGATATTTGTTTGATTAGCTTAGGCCCTGGAGGATTGGTTTGGACCAAAGTGAGGTGGGATGGAATTGCTTGGTACAGAGAGTATCCTTTCAAATTTAGTTAGTAATGCATTGCATATGGTTTCTTAAAGTAGTTGGTTGTAACCAATGGTATAGGACGATGAATTACTCACATCTACTCAACCTATTAGTGTACTATACGTGCTTGATATGATGCATACATGAACATCACTGCATTCATATCTCATTTATCCATGCATGTATAATTGTATACTTGCACATATCCATGCAGATCCTTATTGAGCCTTGCTGTTTGGCTGACCCATTCTTTAAATTGTCTACTTTTTAGATAATGAATAAAGTGTACATAAGGAATCCTGCATAGCAGATTATCTAAGTTGATTTAGACATATATAATGGTAAATAGCTTAGTGTAATGTGTAATTTATAATTAGAATGAGAGAGTAGATTTTTTTAACATGTGTACAAGAGTATTATACTATAGAATTGATCAATTTTGGAGGTCTAAAATGATGAATTATTGAAAAATATTTTGATTTAATGCATCCGCACATAGTGATGATTTCCAGTTTACTCTGATTACCCTTCAAGGTACTTGTATTGATTGATTGATCAGAGGACAGACTGTCCTACCTCGGGATGTTTCAGGTCATCAAAGATGGTACCAGAGCTTAAGTTTTAATAGATTTAAGTTCTTATTAAGGCTTAAGTTTTCATTAGAGCTTAAGTTTCATTAGCTAAGGGTCTTCAGACATTATGTTAAGAGTTTAAGTTTTATCTTAAGAAAGTAGTGAGATTGAGTTGGAGTCTGATTTAGTTTCTTTATAGATTACAATGGTGAACCCAAATAATATAAGAGAATTATGATTAATTATTGAAAGGATTGAATATTGGTGGCATCGATGTTTGAGTTATTAGATTGAGTTAAACTAGTTCTTTTGATTTATTGAAATTTGATCTTAAAAAAGTGATGCAGATTGAGTTAAACTATCTAAGCAAGAGCTTCATATCATTTC
Source organism: Bretschneidera sinensis (assembly GCA_023935145.1). Lineage (NCBI taxonomy): Eukaryota > Viridiplantae > Streptophyta > Magnoliopsida > Brassicales > Akaniaceae > Bretschneidera > Bretschneidera sinensis. Next base: position 79,411,319 of record CM043697.1, read on the forward strand.
GAATGAGTAGCCATTATCTGGGTAAAGGACCAACCTTTAACGTATGAATGGTCACTGATTGGGTAAAGGGTCAACCTTTAACAGTTGAGTGGATTCAAGAAGGAAAAAGGACAAACCTTTGACAATTGAATGACTACCGACTTAGCAAATGACCAACCTTTGATAGTTTAGTGTCTATCTGAAAAATAACTTGAAGTTATTTAAGATCAATGATCATTATCTTTATATAGGACTAAACTATAATAGTTTAATGGATTTAGACTAAGCAAAGAACAATTCTTTGATAGTTGAGTGTAACTAATCTTACACCTTTGCTTTAGATCTATTATCTATGCCTACGGGTATGGGACGGTTGGTATAGATGATGATTGATTATTAAAAGGATTCAATAATAGTGGAATCAATGATTTGAGTGATTAGATGGAGTTAAACTAGCTCTTTTGATTTACAAGATTTAACAATTTCATAGCTAAAGTTAGACTATACAAGACTCGAGATTCGTTGTGTTTTTAGCCTAAACTCCAATTAGTTTTAGGAACTAGATTTAACTACAAAACTTCATTCCATCCTTAATCAATATATAGTCTAAACATATTAGTAAAGCTTATAGGATAAAATAAGGAATAAATATCCACACTTTTTATAATGGTTTGGTATGACTTTAGGGACTAAATTCTTTTAAGAAGGGAAGGGTGTGAGACCGGAGAATTTTCATACACACATGAGCTTATAATATAAATATGTATGAGAATTACTTGCATAAGTAGTGTGTTTACGGCTTGTTTAAATTATCATTAATAAAAATTCAAACTATAACTATTTTAGATTTGGTGATGAATTTGAATAGGCAAATGACCATAGTTTAATGTGAAAATTGACTCTTAAGACTAGAATTTCGTGTAGATTTTGATTTTCTAATTAGAATCCTAGTTTGGAATCAGGAAGATCAAGTTTAGTATTTGGGATTTGAATTGGGTTTAAGTGATTTTAGGCCCTGAATTGAGCTTGAGTGATTTTGGGGACAATGGGCTTGACCCATTAAGGGTTGGATTATGTATTGTTTGACATGTGTCAAGCTTGACAAGTCTTTTTGCCTCTTTAGAGATCAACTTAAGTGGGTCCCATGATATGATCAATATATATCTTCAAATAAATCATAAAATACAAGGAAAATAAGATAAAAATGAAGGGAGATATGTGAGAGAAAGGGGAAGAATGTGAGAGGTCTAAGTGTTGAATATTTTGATTGAAAAAAATAAGAAATTTTTTTTTAAAATTCAATTTGAAGAAGTTATTTCACAATTGTTGCAAGGTTCTTAGTGTTTAACAATTTTATCATTCAATTTCAAGAGATTTTGGAACTTTGTGTTAAGGTCGGGTTTCTATTATGCATCATGTTTCTTTATGTTCTTTATTCTTTAATGAATGAAATATATGTTGAATTCATGAAAAAAAAATACTTGCAATAATGCATTGTTATAGTATCACATAGGTCAAAACTAGATTGAATCGATATACGTTCTGTTATAGGTCTATATATTGTTCTTCCGTTATGAAATGGACTTGATATTTTGGTATGTTCTATTTATACATGTTTAGAGATTTTATACCAAAATTTAGTTCAATTTTATATCTAGAAGCTAGCCTATCACTAGATTTAATACTGCCGCGTTCTAGAAATTAATTTGGGCAGATTCAATAGTTCAATTATAAGCTAATGTATATCAGTCATTTTAAGACCAAGTTAGAAAATTCTTGAGTCTATGTTGAACATCTATAAGTTTATTTTTTAATCTATTTTGAATCACTTAGAAATGCTATGTAATGTGTGAGATAATAATATTTTTGTTGATTGTGTCCAAGCATAGTAGATTCATTTAGCTACTGTTTTTATCGATGAATGTACATGCGTATGTCCTTGTGTATGCGTGTGAATGATGAGGAGTTATCAACATTGAATGTAGAAGTATTGTTTAAGGGATGATGTCTTAATTAGGTGTGCACTATGAACGACCTTACACTATTGAATGTTTGTGAACGACTGAACATTGTTTGGGCATGATACTTGACTTTGTCCTTATAGTTATTGATTTAATGCTATTGGAGTGCTCACGAGATTCCTACTACATCGATTGAGATCTTTGATTTAATGGCTTTGGCCTTGAAGGATCATTTTGGACCAAAGTAAGGTGGGATGAAATTGCTTGGTATGGAGAGCATCATTTCAAGTTTAATTAGTAATGCATTGCATATGGCTGCTTAGAGTAGTTGGTTATAACCACTGGTATGGGATGGTGGATTACTTGCATCTACTTAACCTGTTAGTGTACTATATGCTCTCGATATGATGCATACATGAACATCACTACATTCATATCTTATTTATTCATGCAAGTATAACTGTATACTTGCACATATCCACATAAATTCCTACTAGGCCTAGTTGTTTGGTTGATCCATTCTTTAAATGGACTAATTTTTAGATAACAAACAAATTTTATATAAGGAAGCTTGCATAGTAGATTATCTAAGTGGATTTAGACATGTATAATTGTAAATAGTGGAGTGTATTATGTTATTTTTAATTAGAGTGAGAGAGAGCAGATTGTTTTAGCATGTGTGCGATAGTATTGTTTTATAGAATTGATCAGTTATGGAGGTTTAAAGTGATGGATTATTGTAAAAGAATGTGATGAAATTCTTCCGTACATATTGATGATTTCTAGTTTACTCTGATTGCCTTTCGAGGTATTTGTATTGATTGATTGATCAGAGGACAAAATATCCTGCCACATGATGTTTCGGGTCCTCACATTTCCCTTTCTATCTTCCACCTTATCACCTCAAAAATTGCACCTTCCTCTCCCCGTTTGACTGACCACTAAGAAAGGAAGTCATCCTCTTCCATTTTGCTTTGTTAAACACACCTTTCCTTTTTCTAGCTTCCACCTTATCAAAAAATTACCCCATCTCTTCTTCTCATGATCGACCACCAAGAGATGAAGTCCGCCTATTCCTTTTTGTTTCGTTAAACACACTTTTCTCTTTCTAGCTTTCACATTTTCACCTCAGAAAATGCACCTTCCTCTCCCCACATGACCGACCATTAAAGAGAGGAAGTCTTCCTATTTTTTTTGGTTGTTTTCACCTTTTCTCCTCAAAAATTGCACCCTTCTTTCCTCTTTCTTCATGGTTGACCAACACCTTTTATTTTCATTGTTTTGCGGTTTTTCATTCACGTGGGCAGCCCACCTTTTTCCAATAAATACCCTCATGTTAACACAAAGAAGGGAGAGAGATCATAACAAAGAGTAAAGGAGGGAACACCAAATAACAGAGCAAAGAGAGAGTAAAAAGAGAAGTATAAAGAGAGGAAAAGAGAGAAGCATAATGTAGAAAAGAAAAAACCACAACAAAAGAGAAGAAAGAACACATAAAAGAAAGAACATAGTGGAAAGTGAAACAAAAAAAAAGAACAAGAGAGAGTTCACCAAACTAGCCACACTCTTGCAATTGGTTTTCTAATCCGCAGTCAAACCAATCTTCCAAACTTACTAAATCCATAAGGGCGTGCAAAATCTTTGAGGATTATCCTTGCACGTGTAAACTTTCCTTAGCCAAAAAGGTTGGTTAAACTTCTTTAGGTTGTGAAATAAAATTGCTAACATATTTTATAAGTTTAAACCACCTTGAAAATGGATTAAACAATTTAGCTTAATTTTTATTTGATGAAATCTATTATAGCTTCAATGTTCTTTTTCTTTTTTTTTTTAATCTTAGTTCCTTTATGATGCTCATTTCATTTCTTCTAAGTTATGTGCTTCTTTTTTTTTTTTTTTTTTAATTTGTTACTAATTACATGCTATTTTTATTCTAGAAATAGTTAAGACCCCCTTTGGTCTATCATTGACTGCTTCATTTCACATTTCCATCTTACAAGTCATTTTTGAATCTCTTGTTTTTCGCATGTTTAAGTCTTATCCACATGTTTAGTTCTAACCCCCACATGCTTAAATTTTCAAGGTAAATTTACTTAGTTTGATCTGTATGTTTAATCCACTCGTTTGAATCAATTTGTTTCATACGTGAAACCCTCATATGTCCAGTCCTCTTATTTAAATTTTCATGTTTTAATCCACTTCTTTTTCTTTAATCCACACATCACAAGTGATTTTGATCATTTCTTTGTTTCATGTTGACAACACTTCTTCTTTTCTTAGTCATGTAAACATTTACTTTTACCACACCATTTTAAATATAATATTCAGTGTCATCTTATTTGAATATAAATTGTGAATGTGTTTTTTTTGCTTTATTAGTGTATGGTGATAAGACTTCAATTAAAGTTTTGAATAATTTTTCTTGAAACACAAAGGGTTAGACTTCAGTCTAGGCAAGAGATGGAGCTTTAATTCCTTACCCTCTTGTACCCAAATCTTTCGAATCTTGGAATCTCTCACATAGACAAATGACAACGGATTTGACCATCTTCAAGATCAAATGACGACTTCTTACCTGTCATCCCTTCTTTGTACTTGGATGACCGTGACCACTTGTCTAATACTTAAAAGTGCACCCATAACGACGGAAGATTGTATTAGACTTGGTAGGTCCTACTCATTTCCATATACCTACTCACCATAATCTACACCTTCATCATATCACCCTTTCTCGGAGGGAATGACCTTAGATAATGAGTTGAATGCAAAGGTAATCGGCAAAAAAGAGCGATACCTACACTTTTTTTTTTTTTTGAAATGAAAATTTTCAGTAATTATTTCACGGTATTCGCACATGTTGTAAGGATAGTTATCATTTAAATACCTGCAAATTTGCTCCAGTAGCACGTGAGGCTACTCTAATAAAGTGCCCACATGAAACACGCATGAGCATAGTTTGGGGGAAAAATCTGATTAAAAGGAGGCTTTTCACTTTTATGGTTTCATTTTCTATCAAGATGAAACATAAAACAACCAAATCACTTCATCTTTCTCATCAAAATTTATCTCGTACCATTCATATCCATAATTTTCTCAAACCTTCATTGCTGCACACTTCTCATTATAGGTTCAGTTTTTTGCATAATAGGGATAAAACCGTCCAATCTAAAATTGAAACCGTACACTTTAATTCATCAGAAAAAATGAATTACAAAGATTATGAATAAAGGAGGTTGAATTTACTTTTGACAACACAGTTGAACAATTATACTAAAAGTGGAACTTGTTGCGAGTTTAGATTGAAAGAAATAGTGAAGTTGTTTATTGCTCTATAACAGGTGCAGATCGACAAACAAGAAATCAAGGGAGACTTTTACGCTAGGTAACGTAAAAGTATAAGGTTCAAAGAAAGGAAAATGTTTGGTAAAGCTTGAGAGAAATTTGGATGTCAGTACACAAAGTTCTTAAGAGCTTCAAAATCTTATAGTTTCAAGATCCTTTGAAATGAGGGAGTGCTTTTCACCAGAATTTCGGTCAACTTTTGCTAGCTAAACAATGACAACTAATCAATGCTAGCTCAATAAGATTTTAAGCGTGATAAATTATTTTAATAGATTGTTTTAGTCTGTATGCGTATTACGCGAAGGTGGATAAGTTTCTTATCCTTTTTCTTAACTCCATGAGCAATTTAACAGGTGTTATGTAGGAGATTATCAAAACGCACATTTTTGAGTCTCTATATGGACTTCCTTCACTGTAACTAGCCAATCTATGCTCTTACCAATGAATCCCAAAGACCTCTATTGCTCGGGTTCTGTCATAGACCTTTTGGAGGTCTCTGGCCATGGTTATCTTCCATATGGCGGTTTCACAAAATTGCATCGACATTTTAGCCCCTTAGACATATTCTTGCCCCACATGTGCATAACCACTTTTTGAATATTCAAATATTTGAATTCTGGCGAGCAATTTTTGCACTTAATTTTCTTTCAAAAACTAGCACTTTTCAATATTTCTTCTGCATTTTTATAACGACTGTTTAGCTTTCAAACACGTTTTTAACTTGTGTTGCTGATGATAATAATATTGGAATAATATGATGCTTTCTACTCCTTCAGTATTTTTTTCACATTAACATTTCTCATCACAATTGTTGGCATTATCCATTTTTTTCTGCTAAAAACTTCGATTCTTCTACTAATATTTTTGCACAATCTATTCCGCTATTTCGCTTAATTACGAAGGAAACTCTTTCTTTTGACATTTTATTTGGTATGCAGAGTAGAGACCATCCTTAGTGGGACAAGTGGTGTGAATACATCTTCAATAATGCTTCTCATGTACTGATTCTTAAAACCGCAGGGGTATATATCGCTATCTGCGTTACTCGCCCTTGGAAAATTTCAGTCATTAAGCCAAATATTCAGTTTCTCTTATTACGTCAGAGCAAACAATCCCATAAATTTGTGTTTGCTTTTGGGGAATTCACTATTCTGTGGGGTCAAGTGACAAACATGTTTGATCTGTCAGTGCTTGGATATGAAGATATCTTGCATATAAAACTATCAACCGCTCAAATTTTGGTGGAAGAATACTTTTACTCCTTTATTAAAGATGACTTGGCAGATTTGAAAGATACTGGAGCAGACGTACAATCTCATTATGTGAGGTGGATGAAACATTTCATTAGAGATGTCAAAACTAAAATCAATGGTCTTAGGTACAAAAGCTCTCACGTTGTCTCGCCAGCTTGTACTCATCGTGGAACTTAATTAAGATCTTGAAAGACTTTCGGTCGGTTTTTGTTGGATATTTGCATCAGAATCAGCTATACCATTATTCTATGTTAGTTGTACCACTACTCCATGTTTACTGGTTACTATCCCATGTTCTCTACCCCATGTGTGCTGTACCATGTGTTATTTGTTTTTGTTTACTTTTTCTGCACTTTACTTTTCAGTTTGTTATATAATGTAAGCTTGATGCATTATGATAATTGAATTCAGTAAGTTTGAGTTCTAGTTCATCTTCCTCTTATTTCTCTCCTTGTCCTAAGTAAACTCTTGTTCTTTCATTCTTTAAAACTAACAATTGGTATCAGAGCTATATTCTTGAGGGATCTGTGAGTTCATTTGAGTGTTCTAAAGGAAGAAGAATCCAGTTTTTCATCAATGGCTCCACCAGTTTTTGATGGAGACAACTATTAGATTTGGGCTGTGAGAATGGAGACCTATCTAGATGCAATAGATCTTTGGGAAGCTGTAGAAGAGGACTACGAAGTTCCTCTTCTGCCAAACAACCCCACAATGGCCCAGATCAAGAATCACAAGGACAAAAAAACGAGGAAGTCAAAAGCAAAACCCTGTTTGTTTGCTGGCGTCTCATCGACTATCTTCACCCGAGTCATGTCACTCAAACAAGTAAAAGCAATCTGTGATTATCTCAAAAAAGAGTATGAAGGAAATGAGAGGATAAGAGGGATGCAAGTGCTGAATTTGATCAGAGATTTTGAACTGCAAAAAATGAAGGAATCAGAAACCATTAAAGAGTATTCTGACAAACTTCTAAGCATTGCCAATAAGGTAAGACTGCTTGTTTCTAATCTACCTGACTCAAGGATTGTTGAAAAAATCCTAGTAACAGTGCCTGAAAAATTTGAGGCAACCATTACAACCTTGGAGAACACCAAGGATCTGTCCAAGATTACCTTGACAGAGCTCGTAAATGCTTTACAAGCACAAAAGCAAAGAAGGGTCATGAGGCAAGAAAGAGTCGTTGAAGGAGCACTGCCGGTCAAGCATCAAGAAGGCTGGAAAATGAGGAAGAAGAACAAAAAGATTTTTGCTGCAAGTGGTGATGCTACAGCAAACAGCAACAAGAACAAGACTGGAGGTACGAAGGGAAATCATCCTCCATGCCAATACTGTGGCAGAAAGGGTCATCCTCCTTTCAAATGCTGGAGGATGCCTGATGCAAAATGCAGCAGGTGTAACCAACAAGGTCATGAAGCTGTGATTTGCAAAAGCAAAAATCAGCGGCAAGAAGTAGATGCTCAAGTTGCTGATCAAGAGGAGGAGGATCAGCTCTTTGTTGCTACTTGCTTCACAGGAAATGAATCAAGTGAGAGCTGGTTAATTGATAGTGGTTGCACTAACCATATGACACATGACAAGGAGCTGTTCAGGGAATTAAGAAGCATGGAGACTTCAAAAGTCAGAATTGGCAATGGACAGCATATAGCTGTCAAAGGAAAAGGCACCATTGCAATTACAAGTTGTTTAGGTACAAAACTTATCTCTGATGTTCTCTATGTTCCAGAAATTGACCAAAATCTGTTGAGTGTTGGTCAGTTGATAGAGAAAGGCTTCACAGTACATTTTGAAGACAATTACTGCCTGATAAAAGATGCATCTAGTCAAGAGATGTTCAACGTCGAGATGAGAGGAAAGAGCTTCACACTTAACCCACTTAAGGAGGAGTCAGACAGTGACCAAGAAAGGGCCAGAAACATGGAAGAAGCAGAGATCTTAGAGCTATACGAACTCAGTTACTCATATCTCATGCTCTTATCATCTTCAGGTGGATCATCTTATTCACCAGAAGAGGAAGAAAGGCTGGAGAAGGCAGCAGATGTGCGTGGTGCATTTGCAGATAAGAAAGTCTTAGATGCAAAAGATTTAACCCATGTCATGGCAGATGAACTTGTTCATGTGGGTGAAGACTTGATGAAGGCGGCAGAAGATGTGACTGGTGCATTTGCAGAGGAGAAGGGATCTGGTGATGTTCCAGTGGAGGTCTCAGATCATGTTGCTCCTGCAAAACCTGCAATGCTCTAAGAGATGGACTTTCTGCAATAGCAAGGAATTCAAGTTAAAGTTATCCCAGGTATTACCGCTGCTTCAGGGATAGCAGCAGAGCTGGGGATTCCATTAACTCATCGAGGCATTGCAAATAGTGTTAGATTTCTCATGGGACAATCAAGGAAAGGGGGAACAGATCCTCTGTTTGTAGCAGAGAATGCAGCTGTCAACCCTAGTGGTTTATATGGGATTGTCAACTCTCCTTTCTCTGGCACAAAAATTGATGCACCATGGTCTGCCACTAGATACTCCAGCTGCTGCGGTTGAGTGAGGAACCACACCTCACCAGTGTACGGTCTTTGCAGAACTAAAGGATCTTGCCAACAAGATTGCTTTGGCAGAGTTAGTATCACCAACACTGATTGTCATAGGGAAGGTTGTTGCACTTTCACCATGCTGGCCACATTCTTTGAAAGAAGCTGTGAGAAGAAAGCAAGCTGCTAAAAGAATGACCAATAATAAAGGAGACCAGGAACACTCCTTAAGAGTGAGTAAAACCCATCAAAAAGCCATAACTTGGATGCAAATGGTTATGATGTTAGATCATGTGGAATTCATTCCAACCTGTGGCAGTAGTGGCATTATGACTATGTGATAACGAAAATTTTCACAAAACCTCTACCAGCAAACAAATTTGAGCTTCTTAGGCTGAGACTTGGAGTTTGTAGCTTCTAATGCAAGGAGGAGTGTTGGATATTTGCATCAGAATCAGCTGTACCATATTTGCATCAGAATCAGATGTACCACTACTCCATGTTAGCTGTACCACTACTCCATGTTTGTTGTACCACTACTCCATGTTTGCTGGTTACTACCCCATGTGTGTTGTACCATATGTTATTTGTTTTTGTTTACTTTTTCTGCACTTTACTTTTCAGTTTGTTATATAATGTAAGCTTGATGCATTATGATAATTGAATTCAGTAAGTTTGAGTTCCAGTTCATTTTCCTCCTATTTCTCTCCTTGTCCTAAGTAAACTCTTGTTCTTTCATTCTTTAAAACTAACAGTTTTCCATAGTCAATTACGTTGATCTAATATTTCTTCAGTGCTTTTAATGGAGTCATCATCAACAGTGCTCTCCAACATGTATCAGTAAGGGTGAATCATTCCCCTCTATTTGCAAGTGATTTAATACTGATGAATGCATTAAACCCTTAGTCAATTTTATAGATGATGAAACTTTATTTCTTTAGAGACTTTTTGATCGTTTTAGTAATCCACTGTACTGGCTTCAAAATCAATCTACCAAGTTTTGTGCTCAGTTAAGTCAATTTCGAGTTTAGTTAATCATTTGGATCATGGTTATTAAGCGTTAAACGTTTCCTGATTTTGTTGAGTCTAAATAATTTGATTATCAAAATATTGTTATTCCCATGAATGTTCTCCATGATAAGAGTACACCAAAGTGGTTTTGATCAATCTAGCGTACACTTAGGTTTTAATTCAATCTTTAAAGAATTTTAGCCGATACGTCACAAATTATGGAGTCTTCTTTAATGTCTCCAATCTTTTCAGATTCCTACTTTTAACAGGTATGGGAAAACAACTCATGAGTATGAGTAAAAATAACATTTTACCCTTCAAAGTTTTAAAACCTTTCTGCCAAAAGGGCTATCAACCTACCATGATTTTAAAGGTGATCCATCTTTTCGATTGCGTGCTACAAACAGCGTCGCTCAACGTAACAATTGCTCTCCTTAATTGTCCTAATTCGCCTATTTAAAGAAAAATTTCCCTTCCAAACAAATTTTTTACTCTATTTATTTCAGATAATTCAAAAGAGCAAAACTTCAGTGCCCTAAATCTATATCTTTAACCTTCTTCCCAACTCAAAGTGTGAAATCTCTTCTCCAACTTTTAATCCGCTACCAAAAATGGGAAGCCTTTCAAGAAGTGAAACTTCCTTCAAAGAATGGAACAAGGTCGAAGGTACACTGCAGACATATCTTCAATAAAAGTTTTAATCCCAAAGAGAAATCAGAGTGGATCGATTTATCCTAGCCTACATGATTCATCATGGGCTAATCACATCTAAGGATAATTGCAGTAGGCTTTTTTTGGTATATTCTTTTCTTCTGCTAAAGAATTCCGTATTTCTTATTTCTTCAAGTGCTTGTATCAACCATATAAATAAAATGCTTTTCTCTTTAAATAGGGACATGCCCAATGAAAGTACCCTACCAAACAAAAAATGGCCTTCCCCCTTGGAAGCTAAGAAGTTTATTTTATCACGATCTTAATCTTATAGCCAAAAATGATGCTCAAACTTCCTCTTCTTCAAATGATAGTCAAACCACTTCTCTATTAGTTTCTCCAATATAAGCCGTTGCTTCCATTCCTTTGTCATTTTCTCCACTAGTGAAGCCCTTAAGTCCTACTCAACCATCTGGTGCAGGCACTTATAGGCACACTTCAAAATCACCACCCTCTTTAATAACCCAGAAAAATTCATCACCATTTGAACCTTTTGCACACATTCTTGTGCTGAAGAAGATCTAAGAATGGGGTAGGGAAAAGATAAACAAATAAAATCTTCTAACATATTTCTTCCCCTTCATATATTTTTGACTTTTTAGTGCTCGTCCTTTCTTGATTTTCAGGGTCTCTTTCAAAGACAGCTCAAAATGCACTCTAGAGATGCATAGAAGGTCATGGCAGACTCCTTATTTTCATTTTCATAGAAAACTCCTTTATTCTTTCTATCTTACAAAAATATAATCTAGTGGATGATAAAATGTCTCATGGTGAGTTTCCTCCACCATAAACTGGTACTTTTTTTCAAACCCTTTTGCTGTCTCCACTTTTCTAATATTGCAATCTCTCTCTCTCCACAGAAATCAAGTTGAGGATTGTAAAAGGTATGCTGGCGAAATTAGGAAAAATCTTGAGAACTCAACCAGCATTATCTAGCCTTCAACCTCCACAATTGCTAAAGTTACTTTTGATGCAAGCCTTCAAAATCTGACCAACGCAGAAATTGATAGCAATATGCCTTATAAGCCAGTAATATTTGATATATAGACGTCTTACTTGTAATTAATCTTATTCATTTATTAACATTATCATTATTATTTATGGCAATTACATTTATCATGTTTTAATCACAATCACTATTATATATGTTTAAATGATAAAGTCCATAGGATAAAAACAATGGAAATAAGAACCATGATGAGATAATATTATGAGATATATTTCCTTAAGCTTTGTTTTTAAATGTTCGTAGTCATGGGATCACTAAGAAAGGTATTAGTAAATCTGGATAGATTAGTATATGTCTTATTTCCTTAAGGAGTTGAGGGTGATCAATCTCATTGTCATTAGTATGGGAGACACTAAAACAAGATATGTAGGTTCTTAATAGGTACACCAAACTAACTCGACTTAAGAAACTCCTATATGGACATTTTACTTGCTGTCAATAGGATTTCTCATGTTGTAGTTTTGCAAGTGATCTTTGGACTACAGGCACCAGGGATACTGTTGGGAAACCACCTCTCAAGATGCCCAGGTGATGGTCTTCCAAACACCCAAGTCTAGAATGACTCGTACAAACAAATACAGCAACCAAAGCAAGAAAGAAAAGAACAAGCAATTTGTTATTGAGGTTCGGCAATAGCCTACGTCCCTGTGAGTTCCTCTAAACTCTCTGCACTAAACCAATGAGTTCTTACAAGTTGCAATAACTCCACTCCAAGAAAATCAAGTTCTTGAAGAATCAAGAAGACAAGAAAGAAAGTGATAGAACTATTACAAAAGCACTCTACCCACAATCTATACTACTTCTCTCTTTACAACCAACCTTTCTTTTGAGATCTATTCTAGTGTCTCTCTGTGTTTTGTGTCTTTGTACTCTCACACTTGCACTTTAACTTTCTTGTATGATGATCACTTGTATGTCACAATGTGTTATATTTTTTAGATTGAAGCTAGGTGACCCTTTATATAGTGCACCAACTTCTTGACTAATCTTGAGGGTCAATATCCACCTTTAGATCTTGAGGACCAATCAACCTTAGCCCTCCATCAATCCTAAGTGATGTTGAGCATTTTGAACATGCATCTACGCACCTTACAAAAGCTGAACCAATGTGCATTAGTGTGCCTTCAGGCCATGGCCTAGAACAGGGCAAGCCGCGGCCTGGAGCACAGTTGAATCTCCTCTACTCCTCACTTTTCTGGGCGCCGCGGCCTGGGGGAGGCTGAGCCATGATGCACACCTCCTCTAGGCATCCTCCATGTTGGGCGCCGCAGCCTGGGAAGAGCTGGGTTGTGCCGCACACTGGTGTGCACTCCTTTAACATGCTAAACTTCATTCTTCCATCTCCTGTTTAATCCTTTGACAAACTCCAACAATCTCTACCTTTGTCTAAGCAATTAAACCCGAACCCATTGTGCAGAGAACTTCAGGATCCAAACTCATCTTGAATCGTCATTCAACTGAATCCAATCCTAAGTAGTCCAAGGCAATGATTGAACTTGCTTAGAGATAAAAATTTTGTGCCTAAATCAGTGGGATTTTCTTTCATGGCTATCTTGTCCACATGTATGCATCCTTTCGTAATATTTTCCCGAATGAAATGGTACCGAACATCCATGTGCTTTGTCCTCTCATGGAACACCGGATTCTTGCACAAATGCAATGCACTTTGGCTATCCGAATACACCACAACCTGCTCCTCTAGTACCTTCAACTCTTCCAGCAACCCTTTTGCACCACATAGCCTCCTTGATGGCTTCCGTAGCCTCCATGTACTCAGCCTTGGTTGTTGAGAGTGCTACCACTGGCTAAAACTGAGCCTTCCAACTTACACAACATCCATTTAAGTTAAAGAAGTAGGAGGTAATCGATCTTCTTTTATCCCGGTCAGCTCCATAGTCCGAATCCGCATAACCTTCAAGACAGATGGACTTACCCCTCTTCTCATAAACCAACCCTACTTCTGGGCTTCCCTTCAAGTACCTCAGAAACAACTTCATCCCAAGCCAATGCTCCTTTCTGGGATTACTCATAAACCTACTGAGGACACTCATTGCATTAGCAATGTCAGGTCTAGTGCTTACCATCATGAACATAATTTAACCAACCGCACTAGAGTAAGGGACCTTTTCCATTTCCTTCTTCTCCGCCTCCGATCTCGGACATTGATCGTTAGAGAACTTGAAATGATCAGCAAGGGAAACATTCACTGGTTTGCTATCTTCCATAAAAAGCTTAGATATCATCTTCTCTATGTAGGAAGTTTGAGAAATCTTCAATCTGTTTCTCTCCCTTTTCCCGGATTATATTCATCCTAAGGATCTTCTGTGCATGGCCAAGATCCTTCATCTCAAACTCCTCACTGAGTTGAGACTTCAATTCTTCTATCCTCTTCATGCTACTCCCAACCAGTAACATCTCGTCAACATAGATGAGGATGATCACCACTTCCTCCACCTTGTGCCCCTTGTAATACAAGCATGAATCATAGTAGCTCCTCATGAAACCCAGGCAGGTTACAAAGGAATCAAACATCTTATTCCAATGCCGAGGTGATTGCTTCAGGCCATAAAGAGATTTCTTCAATTGGCACACCAAATCTCCCTGCCTTCCTTCCTCATAACCTTTGGGTTGCCTCATGTAGATGGTCTCATCAAGCTCTCCATGTAAGAATGCTGTCTTCACATCCATTTGCTCGATTTTCCAATTGAATTGGACCACCAATGCTAACACTATCCTTATTGTCTTGTATTTCATAACCGGTGAGAAGATTTCGGTGAAATCTATACCTTCTCTTTGAGTGAACCCCTTTGTCACCAGCCTAGCTTTATTCCGGACTTCATCCCCTAGAGATCCATCTATAATCCATAACTCTCTATTTTTCTGGTTTGGGCACCAATTCCCAAAAGTTGTTCTTCTTCAAAGAATCTATTTCTTCCTCCATAGCTAGCTGCCGCTTTGACAAATCCTTACACTCCATGGCATCCATGTAAGTTTCTGGTTCAGCCTCTCCTTCAATCCAAGGAGCTGTTACATTAGCATCCACAAACCCATATCTCAAAGGTGGTCTAACCACCCTCCTTTTTTTTTGTTTTTGATCTGTAGTCTAACCACCCTCCTTTCCTGGTCCCTTGTGAGCTGGTAGTCATTCTGACTTGCTATTTCAACCCCTTCCAGTTCAGCCTTCTTTTGAGTTTCTTAAGCTCAGCCTTCTTTTGCCTTCCTTGCTCTACCTGAACCGAATTCCCCTTGATGCGATGCTTCACAAATTCTGGACTTGTTTGCTCACTAGCCCCTACAGGGTTAGTTTTCTCCAAGTAGGGAAATAACAATTCATTAAAAATAACATTCCTACTTATTATTAGTTTCATTCCTTTTGGTTCTAAGGACCACAACCTATATCCCTTAACCCAATCACCATACCCTAGAAATACACATTTTCTAGACCTTGGGTTAAGTTTATCATCCTTTTGATGTGCAAATGCAGCACACCCAAAAGTCCTAAGGTTGCTCAACACAAGGGGTTTCACACTCCACGTCTCCATGGGAGTCTTGAGCTCTAAAGCTCTAGAGGGTGATCTATTTACCAAGTATACAGCAGTAGACACAACTTCCCCCCAAAAATCTTTTGGTAAACCAGACCCAATTAACATGCACCTAACCTTTTCCATAAGGGTTCTATTCATCCTTTCAGCAACTCCATTTTGCTGAGGTGTTTTTACAACCGTTCTATGTCTTAGAATACCATTTAACTCACAGAATTTATCAAAATCCTTATTACAAAATTCTAAGCCATTATCGGTTCGTAAAGCCTTAACTACCCTACTCGTTTGAGTCTCGAGCAACTTTTTCCACACCATAAATTTAATCAAAACATCTGATTTATTTTTATGCAAATAAACTCAAACATTTCTTGAATAACCATCAATTAAAGATAGAAAATAAAAGTTACCTCCTTGTGTTGGTGTTCTTGCTAGTCCCCAAAGGTCTGAATGAATGTAGTCCAAAATGCCCTTAGACTTGTGCATTCCGGTGTTGAAGCTGACCCGATGTTGCTTCCCAAGAACGCAACACTCCCAGAAATCAAATTTCTCTACTTTGTCACCACCAAGTAGACCATTCTTGCTAAGAACTTGCAGGCCTTTTTTGTTCATATATCCCAAGCGAGTGTGCCAAAGGGCTGCCCTATCCATCTCAAGCATCAAGCTTGCTGCTTGATCCTTGATTTCTGTCTCTCCGATCATCTCATAGAGTCCATCTTTTATTGCTGCTTTGATCACTACCAAAGATCCCTTGGTCACCTTGATCTTTCCTCCCTCTGCCTTGTATGTATACCCCATGGAATCCAGCTATCCCAATAAGATCAAATTCCTCCTCAAATCCTGGAGATACCTTACATTTCGCAGCAGCCTTGTGACTCCATCAAACATCCTCAGCTGGATGTCTCCTATCCCCCTCACTTGGTAAGAATTGTCATTCCCCAAGAAAACCCTTCCATCATTGATTTCCTTGAAATTCTTGAACCATTCCTTGTGAGGGCACATGTGATAAGTGCACCTGAAATCCAGGATCCATTTCTCACTGCCTTGCCTCCTGCTCACATTTGAGCACACAACAAGAACATCATCTTGTTGTTCTCCTTTGGAAACTGAAGCCTCTCCATTGTTAGTATGGCTTCTCCCTCTCTCATCCCACAATAATTTCTTGCAATCTTTCTTGAAGTGACCCTCCTTGTTGCAGTAGAAGCACCTATTTCCTTCAAATCTTGGTTTGGAATATGCTCTCCTATGGCTCTGCCTTCTACCCTTTGATTTCTCCCTGTAGTTGCCATAGTTGCTACTGCCATTCTGAGTTGCTGGCCTTCCTCTAATGATCAGCCTTTGTCCACTTGATGCTTCCCTCATCTTGGCTTTGAAATCATGAGCCCTTATAGCATTGATCATAATTTCCTTGGTTAGTGTATCTCTTCCATATTCAATAGCATTAATCAAACTCTCAAAACAATCTGGAAGAGAATTTAACAAAATAACAACCAATTGTTCATCCGAGAACTTTATACTACTACTAGCCAAATCTTAAGCTAGTTTGTTAAACACATCAAGATTATCTTGCAACTCTTTATTAGGATCCATTTTAAAAGTAAATATTCTTTTAAGAAGATAAATCTTATTAGGGAGAGTTTTGGTAAGAAACAACTCATCTACTTTCTTCCATATGACAGCAGGATCTTCCTAGTCTCCGCACTCCCTTGTGACACTATCCGACATGTGCAAGAAAATGGTGCTGTATGCCATCTTATTCGTCTCAATCCATTGGTCCTCCGTGATACTTACTGGAAAAGCATCATCTTCTCCAATAGCTAAGTCCACTTTTTGTTGCATAAGAACAGCCTTGATCTTCCGCTTCCACAAGGAAAAATCTCCCTTTCCATCAAACTTCTCAACAATGAAATTTGAACCAATCTTGCGGAGATGATCCCAAATTTGTGCAGCACCCACAAATGCTTTCCAACTTTTTCTAAACCTCAAGAACACAATCGAAGATTGATCTCAACACCATTCTTGAATCACCCTCAAGAACAAGATCTGATATTGATCTTTACTCCGTTCTTGAATCACCTAAGAAATTTGTTCTTTAATTCTTGGAGTCTTGCTCTGACACCTTCTGTTCTTGCTCTGATACCCAGCTATGCAAGCTCTGATACCACTATTGGGAAACCACCTCTCAAGATGCCCAGGTTATGGTCTTCCAAACACCCAAGTCTAGAATGACTTGTACAAACAAATACAGCAACCAAAGCAAGAAAGAAAAGAACAAGCAATTTGTTATTGAGGTTCGGTAATAGCCTACGTCCCCGTGAGTTCCTCTAAACTCTCTGCACTAAACCAATGAGTTCTTACAAGTTACAGCAACTCCACTCCAAGAAACCCAAGTTCTTGAAGAATCAAGAAGACAAGAAAGAAAGTGATAGAACTATTACAAAAGCACTCTACCCACAATCTATACTACTTCTCTCTTTACAACCAGCCTTTCTTTTGAGATCTATTCTAGTGCCTCTCTGTGTTTTGTGTCTTTGTACTCTCACACTTGCACTTTAACTCTCTTGTATGATGATCACTTGTATATCAAATGTGTTATATTTTTTAGATTGAAGCTAGGTGACCCTTTATATAGTGCACCAACTTCTTGACCAATCTTGAGGGTCAATATTCCCCCTTAGATCTTGAGGACCAATCAACCTTAGCCCTCCATCAATCCTAAGTGATGTTGTGCATTTTGAACATGCATCTACGCACCTTACAAAGGCTAAACCAATGTCCATCAATGTGCCTTCAGGCCGCAGCCTAGAACAGGGCAAGCCGCAGCGTGGAGCAGGGCTGAATCTCCTATACTCCTCACCCTTTTGCGCACCACGGCCTGGGGGAGGCTGAGCTGTAGCGCACACCTTCTCTAGGCATCCTCTATGCTGGGTGCCGCGGCCTAGGAAGAGTTGGGCCACGGCACACACTGGTGTGCACTCCTTTAACATGTTGAACTTCATTCTTCCATCTCCTGTTTAATCCTTTGGCAAATTCCAACAGATACCTTGTTTATAGGTCATGTGCTTTGATGCTACTTAAGTGTGGTTCTGATCATGGACGACATAAGGATAGTAATTGGGTATGACCACATATACATGGAGATATGTGAGTGTACAATAAATGATTCATAACCCTCAGTAAAAGAGAAAGAATATCTTATGTGACATGATTAAGTTATATCTTGGAAATACCTTAGCCAAGGTAAGGTGAAAATTAGAAAAGAGTTTCTGATTTCACCACATAAAGTTATGGACTTGAGATCAAGATAAACGAGATTAAACAACTTAAGGTTTGATAGTAATTCCATCCCTTAAGTTTTAATCAGGGACATTGCATGATGGAAGGATTAAATTATATTGTATAGACAATGGGAAGGTTAACATCAAATTCATATTTCTTAGGTAATCATGATATATTACTAGGTATCACTCATGATTTGTAGAAACCCTGAGAATTAATTTTGCTTAATTAATTCTCATTGAAGGAAGAATTAAAGGGGTTTTAATTCAAACTAATAAGAAAGAGTTCTAATTAATTGGACGGGTCTACTTGTCACGTAATAGTTACGACCTACTACCTATGCAATATTACACCTAAGGGTCTCACACAATAAGATACTTGCAAGAATAAAGAAAGTTGGGGCTGATTGTATAAATTAAATTAAGCTAGATGCTTAATTGAAAATTTTAGAGATCCTAAAACCTTTAGGAGAAAAGTGTATAAATAGGGCTTCAGAATTTTCACAAGAGAATTTTACATCAGAAAAATAGTTGATGTTTAGAGAGCTAGCACTCTAGCAAAAATCGACCAACCCTAGTATGTTCTCATTTTGGTGTGTGATATCAATAAGAGAAGATATGTGTTCTTGATTGCTCATATGGATACGCTTAGAGGTCGGACATTTGAACAGCTCGCGAACCCGTTTTGAAGTTCCAAAAAAAATCTCCATTAAGTAAAGGTAAAATCTCCAACCTTGTATGTTAATTGATCTCTTATTCTAATATATCCTAATGAATTTCTCGGTAAAAGTTTATTGGCATAAAAATTTTAAATTCAACTTGTTATCTATGCTAATAGATTTACAGAAACAGCTCCAACAAAATTAACTCCCACTTCGCAAACGTTGAAGTCACAATTTGCTGGCTCAGGTAAAATCAAAGTGAGGCTTCTACTGCCAAGGCCCTCATTAGTGCTGAGTCTCTCAAAAGAGGTTTATTCAGTCTAAAGAGTCTGACAACTATAAGGATGACACGATGAACATTAAGAAGATGATCAAATCTCTTAAAACCAAGAGTTAGAAAAATGCTTCAACTATTCAATCTCTCATTAAGCCCATTGCTCAATCAACTGATATTCTAAATTGCAAGCATAAAAAGATATTGCAATGAAAGTTCCAACCTTAGAAGAAAATGTGTCTAAGCCTTATAATGAGAAATATTTCCTTTAATGAATGCTAAAAGATTCTCTCGAGAAAGACAAGCAAAAGAAACAAGCTCAAGAGGAAGTATTTAAACAAGCACAACTACATAACATCTGTCTAGAGCTCCTGGTAGATGTTGATTTTACTCAGATCAAGGATTCTACCTCCAATAAAAATTCTAACTCTTCCCATCCTCAAGAGAAAGCTACTGAAGAGAGTTCTTTGTGCCCTATGCTTGAGCTCATAATAGAACTTCACGTACAAGCTGAGTTGGAAGTGCTAACCATGGATTGGGATATGAGAGTGTGGAATACTAAATACAAGATTTAATTCACCCGCTGATGCTTCTATAAGCATATTTAAGAGCTTTAAAGTGCTGTTATATGTAATTTCGACACTTCACAAAAGCACCAAATCAAGCGCCAGTATATGATGTATAGCAACACTAGATCCAACACTTATGAGTTTTTCAGTCCCATATTGGCGCTTAAAAGTGTCGTAATTAACTTTTGTGGTACTGAGAAGTGTGAAATAATAATGACCCTTACAAGTGATGCTATATACAAAACAACATTTTGGCACTTATAAGCACCACTATATGCAAAGCATGGATATTGTGGCACTTTTAAGCGCCACTATATGCAAAGCATTGACATTTCGGCACTTTTAAGTGCTACTATATGCAAAGCATAGATATTTTGGCACTTTTAAGCGCCACTATATGCAAAGCATAGACATTTCGAAACTTTTAAGCGCCAGTATGTGCTGGCATTATTTTTTGAACATATGTTATATATATAATATATCTACTTCTATGTTCTTATATAACATTAAATTAAACCTTGTTCTTCTAATGTATATAATCAAAATCATGGAAAATCAAATATCAATATACTAACTAAATATCAATTCGATCATAACCCAAAAAAATTCATATAATATATTAATTAACAATATAAATTCAAATACAACCAAGTAATTTAAATTAGGTCTCAATCAATCTGTTAGTTATCACCACATAAATCAAATACGATATTCTCTATGAACCAACACTTACATCAAAGACTTAAGTTCATCCATTTGGGACTGCATACTGCTCATTTGATTATCATGTTTCGTAGTAATTTCTTGAATCTGATGAGAATTCTTTGTATTGAGTTCTTCTATCCGTGATTTTAAATTTTGTATCTCATCAGCATAGGCCCCATTATATCCCACAACACTTTTAACCTGAGCAGAAAATCCAAACATGTTAGTGAGATTAACTCCAAACCCTTGCCCTCTTACACGTCTTGAACTCTCTTCACCCATAAGTTCGATGAAGAATTCATTTTGTATTTACAAAGTGTTACTAGCATTAGAAGATCAAGCAACAACATATTCAGCCACAAGGGCCTCAATAGCCCCTACAATTAAAAAAAATAAAAGAGATAAATGATATTATATAAAAATGGTAAATTAAACAAAATTATATATAGGACCACATCCATCGATGGTAAATTAAACAACAAGCATAGGACTAAAGCATCCCAAATTTGTACCATGTACAAAATGCAAAGGAAGAATAAGCAAATGAAATAAATGTATAATCTATTTTAAACCCAAACTTTGTTGCTTTGGTTTAAAACAGTAAGAAGTTTGTCACTTAAAAGAGAAAAAAAAACTCTTTGTACTTTCGACTTGATGAAAAAAAAAAACCCCCAGCTGATCAATTTGTCACTTTGACTAAATTAATGAAAAAAAAAAACTAAGAAATGTAAGCACTAGCCTGTAGAGGTTGGTACCTCAATTGGAATATTTAAATCACGGGTAAAGTGTCTTTGGTGTATAAGATGGTTTTTTAGCTATAATTTTGAATGTGTATGTGAAAAAAAATTATAATTTTATTAGTGTTAGACACTTATGTGACTTATTTGATTGAGGGATGAATTAAACATAAAGGAAATAGAAGTACTTGGTAAAGACATTTTTGTAAAAGTAGTGCTAGTAGGAACATTAGGTTTATTATAAAGAGTTGGGAAAGTTAAGAAAAGTTATGGAATTAGTTGGAAAAATGAGGAATGGCTTGTAAATTAAATTAAAAGAGATAGTAAGGGAAAAGAAGTAAAAAGCCATGTGTTAGTGAGACTTTAAAAGGCTAAAAATCTGAGAAGGCTCCACATTTCTCTTCTTCTTTCTTAGAGAAATCGAGCAGAGAGTGTGAGAAGAGCAAAACCAGAATTTTTTTTTGAAAACCCATTTTTTCTTACAACTTTGACCAAGCTCTAACCCTATCATATTTTTCCCAAATTCATCCAAAAATCATAAAACATCTGTTGGAAGCTAAAGGAAGAGGTTAGTGTTGGAGGTGGGCTACCATGAGCGGCAGAAGGACGCTCGTAAGACCCACATGCTAGGTAGACGATGTTTTCAAAGCTATTTTCTAGGCTATTTTAGTAAGAATTCGAGGTAGGTTTGAGTTTAAAAAGTTTCTAAGTTAAAGTAGACTCCTTAAAGTTGATTATAGGACTTTGTTTGAGATGATTTGAGTTTAAATTGACTTAGTTTGATGTATTATAGAAGTTGGAAGAAATTATGAAGATATTCTAAAAAATTATGTTGTAAAATTATGATGTTGGAGTTTGATTTGAGTTATGTGTATTGTAAAGTATGAAAGTTAAGACCTAGAAGAGTATGGGTTTAACTGGATTTGTTTTAATTTCATAAATTGAATATTTTTCTTGGTTAGAGCTACAAATTTTCATGGAATTTGTTAAAATAAGAAAATTATGGAAGGAAATAAGAAAATTTTATGTTGGGTATTGTTAAAAGTATAAGTTTACATCTATATAAGTGTAAATATTGATGGAATTGTGATTTATTAAAGTTTAAATGTGGATTACGATGGAATTTTGAGTAAATCTTGAATTATTTTGAAATACTTTAAACATGCAATTTGAAGTAGTTTTAAATATGTAAGTTTTGGGTTTGGAAGTATAATACTTGCTAGAGCTAAGGGAAATTTCTTGAGCTGGGAGGATTTTAATGATAAAACTCAATTTTGGGAAGAATTCTATAGTTACGTGTTTGAAGCTATGTAAATTAACCTAAGGTAGTCTTTAGAAAATGATAAAAATGTGAGTTTAAAATAATTGTGGTGTAAAGATTATTATAATCGTATGGTTTCTTTGAGTTGGAAGAAGTTTTGAGTGGTTAACAGAAGCCTTGTTAACAAAAAGCTTAGAAAATGAGAAATATGGGAAGTAAAGGAAACAAGTCACTTTGATTAGTTTTAATACTTTAGAATTTTAAATCTTCTTGTGGTTTAACTTGGAATTTTACTTCATTAAGTTAAAAAGTATCATTTTCTTAAGATGCAAATCTCAAATGTGAAAGAAATAATAAGAAAGAAAAGAAAGGATAAGGGAAGGAAAGAAAGAAAGTATAAGGAAAGATAGACAAAGAAAAAGAAGCTTATGTTATTGTGTCGTTATGAATATTTCTTGTAATTTTTTGATATAGAAAAATATTAATTACTTGTATACTTTTTGAATTGTTAAACTAAATGATGTATTCTCTAGGAGTGATGAAAAAATGTAGTAAAGGCAAGGAAAAATTCCAAGAATAACACTTGTGCTGTAAGGTGAGTGTCACCTTACTCGTAATAAGTGTGATGGATTATATGATAAAAATGAAAATATGTAAGTATTATGTTAATCTTATAAGGCTGTTCATACATATGTGTTTGATTTTAAACAATGATATATGATGTACATTGTTATGATGGAATCGATTGATAAAAATATATATGTGATTTGTTGTGGATTTTTATGTTTGATGGTTATGGAATGATGAAAACATTGCATTGACATGAATCATAAAGACATTATGAAAATGAATGGATTGATAATGAAAGGTAGGACCCCATTTGGGATAGGTTGATGCCTAGGTGAAGGGGATCAGAGGATGATATTGAAAATGGTAGGACAACGCCTGGGATAGATTGATACCTAGGTTAAGTAGATTCGTTGATGATTTTAGAAATGGTAGGATCCCACCTAAGATAAGTTGATACCTAAATGAAGGGGATCCAATGATAAAAAAATGAGAAACATACCGGAACAAGGGGAAACGTCCCTGGTGTGTTATAATTAGCCCAAGAAAGGGCAAGAAATTAAAATGGGTTATGAAATGGTCATTTTTGACATTGCATTGCATTGTATTTTATTGAGGATGATTATGATTGAACCATGAAATGTTTATGATTGGATTTACCCAATGAAGGGTATTTAATGTTATGAATGTGATGATAATATATCTTGTGTGTTTATAATGATTTTGATATACTTTGCGATGAGAAGTAATTATTTGTTCAATTATACTTTTAAAATTGTAAAAGGTAGAAAATATCTAAGGATATTGTTTCTTGAAAAAACAATTACTCTAAGTAACATGATTAGTCGTTGAGCTTTCTAGCTCATCCCCCTTACTTTTAACATTTCAGGGAAAGTCTACTAAAGATACTGAAGCTCATAAGTGAAGAAGTGGAGAAAGAGGAATTTGTTTTAGGTGGGTTACAAGAAAGGCATCCTCATTCTACTTTTGTTTTGGCATATTAGATTATGTTTATATGTCTCCATTTTTGGAAAAAAAAAATGTCTATTTTGAATTGTTATGGTTGTAGTTGACACAAAGTTTGTAAGTGTTGGATAAATTCTTGGTCTTAACCAAGATATAGTGGATGTAGAGTTAAGATTATGGAAGTATTCATGCTTATAGCAAGAAAGTATTGTATGATGGAAAGAGTAGGATTGATGTGTTGCTTTACAGGTCAAGGTATTAAATGCTCTAAGGTAATGATGTCATTTCGAGTAGGATTCATTTGGTCCTCTCAGGATGGGTCATTACAATAATGGTATCAGAGCCAGGTTTAAGGTTCTGTAGACATTAGTTTCATAGTACATGTGCATGGGACTGAAAGTTGGTTGTTTAGAGTTAGAGATGATGCAGTTAGAAAATCAAAAGTGATATTGGAATGGGATGTGGTAAAAGTTTTGAAAATGAAATGGAGAAGTTGCAAAGGTAAATCCCTAAAATAAATGGAAATTTTCTTAGATGGTTGTGAACTAATTGAATGATTATAAACTAATTAAATATGATGAAATTGAAAATAAATAAATAGGATGATGAATGTATGTGTTTAGTTATAAAAGTAATCAAACTTATGATGAATGGACTTGATAAAATGATAATTGAAGTACTAATAATATGGGGTTGTAATATTTTTGGAATGGTATGATAAAATTGCTATAAGGAAGTGTTGAAAGTCTAAGAAATATTTGATGTAGTAATTAAAATATTTGTAAGAATGATAAGATATTGATAATAAAGTTGAGTTGACTTGTGTTTGGATGTTATATGAATTGAAATTGTTTGAAATGACCTTGTTGTGATTGTTTCGTGAAATCTTATTGGTGATTACCTTGATGAGAACATTTAATGTAAATGTCTTGATTTGTTACAAAGTGTTTTGGTTATTGGAAGATGTAGAAAGGTGAAAAGAATAAGGAAAGGTTTTTCCTTAAAGTAAGGCAATTTTGCTTATTTTTGTGAGCATTAATTACTTATTATTGAATTTTTCTAATTAAAGGAATTGGAAATATTGATAAGAATGGAGATGAAATGGTTAAAAGGAAAAAGAAATAAAAGTGTAAAAAGATGAGTTGAGGAAGAGATAAAAATCTGAGTTTTAAAATAAAAATCTAAATATAATTTGGGATGCTACGGGTCTGAATGGGTAGAAAGTTGGAAAGATAGAAAGTTATTCATTTGAGAAATAGAAGCGAGAATTTGTTAATGAAAAGAATAATGGTTATAAGGATAAAAGACAGAGACTCTTGAAAATCTTTGGTGGTGGAAAGTCATTTAAAGTTTATCAGTAATCTGATTTGACATGAGGTGTAGAGTATATAATTTTAGGAATGAGTAAAAGATTTGATTTCTAAAGATATATAAAAAAAATAAAAAAGTTCAAAGAGAATGGTAAGTTGAAGTGCGATGAAAATCAAAAGGAAAGTTTATGTGCGTAAAATTATTGGGAAGTAACTGGTTCATCGATTGCTCAAACAATGTAATGGAATGAGTTGTGATGTATTATGATTGTTAATGAGGGACCAATCAAATTGGAATTTTTGGGTGGAGAGTAAAGTACTTAACTGTTACTATTGGAGAGTTGAACCTGGATTAAAACTAAGAGACACGGTGAGAAAAGTAGTAAATTTGATTGGTGATGGAAATGATTGGGAAATTGAATTGTGAAGGATTTAATGACTATTTCTTTTCCATACTTAAAGTTGGAATCATGAATGAATAAACTAAGAAGACGAGCAAAGAATTAAACTAAAGTGAATAGTAGAGAAGTGATTTTATGAAGAGGAATCTTGGGAGAGTTATGTAATTAATTGTTATACTACTTTTGATATTTTCAAAGAGAAAAGAGGTTGAATTGAGTAAAACATTGTTTAAAAATGGGTAAATCGAAGATTCAACTAGAAACGAAAATAAATAATTGATAAAAAGGAATAAGGGCAATTGTGGACACATGGTAGTGTACAGATTAAGGTATAATAGGAAGTAATTTAGGTAACCTGAGAGAAACAGTTTAAGTGAAGCAAGGATATAGGAATGTAAAAATCAAGAGATTGGTTGGTAAGGAAAGTATAGAACTTCTAGAAGTGTATTTGAGAATGAAAAACAAACTTAGAAGAATGATAATTTTATTAGTGTTAGACATTTATGTGACTTATTCGATTAGTACTTCGTAAAGACTTTTTTTGTAAAAAAAAGTGCTAGTACGAACATTGAGTTTATTATAAAGAGTTGGGAAAGTTAAGTAAACTTATGAAATTAGTTGGAAAAGGGGAGAAATTGCTTGTAAATTAAATTAAAAGAGATTGTAAGAGTAAATAAGTAAAAATCCATGTGTTAGTGGGACTATAAAAGGCTAAAAAGCCTAGAAGACACCGCATTCCTCTTCTTCTTTTTTGGAGAAATCTAGCAGAGAGGGTGAGAAGAGAGAAACCAAAAAAAATTTAGAAAACCCATTTTTTTCTTACAACTTTAACCAAGCTCTAACCCTATCATCTTTTTTCCAAATGCCCCTAAACTTAACAAAACATCTACTGGAAACTAGAGGAAAAGGCCAGTGCCAGAGGTGGGTAGCCATGAGCGGCGAAAGGCGGTGTATGGGACCTACACACTAGGCAGATACTGTTTTATGGGCTGTTTTTCAGCAAGAATTTGAGGTATTTTTTAGTTCTAACATTCTCTAAGTTAAAGTAAACACCTTAAAGTTGATTCTAGGACTTTGTTTGAGATGATTTGAGTTTAAATTGATTTAGTTTGATATAATGAAAATTGGAAGAAATTGTGAAAATTTTATGTTGTAAAATTATGATGTTGGAGCTTGATTTGAGTTGTGGGTATTGTAAAGTATGAAAGTTAAGACCTAGAAGAGTATGGGTTTAATTGGATTTGTTTTAATTTCATAAATGGAAGATTTTTCTTTGTTAGAGTTATAAATTTTCATGGAATTTTTTAAAATAAGAAAATTAAGGAAGGAAATAAGAAAGGTTTATGTTGTGTATTGTTAAAAGTATAAGTTTACATCTATGGGAGTTTAAAGATTGATGGAATTATGATTTATTGAAGTTGAAATGTGAATTATGATGGAATTTTGACTAAATCTTGAATTATAGCTTAAAATACTTAAAACATGTGATTTGAAGTAGTTTTAAATATGTAAGTTTTGGGTTTGGAAGTATAATACTTGCTAGAGCTAGGCGAAATTTCTTGAGTTGGGAGGATTTTAGTGATAAAACTCAATTTTGGGAAGAAATCTATAATTGGGTGTTTGAAGCTATGTAAATTAATCTATGGTAGTCTTTGAAAAATTCTAAAAATGTGAGTTTAAAATCACAGTGGTGTAAAGATTATTAGATTGGTATGGTTTCTTTGAGTTGGAAGAAGTTTTGAGTGGTTAATAGAAGCCTTGTTAACAAAAATCTTAGAAAAGGAGAAATATGGGAAGTAAAGGAAACAAGTCACTTTGATTAGTTTTAATACTTAAGAAGTTTAAATTTTCTTATAGTTTAACTTGGAATTTTACTTAATTAAGTTAAAAAGTATCATTGTCTTGAGATGCGGGTCTCAAATTTGAAAGAAAGAATAAGGAAAGGAAAGAAAGGATAAGGAAAGGAAAGAAACGTAGAAAAGAAAAAGAAGCTTGTGTTATTGTGTCGTTATGAATATTTCTTGTAATTGTTTGATATAGAAAAATATTAATTACTTGTATACTTTTTGAATTGTTGAACTAAATGAAGTATTCTCTAGGTGTGATGGAAAACGTAGTAAAGGTAAGGAAAAATTCCAAGAATAGCACTTGTGCTATAAGGAGACTGTCATCTTACTCTTAGTAAGTGTGATGAATTATATGATAAAATAAAAAATATGTAAGTATAATGTTGATCTTATAATGGTGTGCATACATGTGTGTTTGATTTTAAACAATGATATGTGATGTACATTGTTATGATGTAATTGATTGATAAAAATATATTTGTGACTTGTTGTGGAGTTTTATATTTGATGGTTGTGGAATGGTGAATGCATTGCATTGATATGAATTATAAATACACTATTGAAATGAATGAATCGAAAAGGAAATGTAGGACCCTGCCTGGGATAGGTTGATACCTAGGTGAAGGGGATCTGAGGATGATAATGAAAGTGGTAGGACCCCACTTGGGATAGGTTGATATCTAGGTGAAGTGGATTCATGGATGATATTAGAAATGGTAGGACCCCTCCTGGGATAGGTTGATACCTAAGTGAAGGGGATCCTAGGATATGAAAAATGAGAAATGTACCGATACATAGGGATACATCCCCCTTGTGTTATAAGTAGCCTAAAGATAGGCAATAGATTAAAATGGGTTATGAAATGGTCATTTTTGACATTGCGTTGCATTACATTGTATTTTATTGAGGATGATTATTATTGAACCGTGAAATGTGTATTATTGGATTTACCCAATGAAGGGTGTGTAATGTTATGAATTTGATGAGAATGTATCTTATGTGTTTATAATTATTTTGATATACTTTATAGTGAGAAGTAATTATTTGTTTAATTATACTTTTAAAATTGTAAAAGGTAGAAAACATCTAAGGTTATTATTTCTTGAGAAGACGATTAATCATAGTAATGTGATTACTCGCTGAGCTTTTTAGCTTATCCCCCTTCTTTTTAACATTTCAGGGAAAGTCTACTAATGATAATAAAGCTCATAAGTGAAGAAATGGAGGAGGAATTTGTTTTAGGTGGGTTACACGTAAGGCATCCTTATTGTACCTTTGTTTGGGAGATTAAATTATGTTTATGTGTCTCCATTTTTGGGAAGTGTATATTTTGAATTGTTATAGTTGTAGTTGACACAAAGTTTGTAAGTCTTGTATAAATTCTTGGTCTTAACCAAGATATAGTGGACATAGAGTAAAGGCTGTGGAAGTATTCATGCTTATGGTAGGAAAGTATTATATGATGGAAATAGTAGGATGCATATGTTGCTTTACAGGTATTAAATGCTCCAAAGTAATGATGTCATTCCGAGTAGGATCCATTCGGTCCTTGAGATGGGTCATTACATAGGTTAAGTTATGAGAAGTGATCCACATAATTAGTGTAAGCTATCATAGGCACAATATATCCCACAACTTTCGCTGTCTAATGTGTTATCATAGTTATCCTGCCAAGGGATTCTCTTTCCTTACCTAATCCTCCCCCTCCCTATATGCCATGATAAAAAATATTCATGTATTAAGAGTTCATGAGACAAAAAATATTCATATATCCATGAGAGAAAAATCAAACACCAATTCCTAGTCATTGTCCAATCCAAAACAATATTACAATGGAGTCTCAGTTAATACAAGGTATATAAGGAGAAAAATAGTTTTTTCAAAATATAAATCCTTATAGACTGATAGAGACTATCGCAAATGTTGGGAAATCACCTCAAGATGCATAGGTGGTGATCTTCCAAACACCCAACTCGAATGACTTATAATGAACAGAAACAAACCAATCAAAGAAAGATCACAACAATTGTTATCGAGGTTCGGCAATGTGCCTACGTCCCCGTGAGCTCTTCCGAGCCCTTTGCATTAAATCAATGAGTTCTTACAAGTTACAGCAACACCTCTTCAAGAAATCTCTAGTTCTTAAAGAACGAAAGAAGAGAAAAGAAAGTGATAAGGACTTGAGTTACCCTGAAATTTTCCCCAAGAAAATTCCACTTACAAGGCTCTTGAATCCCCAATCTATATTACTCTCTCTCTAAACAACATGCCTCTCTACGATAAGCCTCTCTTGCTTTGTGTCTTTGCACTCTTACAATTGATCTCACTTTACATTCACAAGTTGTTTCTCTTTGAAGCTAGGTGACCCTTTATATAGTGCACCACTTCTTGAACCTATCTTGAAGTCAATCTCAACCCGTAGATCTCGAGAACCAATCAATCATAGCCCTTCAACAAGTCTAAGTAATTCTGTGCATTTTGATCATGCCTCACGCACTAGGAGAAGATTGCTGAAAATTGCCTTTAGGTGTGCCTTCAAGCCGTGGCTCAGAACAGGGCAAACCGTGGCTTAGAAAGGGAGGATTTTGCTGCCTTTCTAGGTGCCACACTTTGGGGAGGCTGGGCCGCGGTGCGCATGGAGGAGGTGAACTTCTGGACTTTCTGTGGGCCGCGGCTCCCACCCATGTCCTGATGCTTATTCTAACTTCTGTTTAAGCCTTAGACAAATACCAACAATCTCTACCTTTGTCTAAGCGATTAAACCCAAACTCATTGTGCAGAGAACTCAGTATTCAAACTCAACTTGAGTCATCATATCAACCGACTCCAATCCTAAGAAGTCCAAGACAATGATTGAACTTACTTAGATGTAGAACTTTAGTACCTAAATCTACAAGATTTTTTTTTGTGGCCACCTTGTCCACATGAATGCATCCTTCCGTAACATTTTCCCGAATGAAATGGTATGGAACATCCATATGCTTTGTCCTCTCATGGAACACCGGATTCTTGGACAAATGCAATGCACTTTGGCTATCCGAATACACCACCACCTGCTCTTTTAGTACCTTCAACTCTTCCAACAACCTTTTGCACCACATAGCCTCCTTAATTACTTCCGTTGCCGCTATGTACTCAGCCTCGGTTATTGAGAGTGCTACTACCGGCTGCAACTGAGCCTTCCAACTTATACAACATCCGTTTAAGTTGAAGAAGTAAAAGGTAATCGATCTTCTTTTATCTCGGTCTACTCCATAGTCCGAATCAGTATAACCCTCTAGACAGATGGACTTACTCCTCTTCTCATAAACCAGCCTCACATCTGGGCTTCCTTTTAAGTACCTCAGCAACCACTTCATCCCAAGCCAATGATCATTTCAAGGATTACTCATAAACCTGCTGAGAACACTTATTGCATGAGCAATGTCGGGTCTAGTGCTTACCATAGTGAACATTACAGATCCAACCGCACTAGAGTAAGGGACCTTTTCCATTTCCTTCTTCTCCTCATCCGACCTCGGACATTGATAGCTAGAGAACTTGAAATGACCAGTAAGGGGAACCTTCACTGGTCTGCTATCTTCCATAAAGAACTTAGATATCATCTTCTTTATATAGGAAGTCTGAGAAATCTTCAATCTGTTTCTCTCCCTTTCCCCAGATTATATTCATCCCACGAATCTTCTGTGCATGGCCAAGATCCTTCATCTCAAACTCCTCACTGAGTTGAGACTTCAATTTTCTTATCCTCTCCATGCTGCTCCCAACCAATAGCATATCATCGACATAGATGAGGATGATCACCACTTTCTCCACCTTGTGCCCCTTTTAGTACAAGCACGAATCATAGTAGCTATTCATGAAACCCAAGCTAGTTACAAAGGAATCAAACCTCTTATTCCATTGCCGAGGTGATTGCTTAAGGCCATAGAGAGATTTCTTCAATTAGCACACCAACTCTCCCTGCCTTTCTTCCTCATTGCGTTCGGGTTATCTCATGTAATTGGCCTCATCAAGCTCTCCATGTTAGAACGCTGTCTTCACATCCATTTACTCGATCTCCCAAACAAATTAGACCACCATTGCCAATACTATCCGTATTGTCTTGTATTTCACAACCAGTGAGAATATTTCGGTGAAATCTATGCTTTCTCTTTGTGTGAACCCCTTCGCCACCAACCTAGCTTTATACCAGACTTCATCCCCTGGAGTGTTCCCTTCTTTGATCTTGTAAACCCATTTACAATCCACAACTCTCTGTTTTTCTGGTTTGGGCACCAATTCCCAAGAGTTGTTCTTCCTCAAAGAATCTATTTCTTCCTCCATAGACAGCTGCCACTTTGGCGAATCCTTACATTCCATGGCATCCATGTAAGTTTCTGGTTCAACCCCTCCTTTTGAATAAGGAGCTGCTACATTAGCATCCGCAAAACTTATCTCAAAGGTGGTCTGACCACCCTCCTTTCCAGGTCCCTTGTGAGTTGATAGTCATTCTGACTTGCTGCATCATCCCCTTCTAGTTCAGCCTCCTTATGAGTGCCCTGAGCTTGGCCTTCATCAATGGGCTTTACCTGGTCCGAACCCTCTTGCCTTCCTTTCTCTACCTAAACTGAATTTTCCTTGATGCTATGCTCCACAAATACCGAACTGGTTTGCTCACTATCCCCTGCAGGGTTAGTTTTCTCCAAATAGGGAAATAACAATTCATTAAAAATTGCATCCCTACTTATTATGAGTTTCATTCCTTTTTGTTCTAAGGACCACAACCTATACCCCTTAACCCCATCACCATACCCTAAAAACACACATTTTCTAGACCTTGGGCTAAGTTTATCATCCTTTTGATGTGCAAACGCAACACATCCAAAAGTTCTAAGGTTGTTCAACACAGGGGGTTTCCCACTCCACATCTCTTTGGGAGTCTTGAGCTCTAAAGCTCTATAGGGTGATCTATTAACCAAATATGCAGCAATAGCCATAGCTTCCCCCCAAAAACATTTTGGTAAACCAGACCCAATTAACATGCACCTAACTTTTTCCATAAGGGTCCTACTCATCCTCTCAGCAACTCCATTTTGCTGAGAGGTTTTCACAACCGTTCTATGTCTTAGAATCTCATTTAATTCACAGAATTTATCAAAATTCTTATTAAAAAAATCTAAGCCATTATTGGTTCTTAACACCTTAACTACCCTACCCGTTTGAGTCTTTAGCAACTTTTTCCACACCACAAAATTATTCAAAGCATCTAATTTATTTCTAAGAAAATAAACCCAAACCTTTCTTAAATAATCATCAATTAAAGACAGAAAGTAACAATTACCTCATTGTGTTAGTGTTCTTGCTGGTCCCTAAAGATCCATATGGATGTAGTCAAGAATCCCCTTAGACTTGTGCACTCCAGTGTTGAAGCTGACCCGATGTTGCTTCCCAAGAACGCAACTTTCGCAGAAATCGAGTTTCTCTACTTTGTCACCACCAAGTACACCATCTTTGCTGAGAACTTACAGACCCTTTTCGCTCATATATCCTAAGCGATTGTACCAAAGAACCACCTTATCCATCTTAGCCATCAAGCTTACTGCTTGATCCTTGATTTTTGTTTCTCCGATCATCTCATGGAGACCATCCTTTATTGCTGCTTTGATCACTATCAAAGATCCCATGGTTACCTTGATCTTTCCTCCCTCTGCTTTGTATGTGTACCCCATGGAATCTAGCTGCCCCAATGAGATCAAGTTTCTTCTCAAATTCGAAAGATACCTCATATTCCGCAGCAGCATTGTGACTCCATCAACATCCTCAATTGGATGTCTCATATCCCCCTCACTTAGCAAGAAGTATCATTCCCCAAGAAAACCTTTCCGTCATTGGTTTCCTTGAAATTCTTGAACCAATCCCTATGAGAGCACATGCGATAAGTGCACCTAGAATCCAGGATCCATTTCTCGCTACCTTACCTCCTGCTCACATTTGAGTACACAACAAGAACATCATCTTGCTGTTCTCCTTTGGCAACCGAAGCCTCTCCATTCTTGGTATGGTTTTCTCCTCTCTCATCCCACAACCTCTTCTTGCAATCTTTCTTAAAATGACTCTCCTTATTGCAGTAGAAGCATCACCTTCCTCCAAACTTCAGTTTGGAATACGATCTCCCATGGCTCTGCCCTCTACCCTTTGATCTATCTCGATAGTTGCCATGTATGCTACTGCCATTCCGAGTTACTGGCCTTCCTCTAACGAACAACCCTTCTCTACTTGATGCTTCCCTCATCTTGGCTTTGAAATCATGAGCCCTCATAGTATTGATCACAATTTCCTTGGTTAGTATATCTCTTCCATATTCAATAGCATTAATAAAACTTTCCAAATAATCAGGAAGAGAATTCAACAACATAACAGCTAATTGTTCATCCAGGAATGTTATACTACAACTAGCCAAATCTTAAACTAGTTTATTAAACACATCAAGATTATCTTGCAACTATTTATTAGGATCCATTTTAAAAGCAAAGATTCGTTTAAGAAGATAAATCTTATTAAGGAGAGTTTTGGTAAGAAACAACTCATCTAGTTTCTTCCATATGACAGCTGGATCTTCCGAGTCTTCGCACTCCCTTGTGACACTATTCGACATGTACAGATAGATGGTGCTATACGCCATCTTCTTCATCTCAATCCGTTGGACTTTCGTGATACTTGCTGGAAAAGCGTCATCTTCTCCAATAGCCAAGTCCACCTTCTATTGCATCATAACAACCTTGATCTTCCGCTTCCAAAGGCCAAAATCTCCCTTTCCATCAAACTTCTCAACAATGAAGTTCGATCCCATCTTCTGAAGAAAATCCCATATTTATGCAGCGCCCACAATTGCTTTCCAACTTCTTCTAAATCTCAAGAACATGATCTAAGATTGATCTCAATACCGTTCTTGAATTACCCTCAAGAACATGATCAGATCTTGATCTCTACTTCGTTCTTGAATCACCAAGAAGTCGATCTTTGATTCTTGGAGTCTTACTCCGATACCTTTTATTCCAGCTCCGATACCCGTTCACCAAAGCTCTGATACCACTGTTGGAAAATCACCTCAAGATGCCCAGGTGGTGATCTTCCAAACACCCAAGTCTAGAATGACTTGTAATGAACAGAAACAAAACAATCAAAGAAAGAACAGAGCAATTGTTATCGAGGTTCGGCAATGTGCCTACGTCCCCGTGACCTCCTCTGAGCCCTCTACACTAAATCAATCAGTTCTTACAAGTTATAGCAACACTTCTTCAAGAAACCTCTAGTTCTTGAAGAACGAAAGAAGAGAAAAAAAAGTGATAAGGACTTGAGTTACCTTGGAATTTTCCCCAAGAAAATTCCACTTACAAGGCCCTTGAATCCCCAATCTATATTACTCTCTCTCTAAACAGCCAGCCTCTCTACAATGAGTCTCTCTTGCTTTGTGTCTTTGCACTCTTATAATTGTTCTCACTTTTACATTCACAAGTTATTTCTTTTTGAAGCTAGGTGACTCATTATATAGTGCACCACTTCTTGGACCTATCTTGAAGTCAATCTCAACCCTTAGATCTTGAGAACCAATCAATCATAGCCCTTCAACAAGTCTAAGTGATCATGTGCGTTTTGATCATGCCTCACACACTAGGAGAAGATTGTTGAAAATTGCCTTCAATTGTGCTGATGAGAGTCATAAAATGCATCTAAACAATACTTAATTGTTAGCATTTTAGGGTTGATCGAGGTTGGAATTACACTTTTATACCTTAATAACTCTAAAGTGTTATTCTTGAATCGTTGACTTATTTCAGTGCATTTTCAGGTACTTTGAGCTTAAAAAAGAGATGGAAAACTATCATCATTTTAAACACGAAGCTTCAATGAATACTCGAGTGAGATAATGGTCGCGGAAGAGCCAAGATGAAGAGAAACTAAGAAAGGAGTTTAACTAAATTGCCAGAATTTCCCATATCGATAAGTCATTTTTGAAAATTAAACTGTATTGATTCAGAAAGAACCAGGAGATGAGCCATAAACGCTTAGAAAGATTCAGAAATCTATTTTCTGAAGAATTTTACTGTTTGTAAAAATGATTTTTCTAGAGAAAGTTATGGCAGTTTAAGTAGACAAAGGTCAGGCTGTGCGGGCTATGCGGGATTTCAACGTGAGCAGAAGTTTCGAAGGGCATGTGAACACTTAAATCCCACATCCCACATCGGTTGGAAACACATTTCTATATCCCATATCCCATATCAGATTGGAAACACACTGCACTCGTGGAATTTCCCTATAAAAGGCCTACTCCACTTCAGCTTTGAGGATCATCTGAGATCATCAGAAAGTGAATCCAGAGGGCCTTTAGGGGCAATCCAGAGGGCCCTTAGGAGGAAAATTAGAGGCTAGAGATGATCATTGGGAGGCCGGAGGCAGCTCAAGGAAGCATGAGCCCCATGGCCAACTAGTCTCCAAGCAAGGCAAAGGGATAAATCCCTAGGCGTAGTTGTTCTTATTTTCCTTTATTTGATTCAGTTGTAGTTTGGAATTATATTCATTAAACATTATTATGATTTATTCTTGATTTAATTAGAAGATTTCATATTAATCCGGTGATTGCATGCTTCTCCTCCATATAAGTCTAGTCATGCTCTTCTTATGTGTATTTGGTTGGGTGTGATTGAGTCTGGTAGATCTCTTTTATAGATTTGTCCATTGCTGTGATATTGTCATGTAGATATATCGTCGTCTCTTGATAATTTATAAGTTAGGTCATATGTGCTTGAAAGTAAAGAGTAATTCATATCAGTTACATTAGGGCTTATATATATGCTTTAATTGAATATTTGTCAATTGCCTGTTTGGGGATGTGAAACTTGCAATCGAGATAAAAACTATTGAATCAAGTTAGGATTAGGGCAACGAACCTAGGGAAGATTCCCGAAACCTTGTTGTTTCTCCATCATAAATCTATTTACACAATTTCCTTCACACTATTTTCACACAATTCAGATTCTTTTAATCAATCTTTTATCGTTTATGTTAAAGTTCACACCTTCTTTTATAGTTAACTTATTTCCTTTTGGAATCGACACCCCAAAGCTATACTACAACTACCGCGTTACACTTTGGGTGTAATCAAATTTTGGCGCCGTT
This sequence comes from Bretschneidera sinensis, assembly GCA_023935145.1. Lineage (NCBI taxonomy): Eukaryota > Viridiplantae > Streptophyta > Magnoliopsida > Brassicales > Akaniaceae > Bretschneidera > Bretschneidera sinensis. Next base: position 79,448,379 of record CM043697.1, read on the forward strand.
TCCGGGGAAACATGCTTAAGTACAAAGATGATTGTCAACTTTTGACATGACGGTAGAAGAGTTGTAAATAGTTTTTCTTTTCAGCAGCTATAAAGGCGGCAACTTCGTTCCTTCTTTTAGCTTGTTGTATTAATTTTTATTTTATTTATTTTATTTGATACTTTCTTTTTTATAGTATTTTTATTATTTTGTTACCTCACATGCACAGAGATGGAGACACTATGGGTAGATTTGGTTGTAGGCTTGTGTTAGAGTTAGAATTTAATTCTTTTTCAAATCATTTATTTGACAATCCATCTAGTCCCGAAGAAATGTGTAAACAACAAAGATCAACCCCCTGGGACACTTAAGGATTACTTGCACCCTAACCGTACGGCCACACCATCGTGTATCATGTTCCCTCCTAATGTTCAACAACCTGATTTTAAGCCGGGCGTGATCCAATTGCTACCAACTTTCCATGGGTTTGAGAATGAAAACCCCTATATCCATATTAGGGAATTTGAGGAAGTAGTAGCTACTTTTCACAGTAGGGCTGATATGATAGACACCATCAAACTTTGGTTTTTCCCTTTTTCACTTAAGGAAAAAGCTAAGGCTTGGTTGTACTCATTAAGGCCTAGGTCCATAGGTAGTTGGGATTAGATGACACAAGTTTTCTTTCGAAAATACTTCCTAACCTATAAGACCAACAACCTCAAGAGACAAATCTCAAACTTTGCACAAAAGGAGAGTGAAACCTTATATCAAGTTTGGGAACGTTTCAAAGACCTTTTGAATTCTTGTCCACATTATGGGTATGAGAGTTGGCGGGTAGTTAGCTATTTCTATTATGGACTCCTAAGTAGGGAAAGGCAGTTCATAGAAATGATGTGCAATGGGAATTTTCTTCAAAAAGATCCCGACCAAGCTATAGATTTCCTAGATGACCTATCAGAAAAAGTCCACACTTGGATTGAACCGAATGCCATGGAAGGCACTAGGAGAAATTAACCCGCTGGCATTTACCAACTTAAGGAAGAGGATAGTCTTAAAGCCCGTTTAGAGGTCCTAACTAAGGAAATTGAAGCCTTAAAAACCAAAGATACTAGAGCCCCTAAACCGGTTGCTAGGGTAGAGTCCTATGAGCCTTGTTTCATGTGTAATGGGGTAGATCATTTACCTAAGGATTATCCAGTTTATTTTGAGATGAAGGAAGAGTGTAATGCTGTAGGTATATCCTTTGGGAAACCACACTCACCCTACTCTAACACCTACAATCCCAGATGGAAGAATCACCCTAATTTCAGTTGGAAATCCAATATACAACCTCCTGCCCACTCTAGTACCCAATGGCAACTGGAAATAACCTTATTTAATGCTCCTCGACAATCTTTACCTTTGGAAGATATGTTTAAGTCATTTATGCAAGTACATGCCAAGAGTGTGGAAGAGCAAGGCAAGATAAATCAACGGTTGTTAGAGGAACAACAAGCGATCGAAGAGGAATAAAAGGTAATAAAGAGTCAACTCACCAAGTTGACTAGTTTCTTGACGATTCAAGAACAAGGTCGGTTTCCTTCACAGCCACAACCTAATCCAAGGGGACAACATATGGCACAAACCTCCAATCCTAAAAATCAAAACATTAGAGAGGTTAATGCCATAATTACTTGCAACGGTAAGACAATTGATGGTCCCACTCTACCATCACACTTGATTCCTAATACCGTGAGCAATAAGGATAAAGCCCCCAAGGATCCCTCCCTTGTGAACTTAATGGATAAAGCATATAGCGGTAGGAGATCTTTCAAGTTTTTCAACATGTGGACTGACCATCCAAAGTTCCTTGATACTGTAAGAGCTCAGTGGAGCTGTCCTATGGGTGGTACAAAACAATTCAAAATGTGTAGATCCTTGAAAGCCCTCAAACCTCACTTAAAGTTGCTCAATGAGAACCACTTTAGCCATATATCTGAGAGAGCCCTAGAGGCTTCTTCTAAGCTAGCTAGTCTCCAAAGAGAGCTTCATGACAACCCCACTGACCCTGATCTCCAATTCATAGTGGCTTCTTTGAAACTGAAAGCTTTCCAGTTGGCTGAAGCTAAGAGGAGCTTCCTTTCTCAGCAGGCTAAATGCAAGTATTTGATGAACAGTGATAGAGGGACAAAGTATTTTCATGCCATGGTCAAAAGAAAGATAAGCGAGAACCATATAGCTGCAGTAATGTCCTCCAATAGCTCTCTCACAACCTCTGAGGTAGAAGTGGCTGAGGAGTTTCTTAAGTTCTATAAGGCTTTTCTTGGTTCCTCTTCCAGCTGCAGCCCCTTGGACATTGAAGTCTTAAGAGATGGTCCTTTAATTCAAGAGAACCAAGTTGAGTTGTTGACCAAAGAAGTAATTGAGTCTGAGATTAAGGAAGCTTTGTGGAGTATTGGTGAGGACAAGTCCCCTGGCCCTGATGGCTACTCCTCTAGATTCTTCAAGAAGGCTTGGGAGGTTATTAGCTCTGACATTATTGGGGCTGTCCAAGAATTTTTCCAGAATGGGAGACTGCTAAAGCAATTAAACCACACCACCCTTGCCTTGATCCCCAAAGTAAACTTGCTTATAAAGTTGAGGACTTTAGACCTATAGCCTGCTGCAATGTTGTCTATAAGATTATCTCTAAGATCCTTGCATCCGGGATTACTCCTTGCCCGAACTATATAGTATGCCCAGCACAAGCAGCCTTCGTCAAAGATAGGAGCATGGCAGAGAACATTTATCTGGTCCAAGAGCTGCTCAAGAAATACTGTAGGAAGAGAATCTCCCCAAGGTGCATGATCAAGATTGACCTTAGAAAAGAATATGACACTATAGACTGGGAATTTTTGAACAAATTATTAGAGGGGTTGGGGTTTCCAGATGTGTATAGAGCCTGGATCATGGAATGTGTATCATCAACTACCTACTCTTTATCCATCAATGGGAGTCTTCATGGGTTCTTTGCTGGCAAAAAGGGCCTCAGGCAAGGGGACCCCCTGTTGCACGATTATCCACCTAAATTAATGGGCGAATAATCGCACTTGTTTTACTTGCAAGTGCATAAGGTCAACAGTGTAGTATAGTGTGCGAATGCAAGATCATCTCCACAAGGATTGGTAAAGTTCAATTTAGAATTATATTCGCAATATAAAAAGATAGAAATAATAAAAGCGTTGAGAAATAATAAAGATAAAATACTAAGGATAAAGGCGTAGGGACTTGATATCCACCACTAATTATGCTACCACAATATAACAGTATGCCAATGCTTTATTCATGCCATGTATACCTACTGGTTGCCAACCTAAGGGCATGGTATCTACTCCTTAAGCTATTGATTTCCCTAAGCAACGAGATAGTCATGGTATCTACTCTAACTCTTTTCTTCCTTAAGGGATTCAACATGGTATCTGCTTAAGTTGTTCCTTAAGAAAACATAAGTACTATGGAAATCGATAACCATATGAAACCTAGGGCATGGTATCTACTCTCGGTTTCCCATGTTGATTAACCCGAATATCCGGATAAGATACCCCTTGTTACTAATGTTAAACCCAGGACTCGGTCATCCAAATTGATCTAACTAACAAGTCCATACCACATGCACATATTGATCAGACATATACATATGAGGAATTTAAATAAAAGCAGGTATTAATCAAGTTTAAGCAACACAACATAAATATCGCAAGGCGCCAATACTAAATTTATTGAGTAAACATAATTAGGGCTTCAACCAAGCCCTTCTAAGAATTTAATTACACATAATAAAATAAAAAGGAAAGAAGAAACCCGAGAGAAGAGTCGTCAATTCCGCTCCACGGTCTCCTTCTCCAAGCTAAAGCAAAAGATAAAAGAATGGATCTAAGAAGTGATCCCCCCAAGAGGTGATGCTTTTGTGTGTGATTTACAAGTGTATTTATAGGTCTTTGAGAAGTCCTAAGAGGCTCATGAGTCCTAAACTTTCCTAAAACGACAATCCTAAACCTTCCTAAAACGAAAATCTTGTACTTTCCTAAATGAGGTTCTGCAGTTTACTGTTCATGCCCATATGTGTGCGCTCGATCGCATGTGTCCTTGCGCTCGATCGCAATGTGCGCTCGATCCTACAAGTGTGCGCATGATCGCATGTGTGCTCGATCGCATTGCATGTGCGCTCGATCGCACTTTGTCCAGAAAGTGCTCCAGGGCTTCTAGATTTCTTCCTTAAAGTGCCAAAACTGCTTCTTTTTCTCCAAGTCGCTATAAAAACATGTAAAACACACAAATGGAGTAAAAGATACCAAATTAACGTAATAAAGGATCTAACAAGTGTAAATAAGGGGGCTTAAATATGTATATTTAAGCGTCTATCACACCCCTAAACTTACATATTGCTAGTCCCTTAGCAATTCTAAATTAAAAACTAAAACAGAAATATAGATAAATCCAATGTTCATAGTGTCAATAAAAAAATCTAGATTTTACACAAAACAATGATGCGCATTCATGAGCAAGCTTAACAAGTGTAAACATATATCTGCAATGAATAAGAGTGTTGAACGTAAATCATATTCACTAGGTATTCTAAGATATCACAAGTTTGACTTCGGTGTGTGGTGATTAGCACATAAAAGATTGAGTTTCCAAGAAATTCAAATGGGTAGTGTTTCGATGACTCAAGATTCACCAAACTTCCTATTAGAGTCAACAAATATGGCATAGATTTTTATTTGCGAGATTTTTGCCAAGTTAGTTCCTTTAAGCTTTCTTGATGATTCGTGTAACGAGAGTTTGGCCAGTGACTCCCAAACCAGATGGTTTTAGGGCATTAGGTGTAAAGACACCCCTAAGGACTTACTGGCTCGAGTCAACAAGGCTACGAAACTAACTGATTTTTATGCTACCATTTAGAATTTTCCACCTTTTGACGTGACACTCAATGCTTACTGAGGCAAGAGGGCCAATTACTCAGCGAAAAATTCCTTTTTAATGATCACTTAAGATTTTCCACCTTTTGACGTGACACTCAATGCTTACTGAGGCAAGAGGGCCAGTTACTCAGTGGAAGATTTGTTTTTATTGATCATTAGGAGTATTTTTTATTTTTGAGCACGAATCAATCTTTTCTATTTTTATATGCCAAAATGTCAATCTAATAGGTCATCTAGTTCACAGTTAAGCAAAAGAAACATACCAATCCAAATATCATGTCATACCCCACACAGCTATGTGTTAATGTGCTCGTGATAGTTTAAGTTAAACTTGTGAATTCTTAAATGCCAAAAGGGCAGTGATTTAGGTTCAAAACTTGTTTATTGGCCTATATGTTCAAAGTGTTAAGCTCACTGATGAAGTCGGATCATAACATTTTATTTAGATCACCAAAAAAAAAAAGTTTTATTGGACAGAATGAACATGCATTTATCTATGAAAATAACAACAGAACTAAAAATGTAGGACATAGTGTAACGTGTGAATGTGTCTCCCATACCCCCAAACTTAAATTACACATTTTCCCCAATGTGTGAATAACAAGGAAAGAGCTGACCTGGGAGATGGAGAACTAGCTAGGTCGGCATGCCTCATAGCGTACCCCCAAACTTGAACGGATGCACACATTGTCCCTAAAAAAGAAAAACTAACGCAATACGGGAAAACAAGAAGTAATTAAAATAAATAAATAACAATAAATACGTAAAATAATAAAAATAAAAGGATAAGCTGTGGGGTGCCTCCCATGAGCGCTAAGTTTAACGTCTTCAGCCGGACCAAGCCTTATTTTTCCCCAAAACTACGAGTGGCAGCAGCTAGCATAGGAAATGTCTTATTCTCTCCCATATAAGCATATGGTAAGTGCTCTGACAACTGCTTGAATTCCAAGTTAGGTGCCTGTACAATAGAAGGGAAAATAATATTAGTAGGCACATGATGGTCAAATGGATCGGTGTACTTACTTGGATGCTTTGGAAAGGCCTCTAGAAGGTGCATAGTTTCAATGAAGTCTTTAGTAACATCTTCTAATTTTTGCTCAATATCTGATCCTTTGAAATAATGGGTGAAGGTGGTCTCCAAGGGATCAATATGATGGTCATGAAAGACTTGTTTAACAACACCTTGCTTTTGTTCACTTAGCTTCTTAGCCAATTCCCCCATTTGTACTTCCAATATATGAATAGCTTGCTCATGCTTGGTATTGATTTGTCGTTGCTCAATCATGAACTGTTCTTGTGAAGTCATCAGTTGCCTCATAAGACTCTCTAGGTTACTATTTTCTGATTCCGGCACTGGTTGGGCTGCTGGTTGGAAGTGTCGTTGCTGTCCTTGAAGATTCAAAGCATTGTGATTGTTGCTCCATGAGAGGTTGGGGTGGTGCTTCCATCCAGGATTGTAGGTATTTGTATATGCATTGTGCGGTCCCTCATAATTTGCTTGCTCTTGATCTGCATATGAATACAAAGGGCAAGTGTTAGTAGTGTGATCAAAACGAGAACATATAGCACATACCTGGAGTGGTTTGCCTTGCGGACTAGGTGATATGTTTTGACTAGTCATGGCATATATAAGCATATCTAGCTTCCTCTCCATAGCATCTAGACAAGTATATTGAGCTTCTGTCATTGGTGCTTCTCCCTTTGAATGAATTAGTTGAAAAGCTTCAGTGTAGCAGTTTTAGTACTGCTGCTCGGGTACTCTCTAGACCTTTTGTGCTCGAGCGCACCCTGAACTGCGCTCGATCGCACTGGGCTTGCGATCGATCGCACCAAGTAGTGCGCTCGATCGCAATGAGGACAGAAACTCCTCCTCTACACACCTAAACAAAAACAAAAAAAGAAGGAATAAATCTTATTTTTGATAAAATCAAAAATAAAATAGAACAGAATCAAATAGAATAAATTAAAATAATAATAATAAAAAAAACTAACAAAAATAATTCCAAAAAGAAATTTAGCACAATCCCCGGCAACGGCGCCAAAAACTTGTTGCACGATTATCCACCTAAATTAATGGGCGAATAATCGCACTTGTTTTACTTGCAAGTGCACAAGGTCAACAGTGTAGTATAGTGTGCGAATGCAAGATCATCTCCACAGGGATTGGTAAAGTTCAATTTAGAATTATATTCGCCATATAAAAAGATAGAAATAATAAAAGTGTTGAGAAATAATAAAGATAAAATACTAAGGATAAAGGCGTAGGGACTTGATATCCACCACTAATTATGCTACCACAATATAACAGTATGCCAATGCTTTATTCATGCCATGTATACCTACTGGTTGCCAACCTAAGGGTATGGTATCTACTCCTTAAGCTATTGATTTCCCTAAGCAACGAGTTAGGCATGGTATCTACTCTAACTCTTTTCTTCCTTAAGGGATTCAGCATGGTATCTGCTTGAGTTGTTCCTTAAGAAAACATAAGTACTATGGAAATCGATAACCACATGAGACCTAGGGCATGGTATCTACTCCCGGTTTCCCATGTTGATTAACCCGGGTATCCGGATAAGATATCCCTTGTTACTAATGTTAAACCCAGGACTCGGTCATCCAAATTGATCTAACTAACAAGTCCATACCACATGCACATATTGATCAGACATATACATATGAGGAATTTAAATAAAAGCAGGTATTAATCAAGTTTAAGCAACACAACATAAATATCGCAAGGCGCCAATACTAAATTTATTGAGTAAACATAATTAGGGCTTCAACCAAACCCTTCTAAGAATTTAATTACACATAATAAAATAAAAAGGAAAGAAGAAACCCGAGAGAAGAGTCGTCAATTCTGCTCCACGGTCTCCTTCTCCAAGCTAAAGCAAAAGATAAAAGAATGGATCTAAGAAGTTATCCCCCCAAGAGGTGATGCTTTTGTGTGTGATTTACAAGTGTATTTATAGGTCTTTGAGAAGTCCTAAGAGGCTCATGAGTCCTAAACTTTCCTAAAACGACAATCCTAAACCTTCCTAAAACGAAAATCTTGTACTTTCCAAAATAAGGTTCTGCAGTTTACTGTTCACGCCCGTATATGTGCGCTCGATCGCATGTGTCCTTGCACTCGATCGCAATGTGCGCTCGATCCTACAAGTGTGCGCATGATCGCATGTGCGCTCGATCGTATTGCATGTGCGCTCGATCGCATTGCATGTGCGCTCGATCGCACTTTGTCCAGAAAGTGCTCCAGGGCTTCTAGATTTCTTCCTTAAAGTGCCAAAACTGCTTCTTTTTCTCCAAGTCCCTATAAAAACATGTAAAACACACAAATGGAGTAAAAGATACCAAATTAACGTAATAAAGGATCTAACAAGTGTAAATAAGGGGGCTTAAATATGTATATTTACGCGTCTATCACCCCCTTTCGCCTTATTTGTTTGTTCTGATTGTTGAATACTTGTCCAGGCTACTTGGGAGATTGAGTGAGAAGGATGGGTTCAGATACCATCCAAAATGTGACAAGCTTAAGATCACTCACTTGGCTTTTGCTGATGATCTTATTCTGTTTGCTAGAGGGAAGGGAAATTCTATTGGGCAGCTAATGAAGTGTGTTACTTATTTTAGTGAGTGCTCAGGGCTACATGCAAGCCTGGCTAAATCAAACATCTTTCATGCTGGAGTCAAACCTGAGGAGCTTCAGAAAATCAGAAGAGTCACAGGGATGGAGGAAGGTAACCTCCCCTTCAAATATCTAGGGGTTCCCCTTGCTTCCTCTAGGCTAAATGCTACACACTACTCCCCTCTCATTGAAAAACTGGTTGGGTACATTAATGTCTAGGCTGGCTCTTCCCTTTCTTATGCAGGAAGGACTGAGCTGATCAAATCAGTGCTCCAGGGTGTGGAGTGCTTTTGGCTTGCTATCTTTCCTATCCCTGGAAACATCTTGGAAAAAATTGTTAGAATGTGTAGGACCTTCCTCTGGAATGGCAAGAGTGGTGGTCTGAGAAAGGCTTTGGTAGCTTGGGTTAATATATGCAAACCTAAAACTGAAGAGGGGCTTGGCCTGGTTGACCTCAAAGCCTGGAACAAGGCCCTCCTCACTAGGGTCCTCTGGAACATTCACTTGAAGAAAGACTCCTTGTGGATTCAGTGGGTACAGCATTACTATCTATTGAATAATTCCCTATGGCAGATTATTTCAAGGAAGGGGGACTCCCCCCTGTGGAAGAGACTCCTGGAAATCAGAGATGAGTTAACAGGCCACCCTCATTCAACACAACAGGCCAGAGACAGACTTCTAGAATGGAGTGTGAAGAACGTGCTAAGTATAAAAAAGGTTTACAACTCAGTTAAACAGAAAGGCAGGGAGGTCAGCTGGGCTCCCTTGGTGTGGTATGTCCACTGCCCTCCCAAACACTCCTTTATCTTTTGGCTGGCCATCCAGAACAGACTGCTAACAAAGGACAGACTCCAGCTGGAGGGAGAGGAGAAACTATGCCCCCTGTACCAGGAACAAGCTGAAAGTATAGAGCACCTTTTCTTCTCCTGCAGGGTCAGCAAGGAAACATGGGGTTCTATTAAAGCATGGCTTAGCTGCAGAAGACAAATGAAAACAATTGAAAGTGCAGCTAAATGGACTTTGAAAGTTAGAGGAACAAGCCCCCCAACAATTGCAAAAAGATTGGCTCTTCCATGCACAGTCTACAGCCTATTGATGGCTAGAAATGCCAAACTGTTTGAGAAGTCTCCTGCACATCCTTCTAGCCTAGCAAAGAAGATCCAGTATGTAATATATAGAACAGTGTATGCTGCTTGCCCTAAGATTAGGCTTCTTTTGTAAGTGTGGCTGGTCTCTGTATGTTTTTTTAGTTCCTTTTGCTCTGCCTGGGTATGCCCAGTGTCTTTGTTGCTTTCTAGCTAGTTTCTGCTATTTGACTCTTGTATATGCCTCACTGTAAATCCCCTGGGTATACCCAGTGATATTTTTTGTACGTTTTTTTATCATTTAATACAAGTTTATTTACATATCAAAAAAAAAAAAAGAGGCCCGTGATGTTTATCACCCACTGGTGCCTTCCCTCAAGCGCTCCTTAAAACTAAGGAGATAAATATAGTATTAAAAGGTGAGATTCTTGAACAACTTCAGCATGTTAAAATTAATCTTCCTCTTCTTGATGTCATAAAACAGATTCCCAACTATGCTAAAGTCATCAAGGATCTATGCACACTCAAGAGCACAATGTGAAGAAGATGACATTCTTAATGGAGCAAGCAAGTGCTCTAATTAGCAGCAAGACACCACCCAAATATAAAGATCCGAGCTGTCCAACGGTGGCTTGCTAAATTGGAAATAAACTTTGTGGCCAAGCATTGCTAGATTTGGGTGCTAGTGTGAACCTCATGCCATACTCCATGTACTTGCAGCTCGGTCTAGGTGAGATCAAACCAACCTCCGTGGTACTTCAATTAGCGGATAGATCGGTAAGAAAACCAAGAGGTATTGTAGAAGATGTTTTGTTGCAAAATGATAATTTCTACTATCCTGTTGATTTTTTGGTTTTAGATACTATTTCTACTATAAACATGGAGTCCAAAATTCCTTTGATACTTGGAAGACCATTCCTTGTCACCGTCAATGCCCTCATTAATTGTAGGAATGGCCTAATGACATTATCATTTGGAAATAGGACTCTAGAGGTAAATATTTTTCGAGTCCCATGGCAACTACATGAAGAGGATGAGTACATCAAAGATAATTCTTACTCTTCGGAATTCATTCCTAATAATCTTGAGTTCAAAGATTCTTCAAATTATCCCCATCCCGTTAATGTTGTTGATGTTTTTGATAAGCCACAGGAATTTATTAAGACATCTTACCAACCATGCTTTGAGAAGTTGCTTGAGATAAGTCACACAGATGCGGGAATCAAATACCCTACTGTTGATAGTAAATGGGCATCACCAAAAACACTTAAGCCACATGTGGTGGACTTTAAGTATTCTTTCAATAGCCCATTTACTCACCTTTATGAGCCTAAAGAGAATATTTTATCCTTACCTTTCTCTTTAAAGAACTTACCTATACACATTTGTTGAGAAGCACTTAAAAGGAGTAAGGATGGAAATATGAGAAAATATCACTACCATAACCCAAGTACATTGATTAGTTGGGGGTTATGTAAAAGAAAAGAAAAATGAAAAAGGAGGTGAATGGTCTTATGCTAAAATAAAAAAGAAAAGTGAATTACGGCAAAGAAAGAAGAAAAGAAAAGAAAAGTGGTGATTTTGAAAAAAAAAATGAAAAATGCTTGAAAAATGGTTGAAAAAGTTGGGTGTTGAAGTAAGGTTATCTAGTGTTTAAAAGTGATTGTGTTTAAAGCTAAGAGATTGAGTTCTTTTTCTCGTGAATCCATCCCATTTTTTCTTAACCTTTGCCTTAGCCTAACGTTACAAGCTTATTAAAGACCTATTGATCCAATGTAATGTGATTTTTCTACAATAGTGGAGAGTGGTTTGAAATGTAAGCATATGGAGCTTGTTTTTGTGATTGACGTCACGAAATTTATCATGTTTTAGAGGCAAAGACTTGTATTCTTGAATGTTCTGCATAAAATCATCCGGGTGTTCGGATTAATGGTTTGTGGTAAGATGGATATTAAGAGTCAAAAACGATTTTAAGATTGATGTTTGGATTAATTTTGGACTTAGGTGGAATTTAATGATTCTATGTGCCGTATGTTATGTGCGATTTTTGAGACAAAAAGTGAATTACTCTTGGTTCAACACTAGCATTGCTTTACTTTGTTTTTAACTCCTACCATAGAATTCATCTCTTGTTTTCACTTGAATTGCTAGGGACTACCAATAAGCTAGTTGGGGGTTGTGATGAGAGTCATAAAATGCATCTAAACAATACTTAATTGTTAGCATATTAGGGTTGATCGAGGTTGGAATTACACTTTTATACCTTAATAACTCTAAAGTGTTATTCTTGAATCGTTGACTTATTTCAGTGCATTTTCAGGTACTTTGTGCTTAAAAAAGAGATGAAAAAGCTATCATCATTTTAAAAACGAAGCTTCAATGAATACTCGAGTGAGATAATGGTCGCGGAAGAGCCAAGATGAAGAGAAACCAAAAAAGCAGTTTCACTAAATTGCCAAAATTGCCCATACCGATCAGTCATTTTTTAAAATTAAACTGTATTGATGCAGGAAGAACCAAGAGATGAGCCATATACACTTAGAAAGATCCGAAAGTCTATTTTCTGGAGAATTTTACGGTTCATAAAAATGATTTTTCTAGAGAAAGTTATGGCAGTTTAAGTAGACAAAGGTCAGGCTGTGCAGGATTTCAGCGTGAGCAGAAGTTTTGAAGGGCATATGAAGGCTTAAATCCCACATCCCACATTGGTTGGAAACACGTTTCTATATCCCACATCCCACATCAGATTGAAAACACATTGCATTCGTAATATTTCCCTATAAAAGGCCTACTCCACTTCAGCTTTGAGGATCATCTGAGATCATCAGAAAGTGAATCTAGAGGGCCTTTAGGAGCAATCCAGAGGGCCCTTAGGAGGAAAATTAGAGGCGGGAGATGATCATTGGGAGGCCTGAGGCAGCTCGAGGAAGCATGAGCCCCATGGCCAACTAGTCTCCAAGCAAGGCAAAGGGATGAATCCCTAGGTGTAGTTGTTCTTATTTTCCTTTATTTGATTCAGTTGTAGTTTGAAATTATTTTCATTAAACATTGTTATGATTTATTCTTGATTTAATTAGAAGATTTTCTATTAATCTAGTGATTGCATGCTTCTCCTCCATATATGTCTAGTCATGCTCTTCTTATGTGTATTTGTTTGGGTGTGATTGAGTCCGGTAGATCTCTTTTATAGATTTTTCCATTGCTGCAATATTGTCATGTAGATATATCGTCGTCTCTTGATAATTTATAAGTTAGGTCATATGTGCTTGAAAGTCAAGAGTAATTCATATCAGTTACATTAGGGCTTATATATGTGCTTTAATTGAATATTTGCCAATTGCCTGTTCGTGGATGTGAAACTTGCAATCGAGATAAAAACAATTGAATCAAGTTAGGATTAGGGCAATGAACCTAGGGAGGATTCCCGGAACTTTGTTTTTTCTCCATCATAAATCTATTTACACAATTTTCTTCACATTATTTTCACACAATTCAGATTCTTTCAATCAATCTTTTATCGTTTGTGTTAAAGTTCACACCTTCTTTTATAGTTAACTTGTTTCCCTGTGGAATCGACACCCCAAAGTTGTGCTACAACTACCGCGTTACACTTTGGGCGTAATCATGTGCCTTCAAGCTGCGGCTCAGAACAGAGCAAGCCGCAGCCTGGAAAGGGAGGATTTTGCTGCCTTTTTGGGTGCCGCACCTTGGGGAGGTTGGGCTGCGGCGCCCATGGAGGAGGTGAACTTCTGGACTTTCTGTAGGCGGTGGTGCCCACATATGACTTGATGCTGATTTTAACTCCTGTTTAAGCCTTAGACAAATACCAATAGCAAATTTCTAGGGAAAAAGATAAGTGAAAAACTCTCAAGCTACTCAAATGTTTCAAAAGCATTCTCCATATCTACAGTTGTCCTATTGGAAAAATCTCCCTCATGTTGTCAAGCTTTTCCAAGAAACATGCTACTTTGTTAAAAAGACAAGAAAAAACACCTTTGTACTACTTTTTGAATCTATTTTTACGGAATTTGTCCTAAAAATTCAAATGCCGAGAAATAGGGAAATACTTCCATAACAACAAATTATGACTTGAAAAAGAGCACAACCCTAAGCTTCATATACTAGTAGATTTCATCATATGCAAAGAAATAACAACAAAATTTCCTTTTGAAAGCATGAATGACTATTGGTGCAGTAATGAGCAGTCAGATATGAACTTTTTGATTTACCATTAGTAATAACCATAAAGAGAAGTAACACCAATTACCAAACAAGTTCCACATAAGTTCACTTTCTAATCTTTTTTCCATCCTAAAGAAATAGTGAAGAATAAATTTGTTCTATAATAAAACAAACTACGCATCAATAGTAACAAAAAAATATCAATTGACGGTCTCAAGTTCCTTCCACTTCCATGAAAATATAAGTTTAAAAATACTAACTTAAATCTATAAAGGGAATAAAATCTAGTTTTATTGTACCATTATTAGCTGTGATAACCATGCCAATTTAAATAGATCATGTATGGCTAAGCTAAATATAGTATACTTCTAACATAACAACAAAACATAGTACATATATGATTATTCCTGCATCTGAAGATGAAGTTAAGCCCCTAATTTCTAAACCATACCTCTCTTAATCTATCTGCTCACTTCATCAAATTGTACCAAATTGAAGCTTTCTAGTTTGTGAATGATATGTGACTACAAAACCATCATGGAGAGTGATATACAAAAATAAAACCCATTGTGGCTAGGTCTAAACGTCCACCCAAATTCTAGATTAAAAAATATGAACTTACCGTAAATTTTCTTGATGTTTCATTAATAAAAGTCACATCCTTTCGTTTGTGGGTTTCAAAAAAAATTTATGTATCCGGGCTCTGTTCTATGTTTCATCTCCATCCAATAAAAAAAAGGTTAGAATTTAAAACTTGACTCAATAAACTACACCTCAAATCAAAACTTGGATGAATGAAGTAGATCTACTTATATATTCATCTCTTTTTCTAGCAAAACTCTTTGATCTCGAGGTGTGAGGACATTGTTGTCTTTAACGTAATGCTACCCCTATAGTAAAATATTTCTATGACAATCATAAACCATTTCGACTAATCAGTCATTATAAGATAATAAAAAATAGAATTCTAATGATCATAATTTTGCATAAACAACCTTACTCTTATCAGAAAACCAGTAATGCACAAGTTCTTTCAATTGGTCTTTATCTTCTTTTTTTTTGGAATTTTGTTGTTCAAAACTTGTTGCTTTGTCTTGTTTCGCATATGTGTTTATTTAAGAAAATATTTGTAATCCTTCCAGTCATTGCCAATCATCCTCACAAAAAAAATTTCGATCTCCTCAATCATAGGATAATGAAACATCCTCTATAACAAAGAATAGAAATTTTACAAACAAATAGTTTAGGTGCTAAGGAGAATATACATGTACTACACTACCAAAAAAGAAGAAAAAATGTATAGGCCATTTTTAATTATCTAAATCAATAAAACAATGTCACTTTTGTAGTTGGAAGGCACCTTCTTCTAATACGTGTAACCAACTAGACAAACTTTTTCTCTCTTTGTAACCTTACCAAGCCAGCTACTTAAAAATTTTTCGCCTTTCTTCACTAGATGGTTATGTTTGTTAAAGTGGACCACAATTTTTTCTCCATATTCTAAGGAGGACACATGTGATGTTCGCATAACATGTGTTTGCTTTCTCACTCTCCCTTGAGAATCTATACAATGAAAACATAAAAATATAAATAAGATAACACTGAGATAGAAAATTAGTTTTAAATAAAAAGTTATAATACATAAATTACCAATTATCTCATATTCTTCATTATCATTATTTTGACTTTCATTTCTTACTGTGGGCTCATAATTAGATTGAGATACAAGATCATCTTGAAGTTGAAAATCATGCTCAGGTTCATAATCATGAAATTTTTGTGAAGACTCAACTGGAGCTTCATTTGAAGTACTTGGTACGACTAAGGCAGCAATAGTTATTGACCTAAACACGTTGCTTAACTATAGAAAGTGATGAGATGATAAGGTTTGGAAGCTGAAAACCTCATGTAAGTGCAGTGTAAACAGACCAGAACATGAATGAGGAAAAGTATCCAAGAAACTAACAAAGTCCAATGCATAAAACTGATCCTCATCGATGCAAGAATTCTTATATGACATCTAATAGCCTCAAGTTTAAAAATATGATATCCTCAAAACCTTCTCTATTTCACATTTTAAAGTAAATAATAACTATATATGAAGAAAGAAAAAGCACCAGAAAGAAGACTACACATCAGCATTTAATTTAAACATTACCATTTAAAAATATAATTGCATCTTTATCTTTGCATTTACATTCCACTAGTAACAAATAACTTTTGCTTATGGTATTCAAAGGGTTTTGATGTTGAGACTTACTGTCTTTACGATGAAATAATAAGAAAAGATAGTGAACAAAACTATAATGCTTCTTGTAGTACCTATTGGATTGATTATTCAGGTGTGAAAGTGTCTGGTCAGTGGATTAGCTTTACAACTTATATACTCATTCATTTTGGAAAATTGGATAGTTTGAGCTCGATTAAAACCAAAAATTTGTGATGAATGAATAAACTGCTTAAAAGGATATGCATAAGGTTTTTGTTCTTAGTTGTATTCTAGTGCAACGATGAAACACCATTTATGATGATGTAGTGTAGAGCTTATAGGCAGAACAGTTGAGAAAAAGATGTTACCACTGGTAAATTTAAAGCTACTATGCTTCTTCTTTCCAACCTCTCCTCCATCTTGCTTAAGTTGAAAAAATGTTATGTGGCCCTGTAGAAGAAATATTTTATACGTCTAAAAGAAGTTCAATACCATGACTTAATGGAAGTTATGCAATAAGTTAAAAAATGAACTTTTGTTGTCATGAAAAAAAGTGGGTCATCTTCTCATTAAAGTGCTTTGTCTATTCTCAATTAACAATTCTATGGTCTAATTACATTTAGAGGGTGATTAATTCCTTTATCCTTTATTGTTGTCTATTAATATGTACCTTCATATTGTAATGTATTTTGAAGTTTTTTATTTGAGTATAGTTAAGACCAAAATAAGATGAAGGCTGTGGTACAAGGGTCAGGTCCAGGGCTCAAGTTATGGCATGGAATTAAAACATAGATCCAAGTAAAGACAGTAAGTCTTAGTAGCAAAACCCTTTTAATACCACAAGCAAATAGTGCTTGTTGCTAGTGGAATGTAGGTGCAAAGACAAAGATGCACTGATATTTTAATTTAAACACTATCAATTCTGAACTTCAAATGGTTACCATAAAAGGAACAAAATTGCAACATAGAAACAACCATTAATAGTATTTCGATCAATGATCATCATCAGGTGACAAGTCCAGCTCAGTTGAGTAAAATATGTGGATTTGTGGCACAAGAGGATGATTTACTTCTTTTACTCACGATAAAGGAATATTTGATGTAGAGTGCAAAGTTTAGGCTCAAAGAAATGAGCTCAAAAAAGAGAGAAGAAAAGGTGGAGAACTTGAAACAAGAGTTTGTCCTTGTTCATCTTGGTGATAGTTTCCTTGGAGATGAAGAGAATAGATGGATTTCTAATGTAGTCAATCAAAACAGATTAATCTCCCTAATAACATTTCCAAAATCTAAACTCCAAAACTGTGAGGTCTTAGTATCCCACATCGGCTAGAGATGGATCTTTGGGGCTCCTTATAAGTGACTTCCATCCTTAATGGGTATAACACATTTTGGGGAGATTGGGCCTGGGCTGACAGGATCTCTCCAGGAACAAAACCATGAGGCATGGGGCCCAGGCTGATGGGGTGCCAAAGCAAATAATATTGTGCTTGTGCGGGATAAGGTCCTTACGTTGTGGTATCAGAGCCGACTCACGAAAGCCCAGTGGGGTTACCTGGTGTGGGCCCACACAGCAAGGATGTTGTGCCCTGAGAGGGGGAGACTGTGAGATCTTGGTATCCCACATCAGCTAGAGAGGGATCTTTGGGGCTCCTTATAAGTGACTTTCATCCTTAATGGGTACAACGCATTTTGGGGAGATTAGGCTTAGGCTGACAAGGTCTCTCTAGGAACAAAACCATGAGGCATGGGCTCGGGCTGACGAGGTGCCAAAGCAAACAATATTGTGCCTGTGCAGGATGAGGTTCTTACACCATTTTTGGTTTTTGAAAACAATTTTCAAAGATCTTTGTTAAGTTATAGGGTTCAGGTGTTTTGGTTTTATTTTCTTCAGCAATAAGGTCTCTTAATTTAATCAGATAATCTTTTCTAATAATTGGGTTATCAATTTTATCGATTATATCTACTAAGAATTCTTTTTGAGAATTGATCATATTGATTGATTTACAAATCACATTGTGATTGTTCAGAGTCTAAATTTACTTCTTCTTGGATTGTATAAATGAGTTCTTCATTATCAGAGCATGAATTTTCTGATTCAGAATCATTTATCATTAATTTGGTTAATTGGTTTTTTTATAGAACCATCAATATCTAATTCATTGATTTTCTGTTTTACTCTACAATTTTTAGGTTAGTGTCCAAGCCTTCCACACTTGAAACAGGCCTTTGAAGGGGTTTGAGTTTTGTTTATTTTATATAGATTTTTCTTGTGCTGTGTTTTTAAAGAATGATAGGTTTAATAGGTTTTTTTTTTATTTTTGTCTATTGAATAGTTTTCTTTTCTTTTTCTTTATAGTAGAAGAGGCTCTTAGGGTGCATAGCCATACTGGCTATATAATGATCCTAATTCCTTTCTACTTTGGCTTAATTCTGATTTCATTTTTTATTTTAATTTGAGGTCATTACATATAGCTAATCCTTCATTATTAATAAAATTGATCAAATCACCATAAGTGAGATAATTGTAAGGTACAGAGCCAGAGTATTGGTCTCTGATTCTTCTTCTCACCTTTTCAGCAAATAATTTAGGGAGGCCAGAAAGAAATCTTTTTTTCCAATAGGAATTATTGCAATCTTTTCTTGTATAGACATTAGCAAGGAAAACATCCTTATACCATCTAAAGTATTGCATTGTTGGGCAAGTTAGGTTTGAAAGTACTTCTGAAACCCTTTCTTGAAATCTTTCAGGATCTCCAAAAAAAATGTTTTGTACTGGAGAAAATAAGGGTTTCAACAGTTTTTTCCCTAATTACAAGAATAGTAACCTCTTAATTAGTTTGTGGGTCGTGCCTTATTTTGGTTGTTTGAATTCTTGCTTCTATTATATTGTGATGGTCTTCGTCTGATAAGTAATTATCTCACCATCCTTTTAATGAACCAGTAAAACCGGCTATAAGGAAGGCATCAGTTTTCTTATCAATATTCTCATTCTTAGTTTTGTAGGCAGTTGCGGCCATAGTCATTTCTTGTAGTATATTCAATATTTGTTGTTCACTCTGACCATCAATGGATAGTCATTTCTTGGAGTATATTCAATATTGTTGTTCACTCTGACCATCAATGTTCCATTCACTAATAGAACTATTGTCATACTTTGCTTAAGTATTATCAGTTCTATCCTCGAATTGAAGGTCATGAGGTGTTGGTCTAGGATAATAGTTTCGGGTTCTTGGTAGAGGTTCGTTATTATAATTTCTTTTGTAGATTTTATTGACTTCATTAGGTTGCGTTTGTTCAAAAGTTTCTTCTATTACATTAATAATATCTTGTTCTATGATGTTGACATTATTCGAAGATTCTCCTATTTGGGTGTTGATTGATAAACCTTTTAATCTATCATTTATTTGTTGTAATAAGTCTTTATTATCATTGTCAAATTTTATTAGGTCTTTTCTATCAATATTGGTAGGAGTGAATATTGGTTTAGATAGATGAGGTAAAGACGGCTTTTGAATAATAGGTGGATCCTTTCCGGGGGCCTTTGGAATTGACACAGAAACATATAGTTTTTTATCAATTGTGTTTATTCCATGGGAAATAAAATCTACTTGGGTGGATAATGTGTTTAAATTTTGATTAGTATAATTATTTTGTGAATAAATATTTTTAACATCTTTAAATTTAATTTGTCTATCGTCAGTGCCTATTCCTTGTTTAAAAGGAGAGGCAATGATTTCTGTTTGTAAATGGGGAATGTTGATAGTAATCTCCTATAAAGGAGGATGTACTGATAAAGATGTTTGATTATTAGTTGTCCACAATTGTTCCAATTGTTGGATGACATCTATCTCTTTGGATTTGTTTAGATCTGGATGGTTTCTGGAAAAAGGGTTGTATATCTTATTATTGAATGTGTATATTTCAAAGAAATCAAAGAAATATATATTACTTTGAATTTCTTTCATATGAGTATACCATTCTTCCCTAATTTGAGACCTGGTTTCTTCCGAAGACTCACCACCTTTTCCCATTAAGGTAAGATTCCAAGCCCTAAATAAAGAGCTTAGTAATTTATGTGCACTATTCAATATACTCTTTCCCAAATATTATACTCTCTTCTTTTTTCTTAGGTCATCCACAAACTTAAGCATCGGAAGGTTCTCAAAGGGTCTAGAGATAAGCACTCAGGGTAGCTTCATTTTCAAGTACCCAGATTTGGCTAAAGTGGGTCTGAACATAGTGGACCAATAGAATTAAAATAATTAGACTTGACCTATTTTGGCATCAACAAGTTTACTATTGGTATGATTCATGTAAAAATTTAGTTTCTTTAAATTTTAAGCCAAATTGCAAATTTTTTCCTTTTTCTTAGGGGTTGGTTACAGTTTGGTCTAAAACTTAGAAAAGTAACAACGGACTCCTTTAACTTGAGAAAAGGATTACAATCGGATCTTTTTAACCAATTTTGACCAAATCAATCAATTATTTTATATGGAAATCTGAATGGACTCACTCGAAATCCACATAAGCATCCAAGTGGCATATTGGGCCTACCTCCCACTACCAAAACGATGAGTTCGAGCAAAAATAACCGAAACCTCATCATCTCTGCCCAAGTTTCAGATCAAACCAAAAAATTTTCTCCCTAACCTAATTTCTTCAACCCTACCCTATATTCATCCTAAACCAAAAATAAATTTAAATGAACAAAAAAACTTTTTCTTCATGATTTATTTATCTTCTTCGCTCTTCCCTCGATGAAAAAAGATTAAACAAAAAAGTTTCTTATGTTTCTTCACTATCATTGCCATTTGTCCAAACTTCCAATCTCTTGAAATTCCAAGACAACATAAAACACAAAATCATAACTTTATTCTTTATTTTTTCAGCAATCAAACAAAAAGTTACAACCACAAACAATATATGATATCTATCTCTCAATTTCTCATACAAATGGCTCAATAACTTGACTTTGTGTACCAAATTTTCATGCATAACATTCTTGCAATTAGATAACCCAAAATCTCCTTCACTAATTCAACGAGTAGACTCACAAACTTTTCTTTTCAATCCTCCAATAATTCCATGTGGGGTACGACCAAAATTAAGCTATGAAACTATGACCCAAAAGAATTACGAATAAATTACAAATAAATCTAAGAACAATTTTTTTTAGGAAAATAAAAGAGGCCCAAATGGAAAAATTGAGTGAATTCAAATGACTTGTGCCATCAATCTGCCCAGACAAATCTAGCATAGTTGTATCGTCAATCTGCCAAGGTAGATCCAATGTAAATAAGTCACCGATCTGCCCAAGCAGATCCAGCACACCTTTATTGATGATCTGGATCTACCTCTGTTCGCAGTCTTGCTTGGCGGCAACATAGAAGGAAGGAGAAATGAAGAAAAGAGAAAAAGAAGACAAAGAAAAATAAAGGAGAAGAAGAAAGAGAGAAGAAAAGGAAAAGGAAATAAAATAAATATAAAAAGAAAAAAATCGTGAGAATAATGAGATTCGGAGGACTTGGTTTAGGATTGATGCATTAGGTTTATTGGGGAAATTTTGTGGGTTTGATCTGTTAGAAAGAAAAGGAAAGTTTAATGTTGTGTTATTACACAAAAATTCATCGTTGTTAGAGTTTCTATTTAAATTCAGGTGGATCTCACATGCCACTTGGGACGCTTGTATGGATTTTGGACGAGTCCAATCAGATTTCTGTTTAAAATGATGGATTGACTTAGTCAAAAAGATTCAATTGTTACCTTTTTCTTAAGTTAAAATACTCAATAGTCATTTTCTAAGTTGATGGATCAAATTATAACCGATTCTTAAGAAAAAAGACCAAATTTATAATTTGGCCAAATTTTTATTTAAATAATGGTAAAGGAAATGATAAATTAACAAATTAAAGAATAGACTATGCAAATAGATTAATGGTTTAAACAGATCCCAATATTAATTACTGGTTGCTAAGCATATAAAAAAACTTAATAGTTTAAGGTTTTGATTTCTACTAAAGAAAACTAAACCGTAAATTAGGATTTGTGAATGGAAATTGTTGATGCCGCTAACTGTTGGTGAGGACGTGGCCTGGATGTTAGCGTGACTTTGGTGAGGACGTGGCCTGGCCCTGCACAGGTAACAGAGGTGAGCTGAAGACCCTTGGAAGGAGGGAAGGGGGAGACCTCTGAGGGCGCTCTGAAGCTTAAGTTAGCTTGAGTTTAAAGGAGAAGCCGAGGGCTCAAAAGAAACTGAGGGCTTTAAGCAGTTGGAGTGTGAGTGCAGGAATGTGCGAATGAAATGGTTAAGTTCATACCTTGGCCCATTTATAGTCGTCCGCCGGCGGAGAGGGTATGATTACAAGCCTAGGTAGGGGGCGCTTTAGGGCTGCTGCAGGTCGTAGGGTGGCTGTAGGACTGTGGTCGTAGGCGGCTGTAGGCGGCGCGTAACGGCTGTGGGCGTAGGCAGTCATAGGGTGGCGAGGAACGGCGGCAGGGCGGTGAGTGCAGAGAAGGCCTAGGTGTAGGCTTGCTAGGTCATCCTCCATTGGGCCAGAAAGTTGCAGGGCCGGGGTACATTGGACTGGAGTGCTTACTGGGCCGATCATTAGGCCGAAGAGTTTACTGGTCCTGGACTATACTTGAGCAGGAAAGTCCATTGGGTCAGAGCATTCTGTCGTTCCTGGAGCTTGCTTAGGCTGGAGTTGGAGAGTCCTGTTGGGCCTGGAGTATTTTGGGCCATATCACAAGCCCCCCACTTCCTTGAGTGTATTTATGTGCTTGCAGAAGTATTTCATGGGACGGGCTTTTAATGGGACTAATAACGCGCGTGGGAGTCGGAACGTCACTTTCGGGAAGTGAAAGGTCATCTAGAGAAGTGAAAAATCATCTCAAAACTATAAAGTCAGACTTTCGTTTGAATGACTATCCTTGGGAGTCGGACCGTTACTCTCAATGGCGAAAAGTCATCTCGAAGCCGTAAAGTCTCCTCTTTTTCTGATTTCTTGCATTTATTCCCCTCGTTAAGCGTGTTTTCCCTTCTTATAAAAAGGGGTCCCTGACACCTTTTGTCTTCAGCAGAAACGGGTTCAGTTTCTGAAGAGAATGAGAGAGAGATACGACCTTACTTCCTAACAGAGGGATCATTGGCTCAGATAATTCCGATGGTAGTGATCTTGGAGAGGGAGGGGAGTCAGCAGTCTCTTGAGGGATTTATGGAAGCCAAAAAAGAGGACGAGATCACTCTGGAGGAGGATCATGGTTCAATGAATATGGACCTCTTCCTGACTTCAAACGGGGGTCAATACCTCTTTCAGATTTCGAGTGGAGGCAAGGACCTCTTCCAGATTCCGAGTGGGAGCTGGGAGGGTTCCTTGTGCCAAGAGCTTCTCGGTTCCTTGGAACCGAAGAAGAAGAGGGGCACGGTTGGGCTCAAAGGAGTACCACTAGTTCATTTAAAACCAGGAGGGGGGCCATGTCTCTGTATAGTGGGCTCCTTGGTCCCTTGAGCTTATTAGAACTGAAGAAGAAGAGGGGAGGGGCTGGCCAAAGTACCACTGGTTCATTTAAAGCTAGGAGGGAGGAAGGCCCTCTCCCTTATTCCAAGTGGTATCAGACGAGGGAGCTCCCTTGTGCCAAGAGCTTTTCAGGCCTTGAGCTCTTTGAGCTTATTGGAAACGGGGGACACGGTCCCCGGGCCTGGAGCTGCTACTAGTAGGTGAGTGCTTTCAGTCTCAGGGCGGCGCTGCGCGGAAGACAAAGGGACTGGGATAGTTCTTGTACTGGACTGCCTAAAAGCTTGGTGTTTCAGTTTTCCCTTTGTATTTCGAGGCTGTTAGGGCCATATTTTCCTTGTACTTCGAGGTCGTTAGTTGTAATCCTTTGGATTAATAAAATATCTTTTCTTTCAATCTTTGTCTTCTTAAGATATTATCCTTGCCTTTTATACTTGTATGAATGAATTGATGTTGATTTTTTTGAAATCTAAAAGAAGTTTCGAATGCCCGTACTAGAAGCAGCCTTGGTATAGTGTATGCAAAACGTCTGATCCCTAGAGAATAAGGCCGAGCGTTTGCAGCGTAGCTCAAACGCTCGGACTTTGGAGAACTTAGCTGTGCATATAGCGTAGCTCATATGCTCGAGCATTTGGAGAACTTGGCCGAGTGTTAGGCAAGGCTCGGACTTTTGGAGAACTTGGCCGAGCATTAGGCAAGGCTCGAACTTTTGGAGAATTTGGTTGAGTGTTAGGCAAGGCTCTAACTTTTTGGAGAACTTGGCCGAGTGTTAGTCAAGGCTCGGACTTTGGAGAAACCTTTGGAGCAAACATGGCCGAGCGTATGCAACACTGCTCATACGCTCGAACTTTGGAGAACATGGCTAAGCATTGGGCAAGGCTTGGAATTTGGAGAAACCTTTGGAGAAAACATGGCTGAGCGTATGCAACGTAGCTCACATGCTCGGACTTTGGAGAATACGACCGAGTGTTGGGCAAGGCTCGGACTTTTGGAGAATCCTTGGAGAAAACATGGCTGAGGGTATGGAACGCGGCTCATACGCTCGGACTTTGGAGAATACAGCCGAGTGTTGGGCAAGGCTCGAACTTTGGAGAATCCTTGGAGAAAACATGGTCGAGCGTATAACACACAGCTCATACGCTTGGACTTTGGAGAATACAACAGAGCATTGGGCAAGGCTCAGACATTGGAGAATCCTTGGAGAAAACATGGCCGAGCGTATGCAACGAATCTCATACGCTCGGACTTTGGAGAATACAGCCGAGCGTTGGGCAAGGCTCGGTCTTTAGAGAATCCTTGGAGAAAACAAGGCCGAGCGTATGCAACGTAGCTCATACGCTAGGACTTTGGAGAATACGGCCGAACATTTGGCAAGGCTCAGACTTTGGAGAATCCTTGGAGAAAACATGGTCGAGTGTATGCAACCCAGCTCATACACTAGGACTTTGGAGAATACGGCCTAGTGTTGGGCAAGGCTCGGACTTTAGAGAATCCTTGGAGAAAGCATGGCCGATCGTATGCAATGCAGCTCATACATTCGGACTTTGGAGAATACGGTCGAACTTTGGGCAAGGCTCGGACTTTGGAGAATCCTTGGAGAAAACATGACCGAGCGTATGGAACGTGGTTCATACGCTCGGACTTTGGAGAATACAGCCGAGCGTTGGGTAAGGATCGGATTTTGGAGAATTCTTGGAGAAAACATGGTCGAGTGTATAACACGCAGCTCATATGCTCGGACTTTGGAGAATACAGCCGAGTGTTGGGCAAGGCTTGAACTTTGAAGAATCCTTAGAGAAAACATGGTCGAGTGTATGCAACACAGCTCATATGCTCGGACTTTGGAGAATACGGCCAAACGTTGGGCAAGGCTCGGTCTTTGGGGAATCCTTGGAGAAAACATGGTCGAGTGTATGCAACGCAGTTCATATGCTCGGACTTGTAGAATACGGCCAAGTGTTGGGTAAGGCTCGGTCTTTGGAGAATCCTTGGAGAAAATATGACCGAGCATATGCAACACAGCTCATATGCTCGAACTTTGGAGAATACGGCCAAGCGTTTGGCAAGGCTCGGACTTTGAAGAATCCTTGGAGAAAACATGGTCGAGCGTATGCAACGCAGCTCATACGCTCGGACTTTGGAGAATACGGCCGAAAGTTGGGCAAGGCTTAGACTTTGGAGAATCCTCGAAGAAGGAATAGCTGAGCGTATGCAACGTAGCTCATACGCTCGAACTTTGGAGAATGCGACCGAGTGTTGGGCAAGGCTCGAACTTTGGAGAATCCTTGGAGAAAACATGACCAGGTGTATGGAACGCAACTCATACGCTCGGACTTTGGAGAATACAGTCGAGCATTGGGCAAGGCTCAGCTTTGGAGAATCCTTAGAGAAAACATGGCCGAGTGTGTGCAACGTAGCTCATACGGTCGGACTTTGGAGAATATGACCGAGCGTTGGGCAAGGCTCAAACTTTGGAAAATCCTCAGAGAAAGCATGACTAAGCATATGCAACGCAGCTCATACACTCGGACTTTGGAGAATACGGCCGAGCGTTGGGCAAGGCTCGGACTTTGGAGAATCCTTGGAGAAAATATGGCCGAGCGTATGCAACGCAGCTCATACGCTCAGACTTTGGAGAATACGGCCGAGCGTTGGGCAAGGCTTAGACTTTGGAGAATCCTTGGATAAAGCATAGTCGAGCGTATGCAACGCAGCTCATACGCTCAGACTTGGGAGAATACAACCGAATGATCAAGACTTGGAGAATTCATGTTCATGTAGCTTCTTCTTTCCTGCACATGTGGGCTTTTCTATCCACTCTTGACCTACTAGGTTTATCTTTCAGTTGGTGTGACAAGTGATGGTGGCTGACAAGAAATGGCTACGCATTGGTTATAGCAGAAGGCGTGCTTTAGCGACACCTGCCACCTTGGGGACTGGAACGGCACCTGGGGAACAGCAAGGGGCACGTCTTTTCATCTGATGCGCGGATTGACGTTTATCATTTCTGCTGCCACAGCCTCTATATAAGCGAGTTCCCCCTTCTTCAATCTTCACTTTGCATTTTCGAGAGATCTTGAGAGTATCAGTTTAGCTAGGGAGTCTGAGAGCGCTCAGAATTGTTAGGAGTCTTCCTCAAAAGCATTTTTTTTCTAGGTGAGTAAGATGTCTGGTGGTAGTGATACTAGCGAAGCTTTGTCCAGGGAGTTGGAGGAAGTGATGGGTGTTTCTTCTAGTGATAGAGTCTCTTCTCAGGAGGTGGCTCCTAAGGGAGAAGGCCAGGCCCTCGTGCTGTATGAGGGAGACGGAGGAAAGAGCGAGGAGGCAGAAAAATCTGGCGAGGGGGACGTCCGGGCGTCAATGGTTATTAGAGATAACACCCTGGACAATCAGAAGGAGAAATGGACATTCGAAGCGAATTCCATTCCGAGTGTAGTGGAGGAGGCTAGCTTAGTGAGGACGAAGGTCAAATATAGGATCCCCTTTGAGTTTCATATGAAGGCCCCTGAGGGTGGGGAGAGGGCCTGCGATGCCCTATCGAGCCAAGTGCCTTATGAGCTGTGTGTCTGTGAACATCAGCTTAAGGCTGGGCTCAGACTTCCTCTCCACCCATTCCTTTGCCTGATACTTAGATACTTTGGCATCGCACTAAGCTAGTTGGTGCCTAATTCGGTCCGGCTGATCCTGGCATTCATCGCCGTGTGCCAGGAGGTTGGAGGGGTGATAAATATCAACGTGTTCAAGGCCCATTTTCAGCTAGCCCGGCTTGGTCATTCGGGATGGGTCATTGTCAGCTCAAGGCGAGGGAAGAGTGTACTGAAAGAGAAGCCTTCCACCATAAAGAGGTGGAAGGGAGGCTTATTCTTTGTTCGGAGCGCTGAGAGCTTCGATATCCCTCTCAATTGGAGTTTGGAGCGTGTTGGTAAATGCAAAAAGCCACACCTTTTGTCTCGTGAGCAGGAGACGTTGAGGATGATGCTAGCCGCACCCCTGGATATCGAGGTGCTCGGAGATAACGAAGAACTCCACAGGCGCGGCCTGTGTCCTCCCAGCCTTCCCCCGAGCCTCGAGCATGGTAGCCGTTGGTTTACTAGTTCATAGAAACTTTACCTTTTTTTCTCCAAGTCTTTAATGCTTTTCTTTTTCATGTAGACATAGAGATAGCGGCGATGGCTAGGTGTCTGGTTCGCGAAAAGAATAGGGCTGCGGAAGCTGGCGGTTCTGGGCAGAAGAAAAAGGCCAAAGTCCCATCCACGGGTCCAATTCCAGCGGATAGTTCCCCGAAGCCTCCGACTCCTAAAGAACGGGTGGACCCAGTCGTGCCCACTCCTCCCACGGGGGCGTCTTTGCCCCAGGAAGGGTATGGGATGACCACCCTCTTTACTCCTCGGTGGGCTTTGAGGATGGATGATTCCGTATTCGCCCACCCTAAGGTTGCTCGCGAGCACTTGGTGTTGGGGATCCCTCCTCGCGACATGGTGGATGTTTTGTCGAAGCCCATCGAGTCGCTGTGCTCGGTCACGGAGGTCACTTTTTCTCAGGTAATGTTTGTTTCACCTTTTGATTGGCCCACACATTTCGATTGTTTCTGACGAGGCTACTCTTTTCAGGATAGGGTTCTTGCTGGGGTGCTTTCTCAGCATACCCTGGATATGGCGGATCGTCTGGCCAAGACTCAGCACAAACTAGAGGAATCCCAGAACTTAGCCCATTACTTGTCTTTTTCTCTTGAGACGCCAGAGAGGGACAGGGCAGAGGCACTTTTTGAGAGGGATCATTGGCGTCGAATTGAGGCGGTCTTGAGGGAGGAGCTAGAAGAGGTACGCCGTTGGTCCGCGGAGAATAAGGCATCCTTGACAAAGGAGGGGGCAATCCAGTACTTCGAAGGTTTCAATGAAGCCAAGAGAAGGGCTGCACTCCTTTTTCCGAAGTTAGACTTCTCAGGTCTTGACTTGGCGGCCTACTCAGAGGGGTCCGAGGTTGCTTCTTCACGAGGGGTCACAGAGGAGGCTGTTATTACTAGTGCTTAAGAGGGTCAGGGAGTGAGACCCGGCTTGCTCCAGAGGGTGAGGCTCATGGAGTTAGGAGGAGTAAGGCTCAATCGGAGGAAGGTGGCGATTGTGAGGCCTGATGAGAGTCATAAAATGCCTCTCAACAGTGGTTAATTGTTAGCATTTTAGGATTGATCTAGGTCTTTATTGTGGTTTTATGTGTTAATAACTCTAAAGTAATATTAATGGACTACTGACTTATTTCAGTGTAATTTTCAGGTACATTGAGTTTAAAAGAGAACAAGAAGCGATCGTTGCTTAAAAGACCAAGATCCCATGCTTCTGGAATGCTAAGATGGACTGCTGCCTGTATTGCGATCGAGCGCACATCCCACATCGAGCGAGGTATTCTGCAGCGCATATGCAATCGAGCGCACAAGCCGCGATCGAGCGCACTCGGGCTGCGATCGAGCGCACCAGGACAGTATCCCACATCGGCTAGATAACACATAACGTTCCAGAAGTTTGCCTATATAAAGACCCACTCTGCTCAGCTGAAATCAGGAACCAATCGGAGCTCTTTTAAGATCATCTTTTGAGATCATTAGAGAGTGACTCTAGAGGGCCTTTAGGAGTAAATCCAGAGGGCCTTTAGGAGTAAATCCGAAAGTATAAATTTGGAGGCAAGCTGAGGATGATCGTTGAGAGGCCGGAGGCAACTCAATGAGGCATGAGCTCTATGGCCAGTTAATCTCCAAGCAAGGCGAAGGGATGAATCCCTAGGTGTAGTTGTTCTTATTTTCCTTTATTTGATTTAGTTGTAGTTGGTATTATTTTTATCAAACATTGTTATGTTTTATTCTTTAATTTAATTTAGTAGATTATTTTATTAATCTGGTGATTGTATGTTTCCTTTCCATATAAGTTCAGTCATGCTTTTCTTATGTGTATCTGTTTGGATGTGATTGAGTCTGGTAGACCTCTTTTATAGATTTGTCCATTGCTGCGGTATTGTCATTAGATATATTGTCATCTTTTGATAATTTATAAGTTGGGTCATGTGTGCTTAAAAGTAGAGAATAATTCATAACAATTACATTAGGATTTATAATTGCGCTTTAATTGAATATATGCCGATTGCCTGTTTGGAATGTGAAACTAGCAATCGAGATAAAAACAACTGAATCAAATTAGGATTAGAGCAACGAGCCTATGGAGGATTTTCGGAACCATGTCATTCTTAATTATATTTCAAACCTATTCACACAATTACCCCTTTTCTCAAACAAACTCAGATTCATTTAATCTTTTATCGTTTGTGTTAAAGTTTACACCTTCTTTATAATTAACTTGTTTTCTTGTGGAATCGACACCCCAAAACTATACTACAACTATCGCGTTATGTTTTGGGTGTAATCAAATTTTGGCGCCGTTGCCGAGGAAACGCGCTTGAGTACAAGGAAGCTTGTCAACTTTGAGTGTGACGTTAAAAAAAAAAAAAAAAATTCTTGTTTTATTTATTTTATTTCCTCTCTGATTCATTTGGTGCATGCTTAGATAAGAGATCTGCGAGGTAGATTCATTAGAGGACCTGAGCTAGAATTACCCTCTCATTCCGAGTCTGATAGTGAAACCTCGCCTAGATCATTCCATAGAGAAAACCCAAGTGAGAATCTAGAGGATTTTGTTAACATGGCCAATAACCATAATGAGAATGTTGCTAGGACACTTTAGGATTACCTCCACCCTACACGCACAGCCATACCATCATGCATCATGTTTCCAGCCAATACTCGCCATCAAGATCTTAAACCAGAGATGATTCAATTACTCCCTTTATTCCATGGCTTGGATAACGAAAACCCATATGTGCACATTAGAGAGTTTGAGGAAGTAGTTGTGACTTTTCATAGTCAAAACGAAACTCATGACATTATGAAACTTAAGCTCTTTCCTTTCGCTTTGAAGGATAGAGCCAAGAGTTGGCTATACTCACTTAGACCACGATCTATTGAGTCGTGGACTGAGATGACTCGGGCTTTCTTTAACAAATACTTTCCCCAACATAAGACCAACACTTTGAAAAGGAAAATCTCCACCTTTGCACAAAAGGATAGTGAGACTTTATATCAGTCTTGGGAGAGATTTAAGGAGTTATTGAGTATGTGCCCTCACCATGGGTATGAGAGTTGGCGCTGAGTGAGCTATTTCTATGAAGGACTTACCTATAGAGAGCGCCAATTCGTAGAGATGATGTGTAATGGTGGGTTTTTAGAGAAAGATCCTGATGAGACCATAGAGTACCTCAATGAGCTTACTGAAAAAGCTCACACTTGGACTGAACCTAGTGCTACTGAAAGCACAAATAGGTCACGACCTATAAGGAACCCAAATAATGGTGGAATTTACCATCTTAGGGAAGAGGATAACCTTAGAGCCAAGGTCGAGATGCTCACTAGGGAGATAAATGAGTTAAAGACTAAGAGCTTAAAGCCAACACACGTGATTAATCATGCAAAATCTTTTGAACCATGTTTTGTGTGTGGCGGGGTAGATCATCTCCTCCAAGAATGCCCCACATTTGCTGATATGAGAGGGCTGTATGAGGAACAATGTAATGCCTTAGGCATGTACAAAAAGCCTCTTGCACCTTTCTCTAACACTTATAACCCGGGGTGGCGAAATCACCCCAACTTCAGCTGAAAATCTGAAAACCAGCATGCACAGCCCCCTAGATCATCCCCTGCACCTTATCATGCACCCTCATCCTCTAGGAACTCGCTAGAAGACACCTTACAGGCCTTTATAGAGGCACAAGGTAAGACAAACTAAAGGTTTGAGGCATTATTTACGCAGGTGATGGAAGAGCATAAAGAAATAAAGAGCTAAGTGTCCAAGTTGATGAGCTACTTGAGTGTGATTGAGCGAGGTAAGTTTCCTGCTCAAGCTCAGTCCATACCCCATGGTCAACACCTAGCACAAAATAATTTGGAGGAGGTGAATGTCATTGAGACACTTGGTGGTAAATCAGTACACATCCCAACAACGAAAAAATCAGAGGATGTGGCTGAAAGCCATCAAGCACAAGCATACATGATGGACTCGTTCATGGAAAAGGTCCAGCACCTTAATCCATTAGAGTCCACCTTCACCCATGGCTTCACCAAAGCACATATCGAGCCAAAATTTGCGGATGTTACTGATGACATCCTTGAGGCCCCTCCTAAGCATAGAAGCATCGAATTTGGCAATGAAGCAGTGGCAGGTGCATTCAACCTATGTCTTTCTAGGAGGAAATAAGAGCGTCTGGCTGAAGACGTAAAACTTAGCGCTCATGGGAGGCAACCCACAGTATATCCTTTTATTTTTATTGTTTTCCATATTTCTTTTTTTCTTGTTTATTATTATTATTTTGTTGTTTTCCAGTTTTACTTTAGTATTTATTTTTCAGGGATAAATAAACGAAGCAGTTCAAATGATCGTGCACAACTTTTAACTCCACACGCCGTTGGTTAAAAAGAGAGTTTCCTTAACTTTTGCTTTTTCATTGAGGACAATGCTTATCTTAAGTTGGGGGTGGAAGATATACATTTCTTATGGCATATCATTGAACTGCTTGGTGTCATCTCTTTTTGTTTTAAGCATGCTTTGTGGTTGCCTTGGAGTTAATTCACATGTCAATGATATAAACTTAATTAAGATAACATATAGCATTTAGAAGAAGTTAAATCTTGCTTCAGTTTGAAATTAGTTTAAGCATCAATCTTCATTTGGTTAGAGACTCTAGTTTGTGGTAATATTGTATGATTAGTCTATAACATTTAGAGAAATTTTATGTGTGATTATTTTGTGAATATTTTTACGGTCTTAACAAGCTCTAGAACTTACTTGATAATCACTTGAGGCGAATTCCTAGAATGCACACTACTTAGGATATGATATAGGCCATTTTTGAACCGTTTGAGCCTTTCAAACCTACCATTGCTATATTTATCACTAGTCACCTATTTGAGCCTTTTTATTGAAAAGAAAAATTGAGCCTTGTTTCTTTCGATAAACCATTTACTTACCTTTATGAGCCTAAAAATATTTTTATCCTTACATTTCTTTTAAAAGAACTTAGTTATACATATGTTGTGAGAAGCACTTAAAAGGAGTAAGGGTGGAAATATAAAAAAAAATATCACTACCGCAACCCAAGTACATTAAAGGAGATAAGTTGGGGGTTGTGGAAAAGAAAAGAAAAAAAAATGAAAAAGAAGGTGAATGGTTATGTGCCAAAATAAATAAAAAAATTGAATTATGGCAAAGAAAGAAAAGAAAAAAATGGTGATTTGTTGAAAGAAATGCTCGAAAAATGGTTGAAAGAGTTAGGTATTGAAGTAAAGCTATTCAGTTCTTAAAGAGCTGTGTTCAAAACTATGAGATTAAGTACTTTTACTAGTGAATTCTTCCCATTCTTTCTTAGCCTTTACCTTAGCCGAACGTTACAAGCTTATTAAAGACCTATTGATCCAATGTAGTGTGATTTTTCTACAATAGTGGAGAGTGATTTGAAAAGTGAGCTTATGGAGCTTGTTTTTGTGATTGATGTCACACAATTTATTATGCTTTTAGAGACCAAGATTTGTATTCATGAATGTTATGCATAAAATCATCCGGATATTCAGATTAATGGTTTGTGGTAAGATGGATGTTAAGAGTCAATAACGATTTTAAGATTGATGCTTGAATTACTTTTGGATTTGAGTGAAATTTGATGATTCTTTGTGCCATGTGTTATGTGCAATATTTGAGACAAAATGTGAATTACTCTTGGTTAACACTAATATTGTTTTTCATTTACTTTGATTCCCACCATGGAATTCATCTCTTAATTTCGCTTCAATTGCTAGGGACTAGCAATAAGCTAGTTGGGGGTTGTGATGAGAGTCATAAAATGCCTCTCAACAATGGTTAATTGTTAGCATTTTAGGATTGATCTCGGTCTTTATTGTGGCTTTATGTGTTAATAACTCTAAAGTAATATTATTGGACCACTAACTTATTTCAGTGTAATTTTCAGGTACATTGAGTTTAAAAGAGAACAAGAAGCGATCGTTGCTTAAAAGACCAAGATCCCATGCTTCTGGAAGGACAAGATGGACTGCTGCCTGTATTGCGATCAAGCGCACAAGCAGTGCGATCGAGCGCACAAGGAGTGCGATCAAGCGCACAAGCAGTGCGATCGAGCGCACAAGGAGTGCGATCAAGCGCACATCCCACATCGAGCGAGGTATTCTGCAGCGCATATGCGATCGAGCGCACAAGCTGCGATCGAGGGCATGTGCGATTGATCGCACTCGGGCTGCGATCGAGCGCACCAGGACAGTATCGCACATCGGCTAGATAACACATAACGTTCCGGGAGTTTGCCTATATAAAGACCCACTCTGCTCAGCTGAAATCAGGAACCAATCAGAGCTCTTTTAAGATCATCTTTTGAGATCATTAGAGAGTGACTCTAGAGGGCCTTTAGGAGTAAATCCAGAGGGCCTTTAGGAGGAATCCGAAAGTATAAATTTGGAGGCAAGCTGAGGATGATCGTTGAGAGGCCGGAGGCAACTCAAGGAGGCATGAGCTCTATGGCCAGTTAATCTCCAAGCAAGGCGAAGGGATGAATCCCTAGGTGTAGTTGTTCTTATTTTCCTTTATTTGATTTAGTTGTAGCTGGTATTATTTTTATCAAACATTGTTATGTTTTATTCTTTAATTTAATTTAGTAGATTATTTTATTAATCCGGTGATTGCATGTTTCCTTTCCATATAAGTTCAGTCATGCTTTTCTTATGTGTACCTGTTTGGATGTGATTGAGTCCGGTAGACCTCTTTTATAGATTTGTCCATTGCTGCGGTATTGTCATTAGATATATCGTCGTCTTTTGATAATTTATAAGTTGGGTCATGTGTGCTTAAAAGTAGAGAATAATTCATAACAATTACATTAGGATTTATAATTGTGCTTTAATTGAATATATGTCGATTGTTTGTTTGGGATGTGAAACTAGCAATCGAAATAAAAACAACTAAATCAAATTAGGATTAGAGCAACGAGCCTAGGGAGGATTTCCGGAACTTTGTCATTCTTAATTATATTTCAAACCTATTCACACAATTACCCTTTTTCTCAAACAAACTCATATTCATTTAATCTTTTATCGTTTGTGTTAAAGTTTACACCTTCTTTATAATTAACTTGTTTCCCTGTGGAATCGACACCCCAAAACTATACTACAACTATCGCGTTATGTTTTGGGCGTAATCAAGGCCCATGAGGCCTCGATTTCTCCGAAATAGCCTCGTGTTTTTGTATCTAAGGTCGATAACGTCTGACTTTTGTACTTCTTCTCAGCTCAATAAAATTTCAGAATTCAAACTTCGAACTTTATTAAACTCTTACCTTTACATTTTACCGTTAATTAGGAGAGTCGGTTCCGAGGAGGTGAGGGCGCTGCTCTCTGGCAGGGGATCTCTTGCTCGACCCGGGGCTGGCATGCTCGGGGATCGCAGGAACCTGGATCCAGATTGTTGACTGCGAGAGCTGCCTCGGATAGGAGCCGAACATGCTGTTGGAGCTTCCTTGCCGGTTCTTCTGGTGCTGTTTCCTGGCAGCATCGTTACAGATGAGTTCTTTTTACTTCTTCGCTCTCATTGTAGCGAGAGATTATGGTTTCCCACAGACGACGCCAATCTGTTGATGCCGTTAACTGTTGGTGCTGACATGGCCTGGGTGAGGATGTGGCCTGGATGTTAGCGTGACTTTGGTGAGGACGTGGCCTAGGTAACAGGGGTGAACTGAAGATCCTCGGAAGGAGGGGAGGGGGAGACCTCCGAGGGTGCTCCGAAGTTTAAGTTAGCTTATGTTTAAAGGAGAAGCCGAGTGCTCAAAAGAAACTGAGGGCTTTAAGCAGTTGGAGTGTGAGTGCAGGAATGTGCGAATGAAATGGTGAAGTTCATACCTTGGCCCATTTATAGTCGTCCGCCGGCGAAGAAGGTATGATTACAAGCCTAGGTAAGGGGCGCTGTAGGGCTGCTGCAGGTCGTAGGGTGGCTGTAGGATTGTGGTCGTAGGCGACCGTAGGCGGTGCGGAACGGCTACGGGCGTAGACAGTCGTAGGGTGGCGCGGAATGGCGGCAGGGCGATGAGCGCAGAGAGGGCCTAGGTGTAGGCTTGTTGGGTCGTCCTCCATTGGGCCGGAAAGTTGACAGGTCGGGGTACGTTGGACTGGAGCGCCTACTGGGCCGATCATTAGTCTGGAGAGTTTACTGGTCCTGGACTATACTTGGGCCGAAAAGTCCATTAGGTCGGAGCATTCTGTCGGGCCTGGAGTTTACTTGGGCTGGAGTTGAAGAGTCCTATTGAGTCTGGAGTATTTTGGGCCATATCAGAAATAAAATTAACACATTGAGGGAGTCTAAGGTCAGTCGCTTGAACTTTCGTGCACTGATCTTCGTCCCTTAAAAGCAACATTTGTCCTATAAGTAAAATAGAGGAACTGGTAACTTAGAAATCCCGGTAAAGAAAAGAATTGCATTTTGACTGATTAGAGATCTAGAGATACTTCAATCTCTGAACCAAAAAAGAAAAGGAGGGAAGGTAACAAAAACAAGAAGGGAAACAAAAAGCTATTGTCGGTCTTCTTAAGGCTTCCTTCTAATCTTCCTCACTTCTGGTTAAAATCAAGTTGTGGGACTTCAACTAAAGGCTTGCTTTGTTTATCTCCTTTAGCTTGATTCATCACAATCGCTGATTGTATTTGTGGTAGAAAACTAGGTATTTTCACTCTCAAAATGTATTTTTTTCAATTAAAATTCAACAATCAAACCATGAAAATCATAAGCTAACCTATTACAAAAATTGGCATCCTCTGTTTATTCGGGAGAAAAGAAGAAAGAGGAGAGATACAGATATTTGCAAAAACACTCACAGGGAAGACCATTACCCTCGAAGTCGGCAGCTCCGACACAATTGAAAATGTCAAGGCTAAGATCCAAGACAAAGAAGGAATATCACCAGATCAGTAGCGATTGATCTTTGCCTGGAAGCAACTCGAAGATGCCCGTTCTTTAGCTGACTACAACATCCAAATAGAATCTACGCTTCATCTCATGCGGAGGGTTAGGGGAGGAATCATAGAGCCTTCTTTGATGGCTTTAGCTCACAAATGCAACTAGGACAAGATGATTTATCGCAAATGTTTTGCTCGCTTGCATCCAAGGGTTGTTTACTGCCAGAAGAAAAAGTGTGGTCACGCCAATCAGGTGAGGCCTAAGAAGAAGATCAAATGAACTTTAACTAAAATCGATGTGTCTGCCTTGGCAAGGCTTGAATATGAGATTTAGACTTTTACTTGGTCCTCTTTTGGGTGGATGAAATTTTTTTTAATTCTTTTTTTAAAAAAAATATTACAAATTACCCAAATTTTTTTGATTTTTTGTTTTTAAAAAAATATTTCAAATTACCCAAATTCTACTAGCCTTTTACCAAACACATAAATTACAAATCAAAATTTCCAAAAAGATAAAACATACATCTGTACCATACATTTAAAGCCAAAATATACAAATTACATTTACAAACATTAAAAAAAAAAAAAAAAACCATCAATGCAGTACATTTATCCTTCCACCAAAACTCAAAAACTACATCAACCACAAATTTCTTTAGCTTTGTATTCGATGATATCAAAAAAGAGAAGACAATCTAAAAACTTTAATGCTATCACGGTGACTCTCTTGCCATGAATAGCACTGTATTCAAATAAAACCACAATCCCTCAAAACAGTGTTGAGATTCTTCAGATGGCTGAGAGTGGTACAAATAGTTGTGATCATCTTAATTTCTAGAGCGAACTAAGTTTCAATCTTCATCTTTTTGGCTTACCAGTCTCCTCCTTCTAGAAATCCAGAGCCAAAAGTTTTCAATCAGCTTTCCAAAAAGGACCTGAAACCTCTATTGGTATTCATTTTGATATTCATATTTTTTTTTCTCTCTCTATCTCTCTCTACCAACAAACATAAAGCTATGGCACTAAGAGAGAAGAAGAAAGTAGCATTTATTATACCGGGGTATATATGGGATTTTTTAGTTTTGATTAGTATACCATTTTTGTCTTTTGCATAGAACAAAACCATCCTTTACCTGTTCCTCTATTTTACTCATAGGACAGGTGTTGCTTTTGTGGGGCGAAGGTTAGTGCACGAATGTTCAAGCGACTGACCTTAGACTCCCTCTTAGCACATTTCAATTGAGCAAATCATAAAATGGCAATGGGGGATTTTTCTGGCTGGGCTTTCAAAGGTATCTTTCATGTGACTGATTGAAGTCATGGCAAGGAGTGAAGCTTTGCTTTTGGCGTTGGAGCTTGGTTCATTGCAAAGAGGTACTGTAATTATTTTCCCGTGGCCTGGTGACTCTTTCAAGCTTACTCATTTATTGGCAAGAAACGCTAGATCGAATGTTGATCCTTGTATTTGGCCGGGGTCTTCCCCACCATTTTTGGAAGTTGATTTGCTTTCTGACTGTAATGGTGTTTTGATTATTCTCTTCTAAAACAAATCATAAATTAAACAAAAAGAAATATATACTAGAAAGGAAAGCAGGCTATCCATTTAAAGAGAGAGAGAGAGAGGAAGATAGAGGTTATCAATTTACATGGACACAGAGGAAAATAGAAGGAAAAGAGACAAGATAAGAGACAGAATGAAGAAGAGAGAAAACACACACAGAGAGAGATAAATTAAGTTTGAAACCATGGAAAAGAAAAAATAAACATAACAAAAATAATGTTTATATAGAGAAACTGGAAAGCTCTATGTCAATGTACAATGATCGGATAATAGGAAAAAGAAAAAGAAAAAAAAAAGATGACAGTTGATCAGAAAGGATGGCACACTGTCCATCACTTTTCTGTTAGTTTGCTCCATGAAGTGTTTATATAAAATCTACATAAGGTCATGATCTGGGAAAATAATGTATAGTTATTCCTTCCGTTTCCGTCTTTGATTAATTGTTTTTTCCCTTGTGATTGTGATGACTAAATATATACATATTCCTCAAAAGGTCAAAACTTGCAAGAAGTTCCCAGCCTTTGCTTCAAGCCCATGCACTTTGAGCCGTCTAAAACTCCTGGCAAAAGCTTCTCAAAACTTTCCAAGAACATTTCCCATTCACTTTCAGTCATGTCTCCAAAATAAATTCCTCCAGATTCATAATTATAGTTCTGTAGAGGGTGGTAACTCATGTTCCTTGTCAAACACCCTACTTTGCTGTCCTCACATTCACCGCTACTGTTGTCGTCGTCAACATCCTCTTGGGTGATCTTTACAGAATCATGGTCACTAATTTCCTCGTACAATGGAGACAGATCAATAGCTTCATACAATCCAGGCATGGATTTTATGGATGATAATTTCGGAATTCTTGGTGGCAGCTTAGACATCATCTCATGGGGGCTTCTAATCCGAAAGAGCTGATTATCATCATTGGAAGTAGCTTCAATTTCATCGTCAAATTTAAAAATTTCGTCACTTTCTTCTTTACTTTCATTGCTATTGTCATCTTTGCCATCATCATCATCGAATATATTGCTGCTAGCCACACTTGCCTTCACTTTTGCGCAAAGAGTCTCTAACATGCTAAAATTTTCCTCTCCACTGCAGAACTCACGAGTCATCATTTCGCCTATATCACCAAGACAAAGCCCAGCAGCAGCAGCTCGTTTCAAGAAGATGGTACAAAGGACAAGAACACGTACAGAGGCCTCCCCTAAAGAAGGAAGCTCAGTTCTTAAAAAATCTGCATCTTTAAAAGGATTGAGATCGGATATATACTGAAGTTCGCAGTCCGTAAATGGAATTGAAGCTTGAGGCCAATGCAACCATTCAAAATATGGATCATCAAGCCATTCAGGTAGGCAAAGTCCATGGTCTATGGGGACAAGCTCAGCTGCCTCAAGAGGATAATTGTCCAGTTGGTAATGTTTCTTGACAAGTAAATTTCCCGCATGCCTATCAAGATTCAGGAGTCTTACATCAAAAATTCCAATCCGATGCACTGACGAAACTGAGAAGCCTGAGGAACCTAACTCCCCTGCATCAAAATCATGATGTACAAAGCGTTGGAGTGAGGCAATTTTATAGGGTGTGGGTGATCTGTCGTTAACATGGAAGGTGAGGTGAGAGATTTTGACAAGAGCAGTAGGAGGAACACCGGCGAAGCCTTGATGGTCAAGAAGGTAAGCAGCCAATTCGCGAATGCCCGTTTCGCCTACGCGAACCGAGCGTTTCATTCCAGGTTGCCCAAACATCAAACCCCCAAATCCTTTTGGGTTGTTGAAGGCTAAAGGTTCTTCATCAATGGGCTTTGCCACAGCAATATTATCACCACCGGTTGTACGCAAGAAATAGGCACCACCTAGTCCACTTGACACTGGCAATGGTTCAACACCAGATGCCATAGCTACTGCAACTTCAACAACAAGAGCACGTACTCTATGGGATCTGCCGCCGCCAACAATCTCTATTCTTGGATTCTTATTAATATTGTTGGTATCACTGTCAAACTGATCTTCCTCCACCTCCACATTAATGGAGAGGCAAGGAGTGGAGAAACTTCGATGAATGTTTTCTACTTCAAATGCTTGTTTCAAGGCAATGTGGTTGTTAGTTTGGGTAAGTTCGAGATTAACGTTGTAATCAATGTGAGTGAAGGATTGGAGTCTGCATCTCTGGGATCGGCTGAATGGCTTGAATCCATGATGTTGATCTATGGCCACAGCCATCTTGGAGAATCTCATGCAGCTGATAATCACAGCAGGTCATGCCAAAAGGGCGCCTGACTCTTTAGGCCTGGGGAGAATGTTGGCCCTCACATATCTACAATATTTCCATCATTTCACGAATCTCAAAAGTAAGTGATTTAATTTTCTACATGTATTAACTGAAATTTAATCATACATCAATAAATACTCCATAATTTATCCACTTATGATGCGAGGACCATGTGAAACACATCAATGAAACAAGCATCAATTCTTTAAGTTCGCACGATTCAAGATCTTTCTTTTTCTTGCCCAATTTTGAAATTCAGATATACTGCCATATGAGAAAGCTAAATAAAGATGAGCTTCAAGCATCAATTCCTTAAGTTGCATGATTCAATCTTTTTTTTTCTTACCCAATATTGAAATTCAGGTGGGCAAAGTCAAGTGTTGAATTCATTTCTTCAGTTTATGTTTGACCACAAGAACTGCCTGCAAATTGTTGAACCAAAATTGTTCTAGGAACGAGAAACTTTGAAAAGAAAATTGATTTGAAAGAAAAAACCAGAAAAGAAAATGACCAACCTACTAGTCCCTCGCTCATCCGCTCATAAATCGTTCTAATTTTCTGTACATAAAGAAAAAGAGGGTGTCATGGTGTGCAATCCAAAAGTGAATAAATTTGATGGTTGAAAACAAAGAGACAAGTTATGTGGCAGATACTACTGTCAGTGTCATATATAACAATTGAAATTTATGGAATAGATAGATATGTTCTCACCACATTAACATTTTATCACATTAAAAATGGCATCAAACAAAAAAAAATAAAAAATAGTTGTTTCATTTGAATGTCAAAAGAAAAGTTATAGGAAAACTAACACAACGTAACAAAACTAAGTGGAAAAAATATGGTTTCAATTGAAATTTTTTATTTTTATTTTCTGTGAACGAAACATACCCTAAAGGTGTCCTTGATGATCATCTGATGCAGACCTCATATTTGCAACAGATAGTGCTTTTGTCCCCAACTTTCTTGAGTTGCAACATCTCAATTTTACCTATTCAGCCACAAAATTTGTCAAATTAGAGATTAGACGTCATTTCCTATAAATCCTACTTTACATTATTGTTGAAATTAAAAAAAAAACTCCCAAATTCACATCTCTTTGCCTCCATCTTCTCGTTGATGATATCAAAATAAAACAAAAACAAAGCAAGACTACAGAGAAAGAGAGACCCTGAACACTGGTGAAGGCATTCAGGGGGAGACGAATATAAACGGGAGCGCGAGAGAACAGATACTGTCAAAGGAAAATTTTCCTTAACTCCCCTCCCCAAACTTCCTCCTTTCTTTTATTTCTATTTTTTTAATTTTTTAATTTTAATCTCCCCGCCCGTGTCACCAGCCCCTTTTCTAAAGTTTGGTTACCCTCTCCCTCCCCAAAGTTTTTGGTTCCCGAATTTTATGCCTTCTATTCCCAGGCCTTCCTATCTTTGTCATACCTGCAGCTACATCCAATTACCCAAAGCCACATCGTCAGATCGGATGCCAAAATTCCACGTGGAAAACGGAATTGGAAATTTTCGGTGATTCATTGACAGGTGGGTACCCTTGATCCTTTTGTTATTTTTTATTATTAATTGATGTCATAACAGGTTGACCGTTGCCTTTTTTTCCTTACCGGTTTCACCGGCTGAGATCCGGTCTCCCCGGCCGAATATTCTTCAAAGTATTATAGAAATAGTGAAAATAACCCAATCTCTTATAGTGTTTTTTTTAATAATGCAATCTTGAAATTTAAATTTATTCATTTAAATAACTTAAAATTAGTTTCGTTAATATAAAGTTAACTCTA
Source organism: Bretschneidera sinensis (assembly GCA_023935145.1). Classification (NCBI taxonomy): domain Eukaryota; kingdom Viridiplantae; phylum Streptophyta; class Magnoliopsida; order Brassicales; family Akaniaceae; genus Bretschneidera; species Bretschneidera sinensis. Next base: position 79,490,567 of record CM043697.1, read on the forward strand.
AAAATAATCACTGATTTGGAAGAAAAAGCTTCACTTCGCACTAGAAACTATAACCAATCTCAACTCATAAGTATTTAATGAAAAATATTAAAGTTCAAGTTCTTTTAATTGATTTTAATGTATTAAACCTCACTTTTATAATAATTTTTTATAAATAAAAGTGCGGTACTATTCGTTGGCTACGTAGGAGACATGGTGAATGTAGATGTTATGAAAGCGCCATTTGGAAGGTAGCCATTGGCCAAAGCATGATTATTATGCAAAAACGACTTTTGGGATTCTTTGCTAAGAGTATGGATTGAATTGTTACGATGTATGTTAAATATATGGACACTCAAAATTGTGTTTTTCGATAATCCTATGATGTTTGAGGATCATTTTAAGTATGTTTAAATATATTTGTTTAAAGTGATCAATTATCTAAAATTTTGTTGGATTGTTGGAATTGATCAGTTATTATCAGTATTTTCATATACGAAGATATTGGACGAGATGTTTTGCTTAGAGACAATGGAGCATAAACCCCGAAATGTTGGAACGTAAATCTTTTGAATATGTTGGGGCGTTTCAAAATTTTAATAAAATAATTTTAATTAATTAATTAGAATAATAAAATTAAAAATAATTTTAATTAATTAATTTTTATAAAAATTTAATACTTTATTAATTTTTTATAGTGTGATAATTATAATTTTATAATATTAATATATATATTTTTATATAAATTATATGAAATATAATTTATATTTTTATATTATAACTTGTAAGTGATTAATTAAATAATTTATAATTATTATTAAACTAAATAATATATATTATATATTTATAAAATATAATAATATCACAACAAAAATACTAATTCAGTAGTTGACTGATAATATTCATTATGACATATATTTAAACCTTTAACTTATATATATATATTTTTTTAAACTACCCGCACAGCTTTTAAAACACTGATTGTCACTGCTTAGCTGCCAAAAGTTAACCAAAATTCACGTGAAAAGCACTTCCTATTTGCCTATAAATAGGAGTTCTCACCTCAAAAGGGCGTTGAAAATCTGATATTTTGAAGCTCTTAAGAACTTTGGGCACTCATCCAAACTTCTCTCACATTTTACCAAAGACTTTCCTTACTTTTGCACTAACAAACATATATAAAAGTCTCCTTTCTTACTGTGTCACCTGTTACAAAGTAATCAACAAGTATGCTAGTTCTTTTAAACTACACTCATAGCAATAGAGTTTCGTCTTCAGTATAATTGTTCAACTCTGCTGTCAAAAGAAAATTCAACCTTATTCAGAATTTCTGTAATTTTGTAATTCCTTTTTGTCTGAAGAATTAAGTGTACTTAATGCATGCGATTAGTCATATTGTGATTTGCATGCATTAAGTACACCTTGGCCATTCCATTCTTGGGCTACAAACCTTATTGGACCAGTTTCACTTCTTGCAAATGGGAATATTTGGATTCTAGCTGCTATAGAGTACTTTACCAAATGAATGGAAGCTATATCTCTCAAAAGAGCTATTGTTAAAACAATCATGAAATTATAAAGAAGAACATCATTTACCGATTTGGCCTTCCCAAGCGTATTTTATAAGATAATGGGACTCCATTCGTTAATAAGATAGTATGTGAATTTTCACACATCTAAAGTCCAAAGCTTATTATTAACAAGGGAATGGTCAAATAGAGGAAACCAATAAAAAGCTTATCAAAATCTTTAGCAGAATAGTGCATGCATATTTTGGCGATTTATTCACTCGATGTGGCTTTTATATGTATATTTCAACGCTTTAAAGTATTATTATATGAAATTTCGATGTTTGGTAAAAAGCCAAATAAAACTGAGAACATACGATTTGTCGCAATGTTAGAGAATATGTTTACTAACGCTTTGAAGCGCCGCAATACAGCAAGTACAATAGTTATATATTGGCGCTTATGAGTACCGCAATTATTTTTTATGGCCCATAAAAGCACTAAAAAACTATGGCCCTTGAAAACGCAGCTATATGAGAAGCATGGACATTTCGACACTTTTAAGCGTCACTATGTGCTATCATTATTTTTTTTAACACCTGCTATATATATATAATATCTACTTCTTGTTCTTGTATAACATTAAATTCCTCTGTTCTTCTAATGTATATCATCAAACCCATGAAAAATCAAATATTAATATACTAATTAAATATTAATTCGATCATAGCACAAAAAACATTCATAATATATTAATTAACCATGTAAATTCAAATACAACAAAGTAATTTAAATTAAGTCTCAATTAATCTGTTAATTGTCATTACTGATATCAAATAATAGATTCTCCTTGAACCATTGCTTGCATCAAAGACTTTTGTTAATCCGTTTGGGGCTGTATATTGCTTATTTGATCATCATGCTTTATCTTTTAGAGTATGTTCTGATAAGTGATGGACCAGCATCTTTTAGAGTCTTGGCTAACAATGTAGTTGTCACAGCTATCCAAAAGAAACATAATCCATAGCTATATCAAGGAGTGAAACAAATGGTTGAAAAGCAGGACCAACACAACAACTGCAATATGTTAAGCTGAGGGAAAATAACAGAGATGTACTCTATATGTGGAGACATGCATGCAAATTGTTTTACTTCAAGACAAATGATCATGGACATCCTGCAGATGCCAAATTAAAGATGATCTAAGCACATTTACCTCATTTATGCAGCTTTGGCAGCCTGCACTCCAGCTAGTGCATCTTCAATAACAATACACTGGGAAATAGCAAAGAAAAATTATTTCTATAGAGACCTTGTAGAAAATTCAAATATTTGACAATATGGAGAATATAATCATAAACTCTACATAGATCATTTCCTGAATAACACAATTACCATGAAGAGATAGAAAAATTTACATGGGAAGTTCTAGTGTCAAAATCTCAAGATCAATTCTACAACAAAAGCTAAAAGAGAGAATGTTTTCTTTGAAATTTTGTGAGCATTCGTAATATATTTAGATTCTTATAAAAGTGTGACAATGCAAGTGTATCCATCCGTGATATTTTTTTCTTCCATGCTTTTTGTGAAAAATTGATTTTCCTTCAAAGGAAAGATAAGTTAAAACAAAATGAGAACAACTACGCAGCTATAATCACACTGACAGTCATACAATAAGTCCTTCGAGTCCATACAAATTCCTTGCCACTAATATCAGTGAAGAAAATGACATGCAAAATCTGCTGGTATACCTCGCTGGAGGGCATATTTAAGATTTTTGATGCAGCTAAGAAAATATCAGGAGTAGGTTTCAAATTCTCAAATGCATCTGTTGAATCAATATCATCGAACCTGATAAAAAAGATGACAATATAATGAGAACCAAGAACCTGTAATGCAGTAATTGTGAAAATTATATTTATCTCTCGAATATTTGTCTGATAGCACAGTCCAAACCTGTAAAGTTTGGCTAGTCCTACTCCTAGACAATTCTCATACCGAGCAACCAAACATAGCAAGGTCAAATACTTGCACATCAAATTTCTTGATTGTTCAAATTGGTTTATGTAACATTTTCTTTTCCAATATGTTCCTAATTATCTCTTAAGAGAACATTCTACTTCGTTTGCAAGGCGATGAAATTCTGTAAAAAGATAAGAGCTCATAACATTAGATTCGAATGAAGACTTTGCAAAAGCATCAGACCAAACAATTGCTAGCAAAAACTAGATTTGGGAGTTGAGGAGGATAATTGTGTACTTACTCAAACATTTGATTCTCTATAGAGTTTGTTGTTCAAGATTACACCAAAAGTTTCATAGAAAGCTGAAAGCTAAATTTAATGACTCACTCCATGTCTATACTGCATCCTGCAAAACTCTGCAGGACTCGGTTTTTTTTTAAATGTTAATAAATGGCTCTGCAAATGTATATATACCTAATGTAAATAATACTAAAAAATTTTAGTCTATTGTAAATAAGAAACTCTAGTCCTATTAGAACACTTTAATGTATCATAATTCTATTAGAACACTCTTTTGTAAATACCTATAAATATGAGTCTTTACTACTGCAATATTAAGTAGTAACATAAACTTAATTATTCTTTTAAGCAGTAAGATACTAAACCCTAAAACACTGTCCTTTTTTTTTTCCCTAAACCTTAAAAACCATAGAAAACACTACTCACCAACCATAGACTCCAACCCTCACCGAAATTCATCCTTCAACAGGTGTCATCAGTTTGACATCATCCTCTACTCACCAACACACTGTCAGCCCCCTTCCCCTCACCTATCACGCCACCTCACCAACCATAGACTCCATGCCCATTGTTTCTCTGCAAATCTCACCAAATACTGGCCCCACACCATCCTTCCCCAATATTTTCTCTACCACCCTCAACCAACACCGGCCCCACACCGTCCTTCCCTATCCCCTTCCATGCTGCCATGTCACCTACAAGCCTCCCCATACCCAATGTACTTCATCCCACCTCACAATCCCACGCCTTCCCTTCATTTGCCACCTACCACCCTCCCTCAGCCACTGTCTTAAATTCGACTGTCACACACCAGACCTTAAATTCGGCTCCCTCACATCCCAATAACCTACATGGCCCTGCCATGTTCTCAACCCTCTCGGCCGATACTGCAAACCTAGTCTCCTTTAAAGCCCCTAATTTTTCCTTATATGGTCCTTCTACACCTATAACCCTTGCGGCTCAACTCATTCCTCAGTCTACCTATGTTGCTGCTACTATTAACTCAGAGGCTCATCCTACTTTCTCCAATCTCCCACTTTTCTCTGCTCCTAGCATTACACACCTCGTTAGTATTAAACTTGATAATACTAATTAATATCCTCTGGCGCTTCCAATTTCTCCTAATACTAATAAGCTAGGACCTCCTCAGATAGATTGATGGTACCTTCTCATGTTCCCCACAATATTATTTCTCTAGTGCTTGCATCCCCACCATTAAAACTGCTTTTTACACTTGAATCCATACGGACCAATGTCTTCGCTCCTAGATTAATGCCACCCTTACTCCGAATATCCTCCAAGATGTCCATGATCTACGTACCTCTAGGGATGTCTAGCTAGCATTGGATTAATGCTACCTTGATCAGTCTAATGCAAATGATTTTGACATCCTTTTGAAACTCCATGAACATACCAAAGATGGCAAATCTATGGAACAGTATCTCTGAGATCTCAAAGCCATTGAGGGAGCTTTATGCCATCACTCAAGCTATCAGGAAGTTGAGGAAATACTTGCTAGGAAGACAATTTCAGATCCACACTGATCACAAAGCCTTGAAATGCTTGATATCACAAACAATCCAGACCCATAAGAATCAATTATATCTATGGACTATTCCTACACTATTGTATATAAGCCAAGGAAAGAAAACATTACTTCAGATGCATTGTCCAGGCTTCCTGAACTGAAGTAGTAGAAGCTCCCTCATCATCCATTGCACCTTCTCTTTTTGGGAACCTAATGCTACACTCCTACCCTATACTTGATATCTTGGAAGAACTGAAGCAAGAGAATCAAACAGATCCATTCCTTTTATCAATCCTTAAGGATCTGTAGAACGGCACAATAGAAAAGGAATACCAGGTCAAGAATGGATTGTTGTTCTTCAAAGACAAGGTGCTTATCAGTCCAAGTTCCTTTCTTAAACTTAAATTCTTACATGATTGTCATAGCTCATTGATAGGTGGACACACTAGCATCCACAAGACTCACAAAAAAATTGTTGCAAGCTATTATTGGCCAGGAATGAAAAAAGAAATTCAAGATTTTATCAGACAATGTCTTATTTATCAGTAGACAAAGTACTTTACTTCTTCTCTACTAGGCCTGCTTCAACCTCTCCCTGTACCAACCCAAGTATATGAAGACCTCTCTATGGATTTCATCACTAACTTACCCCTCACTTATGGGTACTCTGTCATCTTGATGGTGGTAGATATACTTACTAAATATGGTCATTTTGGTGCCTTACCTGTTACATTCACTACCCATACTTAAGCTAAAATTTTCATTGACAAAGTCTTTCTCAGCAACTGGAAGCATCTCTTCAAGTATAGTTGCACAGCCTTGCATTTCAGCTCAGCTTACTATCCTCTAACAGATGGTCAAACTGAGGTGCTTAACAGGTGACTAGAGCAGTATTTGAGGGCTCTCACCCAAGACAAACCAACTTCTTGGGCAGAGTGCTCTTACAGCACTTCACATCACTCAACCATCAAAATGACTCCCTTAGAAGCCTTATATGGCATACCACCACCTATCATTGCCAATTATTTACTTGGTTCTTCAAATGTAGAAGCTGTGGATCAAGAGTTGAGGAGCAGAGATGAGTTACTTAAGTTCTTAAAGACCTCTAAATCTCAAGCCCAAGCTAGAATGAAAACACTAGTTGATACCAAGAGAAGTGACAAATGCTTTGAAGTGGGAGAATTGGTTTTACTCAAACTGAAGCCTTATAGGCAACAATCAATAGCTCTTAGGCTTAATCAGAAACTTAGAAAAAAGCACTGTTCCTTTTGAAATCCTGGAGAAAGTTGGTCTTGTTGCCTACAAACTCCTCCTACCTCATGACAACAAAATTCACCTTGTATTTCACATTTCTATGTTGAAACCTTTCTTTGGTCAGTACAAACAAACACCTTTTCCATTACCTTCCTTCAGTTATGACAATAAACCAATCCATACTCCACTAGCTCTACTTAACACTAGGGCGGTGAGGCTTAATGGAAACCTAGTCCCTCAAGTTCTTGTACAGTGGACTAGCCTAGCTCTTGAAGACACAACTTGGGAAGACTTACGTACTATACAAAGGATCTTGCAAGTTTTAGACCTTGAGGATAAAGTCATTTTTGAAAGGGTTATCAATGATAGCACCAAAAAAGAAGAATAGGACAATGCGCAAAGGGACAATGTGTAACAGAAAGGAAAAAGCAGGGCAGTAGTTAACATAGGGAAGGAAGAAAAGCTAGCCAAGAGAATGAGCATTTGAAGCAAGCAAACACCTAAATGGATGGAAGATTATAAAAGGTAAAGGAGGAAGATTCAGGAAGGCTATAAGGCTTGAGAAGCAAAGGCACAAGAGCTAGAAATGTTAGTTACTACAGCAGTCAAGTTGTTAGGACAGTTATAACTAGCTGCATTAGTAGCTTTAGATCTCTTATGTATCTTGTGTAAGCATACTATAAGTATCTAGTGTAAAGAATTGATATTCAATAAATAAATATTGCATAATTTCCTTCTTCTCTAAAATCTCTCTTCTAAAATTCTTCTCCCTTCCAATTTCAGAGTTTGTTTCTGAAATTCAATTTCCTTATCTTCTCTTTTATCACTCATCTCTTTCTCTTTTTTCATCTATCAAGTCTCAATTTAAACAACCTTATAAAATTATACATATGCTCCGTGCACACGCTCTGTTTCAATAGGTAGTTTTTTAATCTTGCATGACAGATATATGAGCATTTTTGGAAACTATGTGGTTACTCCACTTTGCTTTATCATGTTGTCTAAAGAACTATAATGTTGCTCTTTCGATATGATGCTATCCTTGGATGAGAAGTGGAAAATTGATTGAATTTTTCTATTAAAATGAGTCACATTACTGTCTCATGATTTATATTAATATTTAGGGTAATGATATTGACAAAGCAAAAATTGTTAGTATCAAAGAAAGATATTATTTTTTAATTATGTTATTTTTTTTATTTGCTAAAATAAATTGATTATTAATTTCTTTCCAAAAAGGATCAAATCAAATTTAATTGGATTCCACTTTTTTTTTTTATTCCTGAACTCCTTCACTGCAATTAGAGATCTTTTCATTGGAATCCAAAAACTGGTCCTTTTCTTCTTCATTTTTTTTTTAATTTTTTAAAACAAACTCTTATGACAACTTCTATCATGGTGGATTTCATGAGTTAAATCCAAACTCTTACAACAAAGTAATATTATCTTATGTATCTATTGGCGTAGAGCTCACTTTACAAACCTCAGTATTGATTCCACAATGCATTAAAAGAATTAGCCATGCTCGTTTGTTGATAGAATCGATCCCTCAAAAGTCCACCTATATATCTATACTCAGGGAAAACAATTCGTCTCATTTTAGTGATAATTTGCATCAATTGAGAATAAAATTGTGAATTCGACACTATAAAAGATCAACCTCTTGTATTTTTTGGTTTGAAAAAGCAAGCTAAAAAGGAATCAGAGTCCAATTAAATTTGGTTTGATTGGTTTTATTTTTTGGGAGCAAATTAGTTATCAATGTATTTTAGGGGAAAATGATCATGGATACACATGAATCAGATACTTATGATGAAAGCGAATAATATTTTAGAGGTTGAGGGACAAGTTAGGTCCCATAGGTTGATTTTTTGAGAATTTAACTCTCCACAGATCAACTTGATTGGCAGTTGATCTTCTGAACCTCGAAATGTAGTGAAAGGAGTCTTGTGATCAAAGCCCATCGCCTCCAATGATTGAAACCCACCACTTGAAAGTGGGAGCCAATGATCATCTAATCGTCCATTAATCTGCGAGCTTGTGATATTTGGCTGCTTGGGCCATCCCTCATAAAGATGAGCAAATAAATGATGATATGGCTTGCGAATCATGGAATTTGTATGAACCCCAAGAGCGGTAAAAGGTGATGATGATGATGATCTCTCATAATTAGTAATTCTAGGCGGCAACAAGATTGAATATGGTGATTACAAGTTATGATGACTAGAAATATGACCAAAAGCAGCCAAATGATGATCAACTCCTCCTTTCTCTCTTTTCAATAAAGCCCTTTCACATTTGTGGGCATTTTGGTTTCCACACAATGCTTATGAGCTTGAAAACTTTTTATTGCAATATTTGCAAAAGAAATAATGTTTCTTTACTATGATAAATTCACTAGATAATTTCGAATTGATTGGAGGAAGCCGATCAAATAGATTGAGTTCTAGCTTCGATTCTTGCTCAATTACATCATTACTCAAAAGCTTCAGTTCGAGTGATTGATCTAATTGATCAAGATCCTTAATGGGTTCTTCTTGATCAAGTTTTCCTTTCATTTTTGGCCTTTGGAAACAACTCGTTTCCATGAGCAGCTACTTTCCAACATTGTTGTTTGTGGCTATTCATAATGAATGAGAGAAGATGGACCAAACTTTAGGCTTTGTTAATTAGTTGGATTTGAAAGAAAAAAGAGCACTTAAGATGGTATTTATGAAGGGTGTGTGTGAATTTCACATCTTATATGTTATATATTGGATTCGATTGAGTTATAGCTTCGATTCCTGCTCAATTACATCATTACTCGAAAGCTTCAGTTCAAATGATTGATCTAATTAATCAAGATCCTTAATGAGTTCTTCTTGATCAAGCTTTCTTTTCATTTTTTTGTCTTTGGAAACATCTAATTTCCATGAACAACTACTCTCCAACATTTTTGTTTGTGGCTATTCACAATGAATGAGAGGAGATGGAGACCAAACTTTAGGCTTTGTTAATTTTTTGGATTTGAAAGAAAAAGAGCACTTGAGATGGTATTTATGGAGGGCGTGTTTGAATTTCACATCTTCCATGTTACATAGTTGGACAAACTTATTGAATATGTGTTTGTTATTATTCCATGAGAAATGATGCTATTGGTAGCCTTCGTTTTATGGATCTAGATTAAACTTTACCCCTCTAGTTTTCATTCCACATACACAAACACAAAAGCCATTTAGGCAATAGATGTTTGTGCAACCACAAGGTTTAACACATGTTGTATCTACTTTGCATGGAATTTGCACCACTGCCACTTCATCTATGTTAATTCCTAGTGAAAAACCTGTCAACATTTTTCATTGTTTAAACAAAACTTTTGCTTTAAACAAGTAGTTTGGTTTTTAAGAATAAGTATGATATATATATATATATATATATATATATATATATATATATATATTTCAGTTAAACTCAATTAATCATTGCAAGACATTTACGTTATAAATAAATGAATAAAACTAGAAATCAAAACAATGTATGTAAGCTAAAACAATGAGAGAGGGAGAGAGTAGACTTATAGGATACAACAAAGAAAACTAACTTGACTTAAGATTTCTCCATCTAATTGGATTATTATGCTACTTGAGCTATATTATGTGTTTATATACAATTAATATTGCTAGGTTACAATTCTTTTGTTGGAAAGTATGGATTTGAACCACATTTATAAGTGAAAACATCATTATTATTTATTTTTGGGATGGAAATAAATCTTTTAGTATCACAATTTGTAAATAGAAAGGAATCAAATCTAGTATTATATGGTAAGAGTATTAATAATTTTTTCCATGACAAAAATTAAACTTTTTGGATCACAACTTGTTATTAGAAAATAATTAATTCTAGGATTATATAGGAAAAAAGTATACTGATTTATTTCCAAAGTGGAAATAAATCATTTAAGATAATAATTTATAAATGGAAAGAAATTTACTACCATGATATAAAAATAAGATTATTGAGTTTATAACAGTTAGAGTTATTACAACAGAAGGCGGAAATGAGTCACTTGCAACCTCGAGTGGGTTAAACGAATTGGGTTATGACACGAAAGTTAATGGTTAAAGATTTTTGAAAAGCAAACATTTCATTCCTAAAATTTCTATAAGAGTCATTCTATTTGGACAACCAATAAACATCCACTTTATACACGTTTGAAATTACCACTAAAGTTTCCAAACAATTTCCGCTCGAGTTTTTAGTCTCTCCTACCTAATCCACATTGAAACCGAAAATGAATCCTTTGCTGTCTTAATGTTGTTATGGCAGAAAAATTGATAGTTATAGAAAAAATTTAAAACATATTAAAAATGAATTAAAATTGTAATTAATATAATAAATACATCGAAAGTTATAGTTTTTTTTTTTCACGTCTAAGTTTTAGTTATATACGAATTAAAGTAGCTAACAATTATATCGTATAAAAAAGTAACTAATAGTTAAATTAAAAATTATTAAAAAAAAATTTGATAGCCACATAGCATATGATATCTGCTAATCTACTCAAACATAAGTTTACATATGTAATATTCATTAGTTAAAAGATGTTTTTTTTTTCTTTTTGAAATTAAATTCTTAACAGTAGAATGAATTTGTTGTTTTTTTTTTAAGAAATGAGATTAAGCTATAATTACCCCCAAACTGGAAGGATATAATATGATTGTACGCATAATTTTTTAATAAATCTTGATTTTTTTAAAATATTATATTAATTTGATAGTAAGAAGAAGTCATGGTATAGTGGATCTGGTTCCTCGCCATTGGAGCATTCACCCAACCATCTTCGTGCAAACTCCGATTAGGGACATGTGGCAAAATCATTTTAATGGTTAATATTTTCCTTTTTGTTTTTGGGATTCTAGAGCTTTTTAACTTTCATTTTACCAGACCGTCAACTTAACCTTACATTTCTAATGTTCTCTTACAAATAGGATGGGTGAGAGAAGGTATCATGTAATGACTCATCCCAAGTGGCCCTACTCGAAACGGTTCCATTACCTTTCAACACTGAGCACTTTAATTTAAGATACAAACATATAACTAACAATTCATAAAATCAAATTCCTTAAGCACATTGTCAAATTCCATAGTCAATTTACAAACTCAAACAATCTTACAATACTTGATAAACAAAATTTTAAAGTTTACAAAGGGACACGAATAAAAGAAAACTCCCCCACTAAAACTAACTAATGCATTTTATTTTACAACAACTAAACCATAACTAAGAGTTAAATTCCTAATAAAATCTAAAATATGATGATGTCGTAATCGAGTCCCTTTTAAGGACTCTTTTCTACTTTGACCGTGAAACTTTCAGTGCTTCCTGAAATGTTATTAAAATAAACAGGTAAGCTAAAAAGCTAAGTGAGAAACACTTTACAAGAAGTAATCGTATTAGAGAAATTCATCATTTGAATTAAATCATATAGATTATTTGCTTACTAAGTGCATTTAATAAAAATTATTAAGTTTCATCCATTTATTTTTCTCAATTTCATAACAACCAGAAGATAGCATAAGTTTAAGAATTTACCAATGTCCTTATAATAGTTTCAGACATACAAAGTTTACCACAATACATACATCATAAAGTTAATAAAATAAGGGGAGTTCCCCACTCAATGTTTTTCTATCAACACAAACGACATTCATTCCCTTCACCAAGCCCAATACATCATAAGCCTCCAATGGAAATTTACAATAATTACCCCTCATAGGTCAATTCCATCATCATATCCATTATCAACGATATACAATGCAAATACGAATACAATGAGGTGTGTAATCATGTATATATATTTATATCATCATAACGCCCTCACTAGGCTAATCACATAACAACGAGGATGTCTCCTCACGTACTAGTACATCAAATAATCACAATACCATTCATTTCAGATCAACACATATTTGTCCAAAACAACAAAATTTTAAATCATATCATTAAAACACCTCAAGAACAATGCCACACATAATGATGCACTTGCCCTCATTATCTCTATGGCATCCCACATCCCCATTCTTCTCATTATCACAATCATTCCCATTAGCTTAATCATCTTAATCGTTTTCATGATTTAAAGCCATGACCTGGCACATACTCTCGGACCAACCATGGACATGGCCCTACCTAACCTCGAACAACATTCTCTTCCATCGTCTTATCTACCTTGAAACCACACTCTTCTTTCGTGGTCCTAATTTTTCTTAGTCCTAAGGGTCCAACAATGCATACATAGTCAACATAAAATGAAAAGCAAGGCAACCAACATTTCCACACATGCACACAAGTAAACATATTCACAACCAACTAACATATTTAAGCAACCACATCACAACAATCTCAATGGATACATTCTTATCACATCAAAAGACAATCATCACATACACTACATATTTTACATACATATATAAGATTTATCTTATTTGTGATGATATTAATACACACGTCAACCATTCATCACATTGGAACTTTTATATGACATGTAAATACTTCAATTTCCATGACCATCAACTATCCAAGTTTTAAGTCTTTAATTTCTTTCTCGTGTGCTAGAAGTAATATGAACTCATCTCGATTCCACGCTAGAGTTTCAAACTTAAAGTTTTGGTTCATCTTTCTCCAAGAATTTAATCAATAGTTTCACCATGTTCGTTCTCTAAAAATGCAATTATGACTAAAACAACCAAATTTAAACTCAAGAATATATATATATATATATATATATATATATATATATATATATATATATATATATATATATATATTAGAACCTTCATTGTAAAGTTTAAGAAATTAAAAGAGAAATATTTTAAGGTATCGTTGGATATACTTGGTTAGTGGGAGTCATTGGATTTACTCGATTTGTTTACATTATTCTTTACTCTTTTCGTGATGTGCTTCAGTTATTTACATCTTTTGGTAATGTATTAGAGATATTATATTGAAAATGATGATTACATGTAAATTCAGTTAAATACCGTTTATCATTCAGTTTAGATATTACTGTTGTATGTAACATATGGATGCTTTGTAAGAGTCGGTATTTTAATTATACTATTTTCATATGTGGAATTTTATTTAAAAATTTTCGATTTGTTTAAGTAAAATTACATTTTAATTAAGCATAAATTTTGGGGGAATTGTTTGTTCTTTTTCTTTTTTTTTGTCTTTGAAAGGTAATAAGGAAAGTTAGGTGAGAGTTTGATTTTTAAAGAGTTTTGGGGTGAAAATATAATTAGTGTAAAGTTTAAGTATAAATAGGAGGAAATATGGGGAGAAGTTCAGCACTTATGCTGGATTCTTCTTGAGAAAATGAGAGAGAAGAGAAAAGGAGAAGATAAAAAGAAGAGAAAAAGATAAAGGAGAAGAAAAAGAGAAAGATAACGGACTGAAGGGGAAATTTTGGCAAATCAAGGTAAAGATTCTTGTTCTTCTTTCGTTCTAGTTATGAACCTTGGTTGCTAACATCTTGAGTTTTTGAAGTTTGAATTAGAAGATTTACTTAAGGAAAGGTTGAAAAAATGTTTGTCTCAAATAGAAAGAAATGAGTTTTGACTAAATGTGTTGATTTGAAGGTTTCGAGTTCAAATCTCTTATGGGTAGTCTAAATTTTTTATTTAAAACTCTTATGAACTTACATATTGTTTAAATTGAAATTCTTTTGAGAGATAGGTGAAATATTTTAAAGAAAAAACATGTTTTTCGTTAAAAAAAAATTTGGAATTTTGAAAAGAAAATCAACTTTCCCATCTACATAGTGGACTGTGTGACCTTCTGGTCATTGGACATGGACAGTCGACTATGCAAGTTTTTCGGCAGATCACAATCAACTATCCAAGCCCCTAAATGTAATTACCCATCCTTGGGTGGGCCCTACCCGATGAGGTATCATTACCTTTCAATCTTGAGCACCTCGATCTACATGCAATCACATACAAATTTCCAAGAATACACACATTTACTCAAACATCACAAGTTTATACAATTACAAATTTATAATTTCAATACAACAATTTAACATTCGACATAAGTGAAAGAAACTTTTCCCTAACTACAACGTTCTTCTACAACAGCTAGTCTCAGTCCCAAATTTTTTTACTGCTAACAAAGACTCTCAAAGATGAGGATGTCGCTGCCGAAAGCCTTAATTAAGACTTTTTTCAACTTTGACTATCAAGTCCCCAAAAATTACCTGAAAAGCTTGCAATAATGAAAACATGAGCTAAAAATCTTAGTGAGACGCACCTTACGAAAAGCTAGCAACCATATAAAGATCTTTATTCAACGTCTATGAATTTCACAGCAACAATCATGTTCATTCTCTGGTTCAAACACATCACATCATCAAATGCCCCACATGGGCTAATTACCAAGCGCGCTCTTTATGGGCCAATCCTCATAATGTATGTGTCCATGAAATTTAATGTCATGCTTTATGTGATGCAATGCACAAACAAATCACTGCCCCTCACATCGCTAATATCATCATCACAGGGACGTCTCCCTATGTACCAATACATCCAATCATCATATCAAATATTCGGAACCCCCTTGATCCGGGACGGGTCCTACTCGTCCAATATCCATTCGGTACCCTTACACCTCTTATAGGAAGGGACTTACCGACCTCATCCATCACTCACCCCCTGAATAACATACCATTAAACAAGGTTATAATGCAAATGAATTCATAGTGAGATGATATGCAAACAACCATTTGCCAATCAATTACATCACAAATCTATAGCAATCCAAGCAATCATTTTCAATACAATCACAAGCATCAAGATTTCTCAAGTACAACCACATTAAATCATTTCTTAACTTATACTATATACAAATATACATATATACAAATATACATATACTTACGTATATATATATATATATATATATATATATATATATATATATATATACATTTTTATATAACTTTCAACACATTATTCTTCATTATCTTCCTTACTCCTAATCTTCTATACTCACATCACTTAAAATATACTAATAATGATTTTTATCCTCAATCATATTTTTTTTATTTCTATTTTTCCAGTCTAATATGCTTATTAAAAGTAAGGTACACTCACCTCGTATGAGCTCCAAAACTCATCTCAAGCTACCCACTTGATCTTTAACGATATCCACCACTTGCACCTAGGAACGAAACAATATCTAACCCTTATTACTATAATTAAATAACAAAAATAATAGGAACCCCAATGTATTTACACACTTTAAATGTAAAGAACGCACTTTGTGTGAAACCAAAATCAAAGAAATCGTGGCTTTAAGTCATTTTTCAAATCATTTACTTTGAACCTCAAAAACACTTTAATTTTCATGAGTACTAACACTTTTAAAAGTGTTTTAATCATACTTCAAATGCATATAAATAGTAAAACCACTTTGGAAAAGTTTCATACTAAAAAACTAAAGAAAAAAATCATTTTAAAAAAAAAAATCAGAATGATCCAATCGATTGGGTACCTGATCCAGTCGACTAGGAAAACATCTATAAGCTTCTACCAGTTCACCTAGTCGACTGGTACTATGACCTAGTTGACTGGGTTCTTTAGAAACAACACAAAAATCTGGTCCCCTGACTTAGTCGACTGGGTCACCTAATTCCAGCAAAAATCACTTCGAAAACTTAAGTTTTTCTTCAAAACTCTTCTTGATCTCTATAGATCCTTTTAATTCATCAAAGATATATGGTTCTATGAATCAAGAAAGAGCTCTCAGTAGCGGACAAGTTAGAGAGAGAAGCTCTCAAACTGCTATAGTAACCTGTCCATGGTTTCCCGCCCTTCTCTCTCCCTCTTCCCCTCTTCTCTGTACCAAATCCAGTGCTCTTTCTAGCATGGGAAGAAAGAAAGCTCCCAGGAACCCCCCCTCTCAGTCCAAGAGAGAAATGACTTGGAGTTTGTCCAAAATCATTTCAAAACCAAAGCAGCTACAGTGCTGCTGTCGCGAGAAAAAGTTGCAGAGGACTCCAGCAAAAATGGGTCCAAAGGATCAAGCAAGGTTTCAATAAGCTCTTCCTGCTCCTTGGGAGAAATGGAACCTAAGTCTAAGAGGCCTGAGTTGGGTAGTTGTGGCTTGGAAAAAGAAGAAAGCTCCCTCAGAGCTTCAATGGTGAACAGTAACCAAAATCAATCTCTAGCAAAGGAAGTGCTGCAGGATGGAAACCAGGTTGTGGAGAATGAGTTCCAAAGCTCCTCTGAAGATAGTGGAGAGGATGGTGAGGCTTCAGACCAGGCTACCTCTTATTCTTCTAGTGAGGAAGAAGACTCCAGCTGTTTAGGTACTGTTCACAGAAAGCCTGTAGCTGTTTCCAAAGGCAATGTAGAGCAGAGAAAGGGTAAATGGCCCCTTCTCCTATGAGGGATGGGAGCCTCCATAGTGGTTCCAGCTCCAAAGAGCCCTCCCTAAGGCAAAAACCCCCGTGCTATTCCAGCTAGTTCTAAAGCAAAGGAGACAGGTGTGAATGGAATCCCCCCCTTGGCTGGTAGTAGGAAAGCCCTTTGGGTTAGTCTATTTACAGAGAATAGAAAGTAAAGTAAAGGTTTGCAGCTCTTTTCCATTAAATGTGAAGGGGATACAATGTGCATCACTGAAGAAGACATTGAGGAGGTCTTTGGTGATTACCCACATTGCTTAGTGGGGTACTTTGCAGGGAGATTTCCAAGAAGAGTTGCCTTGAAGATGCTCACAGACTCATGGAAGGTAAAAGTTCTAACCCAATACCATGATAGTGGCTAGTTAGTGTTTAAATTTGAAAATGCTGAGACAAGTATGAATGTGCTTCACGCAGGCCCCTACCAAGTCTATGGTAGACTTTTATTACTCAAAGCTATGCCAAAGTTCTTTCAATTTGGTAATGAGGAAATAAGCACCATCCCTATATGGATTCAATTGATGGGCTTACCCCTGGAGTTGTGGACTGCCAGTAGCCTTAGTAAAATAGGCTCCCAATTAGGCAAACCTCTCTATGCTGATCAATTCACTAATACTAAAGAGAGAATCTCCTATGCTAGGCTGCTTGTAGAGGTTGACATAGCAAAGAAGATTAAGTTCTCTGTGCCATTAAGCTTTCCTAATGGAACCACCTTTGAGCAAAGAATTTCTTATGAGAACCTCCCAAGATACTGCCCTAAATGTAAGGTTCTAGGGCATGACCTCTACTCCTGCAGCCTGAATGCCAAATCAGATAAGGAGAAGAAATAAAAAGCCAAGGAAGTTGATCCTTCAAGGCATGAAGGGGCTCAAGTTCCTAAAAAAGTTGATTCAAGGGAGCCCAATGCCCAAGCTGAAACAGTTGTGGAGAGGCCTAATGCTACCTCCCCAGTTAAAAGGAAGACAACCCTACCCCACAGAGATGTGGCCCAAGTTGAAGGAGAAACTGTAAGAGATTATCCCTGCCCTAGGGAGACTAGAGAGGAGGATAGTCATGAGCCTTCTCTTTTTCATAGACAGGTGGTAGCTGGTTTAAGGCCCTCCCTTCTCCCTGATCCTTCAGACACTAATAATATGACTATGACCCCAGGGGAGCAAGGGGGTTCCTCCCTGTCACCAAGAAGAAGAAAGGGAAGGCTGGCCAGAAAGATCACCATCAAGTTGGGAAAGGAGGCAAGGCCTCCCAGCCTCCTAAATGATTGTAGCTAGCTGGAATATTAGGGCCTTCCATAAGCCCCTGAAACACAATGGGGTGTTGAACCTCATGAAGAGCAAAAAGATTGATGTGATGGGAATTTTGGAGTGTAAGCTAGATGAAACCAAGCTGCACAGAATAACGGGAAACAAATTTAACCTGTAGAGTCAGATCAACAACTTCTCCACTCATCAACATGGCAGAATTTTGATCCTATGGGACCCCTCTAAGGTCAGTCTATCCTTAATAGATGCTAGCCTTCAAGTTATACATTGTAATGCTTTATGTTTAATCACCTCTTGTAAATTTATAATTAGTTTTGTTTATGGTTATAACACCATTGTGGCTAGAAGACCCTTTTGGGATAATTTATGTACTTTCAGTTATGAATGCCTAAGCCCTTGGCTGGTCTTAGGGGATTTCAATAATGTCTTTGCTGTTGAAGAGAAAGCTAATGGGCTACCTGTAACAGCCTATGAGCTTAGGGACCCCTCCTTTTGTTGTAGAGGAACAAGGTTATTTGATGTCAATGCCTCTGGATGTCTTTATACTTGGACTAACAACAAAGTTTGGTGTAAGCTGGACAGGATCATGGTGAACAATATGTGGTACCAAATGGGGATGAGAGCTCAAGCATCATTCCTACCTGTAGGGTGCCTATCTGACCACTCTCCTTGTCTTGTTGGCCTGATTGATGAGATTAGTGGGGGAAGAAGATCCTTCAAGTTCTTCAATATGTGGACTGAACATGAAAAGTTCTTGGATACAGTTAGAGCCTATTGAGGCAGGACCTTGGGGGGGACTAAGCTATTCAAGCTTTGTAAAAACCTGAAATCCCTTAAACCCCACTTCAAAATGCTCAAAGAAAAACACTTTAGCCACATTTCTAACAGAGCCTTGGAGGCCTCTTCCACCCTTGCCAACCTCCAAAATGAGCTTCATGATAACCTAGCTGACCCTGAGCTAAAATCTATAGTGGCTACCATGAAACTCAAGGCCTTTCAACTAGTTGAAGCTGAAAGGAGCTTCCTATCTCAACAAGCTAAGTGTAGATTCCTCATCAATAGTGATAGGGGCTCTACGTTCTTCTATGCCTTGGTTAAAAGGAGAACTAGTAAAAACCATATAGTCGCAGTTGTTTCCTCTAATGGAGCCTTGACTACCTCTGAAGCTGAAGTGAATGAGGAATTCCTCAAATTCTATAAGAACCTCCTTGGCTCCTCTTTACTTTGTAGGCCAATTGACATGGAGGTTATTAGAGCTGGCCCTCTTGTCCAAGAGAGCCAAATTGACCAGTTGATTAGAGATGTCTTTGAGGAAGAGATCAAAGCAGCTCTGTGGAGTATTAGGGAAGACAAGTCCCCTGGCCCTGATGGATACTCCTCCAGATTCTTCAAGAAATCCTGGGATGTAATCAGTAAAGATATCAAAGAGGCAGTGATGGAATTCTTTCAGAATGGCAAACTCCTAAGGCAAATAAACCACACCTCATTGGCTTTGATCGCAAAAAGTAACCAAGCTTCAAGAGTTGAGGACTTTAGACCCATAACATGCTGTAATGTGGTATGCAAGATCATTTCTAAGATCCTGACTGTAAGATTAGCTCCATGCCTCAACCCATTGTCAACTAAGTCCAAGCTACCTTTATCAAAGCTAGAAGTATGTCAGAAAACATCTACTTGGTTCAGGAACTCTTCAGGAAGTATTGTAGGAAAAGAATCTCCCCTAGATGCATGATCAAGATTGACCTCAGGAAAGTATATGATTCTGTTGAATGGGAATTTTTGGATAATCTACTGGAGGGTCTTAGGTTGCCTGGAAAATTTAGGGGCTGGGTCATGGAATGTGTATTTTCAACATCCTTCTCCCTATCCATCAATGGGAGTATGCATGGGTTCTTTGCTGGTAAAAGAGGCCTTAGACAAGGTCATCCCCTCTCCTCTTACTTGTTTGTAATAATAGTGGAGTACTTGTCTAGGCTCCTTAGGAGGTTAAAGGAAGAAGATGGGTTCAGATACCACCCTAAATGTGATAAGCTTAAGATCACACACTTAGCTTTTGCAGATGACCTCATTCTATTTTCTAGAGGGGATAACAAATCAGTTGGGCTACTAATGGAGTGTATTAATCAGTTCAGTGAGTGCTCTGGGCTGCAAGCAAGCCTGGCCAAGTCTAACATCTTCCATGTTGGAGTTAAGGCTGAGGAGCAGATTGAAATTAGAAGAATTACTAGAATGGAGGAGGGCAGCTTTCCTTTCAAGTACTTGGGACTTCCACTAGTCTCTGCCAGACTTAATGGCACACACCACTCCCCTCTCATTTACAAGATTGCTGGGTACATCAATGTCTGGGTAGGGTCCTCATTGTCATATGCTGATAGAACAGAATTGATCAGGTCAGTGCTCCAGGGTGTTGAGTGCTTCTGGCTGGCCATTTTTCCTATTCCTAGGAACATCCTGGAGAAAATTATAAGGCTGGGTAGGACCTTCCTATGGAATGGCAAATGTAGTGGCATGAGAAAGGCTCTGGTTGCTTAGGCTGCCCTTTGCAGACCTAAGCTTGAAGGAGGGTTAGGATTGGTTGATCTTAAAGTATGGAACAAAGCTCTCCTCACAAGAGTCTTGTGGGATAATCACATCAAGAAGGACTCTTTATGGATTCAATGGGTGCACCACCACTATTTAATGAATAGATCCATATGGGAGATCAGGGCTGCAAAGGGTGACTCCCCTCTATGGAAGAGAATCCTAGAAATCAGAGATAGTTTAGCTGATCATCCCCCTCACTGGTCAGATTGGCAGTGATAAACTCAAAGACTGGAGTGTTCAGAATGAGCTGTGTATCAAGAAGGTGTATAATTCCATTAGACAGAAAGTTAATGAAGTCAGTTGGGCCACTAAAGTGTGGTATGGTCACTGCCCTCCAAAGTATTCCTTAATTCTTTGGCTTGCAATTCATATCAAATTACTCACCAAAGATAAACTCCAACTAGAAGGGGAGGACAAGCTCTGTCCCCTATGCAAAGACCATGAGGAAACCAGGGATCACCTCTTCTTCACCTGCAGGGTCAGCAAGGAAACATGGAACACTATCAAAGAATGACTTGGATGGAGAAGACAAATGTCTATAATTCAAAGTGCAATCAAGTGGTCACAAAAATTCAAAGGAACTGCCCCTCCTGCTATTGCAAAAAGAATTGCCTTAGCTTGCTCTGTATACAACATTTGGATGGCTAAGAATGCTAAGCTTTTTGATCAAGCTGCTGTAAGCCCATCTAGCCTAGTTAAGAAAATTCAAGTTGTAATCTATAGGGTTGTATATGCCACCTGTCCTGGAATTAGGCTGCTGCTGTAATTGTTTAGTTCATTTGTAATCATGCCATGTAAAGAGTTATATCTTTGGGTATGCTGTTTCTTTTTTTTTTTGGTAAGTTCTCATTACCTATCTCCTGGGTATGCCCAGTGATTTTCTGTGTAAGGCTGCTGCTGTAAGCCCAGCTTGTATGCTTGTTTGCTTGTCTTGGTTCCAAGCTTTGTATACCCATTGGGCTTGCCTAGCATCATTGTAAGTCCAGGATGTGATTAGGCTGCCTTGTTAGCTTTTTGACTTTGTTTCTTTATATGCTCCCCTTGTAAATCCCCTGGGTATGCCCAGTGATTTTTGTAAATCTTTTTTCATCAATACAAACTTTATTTACAAATCAAAAAAAAGATATATGGTTCTATTAGTTATATTAACTAAAAATCAACATTACTCACACTGAAAATTGCATTTCAAACATGAAAATCACAACTTTGGTTCAAAAACCCATATTTGAGTCAAACCCTTTTTCTTCAAACATTTTCCTTAAAACTCTCTTCAAAATCTCAAATCATTAGCTTAAAAACTAAAATTGATAACAATAAATAAAGAAGA
Organism: Bretschneidera sinensis; assembly: GCA_023935145.1. NCBI lineage: Eukaryota > Viridiplantae > Streptophyta > Magnoliopsida > Brassicales > Akaniaceae > Bretschneidera > Bretschneidera sinensis. The sequence continues at coordinate 79,512,710 of CM043697.1, forward strand.
ACAACATTCTTTACCTTGTTTTTGCCAAAACTCTCTCCTTTTCCCTTTTCTTCTTCTCCTTCTCCTCTTTCTCTCTTCTTTTTAGTTCTTTTCTCTCTGTTCTCTCTTTCTCGTTGGTTCTAGTGAAATCCAACACAAAGTGTTGGATTCTCTCCCCATCTCCCCTTATTTATAGAAAATTTCTATATAAATTAAAAAACTACCCTTCTATTCAACAACTCTTTCCCAATTTACCCTAACACTTCTTAGAACTCTAAAAGTTCCCCCTAAATAAAATTTATACTCAAAACTCAATTCATCTACTTATTTTTTTCATAAGCCTTAGTAAAAACTTATGACTCAAATTGAACAAGCAAGCACCTTTACGGGTCGAAATATGAACCCCAAAATTAAAATAATCAAATTACAGCATCGGGCTTTACAATTCTCCCACAATTATGAAAATTTCTTCCTCGAAATTTCCTTGACCAGAGGTCACAGGATATCAAGATCCTAACCTTTCTAGTCCGTCTGATAAACTCATATGCACTTCTCAATTTCTGTACTTTTTTAAAAAAATCTAAAAATATAAGGTCAAATTTCTACTGCACCATCGATTTGAACTTCCTCCAAATCGTTGCCAACTATCTAACTTATTACTGAAGTAATCTAACGTACTATGCTAATAAACTCTATTTGATTTTGCTAGAAACTATGTTATTTACTAAGCGATACACACCCTTATATCAGTTATATATCGTTAATGTATACCTCATTCTTTCCCCTCCATTGATCCTTCAATTCACCTAACCAAATCCCACAATTTACATATTCTTAACCAAAAGTATCTCTTAAGATCGATCCTTTCTTACATCTTTCTTTTGTTCTTGGGTTTCAAACCTAATATTTTCATCATTTTACATTTCCTTCTCGCGACTTAATACTTTAAAGGACTCAAACATGGTACGAATTTTAAATTGTAACTTTCCCAATTACCTCTTTATAAGCTTATTTTCCAATTAACTACCTCCTCAAGTTAATCATTAACTTATTTTCCAACTAGAAATCATACTCAGGATCCAACAACGATGTTACTACTATTTTTGTACTCACTTCAACTTAGGTCTTATTTAACTCCTCAATCTAATTAACTCAAAACTCCAAGTTTACCCAAGGAAAGAAATACTCAGAAGAAAACAATTTTACTTCTCAATCTTTCACAAAATTTCTATCATCCCTCGATCATATAACTTCCTTTAATAATCTACTCCTTTTACTCAACGTGTCTCTTAACTATAACCCAATTTCTACACTTGTTAATCCCCTTTAAACCCTAACTTATTCATCGTCAATCAGGATTTTCTTGCCTATAAACTCTTATGAAACTCATCATTGCAACAATAGTTGAGCACTTTACCCTTCATTACTACTCCAATTTAACTAGTCTCTCTTTAGTCACAAATAATTACGTAGTAAATCAATTCGTAGTATTGTTTGAACATTTGATGAACTAATCATTTCCACTCATAACTACCAAGTCCCATTCTACAAGTCTCTTCTTTAACTTATCATTTGGTCGTCCTTAATTAAAACTTATTTGACTTGCTCTTATCCTCTACTTGAACTTCTAAAGGATCTTACCCACATAAATATTTCTGTTGACCCATATTTGATTTTAATAATGACAAAACATTACTTAAATTGCACTAACAGCTTTATCTAAGTGTTTAAGGGGAAAAAACATTCAATACAGAAACAAGACACAAGAATACGACACGTTCAAATACCAAAAGAAGACAGAAGATCTAGAATAGGCTCTAAGGTAATTGAATCACATTGTAAATCTCTAATTTCAATTATCTAGCTTGAACTATGGCTCATTTTGCAAAAAGTTTTGACAAAACAAAATACAAAAAATGTTTCTAAGTTAAAAATTGTTTTAAAAACATATAAACTGGGTTTCTGGACAACCCAGTCAACTGGGTATTTGAACCAGTTGACTGGTTAAAGGAAGAGTAAGTTCCCAATCGACTGGTAATAAAACCCAGTCGATTGGTAACTTCACCCAATCCACTAGTCCTATGGCCCAGTCGACTGGTACAAGGACTCAGTCGACTGGTAATTCAAAAATATTATCGTTTGAGACGCAGGACTTGAGCATTTAATATTCCAAACCTAACAAATCAGTGTCTAACTTCCATATAAGTCCAATGCTATATGAACCCCCATCAATGACCATTTAAACAACAAGATACAACATTCAATTCGTTTTATAGCTCATTCATACTCTCAAAAGCCCTGAAAAATTTATTGCGAGCCATTCTTTAAGCTTGTTCTTGAAAGAGATATAATCTTCATCCTATAAAGCATTCATTGCTATCTCTCTACCTTTCTTTTACATTTAATTTCATTCATTGTAAAGAAAAAGAGTTGGTGTAACTCTTAGAGTCTTTAGGATTAAACATTTCTTTGTAACTTCCTTGTGAAAGAGATTGCTTGTAAGGTTTTTGCAACACCCGTGAAGTTGCTCGACTACATAAGTGGATTACTTCAAAGAGGTTCCTTGAAGAGAGTGGACGTAGGGTCGGAGAGATTCTGATATTGTCGAACCACTATAAACGGAGTTTGCATATTCTATTCCTTTACTCCTTTAAATTCAAGCATATAATTTTTTGTGTGCTTTGCTTAATTAAATTTTTAAAAACTTGTGTGTTAATTAGCAAAAAGTTATTAAAACCCAATTCACTCTGCTCTTGGGTTTGTACCTTGGTTTAAAATTGGTATTAGAGCTTCGTGCCCAATTTCAGGCTTAAAATCCTTGAGTTAATCTGATGGCGTCTAATAGCTATATCGAAGGTCATTCCTATACAAGACCTCCTTTGTTCAATGGCTTAAACTATAACTACTAGAAAAAATAAAATAAAAATATTTGAAAAATGACCTAGAATTCCTATAAAGGAAATAACTATTGGAGAAATCAGTCATACAATGCCTAAACTCAAAGCTAAGTTTAATGAAGAATATTGTAGAATGATGTCTCTAAATAGTAAAGCCACTAGTATGTTACATTGTGCTTTAGATATTTCTGAGTAAAATAAAGTTTTTGCATGTGTTTCGGCTAAAGAGATTTGGGACAAACTACAAGTTACATATGAGGGCACTAGCGATTATAAAAATAAAAAATCTATATGCTAGTGTTCGAGTATGAATCTTTCAAAATATCTCATAACGAAACAATTTTTCAAATACACTCATGTTTTATCACTATCGTTAACGGTTTAAAGCTTCTTAGTAGGAACATTGAGGAGTTTGAACTAACAAGGAAGATATTAAGATCTTTGCCATCTATTTGGAAAGCAAAGAATATGGCCATAACAGAGGCCAAAGATCTTGACAACCTTAATGTCGAAACACTTCTCGAATTGCTATTGATATACAAGATGAAAGAAATGAATCTCGTTGCCAATGATGATGAGAAGAAGAAGAAATTGATTGCTCTCAAAGCCTCTACAAGCAACAAAGAGGAAGAAAATGAAGAAGAGAATGAGAGCAATGAAGAAGATGGTGAGATGGCCTTAATCACCAAAAGTTTCACAAGTTCTTGAAAAAGAGAAAGAAACCTTACACAAAGGATTCCATTCCAAAAAGGGAACCTATTGTGTGTTTCGGTTGCAAGAAGACCGGCCACATCAAGGCCGATTGTCCAACAACAAGTAAACCATATAAGAGCTTCAAAAGGAAAGCCATGATTGCAACCACATGGAGTGATAATGAAGAAGAAGAATCTTCGGACAATGATGTTGGATATGAGGAGATTACCAACCTTTGCTTGATGGCAATTGATGATGAAAATTAGGTATCAAATTTTTCCCCTTCTAATAAAAATAATATTGTTAGTAGTAGTGAAGAATTAATTGAGGTAATAAATGAAATGCATAAAGAATTGAAGAAATTTGGTTATAGAATTATTGCTCTCAATAAGGAAGTTTCATCCCTTTCTAAAGAGATGGAAGGTCTAAAGTAAGAAAAAGAAAAACTATCTTCCACACTTTATAACTCATCACAAGATTTTTTTAAAAATGAAAATGATATTTTAAAAAAGAATGTAATGGAACTGAATAGCACTATATCTAGACTTATGCTTGGAAAAGAAAAACTATATGGAGTGCTATCTTGCCAAAGGTTGAGTGGAGGAAAATTCAGCTTAGATTATTCTCCATTAGGCGAACAAAAGTCAAAAGAGACTTTGTTCATGAAAGCGATATGTGTGGATGAACCCTCCACCTCTAAGGCCACTAGCAAGATTAAAAGTACTCCTTCAATGTATGATAATAGGCCTAAGAATGTAAATTTAAATTCAAATGCTAAGAACTCTAATGCATATGCTAGAGATAAAAATCCTAGAAATACATATGCATATATGTATGCTCATTCAAGACATACAAATGCTAGGAATAATCATTTAATGAATGCACATGCTAGACATACACATTCTAGAAGTTATCATCATGCATATTCTAGAGATAACATGTATGTTTATAACCCATATGCTACAAATACACATCCTAGAAATTACCATCATGAATATCCTAGAGATGACATGGATGTTCATAAGTCTCATACTAGAAACATGTATCCTAGAAATGCTTATCCAAGAAACTATAGGCGTACATATTCAAAAAATCATAGAAACTTCAATAACTATCATCCTAGGATCATGCATCATCAACATGTCTACAATTATTGAGCATTTTATAATGTTAAGAAAGTATATGTCCCTAAAGGAGCCATATTTTCTAGGACTAACCCCAAAGAACCCAAGAAATTTTAGGTACCTAAAAGTGTAATTGTAAATCCTTGTGTAATGTAGATATGTCTCCACACCAAGGAAAAATGTAGTTATTCACATGACCGGTGATCAAAGTATGTTCATAGAACTAACTCTAAGGAATGGCAGACATGTCACCATTCGAGAAAACCCAAAGATAAAGATTATCAGGCATGGCAAAGTGGGTAATGATTCCTCAATCATTGACCATGTTTTACATGTGCAAGGCCTTAAGCCAAATTTACTTAGTATTAGTCAACTATGTGACAAGGGCAACAAAGTCATATTTGAATCCTCTCATTATTTAGTAATAGACATCAAGAGTAACAAGATCAAGTTTGTTGGCCATAGACATGACAATGTCTATCTAGTTGATTTAAAATCTTTGCATTCAGAAAATGAAAAATGTTTTCCCGCTTTTAATGAAAACCCATGGCTATGGCATAGAAGACTTAGTCATGTGAACATGGATTTGCTTAAAATTCTTTCAAGAAAAGATTTAGTTGTTGGACTTCCCAAAATAAAATTTGAAAAAGACAAGGTTTGTGATGCTTATCAAATAGGAAAACAAACTAGAATTTCTTTTAAATAAAAAAATGTAATTTCAAACTCTAGACCATTGGAACTTTTACATATGGACTTATTTGGTCCAATAAGCACCATTAGTCTAGGTGGCCATCAATATACTCTTGTTATTGTTGATGATTATTCAAGATATACCTTTGTTATTTTTATTGCTTACAAGGATGAAGCATATAAATGATTTGTGAACTTTTGCAAGAAGGTTCAAAATGAAAAAAAGGATTTCTAATTCAAGTATTAGAAGTGATCATAGAAAAGAATTCGAAAACCAAAGTTTTTCAAAATTTTGTGATGAAAATGGAATTTATCACAATTTTTCAACTCCTAGAACTCCTCAACAAAATGGATTTGTTGAGAGGAAAATATAGTTATAGAAGAATTTGCTAGAACCATGCTTTGTGAAAATAGTTTACCAAAATACTTTTGGGGGAAAGTCATAAATACTGTTTTAAATAAAGTATTAACTAAGCCAATGCTTGATATAACTCTATATGAACTATGGAAAGGTAGAAAGCTTAATATCTCTTAGGATATTCAATCTCTAGTAAAGCTTATAGAGTCTTTAACAAAAGAACTCTAGTGGTTGAAGAATTTGTACATATTGCTTTTGATAAGTCTAACCCAATTAGTGGTAGAATAGTATCTCTTAATGATGATACAGATTTTATTCCAAGAATGGATATATCTACTCTCATTGTTAACCCGAAAGAGAGCCAACCTCAAATAAATCAAGAGGTAGATGCTCTCAATCTTGATCAACCATCTACAAGTCAACAAGAGGATGGTCTTCCCAAATATTGGTGGTATGTGAATTATCATCCAATTTATCAAGTGATTAGTGATCCTTCACACGGGGTAAGAACTCGATCCTCTATAAGAAATATTTGTAATTGTTAGTGTATTTGTATCAAGTAGAACCTAAGACTTTTGTAGAAGCTGAAAAAGATGTTGATTGAATAAATGCTATACAAGAAGAATTAAATCAATTTGAAAGGAATAAGGTATGGACTCTAGTTCCTAGACCAAAGAATCATACAATCATAGGTACTAAATGGGTACATAGAAATAAAATGGATGAAAATGGAAAAGTAACTAGGAACAAGGCTAGCCTAGTCACTAAAGGTTACAATTAAGAAGAAGGAATAGACTTTGATGAGACTTATGCTCCTGTAGCTAGATTAGAAGCCATTCGTATGTTATTAGCCTTTGCATGCTTTAATAAGTTTAAGCTATTTCAAATGGATGTGAAAAGTGCCATTTTAAATGGTTTTATAGAAAAAGAGGTGTATGTTGAGCAATCTCATGGTTTTTAAAATCCTAGTCTTCCAAACCATATCTATAAGCTTTCTAAAGCTCTCTATGGGTTGAAGCAAGCTCCAAGAGCATGGTATAAAAGACTAAGTAAGTTTTTACTTGAAAATGGTTTTACTAGAGGCAAAATAGATACAACCTGTTGTGAGTTTTAAATTACTCGCAAGCGCACGAGTCGTTTGCAGTATAGCGTTGTGCAAGTGCGAGGTCGAATCCACAGGGAATTGCGTTGTGAAAATATATTTTTTAATCTAAACTAACTCTATTTTAACCTAGTTCCGAATTTCAAATGATATTGCAAAATAAATTAAAACTAAACTAAGTTGATTTTAAAAACTAATAATTAAAAACACTAAGGTTTCCGAATCAACCCCACCGAAGTTAAGCATACATGTTCTAAAAATATAGCCTATCAAAACATTCAATGAATCCAACTATAAGACAAAAAACAAAGAATATCCCAACTAAACCAAAAGCACCCGATGTATCCGCTCTTAACAAATCACAAAGGGAATCCAATTTAATCAAAAAGCATTCTATAAATCCATCAGATGAAACACAAAGAAAATCCAACAGACAATTTAAACTCAATCAATTATAAGATTAACTCAAATAATTGACAGAACATTTATACTAAAAATTGTCAGATTTGTACAAGCAAATCTGAACTACTACGCCAAACAACGGCGGGGCTTCATCTTCAACCTTAGCTGAAGAGTCTAGCCACTCATAACTATAAAACTATAATAACAAGTGCTAAACATTTAAACTAAAACAACTGAATATAAAGAAATAAATAAACAACTTTACATGGGAGAAATTCCACTCGCTGCCGGGCGGCGCTTCCCCTCGTGGTAGCAATGCCTTCGGGATCCACCAGAATGCTAGCGGACGTCCACCGGTAAACACCAAAGTGGCTTAGGAATTGTACATTGAATTATGATGCCAAATGGTGTTTATATAGGGGGAGACCCGGACTAATGTGGCTTGCAAAAACGATGTGGGATACTGGCCCGAGTGCGCTCGATCGCAGTATGTTGCGATCGATCGCAGATGCGCTCGATCGCGTGTCTGGTGCGCTCGATCGCGCATGCACTGAACTTCAAATATTTCGATGTGGGATGTTGACCTTGCGCTCGTTCAAAGGCAGGTGCGCTCGAGCGCTGGTGCGCTCGATCGCACATCTGTTGCGATCGAGCGCAATGTCTCCAGAAGCTTCAAATCAACCTGAAATGCTACACTTTCTCCACAAACATGTAAAAATGCACAAAACACAAGAAAAACGTAAAATAAAGTAAAATACTACTAACTAAGAGCATAACAAATATAAGTTAAGGGTCTAAAATATGCAATATTTTAGACTCATCAAATACCCCCAAACTTATATTTTGCTAGTCCCTTAGCAAAACAAAATAAAAGACTCAATGAAAAACAAAGAACATAAAGATAAAGTCATCATTCATGGTATCCAAAAATTTAAGGAGCACACATCACCATGATATTCATTCGTAAGCAAGCTTAAAAAGGTAAACCCATCTTCTCAATGAATAGAAATGTTAAAATCTAATTACTTACAAAAGGCAGGATAAGGCATCACAAGCTTGAATCAGTGTAAGGTGAATTAGTACATAAAAATGAAGCTTCCAAGTAACTCTAATGTGTAAGGTCTCCATGTCTCAAGATTCACTGAATTTCCCATAAAAAATGAACGAAAAGGCATAGTTTTTATTTTATTCTTGGATTTTTTTTTTTTTTTTTTTTTTTTAATAATGCACGACTATTGGTTAATTCCCTTAAGCTTTCTAATTGACCCATGTAGCGAGTGTTAAGTCAATGACTCCCAAACCAGGAGGCTTTAGGGCATTAGGTGTAAAAACACCCCTAAGAACTTACTAACTCGAGTCAAAAAGGCTACGAAATTAAACCGACCTTAATATTACCAAGCAAAATTCCACCTTTTGACGTGAACACTCACTGCTTACTGAGGCAAGAGGTCCAGTTACTCAGCGAAAAGTTTATTGATAATTTTCTTTTTATTTTATTTTTTTTATTTTTTATTTTTTATTTTCCTATGCCCAAGAGTTCATCCAACAAGTCATCCAGTTTCAGTTAAGATAAGGAAAAATACACATTAAAATCACGTGTCATACCTCACATAATTTGTGCTAATGTGCTCGTGTGAGATTAGATCAAACATGTGAATTCTCAAAATGCCTAAAGTAAGTAACTAAATTTTAAAAATTTATCACCAGATCATGTGTTCAAAATGTTAAGCTCACCAATGACATCACATCACAGGAAATGTTTAGATCAACTAAAATTTCACGATAACATGAGCATGCATTTATCTCTATGACGAAAAGACAACAATTTAGGACAAAGTGTGTGATGTGTCTCCCATACCCCCAAACTTAAATTACACATTGACCCCAATGTGTGACTAATATGAAAAGAGCTGACCTGAGATATGGAGAACTATCTGGACTGGTATGGCTCATAGCATACCCCCAAACTTGAACTGAAGTACGCTTTGTCCCTGAAAAATAAAAATTGGAAAACAAAAAATACTGAAAACAAACATTAATCATAAAAATGCGAAATAATAAATAAACAAAAGAAAAGATAAGCTGTGGGGTGCCTTCCATGAGCGCTAAGTTTAACGTCTTCAGCCAGACCCAACATTAGTAAACATGCCCAACTAAACGCTCCACCATCTGATCAATAAATGGGAATGGATAATGATCAGGCCTAGTGGCAGCATTCAATTTACGGTAGCTGATACACACTCTCCAAATTGACTGAATACGAGTTGGAACCAACTCGTCGTCCTTATGCTGCACTACCGTTAATTCAGCACGTTTGGGCACAACATGAATCTGGCTCACCCACTTGCTATCAGAGATGGGATAAATGATCCCTGCCTCTAACAGCTTAATATCTTCTCCCCTCACAACCTCTTGTATAGTAGGGTTGAGCCTTCTTTGTGGCTCCCTCGATGGCTCAGCATCCTCCTCCAAATGTATCGTGTACGTCACCACCGAGGGGCTGATCCCCTTGACATCCTCAATAGTCCAGCCTATAGCTTCCTTATGCTCTCTTAAGACATCCAATAATTTCTCCTCTAGAGCATCACCCAGATCTGAAGGTATAATCACAGGCAAACTATCGGCTGAACCTAGGAACTTATACTTAAGATTATCTGGTAAAGGCTTAAGTTCCTTCTTAAGGGTTTCAGGTGCGGCGGTCTCCTCCATCTTATTGCTCTTTCGAGAAGGAGACTCTAAAATGGCATTCGCTTGCTCAAGTAATTTATCTAAATCCATATCCTCTCCAAATTGAGCAAAGCATGCCTCTAGGGGGTCCTCAGTGCGGGAGTCATCCACAATCTCCTCTGTCTTATTGCTCTCCCGATGAGGAGACTCCAAAATGGCATTTGCTTGCTCAAGTAATTTATCTAAATCCAAATCCTTTCCAAATTGAGCAAAGCATGCCTCTAGGGGGTCCTCAGTGCTTGATTCATTCACAGTCTCCTCAAGAATCTCCTCTATCAAGCTTACATTTCTCACTTCATCATATTCATGTGGTTGCCTAGTGATATCAAAAATATTTAACTCCACTGTCATATTTCCGAAGGAGATCTTCATCACCCCTGTCCTACAATTTATCAGGGCGTTAGCCGTGGCTAAGAATGGTCACCCTAGAATAACCGGTATTTGAATCCCTATATTCTGAACCGGCTCTGTGTCAAGCACAATAAAATCCACGGGGAAATAGAACTTATCCACTTTTATCAAAACGTCCTCAACTATTCCCCGTGGTCTTTTCACTGACCTGTCAGCCAATTGAAGCGTAGTGGATGTGGGCTTCAATTCTCCTAACCCCAATTGTAAATAGACTGAGTAGGGTAGAAGATTCACACTCGCCCCTAGATCCAAGAGAGCCCTCTCAATGTGGCTGACTCCTATCGTGCAAGAGATGGTAGGACACCTCGGGTCCTTATACTTGATGGGTAGCTTGCACTGAAGGATTGAGCTGACTTGCTCGGTCAAAAATGCCTTTTTTGGGACATTCGTCCTCCTTTTGATAGTGACCAAGTCCTTTAGAAACTTGGCATATGATGGCATTTGATGGATGGCATCCAAAAATGGGATATTGATTTGGACTTGCTTGAATACCTCCATAATTTCCTCATACTTCCCTCATTTCTTGGGCGCCTGTAATCTCTCGGGGTAGGGCGCTCTAGGTATAAACGACCTAGGAGGGTCTTTCTCAGTAGGTGTGGCTATAGATGGCTCAGCATCTCTCTTCTCTGTGTTGCCACTCCTTTGCCCTTGCTGCATAGCAGGGCTCTCTTCCACTCGATTGTCCACTTGTCTCCCAGACCTCAGTGTGACAATCGACTGTACTTGTTCCGCCCCGTGCATAGGAGTTGATGAACTCTCAACCATAAATTGTCCTTTTGGGTTTTGCACGGGCTGACTGGGGAACTTCCCCTTCTCTCTCTCACCCAAGTGACTTGCAATTTGCCCTATTTGACTCTCCAGCTTGGCAATTGCTTGGGTGTTTACCACTGTTGCACTCCTCACATCACTCATATTTTGGCTAGTCTCCTTCATGAACTCCTTAAGGGTGTCCTCTAGCGACTGTGAAACTGGCGCTGGTGTTTGAGTGGGTGCATGGTAAGCAGGTGAAGGTGCTGGATGGGCAGAACGACCATGATTAGGAATTTGTGGGGCAAATCCGGGAGGATATTGATTTTGAGCATGATAAGGGGCTCCTCCCAGATTCATCGGTTGGTTCTGCCTCCATGAAAAATTTGGGTGGTTCCGCCACCCTGGATTGTACGTCTCGGAGTACGATCCATTTGACTGCCTTCGAAAGTCATTGAAAGCATTTACTTGTTCCAGAGGATACTCGGCACAAGCCGGCATTGATGGGCAATTCTGTGCTAGATGCATGGGACTAGCACAGATGGAACAGCTTTCAACATTGAATGTGTTGGCAGCATTGATGGATTGGCTCACAGTGAGAGCGTCAATCTTTTTAGTGAGGGCATCTAACTTTATCCTCAAATCGGCGTCCTCTCTGACCTCATAGATGCCTCCCCTCTTAGGAGCACGAATGGACTTATCTCGACAGCTTGAAAAATCCCACTGCTGCGAGTTGTCGGACAACTTGTCCAACGCCATATATGCTTCGTCTCCTGTCAGACTCAAGAATGCCCCCCTATTCATAGACTCGATCATGCTACGGTTGGGTTGAGTCAACCCTTGGTAGAAGAATTGAACGAGTCTCCACTTCTCATATCCATGTGGAGGGCATCTGATCAGTAACTCTTTAAAGCGCTCCCAACCCTCAGAAAATTTTTCATCCTCATCCTGAGTGAAAGAGCTGATCTCCTTTCGGCACTCATTCACTCTAGACATTGGGAAAAACTTATGATAAAATTTGCTAAGCAGGTTTTCCCAAGATGTAATAGACCCGGGCGTGTTGGAATCCAACCACGCCCTAGCTCTATCGTGAAGAGAAAAAGGGAAGAGTCGAAGATGGACTGACTCTTCAGAGAAGTTCTGGAATTTGAATGTGGCACAAATGTCTTTGAACTTCTTCACATGGCTATAAGGATTTTCAAGATCTAAGCCATAGAATGAGGGTAAGAGTTGGATGACATGTGGCTTCAAGTCAAAGTGGGTGGCATTGGTCGGTGGCAACACTATGCAAGAGGATGAGTTAGTCGCAACGGGTGCGAACAAGTCCCTAAGGGATGTAGTGGAGTCCACGTTCCAAGCTCTAGGTTGCTCTACATGTTCAGGATGATTAAAATTTTCTCCCATCTCAGCAGTCTCTCTCTCAACTAGCGCTCTTTTCTGTCTCCTAAGAGTTCTTTCTAAATCGGGATCTAAATGTGTCAAATCTAAGTTCAAGGATCTCCGACCAAGCATACACTATCAGAAAAATAATGAGATACTAACCAGCAGAAGCAACAGAATAAAGCAAAAATAAATTTTTTTTTTTAAACTAATTAAATTAACTAGTAGAAAAATAAAATCAATTCAGACCAAAAATTTTCACAAACAAAACAATTCCCCGGCAACGGCGCCAAAAACTTGTTGTGAGTTTTAAATTACTCGCAAGCGCACGAGTCATTTGCAGTATAGCGTTGTGCAAGTGCGAGGTCGAATCCACAGGGAATTGCGTTGTGAAAATATATTTTTTAATCTAAACTAACTCTATTTTAACCTAGTTCCGAATTTCAAATGATATTGCAAAATAAATTAAAACTAAACTAAGTTGATTTTAAAAACTAATAATTAAAAACACTAAGGTTTCCGAATCCACCCCACCGAAGTTAAGCATACATGTTCTAAAAATATAGCCTATCAAAACATTCAATGAATCCAACTATAAGACAAAAAACAAAGAATATCCCAACTAAACCAAAAGCACCCGATGTATCCGCTCTTAACAAATCACAAAGGGAATCCAATTTAATCAAAAAAACATTCTATGTATCCATCAGATGAAACACAAAGAAAATCCAACAGACAATTTAAACTCAATCAATTATAAGATTAACTCAAATAATTGACAGAACATTTATACTAAAAATTGTCAGATTTGTACAAGCAAATCTGAACTACTACGCCAAACAACGGCGGGGCTTCATCTTCAACCTTAGCTGAAGAGTCTAGCCACTCATAACTATAAAACTATAATAACAAGTGCTAAACATTTAAACTAAAACAACTGAATATAAAGAAATAAATAAACAACTTTACATGGGAGAAATTCCACTCGCTGCCGGGCGGCGCTTCCCCTCGTGGTAGCAATGCCTTCGGGATCCACCAGAATTCTAGCGGACGTCCACCGGTAAACACTAAAGTGGCTTAGGAATTGTACATTGAATTATGATGCCAAATGGTGTTTATATAGGGGGAGACCCGGACTAATGTGGCTTGCAAAAACGATGTGGGATACTGGCCCGAGTGCGCTCGATCGCAGTATGTTGCGATCGATCGCAGATGCGCTCGATCGCGTGTCTGGTGCGCTCGATCGCGCATGCACTGAACTTCAAATATTTCGATGTGGGATGTTGACCTTGCGCTCGTTCAAAGGCAGGTGCGCTCGAGCGCTGGTGCGCTCGATCGCATATCTGTTGCGATCGAGCGCAATGTCTCCAGAAGCTTCAAATCAACCTGAAATGCTGCACTTTCTCCACAAACATGTAAAAATGCACAAAACACAAGAAAAACGTAAAATAAAGTAAAATACTACTAACTAAGAGCATAACAAATATAAGTTAAGGGTCTAAAATATGCAATATTTTAGACTCATCACAACCCTCTTTACAAAAACTCACAAAAACGACACACTCTTAGTCCAAATATATGTTGATAATATTATATTTGGTGCTTCTAATGAATCTATGTGCCAAAATTTTGCTAAGTGTATACAAGGTGAATTTGAAATGAGCATGATGGGAGAGCATACCTACTTCCTTGGACTCTAAATCAAACAATTGAGATGAGGCATCTTCATCAATCAATCAATCAAAATACACCAAAGACCTATTGAAATGGTTTGGGATGGAAAGCTCAAAATCAATTGGAACTCATATGAGCGCCTCTACAAAACTTGACCTAGATGAGGGAGGTAAGTGTCTAGATACTAAAACTTATAAAAGTATGATTGGAGCTTTATTGTATCTAACAGCAAGTAGACCTGATATAATGTTCAGTGAATGCATGTGTGCTAGATTTCAAGCTAATCCTAAGGAATACATATAATTTTTGTAAAACGAATCCGAAGATATTTACAAGGCACTCAAAATCTAGGTTTATAGTATTTTAGAAAATCAACTTTTGAGCTTGTTGGGTACTCGTATGTAGACTTTGTGGGTTGTAGGCTAGATAGAAAATGCACTAGTGGAACATACCAATTTTTAGGTGCAATGTTAACCTCTTGGTTTTCGAAGAAACATAATTTGGTTGCACTATTGTTGTGAGTTTTAAATTACTCGCAAGCGCACAAATCGTTTGTAGTATAATGTTGTGCAAGTGCGAGGTCGAATCCATAGGGAATACGTTGTGAAAATAACTTTTTATCTAAACTAACCTTATTTTAACCTAGTTCCGAATTGTGAATTATATTTTTGCAAAACAAATATAAACTAAACTAACTAAATTGATTTAATAACTAATGATGAAAACACTAGGGTTTCAGAATCCACCCAACCAAAGTAAAGCATATATCTTCATGTTCTATATAAAAAATAATCTATCTAACATTCCATGAATCCAACAAAAAATAACGAATATCCTAATTAAACCAAAAGCATCCAATGTTTCCGCTTTAACAAATCACAAAGGAAATCCAATTTAATCGAAAAGGATTCGATGTATCCATCGGATGAAACACGTAGAATATCCAACAGAGCAATTAAAAACTATCAATCGTAAGAATTTACTCAAACAATTGAAATAGAACATTTAAACTAAACATATCAGAATTGTATAAACATATCTGAAAATATAATGCTAAACAATGGCGAGGCTTCATCTTCAACCTTAGCTGAAGATTTTAGCCACCCATTATCATGAAACTAAATTTCACAATAAAAAGTGCTAAGCATTAAAAAATTGAAAAGAATTAAAACTGACTGTACATTGGGAGAAATTCGACACGCTGTTGGGCAGCACTTCCCCCGGTGGTGGCAAAAGCCTTTACGAGATCTACTAGAATGCTAGTAGAAATCCACCAGACTGCACACTGAATAATAAGGTGAGATAGTGTTTATATAAGGGATTTCTCGGAGTACAATGAGCTGTAAATTCGATGTGGGATACTGCCTCTTTGCGATCGATCGCAAGTCTGGTGCTATCGATCGCAGCATGGTGCGATGCAATGTGTCTGGCGCGCTGTAAGTGCTTCCTATCCGATGTGGGATGTGCGAGTCAACTGCGATCGATCGCAGCCCTGTTGCACTCGAGCACATCACAGTGCGCTGTAATATATATGCAGTATCAAATATTTCCTTTCCAATGTGGGATGTGCGAGTCACTTGCGATCGATCGCAAGTCTGGTGCGCTCGAGCGCAGGTTCGATTGATCTCATGTCGTGTGCGCTCGATCGCTGGTGCGATCGATCGCATGTTCTGTGTGCTCAATCACACTAGGCATCCTCAGCTTTGCTCTTTAAGCCCTGAAGTTTTCACATTGCTTCATTTTATTCCAAAACCTATAAAACACAGAAAACACAGAAAATAGATAAATAGCACGAAATAACATAATTAGGAACTCAACAAATGTAAACTAAGGGGCTAAAACATGTAATATTTAGCACTCATCAAATACCCCCAAACTTACATATTGCTAGTCCCATAGCAATACGAAACTAAAAACTAAATGAAAAACAAAGAATATAAAGATAAGTTCATAACTCATGGTATCCAAAGATTTTAGGAGCACACACCATCATGATAATGATTCATGAGCAAGCTTAAAAAGATAAATCCATCTTCGCAATGAATAGAAATGTTAAAATCTAATTACTTACAGAAGGTAGGCTAATGCATCATAAGTCTGACTCAGTGTGAAGTGAATTAGCAAATAAAAATGAAGCTTCCGAATAAGTCCAATGTGTAAGGTCTCTAAGTCTCAAGATTCACTGCATTTCCCATCAGAATGAATGAAAATGGCATAGTTTTTATTTTCTTCTTTTTTTGTAAAGCTCTGTTATGTTTAATTTCCTTAAGCTTTCTAATTGACCCATGTAGCGAGTGTTGAGTCAATGACTCCCAAACCAGATGGTTTTAGGGTATTAGGTGTACAGACACCCCTTAGGACTTACTAATTCGATTCAAAAAGGCTACGAAATTAAACTGGCCTTAATACTATTAAACAAAATTCCGACCTTTTGACGTGAACACTCACTGCTTACTGAGGCAAGAGGTCCAGTTACTCAGTGAAAAGTTTATTTATGATCATCATTTTCATTCAATTTTATATATATATATGCGCCAAAATGTTAATCCAACAAGTCATCCAGTTTCAGTGAAGACAGAAACGTACACATTAAAATCACATGTCATACCTCACATAATGCGTACTAATGTGCTCGTGTTAGATTCGAGATCAAACATGTGAATTCTCAAATGCCTCAAGTAAGTAACTAAATTTTAAAACTTTATCACCAGATCATGTGTTCCAAAATTTAAGCTCACCAATGAATCACATCACAGAAATTGTTTAGATCAACCAAAATTTCAAAATAACATGAGCATGCATTAAAAAAAAACAACAAATTAGGACAAAGTGTGCGTAATGTGTCTCCCATACCCCCAAACTTAAATTACACATTGACCCCAATGTGTGAATAATATGGAAAGAGTTGACCTAGGATATGGAGAACTATCTGGACTGGTATGGCTCATAGCATACCCCCAAACTTGATCTGCAGTACGCGTTGTCCCTGAAAAATGAAGACTAGAAAACAAGAAAACACTAGAAACAAACATGAAGCATAAATATGTAAAATAATAAACAAATAAAAAGATAAGCTGTGGGGTGCCTCCCATGAGCGCTAAGTTTAAAGTCTTCAGCCAGACTCTCCTTAGTAGATGACCCTCAATAAGAGTAAATAGGATCCGTCAACAATATTGTCTCAATGTCCGGACTCCTCAACTCCAAGAATGGTTTTAGCCTCTGCCCATTTACCTTGAAAGTGTTACCATTCTTTGGATCCTCAATCTCGATAGCCCCATAAGGAAAAACTGACCGAATAATAAAGGGGCCGGTCCATCGAGACTTGAGCTTGCTTGGGAAAAGATGCACGCGTGAGTTGTAAAGAAGAACTTTTTGACCCGGCTCAAAAGCTCGTCTCAAAATGTTTTGGTCATGGGTCTTCTTCATTTGTGCTTTATATGACCGTGCACACTCATATGCATCATTTTGCAGCTCCTCTAATTCATTGAGTTGGAGCTTCCTTTGGGATCCAGCCTTTAAAAGATTAAAGTTCAACTGTTTGATAGCCCAATAGGCTCTATGCTCTAATTCGACTGGAAGGTGACAGGCTTTTCCGTACACAATACAGTATGGAGACATGCCAATTGGCGTCTTGAATGCTATTCAATATGCCCACAGTGCATCAGTCAATTGCAGAGACCAGTCCTTTCTTTTAGGGTTCACTGTTTTCTCCAAAATGTGCTTAATCTCGCGATTGGAAATTTCAACTTGTCCACTCGTCTGTGGGTGATACGGGGTGGTAACTTTGTGTGTGATGAAATACTTCTTCATCAACTACTCAAAAATCCTGTTGCAAAAGTGCTTACCTCCATCACTTATAATTGCTCGAGGCGTACCAAAACGAGCAAAGATATTGTTCTTCAAAAATTGGACCAAAACTCTATGGTCATTGGTCTTGCATGCAACTACTTCCACCCATTTGGACAGATAGTCCACAGCAACTAGAATGTACAGATAGCCAAAGGAGTTTAGGAAAGGTCCCATAAAATCAATGCCCCACACATCAAAAACCTCAACAATCAGAATGGGGTTGAGGGGCATCATATTCCTCCTAGAAATACTCCCTAGCTTTTGGCAATGCTCACTAGATACACAGTAAGTGTGAGAGTCTCGGAACAGGGTAGGCCAATAGAATCCGCACTGCGAAATCTTTGCAGCGGTCTTTTTAGCACTGAAATGGCCTCCACAAGCATGATCATGACAGAAGGCGATGACATTAGATTGGTCATGCTCAGGAATACACCTTCTGATGATCTGATCGGGACAATACTTGAACAAGTAAGGATCATCCCAGAAAAAATGTTTTACCATGGCAAAAAACTTTGATTTATCTTGTCGCCCCCAATGCAAAGGCATTTGACCGGTGACAAGGTAGTTCACTATATCAGAAAACCATGGCACGGGATTATGAGCTATGTGCATCAATTGCTTATCAGGAAAGGTCTCAGAAATGGGAGTGGTGACCTCAGTGAAATCCACAATCAATCTAGATAAATGGTCTGTCATCACATTTTCGGAGCCTTTCTTATCCTGAATCTCTATGTCGAACTCTTGAAGTAGCAAGATCCATCAGATAAAACGAGATTTAGCATCTTTTTTAGAGAAAAGATACTTCAATGCTGCATGGTCGGAGTCGATAATGACTTTAGATCCTAACAAGTAGGATCTGAACTTGTCTAATGCAAAAATGACTGCTAGCATCCTTTTCAGTGGTAGAGTAATTGAGTTGTGGGTCGTTTAGAGTTCGACTTGCATAATAGATAACATGGGGAAGTTTGTCAACACGCTGCCCCAAAACAACTCCAATAGCATAGTCTGATGCGTCACACATAATTTTAAAAGGCACACCCAGTTGGGTGGCTGAATAATGGGTGTGGACGTCAGAATCTTCTTCAGATCCCCAAATGCTTTCTTACAATCTTCATCAAATACAAATGGAGCATCCTTCATTAATAACTTGCACAAGGGCGGGGCGATCTTGCTGAAATTCTGGATAAATCGCCTGTAGAATCCTGCATGGCCCAGAAAAGATCAAACCTCTTTCACTGTACGTGGGGGTGGAAGGTTGGAAATCAGGTCCACCTTCGCTTTGTCTACCTCAATCCCCCGATGGGATATGACATGCCCCAGTACAATACTTTGCTTGACCATAAAATGGCACTTCTCCCAATTAAGCACCAGGTTCTTCTCCTTGCACCGCACTAAAACCAAAGTGAGATGGTGCAGACACTCCTCAAATGATGAACCAAAGACGGAGAAGTCATCCATGAAAATCTCTAAAGAACGCTCCACCATGTCAGAGAATATGCTGACCATGCACCGCTGAAAAGTAGCAGGTGCATTGCATAACCCAAAGGGCATGCGACAGTAGGCGAATGTCCCAAAAGGACAGGTAAATGTTGTCTTCTCTTGATCTTCGGGGTCCACGGGGACCCGGTTATATCCAAAATAACCATCCAAAAAACAATAATACTCGTGCCCAGCCAAACGCTCCACCATCTGATCAATAAATGAGAGTGGAAAATGATCCTTTCTTGTGGCAGCGTTCAATTTACGGTAGTCTATACACACTCTCCACCCTGACTGAACACGAGTTGGCACCAACTTGTCGTCCTTATTCTTCACTACTGTTGGTCCAGCTCGCTTGGGCACGACATGAATCGGGCTCACCCACTTGCTATCAGAGATGGGATAAATGATCCCTGCATCTAACAGCTTAATTACTTCTGCCCTTACTACCTCTTGCATAGCTGGGTTGAGCCTTCTTTGTGGCTCCCTCGATGGCTTGACATTCTCCTCCAAATGTATCTTGTGCATTACCAATGAGGGGCTGATTCCCTTAATATCCTTAATGGTCCAGCCTATAGCTTCCTTGTGTTCTCTCAACACATCTAGTAATTTCTCCTCTTGAGTCTCAACCAAATCTGAAGCTATAATCACAGGCAAAGACTCTGCTGGACTTAGGAACTTATACTGAAGATTGTCTGGTAAGGGTTTAAGTTCCTTCTTAGGATGCTCAAGTTCTTTAATCTCTTCCTTCTCACTACTCTCCATAGGAGTAGACTCTAAAATGGCATTTACTTACTCAAGTAACTTATCCAATTCCAGATCCTCTCCAAACTGAGCAAAGCATGCCTCTAGGGGGTCCTCTATGCTTGATGATTACGCCCAAAACAGTAACGCGGTGTTGTAGTACGGCTTTGGGGTGTCGATTCCACAAGGAGACAAATTAACTATAAGGGAAGGTGTAAACTTTAATATGAGACGATATGATCAAATTAAATATAGAATCTGAAATTTGATAGTGAGACAATTGTGTAAAGTAGATTGTGAAATATAATGGAGAAGCAACAAGGATCCGGGAATCCTCCCTAGGTTTGTTGCCCTAATCCTAACTTGATTCAGTGGTTTTTCTTATCTCGATTGCAAGTTTCACATCCCAAACAGGCAATCGGCAAATATTCAATTAAAGCACATGTATAAACCCTAATTTGATTTTTATGAAATACTCTTTATTTTCAATTCATGCACATATGATCTATCCCTTAAGTTTATCAAGAAACGACAATATATCTTTGATGACAATATTGTAGTAATGGACAAACCTAAAGGCTAGATCTACAGGACTCAATCATACCCAAATAATCTTGACATAAAGAAAGCATGACTAAATCTATATCAAGGAAAAAGATACAATCACCGGATTAGATGAAATCTTTATAATTAGAATAAAAGTAAATCATAACAATATTTGAACGTTAAAGCTCCATTACAACTGAATCAAATAAGGGAAATAGAAACAACTACACCTAGGGATTCATCCCTTCTCCTTGCTTGGAGATTAGTTAGCCATGGGGCTTATGGTTGCACAATGGAAGGAAAGTTGCTGCTTTCTTGAGTTCTCCAGGTTTTTTTGAATATCCAATTACAAACCCTAAGTGGTATATTTATAGTATACAAGGTCTAGGGGTGTTTTAGGGTTTGAATAAGTCATTAAAGACCTAATTAGGGTCTAACTCGGAGTGCACAAGGCTGTGCGCGCGCTGATTCAGAAAGTCTGACCTCTGTCCGCTAAAATCGCCATAACTTCCTCTAGAGTAATGATTTTAACGAACCGTAAAATCCTCCAGAAAATAGACTTCCATATCTTTCTAACCATATGTGACACACTTCCTGGTTCTTTCTACATCAATACAGTTTAATTTTTAAAGATGGTTGATTTGTATGCCAACTCCAGCAACTTAGTGAAAACTCCTTCCATAGTTTCTCTTCATCTTGGCTGTTCCGCGATCATTCTTTTGCTTGAGTGTTCAATGGAACTTTATGTTTCAAAATGATGATAGTATTTCCATCTCCTTTAACTCAAGATACCTGAAAATGCACCGAAATAAATTAATGCTCCAAAAATACCACTTTAGAGTTGTTAATGAATAAAAATGCAATTAAGACCTAAATCAACCCTAAAGTGCTAACAAATAAGTACGATTATAATGCATTTAATGGCTCTTATCACTTGATTCATCCACTGTATCTTCAATAATCTCCTCTGTTAAGCATATATTTCTCACTTCAGTAAATTCCAGTGGTTGCTTAGTGATATAAAAAATATTCAACTCTATTGTCATATTTCCGAAGGAAATCTTCATCAACCCTGTCCTACAATTGATTAGGGCGTTAGCCGTGGCTAAGAATGGTCGCCCTAGAATCACCGGTATCTGAATCCCTATATTCTGGACCGGCTCTGTATCTAGCACAATAAAATCCACGGGGAAATAAAACTGATCTACCTTTATCAAAACGTCCTTAACTACTCCCCGTGGTATTTTCACTGACCTGTCAGCCAATTGAAGTGTTGTGGATGTGGGCTTCAATTCTCCTAACCCCAACTGAAAATAGACTGAATAGGGTAGAAGATTCACACTGGCTCCTAAATCCAATAGAGCCCTCTCAATTTGGCTGACTCTTATCATGCAAGAGATGGTAGGACACCCTAGGTCCTTATACTTGATCAGCAGCTTGCACTGAAGGATTGAGCTAACCTGCTCGGTCAGAAATGCATTCTTCAGGACATTCATGCTCCTCTTGATAGTGATCAAGTCCTTTAAGAACTTGGCATATGATGGCACTTGCTCGATGGCGTCCAAAAGTGGAATATTGATTTGGACTCGCTTGAACACCTCAAGAATTTCTTCAAACTTCCCTCATTTCTTGGGCGTTTGTAATCTCTCAGGGTAAGGTGCTTTAGGTACAAATGACCTAGGAGGGTCATTAACAGTAGGAGTTGCTATAGATGGCTCAGTATCTCTCTTCTCCTTGTTGCCACTTTCTTGCCCTTGCTGCATAGCAGGGCTCTTTTTCACTCGATTGTCCACTTGTCTCCTAGATCTTAATGTGACAATCGATTGCACTTGTTCCTCCCTGTGCGTAGAAGTTGATGAATTTTCAATCACAAATTGTCTCTTCGGGTTGGTCACGGGCTGTTGTGAGTTTTAAATTTACTCGCAAGCGCACGAGTCGTTTGCAATATAGTGTGTGCAAGTGCAAGGTCGAATCCACAAGGAATTGTGTTGTGAAAATATAATTTTTAATCTAAACTAACTCTATCTTAACCTAGTTCCGAATTTTGAATGATATTGCAAAATAAATTAAAACTAAATTAAATTGATTTAAAAACTAATAATAAAAAGCACTAAGGTTTCCGAATCCACCCCACCGAAGTTAAGCATACATGTTCTAAAAATATAGCCTATCAAAACATTCTATGAATCCAACTATAAGACAAAAAACAAAGAATATCCCAACTAAACCAAAAGCATCCAATGTATCCGCTCTTAACAAATCACAAAGGGAATCCAATTTAATCGAAAAACATTCAATGTATCCATCAGATGAAACACAAAGAAAATCCAACAGACAATTTAAACTAAATCAATTATAAGATTAACTCAAATAATTGACAGAACACTTATACTAAAAATTGTCAGATTTGTACAAGCAAATCTGAACTACTACGCCAAACAACGGCGGGGCTTCATCTTCAACCTTAGCTGAAGAGTCTAGCCACTCATAACTATAAAACTATAATAACAAGTGCTAAACATTTAAACTAAAACAACTGAATATAAAGAAATAAATAAACAACTTTACATGGGAGAAATTCCAATCGCTGCCGGGCGGCGCTTCCCCTCGTGGTAGCAATGCCTTCGGGATCCACCAGAATGCTAGCGGACGTCCACCAGTAAACACCAAAGTGGCTCAGGAATTGTACACTGAATGATGAAGTGGAGTGGGACTTATATAGGCAAATACCACAAGTGGAATGTGTTTCCAATCCGATGTGGGATGTGGGATATAGAAATGTGTTTCCAACCAATGTGGGATGTTGGATTTAAGTCTTCACATGCCCTTCAAAACTTCTGTTCACGCTGAAATCCCGCACAGCCCGCACTGCCTGACCTTTGTCTACTAAAACGGCCATAACTTTCTGTAGAAAAATCATTTTTACGAGCCGTAAAATTCTCCAAAAAATAGACTTCTGGATCTTTCTAAGCATATATGGCTCATATCCTGGTTCTTCTTGAATCAATGCAGTTTAATTTTCAAAGATGATTGATCTGTACGGGCAATTCTGGCAATTTTAGTGAAACTCCTTTCCCAGTGCTTGTAAACCTGAAAAACAACAAAAACAACTCAAAGTAACAAATTCCTAAGCTAACAAATGTAAATTAGAGGGCCAAAATATGCAATATTTTGCACTCATCAAATACCCCCAAACTTACAATTTGCTAGTCCCTTAGCAAAACAAAATAAAAGACTCAATGAAAAACAAAGAACATAAAGATAAAGTTATCACTCATGGTATCCAAAAATTTAAGGAGCACACATCACCATGATATTCATTCATAAGCAAGCTTAAAAAGGTAAACCCATCTTCGCAATGAATAGAAATGTTAAAATCTAATTACTTACAAAAGGCAGGATAAGGCATCACAAGCTTGAATCAGTGTAAGGTGAATTAGCATATAAAAATGAAGCCTCCAAGTAACTCTAATGTGTAAGGTCTCCATGTCTCAAGATACACCGAATTTCCCATCAAAAATGAACGACAAAGGCATAGTATTTTTTTTTTTTTTTTAATAAAGCACAGCTATATTTAGTTCCCTTAAGCTTTCTAATTGACCCATTTAGCGAGTGTTAAGTCAATGACTCCCAAACCAGGTGGTTTTAGGGCATTAGGTGTAAAGACACCCCTAAGGACTTACTAACTCGAGTCAAAAAGGCTACGAAATTAAACCGACCTTAATATTACCAAGCAAAATTCCACCTTTTGACGTGAACACTCACTGCTTACTGAGGCAAGAGGTCCAGTTACTCAGCGAAAAGTTTATTGATAAATTTTTTTTATTTTTTTTATTTTCCTATGCCCAAGAGTTCATCTAACAAGTCATCCAGTTTCAGTTAAGATAAGGAAAAATACACATTAAAATCACATGTCATACCTCACATAATTTGTGCTAATGTGCTCGTGTTAGATTA
The DNA here is from genome assembly GCA_023935145.1 of Bretschneidera sinensis. NCBI lineage: Eukaryota > Viridiplantae > Streptophyta > Magnoliopsida > Brassicales > Akaniaceae > Bretschneidera > Bretschneidera sinensis. The sequence goes on from CM043697.1 coordinate 79,537,469, forward strand.
GATCAAACATGTGAATTCTCAAAATGCCTAAAGTAAGTAACTAAATTTTAAAAATTTATCACCAGATCATGTGTTCAAAATGTTAAGCTCACCAATAACATCACATCACAGAAAATGTTTAGATCAACTAAAATTTCACGATAACATGAGCATGCATTTATCTCTACGACGAAAAGACAACAAATTAGGACAAAGTGTGTGATGTGTCTCCCATACCCCCAAACTTAAATTACACATTGACCCCAATGTGTGACTAATATGGAAAGAGCTGACCTGAGATATGAAGAACTATCTGGACTGGTATGGCTCATAGCATACCCCCAAACTTGAACTGAAGTACGCTTTGTCCCTGAAAAATAAAAACTGGAAAACAAAAAATACTGGAAACAAACATTAATCATAAAAATGCAAATTAATAAATAAACAAAAGAAAAGATAAGCTGTGGGGTGCCTCCCATGAGCGCTAAGTTTAACGTCTTCAGCCAGACCCAACATTAGTAAACAGGCCCAACTAAGCTCTCCACCATCTGATCAATAAATGGGAATAGAAAATGATCAGGCCTAGTGGCAGCATTCAATTTACGGTAGTCTAGACACTTTCTCCATCTTGACTGCACTCGAGTTGGAACCAATTTGTTGTCTTTATTTACTACCGTAAATTCAGTACGTTTGGGCACGATTGGAATCTGGCTCACCCACTTGCTATCAGAGATGGGATAAATGATCCCTGCCTCTAACAGCTTAATATCTTTCGCCCTCACAACCTCTTGCAAAGCAGGGTTGAGCCTTCTTTGTGGCTACCTCGATGGCTTGGCATTCTCCTCCAACTGTATCATGTACGTCACCACCGAGGGGTTGATTCCTTTGACATCTTCAATAGTCCAGCCTATAGCTTCCTGATGCTCTCTTAAGACGTCCAATAATTTCTCCTCTGGAGCATCACCCAAATCTAAAGCTATAATTATAGGCAAAGAATCTGCTGGACCTGGGAACTTATACTCAAGATTATCCAGTAAAGGCTTAAGTTCCTTCTTGTGAGGTTCAAGTGTTGTGGTTTCCTCCGTCTCACTGATCTTTAGAGGTGCAGACTCCAAAGTAGCATTAGCTTGCTCAAACAACTTATCTAAGCCCAAATCCTCTTCAAATTGAGCAAAGCATGCCTCCATGGGGTCCTCAATACGTGATTCATCCATAATCTCCTCCGTCTCACTACTCTTCTGAGGATCAGACTCCAAAATGGCATTCACTTCCTCGAGTAACTTATCTAAGCCCAAGTCCTCTCCAAAGTGAGCAAAGCATGCCTCCAAGGGATCCTCAAACTCCTCTCCTTTCTTGGGCGCTTGTAATCTCTCAGGGTAAGACGCTTTAGGTAAAAACGACCTAGGGAGATCCTTAATGATAGGTGTGGCTGTAGATGGCTCAGCATCTCTATTTTCTTTGTTGCCACTTTCTTGCCCTTGTATAGGAGTTGATAAATTTCCCACCGCAAACTGTTCCTTTGGGTTAGGATCAGGTTGACTGGGGAACTTTCTTTCCTCTCCTTCACCCACGTAACTTGCGATTTGATCAATTTGACTCTCTAGCTCGGCAATCGCTTGGGTGTTTTCTATGGTTGCACTCATCACTTCACTCATAGATTGGCTAGTCATTTTCATGAAATCATTGAGAGCGTCCTCCAATGACTGTGAAACCGACGCTGGCGCTTGAATGGGAGCTTGGTAAGCGGGTGATGGTGCTGGATAGGCATAACTTGGTATTGGTGGAGGAAATTTGGGAGGGTATTGATTATAAGGGGCTCCTCCCTGATTCATCAGTTGGTTCTGCTCCCATGAAAAATTAGAGTGGTTCCACCACTCTGGATTGTATGTTTCGGAGTAAGATCCATTTGATTCCCAACAACAGTCATTGAAAGCATTCATTTGTTCCATGGGGTACTCGGCACAAGCCGGCATTGATGGACAATTCTGTGCTAGATGCATAGGACTAGCACAGATGGAACAGCTATCAACATTGAATGTGTTGGCAGCATTGAGGGACGGGCCGGTCATTTTAATGAAATCTTTGAGGGCGTCCTCTAAAGACTGTGAAACCGGCACTGGATTCATCCACATTTTTTTTTATTTTTAAATTAAATTATTTTTTTTATTTTTATAACTAACTAGTAGAAAAATAAAATCAATTCAGACCAAAAAATTTCACAAACAAAACAATTCCCCGGCAACGGCGCCAAAAACTTGTTGTGAGTTTTAAATTTACTCGCAAGCGCACGAGTCGTTTGCAATATAGTGTGTGCAAGTGCGAGGTCGAATCCACAAGGAATTGTGTTGTGAAAATATAATTTTTAATCTAAACTAACTCTATCTTAACCTAGTTCCGAATTTTGAATGATATTGCAAAATAAATTAAAACTAAATTAAATTGATTTAAAAACTAATAATAAAAAGCACTAAGGTTTCCGAATCCACCCCACCGAAGTTAAGCATACATGTTCTAAAAATATAGCCTATCAAAACATTCTATGAATCCAACTATAAGACAAAAAACAAAGAATATCCCAACTAAACCAAAAGCACCCAATGTATCCGCTCTTAACAAATCACAAAGGGAATCCAATTTAATCGAAAAGCATTCAATGTATCCATCAGATGAAACACAAAGAAAATCCAACAGACAATTTAAACTCAATCAATTATAAGATTAACTCAAATAATTGACAGAACACTTATACTAAAAATTGTCAGATTTGTACAAGAAAATCTGAACTACTACGCCAAACAACGGCGGGGCTTCATCTTCAACCTTAGCTGAAGAGTCTAGCCACTCATAACTATAAAACTATAATAACAAGTGCTAAACATTTAAACTAAAAAAACTGAATATAAAGAAATAAATAAACAACTTTACATGGGAGAAATTCCACTCGCTGCCGGGTGGCACTTCCCCTCGTGGTAGCAATGCCTTCGGGATCCACCAGAATGCTAGTGGACGTCCACCGGTAAACACCAAAGTGGCTCAGGAATTGTACACTGAATGATGAAGTGGAGTGGGTCTTATATAGGCAAATACCACAAGTGGAATGTGTTTCCAATCCGATGTGGGATGTAGGATATAGAAATGTGTTTCCAACCAATGTGGGATGTTGGATTTAAGTCTTCACATGCCCTTCAAAACTTCTGTTCACGCTGAAATCCCGCACAGCCCGCACTGCCTGACCTTTGTCTACTAAAACGGCCATAACTTTCTGTATAAAAATCATTTTTACGAGCCGTAAAATTCTCCAGAAAATAGACTTCTGGATCTTTCTAAGAATATATGGCTCATATCCTGGTTCTTCTTGAATCAATACAGTTTAATTTTCAAAGATGATTGATCTGTACGGGCAATTCTGGCAATTTTAGTGAAACTCCTTTCCCAGTGCTTGTAAACCTGAAAAACAACAAAAACAACTCAAAGTAACAAATTCCTAAGCTAACAAATGTAAATTAGAGGGCCAAAATATGCAATATTTTGCACTCATCACGGGCTGACTGAGGAACTTTCTCTTTTCTCTTTCATCCAAGTGACTTGCGATTTGCCCCATTCGACTCTCTAGATTGGCAATCGCTTGGGTGTTTACTATTATCGCACTTCTCACTTCGCTGATGGATTGGCCGGTCATCTTCATGAACTCCTTGAAGGTGTCCTCCAATGACTGTGAAACCGGTGTTGGCGCTTGAGTAGGAGTATGGTAAGCAGATGCTGGTGCTGGATGGACTGAGCGACCACGACTTTGAATTGGTGGAGGCAATCTAGAAGGGTATTGATTCTGAGCATGATGAGGGGCTCCTCTCTAATTCAGCGATTGGTTCTGCTTCCATGAAAAATTAGGGTGGTTCCGCCGCCCTGGATTGTAAGTCTCAGAGTAGAATCCACCTGATTGCCTCCTATAGTCATTGAAAGCGTTTACATGTTCCGTGGGACACTCGGTAAAAGCCAGCATAGATGGACAATTTTGTGCTAAATGCATAGGACTAGCACAGATGGAACAACAATCGTCATTAATTGTATTGGCAGCATTGATGGACTTGCCCATAGTGAGAGCGTCAATTTTCTTGGTGAGAGCATCTATCTTTATCTTCAAGTTAGTCTCCTCCTTAATCTCATAGATGCCTCCATTCCTAGGAGCACGAATGGACTTGTCCCGACAGCTTGAAAAATCCCACTGCTGCGAGTTGTCGGACAACTTGTCCAATGCCTTGTATGCTTCATCCCCTGTCAGACTTAAGAATGCCCCCCCATTCATAGACTCGATCATGCTATGGTTGGGTTGAGTCAACCCTTGGTAGAAGAGCTGAACAAGTCTCCACTTCTCATATCCATGTGGAGGGCATCTAATCAGTAACTCTTTAAAACGCTCCCAACTCTCAGAAAACTTCTCATCCTCCTCTTGAGTGAAAGAACTAATCTCCTTTTGGTACTCATTCACTCTAGACATTGGGAAAAATTTATTATAGAATTTACTCAGCAGATTTTCCTAAGATGTAATAGACCCGGACGTGTTGGAATCCAACCATGCCCTAGCTCTATCATGAAGAGAAAAAGGGAAAAGTCTAAGATGGACTTACTCCTCATAGAAGTTCTAGAACTTGAATGTGGCACAAATATCTTTGAACTTCTTTACATGGCTGTAAGGATTTTCAAGATCTAAGCCATGAAATGAGGGTAGGAGTTGGATGACATGTGACTTTAAATAAAAATGGGTAGCATTGGTGGGTGGCAACACGATGCAGGAAGATGAGTTAGTCGCAACTGGTGCGAACAAATCTCTTAGGGACGTGGTGGAGTCCACGTTCCACGCTCCAGGTTGCTCTTGGTTCCTCAAGTTTTCTCCCATCTCAATTGTCTCTTGTTCACCAAGTGACTTCTTCTGTCTCCTAAGAGTTCTTTTTAGATCGGGATCTAAAGGTGTCAATTCTAAATTCAGGGATCTCCGACCAAGCATACACCAAACAGAAAACAGTAAAACAAACTAACTAGCAGAAGCAGTAAAATAAAATAAAACAGAAAAAAAAATAAAACAAAAATGCTAACTAAACTAGTAAAAAAATAAAGTCAATTTAGACAAAAATTTCACAAACAAAAACATTCCACGGCAACGGCGCCAAAAACTTGTTGTGAGTTTTAAATTACTCGCAAGCGCACAAATCGTTTGCAGTATAGTGTTGTGCAAGTGCGAGGTCGAATCCACAGGGAATGTGTTGTGAAAATAGCTTTTTATCTAAACTAACCTTATTTTAACCTAGTTCTGAATTATGAATTATATTTTTGCAAAACAAATATAAACTAAACTAACTAAATTGATTTAATAACTAATGATGAAAACACTAAGGTTTCAGAATCCACCCAACCAAAGTAAAGCATATATCTTCATGTTCTATATAAAAAATAATCTATCTAACATTCCAAGAATCCAACAAAAAAACAATGAATATCCCAATTAAACCAAAAGCATCCAATGTATCCGCTTTTAACAAATCACAAAGGAAATCCAATTTAATCAAAAAGGATTCGATGTATCCATTGGATGAAACACGCAGAATATCCAACAGAACAATTAAAAGCTATCAATCGTAAGAATTTACTCAAACAATTGAAATAGAACATTTAAACTAAACATATCAGAATTGTATAAACATATCTGAAAATATAATGCTAAACAATGGCGAGGCTTCATCTTCAACCTTAGCTGAAGATTTTAGCCACCCATTATCATGAAACTAAATTTCACAATAAAAAGTGTTAAGCATTAAAAACTTGAAAAGAATTAAAACTGACTGTACATTGGGAGAAATTCCACACGCTGTTGGGCAGCACTTCCCCCAGTGGTGGCAAAAGCCTTTAGGAGATATACTAGAATGCTAGTAGAAATCCACCAGACTGCACACTGAATAATGAGGTGAGATAGTGTTTATATAAGGGATTTCTTGGAGTACAATGAGCTGTAAATTCGATGTGGGATACTGCCTCTTTGCGATCGATCGCAAGTCTGGTGCGATTGATCGCAGCATGGTGCGATGCAATGCGTCTAGCACGCTGTAAGTGCTTCCTATCCGATATGAGATGTGCGAGTCCACTGCGATCGATCGCAGCCCTGTTGTGCTCGATCGCATCACAGTGCGCTGTAATATATATGCAGTATCAAATATTTCATTTCCAATGTGGGATATGCGAGTCACTTGCGATCGATCGCAAGTCTGGTGCGCTCGAGCACAGGTGCGATTGATATCATGTTATGTTTGCTCGATCGTTGGTGCGATCGATCGCCTGTCTTGTGCGCTCAATCGCACTAGGCATCCTCAGCTTTGCTCTTTAAGCCCTAAAGTTTCCACATTGCTTCATTTTATTCCAAAACCTATAAAAACACAGAAAACATAGAAAATAGATAAAATAGCACGAAATAACATAATTAAGAACTCAACAAATATAAACTAAGGGGCTAAAACATGTAATATTTAGCACTCATCAACTATCAACCGCCGAAGCGGAATATGTTGCCACTGGAAGTTGTTATGCACAAGTTTTGTGGATGAAACAACAACTAGAAGACTATGGCGTGAATTTTAAACATATACCAATTCATTATAATAACACTAATGCTATCAACTTGATAAAAACCTAATTCAACATTTGAGAACCAAACACATAGAGATAAGACATCACTTCATAAGAGATCATGCTCAAAAGGGTGATATTAGATTAGAATTCATTCATTCGGGAGATCAAATTACTGATATTCTTACTAAGTCTTTGAATGAAGATAGTTTTTTTTTTAAGATAACACTTTTAATAGGTTTAACAAACTATGAACATATATGTGTTTGGTTGCATCAACATTCATCATATGCGTACTTGTCATTAAGTGAATGAGTATTAACTCCTATTTAATATTTTTCTCACTCAAAATGGCATAGATAAATCATTTCTTGCAAAATTCCTACTTGGAGCTCAAAATTTTATGATTTTTGAAAGACTCAGCTGACTAGTTGGATGACCTAGTAGATTGGTATCTCTTTGTCCATTTGTCCAATCGACTAGTAACTCACTGTCCAATTTACCAATCGACTGATAAAAGGAGCCAATTGACTGGTATCACAAGACAAGTTTAGAGCCCAAAATTTTTTGGATTTTTATGAACCCAGTCGACTAGTAGGGTCAATCTAATCGACTGGTGTCTTAATGCCAGTTTTACTAGTCGACTGGTACCATGACCTACCAGTCGACTGGTATATCAAAAAATCCCAAAATATGAAGATACTCAATCAACTGGTACCCTAACCAAGTCGACTGGTATGGCGATTCTATATAATAGACGCTTCATTTTTTCCAGATTTCACGCCAATGTTCTTCAAACCCTAGCTTTCTCTCTAAATAAACTCTTACTTTTAGCCTAAAATATCTTGAAATAACTCCAAAAAAACCATAATCATCCTTCAAATCACATTATTTTCAACTTTCACGATTGAATCTTCACTCTTTTCCCAAAAGCTTCTCACCAAACGAGATTTCCAAAAAATGTTTGAGAGAATACGCATCAAAACAACCATTGTTGGACCTCACTCACCCACGATGCCTAGATCACGGAAGCCCTCGGCACCAGACTCTAGAGGCAAAGGTTTTGGAGTTTGTCTAAGATTTAAATGAAAGAAGAAGAATGAAGTTCAGCAAGGAGTGCGCACTAGGTTAGGCTGCAGCCCAGCCTTGTCTAGGCCGCGATACACAGTAAGAGAGGATGCTGGGGGAGGGTTAGGCCGTGGTGTAGCCTATCCTAGGCCTCGGTGCCCAGAAGAGGAGGAATGTGTGCTCTACCCTGGGCCCCGGAACGCCCTGGTCTAGGCCGCGACGCCAAACACACTGAGACAAGGAGTTTCAGCTTTTTGAGTTAGTGCATGAGTAAGGTTAAAACACACAACTTTACTAAGGATTGATGAAGAGCTATAGATGATTAGTCTTCTAGATCTAAGGGTGGATATTGACCCTCAAGATTAGACAAGAAGTTGGCACACTATATAAAGGGTCACCTAGCTTCATTATAATATAACTTGTAAATAACAATGTGATAGAAACACAAGTGTGTGTGTGACAAAACCTGTGAATGAGAGAATTGTGTGAGAGTTCAAAGACACAAAACACAAAGAGGTACTAGAATAGATCTCAAAAGAGAGGCTGGTTATAAAGAGAAAGATTAGTATAGAAAGGGGATTCAAGGGACTTGTAAGTGGAATTTCCAAGGGGGAAAGTTCCAGGGTTACTCAAGACCTTATCACTTTCTTGTTCTCTTCTTTGTTCCTTCAATAACTTATGGATTCTTGGAGAGATGTTGCTAGATTGTAAGAACTCATTGATTTAGTGCAGAAAGTTCAGAGGAACTCATAAGGACGTAAGCTATTTTCGAACCTCGATAACAATTGCTGTGTCTTTCTTTCTTGCTTCGTGTGCTGTTTTTTTTTTCTGTACAAGTTATTCTAGACTTAGGTGTTTGGAAGACCATCACCTAGGCATCATTGAGTTGGTTTCCCAGCAGTGGTATCAGAGCCAAAAGATTCAAGATTGGCAGGTATCGGAGGAAGAACAGAAGGGTATCAGAGCAAGACTCCATGAATCAAAGGTCAACTTCTTGGGTGAGTCAAGAACGGAGTAGAGATCTGATTACTTCTAAAGTATAACTTGGTATTGTAGTGCAGCTTTGGGGTGTCGATTCATAGGGAAACAAGTTAACTACTAAAGAAGGTGTGAACCATAATACAAACGATAAAGATTTAAGTGAGAAAACATGAACTTTTAGTAATGAAATAATCTTGTTAAAATAGATTGTAAAGTATAATAGGGAGACAACAAGGATCCGAGAATCCTCCCTAGGTTCGTTGTCCTATCCTTAACTTGATTCAGTTATTTTTATCTCGGTTGCAAGTTTCACATCCCAAACATGCAACCGACAAGTATTCAATGAGCACATATATAAACCCTAATATGATTGTCATGAAATACTTCTTCGATTTATGCACATATGTTCTATCCTATAGGTTTATCAAGAAACGACAATATATCTTTGTCGACAATATTGCAGAAATAAACAAATCTAAAGGCTAGATTTACTGGAGTCAATTATACCCAAACAATCTTGATATAAGAGAAGCATCACTAAATTTATATCAAGGAAAAAGATACAATCACCGTAATAGATAAGATCTTATAATTAGATAAAGAAGTAAATCATGATAATGTATGACAATAAATTCTTATTACAACTGAATCAAATAAGGGAAAATAGGAACAACTACACCTAGGGATTCATTCCGTCGCCTTGCTTGGAAGTTAGTTAGCCATGGTGTTCATAGCTAAGCACTTTTATAGATGAGAGCTGCTGCCTTTATTTCTGGGTCTTTCTCCACACCAAGATACCTCTCTTAAGCTCTAAGTGTCCTATTTATAGTTCAAGGGTCCAAGGGGTGTTCTTGGGTTTTAATCTAATGTTTAAAACCCTGATTAAAGTCTAACTCAGAGATGCAGTCCCGTTTGTGCGCTGCGGTGCTACTTGAGGAGCACCGCGATGCTAGGCATGGACTTGGCTGGGCGAGCTTCTCGGCACCGCGATGCTGAGATGAGCTTGATTTTTTTTCATGCTTTGCAACCACTCTTCTGCTTCGTGCATGGGACTTTGGTGCTTTTAAATAACAATCACTTTCTTCTTCTCTTTGGGCTCAAAATACCTAAAAATACACTGAAATAAGTTAGTGGTCCAATAATATTACTTAAGAGTTATCAACACATAAAACTGCAATAAAGACCAAGAAGAATCATAAAATGCTAACAATTAAACATCGTTGAGATGCATTTTATGGCTCTTATTACAACCCCCAACTAGCTTATTGCTAGTCCCTAGCAATTTCAACCGAAAACAAGAGAAGAAATCCATGGAGGGAATTGAAATAAAGTGAAGCAATATCAGTGTTAACCAAGAGTAATTCACTTTTTGTCTCAAAAATTTCACATAACATATAGCACATAGAATCATTTAAATTTACCCAAAGTTCGAAAGTAATCCAAACATCAACCTTAAAATCGTTATTGACTCTTAACATCCATCTTACCACAATCCATTAGTCTGAACATCCAGATGATTTTATGCATAAGATTCGTGAATACAAGTCTTGGCCTCTAAAATATGATAAATTTTATGACATCAATCACAAAAACAAGCTCCATAAGCTTACATTTCAAATCACTCTCCACTATTGTAGAAAAATCACACTACATTGGATCAATAGGTTTTTACTAAGCTTGTAACATTAGGCTAAGGTAAAGGTTAAGAAAGAACGGGAAGGATTCAACAAGTAAAGAACTTAATCTCTTAGTTTTGAACACAATTCTTTAAGCACTGGATAACCTTACTTCAATACCCAACTCTTCCAACCATTTTCTGAGAATTTCTTTCAACAAATCACAATTTTTTTTCTTTCTTTCTTCTTTCTTAGCCATAATTCACTTTTTTTTTTTTGGCACATAAAACCATTCACCTCCTTTTTCATCATTTTTTTTCTTTTCCTCAACCCCTAACTTATCTCTTTTCATGTATTTGGGCTATGGTAGTAATATATATATATTTTTTTTCATACTTTCATCCTTACTCCTCTTGAGTGCTTCTCAACAAATGTGTATAACTAAGTTCTTTTAAAAGGAAGGTAAGGATAAAATATTTTAGCTCATAAAGGTGAGTGAATGGGCTATTGAAAGAAACAAGGCTCAAATTTTTTTTCAAGAAAAAGGCTCAAATGGGTGACTAGTAATAAATATTGCAATGGTAAGTTCGAAAGGCTCAAACGGTCCAAATGGCCTAGATCATATCCTAAGTAATGTGCATTCTAGGAATTCGCCTCAAATGGTTATCAAGTAAGTTCTAGAGCTTGTCGAGACCGCAAAAGTATTCACAAAACAATCACACATAAAACTTCTGTAAATATTTTTAGACTAATCATACAATCTTACCAAAAACTAGAGTCTCAAACGAAATCAAGATTGACACTTAAATTATTCTCAAACCGAAGCAAAATTGAACTTCTTCTAAACATTATTTGCTATCTCAATTAAGCTCATATCATTGACATGTGAGTTAACTTTAAGGCTAACATAAAGTATGCTTAAAACAAAGGGTATGGAAAGGTAACACCAAGCAATTTTAAAGAAAGTGCGTCTCCACCCCCAGCTTAAAATTTGCATTATCCTCAATGTTAAAGAGAAAGTAAAGAAAAACTCTCTTTGTGAGCACGAGTGCATAGATGCTGAAAAATGTGTACCACCAGGTGAATTTGCTTGCCATTCTTCGTGCTGAAATTCCAATCTATAATATAGAACACGACAACAAAAGAAAGAAAACAACTATGGTGTACCCTTAAGATTCCCCATATGTTAGGTTAGTACATGAAATGTAGAAAAATCACTAGAATAAGAAAAGGAAAATAACGAAAAATAGACTACGGAAAAAGAGAAAATAAGAGATAGAACCCAAAAGTATGCCTCTAAATCTCATCATCATTTGCATTCCCTTCACTCTCTTCACCCTCCTCGGAAAGTGGGTCAAAAGACGAACCCGGATAGGGTGGCATAGTAGGAAAATGACCCATATTACAACCAGTAGTGGAGGCAAGGTGTTGGTACATCTGACCAAAGGAGGAGTTGATCGCTGCTTGATAATCGGCTTGCCGAGCCAAAAATTGGTCTTAACGATCTAACCTAGCAAGCAATAAGGTCTGCTGACTCTCTATCCGCTCGAGTTGCTCGGTAACCGTGAAAGGCCTAGAGGTGGGGAAATGAGCAGCAAATACTGACTCCTCTCCCGGAATTGGTGGCCTGGAGGTTTTAATCTCAGCTAGTAGGATATCATCAATGGGTCTTTTAGGTGGCTGAGTTTCCTCATCAGGGCTGTATTGGACTCCGACTCGGATGCATAATTGGGTTATTAAAGAAGGAAAATATAATCCGAGCTTTTGTCTAATAGTGTGGTGGATCGAATCATAGATGACTCAGCCTACATCGATGGTCATGCCCATCAAAATTACATAGATTAACACAGCTCACTCAACAGTTAAGGCACTATAGTGTAAAGCAGGCAGCATCTTTTGACATATAAAATATTGCCAAGCCCTAGCAGTGGCATTGAGAGAAGTACCGGGCAAAGTGACAAGGGTATCACCCGTCATTTTCCATGTAGTGCCTGGAATGCAAAGGGTAGTGCAAATCTCATCATAATTAATGGTAGACACATATTCATTATACTCACTAAGTTTAATGTCAGGTAACCCATAGAAGCTATTAATGGTTGAGCTGCTAAAAGAAACGGTGTGCCCCCTGACTCGTATTTGACCATTCCTATGCTCGGGCGCATTGGCATAAAATTCTCTAACCAAATTCAGAAGGGAGGGGGGTGGTGGCCTTGTAAATGTACCCCAATTCTTATGTAGAATCATTCTAAATAAGGTCGGATTGCCCCTCTCGGTAATGTTAAATCCTCTTTCAGGAATGGGTTTTCGACTTTGCAACATACTAATGTATCTCTCACTTGCTTCAAAACTCACAAATTTGGTCTCATCATACTCTTGTTGTGGTTTCCCCCTAGGTCTCTTGGTCTTAGGTGTCATGGAAATCAAATATTTAGAAGAATAGACTTAAGGCAAAATATAACCACTAAATAGCACAAATGCACAATAAAATGGAAGAAAGTGGTCTTATTAGATGTCCATGGTGAAGAGAAGAAAGACTATCTACCTCTTGAAGTGTTCTTAATGAACCCAATGGTCTTCTTATAACCAATCTTTTGAGAGAGAATGCTTAGTAAAATCAGCAAAAAGAATGAGTAATTTAGTAAGAGATGATGGTAGAAACAAGAAAGTTTTGAGTGCAAGTGAGTGGGCAAGTATGGATTTGGTGCAAAGGGGAGAGAGGATGTAGTGTGCTGCTAGTTTTGTGAAAGAAGAAATGAAGAAGGAGGCTACAAAATGGCTTTTATAGTGCAGAATTTAGGGTTAGCTATGTGTTGGGCTCGAGCTAGCGCTGTGCAGTGCGCTGCGGTGCTGGGCCTGGTTTTGTGTGCTGTGCAGTGCCCTGCGGTGCTGGGCCTGGTTCTATGTGCTGTGTAGTACGTTGGGGTGCTGGGCTTGGCACTACTGAGCTCGGTTCTGGGCACTGCTTCGACAAATTGCTGCTTCTACCCACTTAGATACATAATCTATTACCACGATGATATATTGGTATCCGAAGGAAGGAGGAAAGGGTCCCATGAAATCGATGCCCCAACAATCAAAGATTTCAATTACTAAATAAGGTTTAAGGGCATCATATTTCGGCGAGATATAGCTCCTACCTTTTGACACCTTTCACATGAGCGACAATAGGTGTTTGCATATCTAAATAAGCTAGGCCAATAAAATCCACACTGCGAAATTTTTGCAGCTGTTTTTTTCATTGAAAAGTGGCCTCCACAAGCTTGGGAGTGACAAAATCCTAAGACACTCGCAATCTCTTCATTAGGGATGCAACGCCTTAGAATTTGGTTAGGGCAGTACTTGAAAAGATAGAGGTCATCCAAATAGAAATTACATACCTTATATAAGAATTTACTCTTGTCCTGAGGGCTCCAATCCATAGGTATCTCACCTGTAGCCAAATAGTTTACGATGTGAGCAAACCATGGTTGAGAAGTAATGGATAGTAATTGTTCGTCGGGAAAATCGTCCTTGATTGGCATGTCATCACAAGTGTCCCCAAATGTAAGTCTTGAGAGGTGGTCGGCTACTACGTTCTCCACTCCTTTCTTGTCCTTGATGGTGATATCAAATTCTTGCAAGAGGAGGATCAATCGGATTAGTCGTGCTTTAGCATCTTTCTTTGTGAGAAGATACTTGAGGGCGGCATGATCTATAAAAATAAGGATAGGTGACCCAATTAAATAAGCACGAAATTTATCTAAAGCAAATACTACAGCTAGCAATTCTTTTTCAGTTGTAGAGTAATTGATTTGAGCACTATTTAAAGTCTTACTAGTATAGTAAATGACAAAAGGTTTTCCCTCTCTTTGCTGTCCAAGAACAGCACCTACAGCATAGTCACTAGCATCACACATGATTTCAAAAGGCAAAGTCCAATCTGGTGACTGCATTATAGGTGCAGAAGTAAGATTGCCGATAAGCATTTGGAATGCTTCTTGACAAGCTTTTGTCCATTCAAAGGGAGTGTCTTTAACTAGGAGGGCACTTAGAGGTCTAGAGATGTTTGAAAAATTTTGTACGAACCTCCTATAAAAACCAATATGACCAAGGAAAGATCTCACATCCTTTATTTTCTTAGAGGTATGTAATTTAGAGATTAATTCAATCTTAGATTGATCAACCTCTATTCCCTTAGAAGAGACAATATGCCCTAAGACAATACCGGATGGTACCATGAAATGACATTTTTCCCAATTTAAAACCAATTCTTTCTCTTCATAGTGATTTAATACTCTTTCTAAATTCATTAAGCATGCTTTAAATGAAGATCCAAAAATAGTTAGGTCATCCATAAAAAGCTCCATGCAACTTTCAACCATGTCACTAAAAATACTCATCATGCAGCGTTGAAAAGTAGTAGGAGTGTTACATAATCCGAATGGCATTCAACGAAAAGCATAGGTGCCAAAGGGACAAGTAAAAGTGGTATTTTCTTGGTCTTCTAATGCAATTTCTATTTGATAATAACAAGAATAACCATCTAGAAAACAATAAAAGGGTTGACCAGCTATATGCTCAAGAATTTGATCAATAAAAGGGAGTGGGAAATGGTCTTTTCGGATGGCAGTATTTAATTTTCTATAATCAATGCACATACGCCACCCGGTCACAAGTTTAGTAGGGACTAGCTCTCCTAGGTCATTCTTCACCACAGTGACTCCGGACTTTTTAGGGACGACTTGTGTAGGGCTTACCCACTTACTATCAGCTATAGGATATATAATACCCATATCTAACAGTTTCAGTACTTCATTTTTCACTACTTCTTTCATGGTGGGGTTAAGCCTTCATTGAGGGTCTCTATGAGGACAAGTTCCTTCATCCAAATTTATTTTATGGGAGTAGATTAGGGGAATAATTCCCTTTAAATCAGCCATGCTCCATCCTAGGGCTGATTTGTGTGCATTTAAAGTTTGAATTAATTTCTTACCTTGGCTCTCAGATAATTCAAAAGAAATAATAACAGGAAAGGTATCACCTAGACCGAGAAAGGCATGTTTTAAACCTTTAGGTAGCGGCTTTAATTCGACCTTAGGTGTTTCCACGTTTGAGGGGACTTGTGTCTTGCTTCTTTCGGGCAGCTCCTCAAACCTTGGTTGCCATGCCCGGTTGCCATAATTCTGGGATTTGTCAAAAATAGCTCAAATATTAATTATATCATTTTTATCATCAAATAAATCTATCTCAAAATTAACAAGAAAATTCTTAAGAGGATCATAGTCATGATCGAAAGAAACTCCCTCATTGATGAATGACTCAATCATGTAAAGCCTGTGGTTGTTGTCCTCATCTTCAGGCTATTTTGCAACATTGAAAATATTCACTTTAAGGGTCATGTTGCCAAAGGACAGCTTCATGAGTCCATTCCTACAATTTATTAGTGCATTCGCAGTGGCAAGAAAAGGTCTACCCAAAATCAAAGGGATTTTAGAGTTAGTGTCAACAGCAGAAGTGGTATCAAGAATTAAGAAATCAACAAGATAGTAGAATTTATCAATCTGAATCAAGACATCCTCTACCACACCCCGGGGTATTTTGACTGAACGGTCAACCAATTACAATACCATGCCGGTTGGTTTGATTTCTCCTAACCCCAGCTGTAAGTAAATGGAGAATAGCATCAGGTTTACACTAGCTCCTAAATCTAGCAAAGCTTGTCTAACCTCATGATTTCCAATGCTGCAAGCAATGGTAGGAGAGCCCGAATCTTTGTATTTTGGGAGAATTCTTTGCTCAATTAATGCACTAACTTGCTCAGTTAGGAATGTTATTTTCTTGACATGGTGCTTCCTCTTAATCGTGCATAAATCCTTGAGAACTTTTGCATAGGTAGGGACTTGTTTAATCACATGCAAAAGAGGAAGATTAAGTTTCACTTGCCTTAAGTTCTCAAGGATTTCAGTATTTATTTCCAGATTTTTCTTGTTGGATTTTAGGGCTTGAGGGAATGGGTTCTTAAGAGGACTTTTGGTCACTTCAAGGTCTTTAGTTAATTCGACTTCATCACTAGTTTGACCCTTTTTCACATCCTTGGGTTTATTCATTGGTGGGATGTGTAGTAACTTACCACTTCGGGTCACAATGGCATTTACATCTTTCAAATTTTCTTGTGGCATATGTTGACCATGAGGTACGGACTGAGCTTGGGAAAGGAACTTACCTCGTTCAGTCACACTCAAGGAACCCATTAATTTAGATACTTGGCTCCTTATTTCTTTTTTTTCCTCAACCACTTGTGTAATTAAAGCCTCACACTTTTGATTTGTCTTACCTTGTGCTTCTATAAAAGCATGTAAGGTGTCTTCTAAAGAGTTCCAAGAGGATAAGGGTGCATGATAAGGTGCTGGGTATGATCTAGGGGTTTGTTGTGCATGCTGCTGATTTTCAGATTTCTAGTTGAAATTGGGATGATTTCGCCACCCCAGATTGTAAGTGTTAGAGAAGGGTGTTGGAGGTTTCTTGGACATGCCTAAGGCATTACATTGTTCCTCGTACAACCCTCTCATGTCAACAAATGTGGGAAAATCTTAGGCAAGATGATCAGCCCCACCACACACAAAACATGGTTCTAAGGGTTCGGCTTGATTAACCATGTGTGTTGGTTTTTTAGTTTTTAATGCCTCTAACTCCCTAGTAAGCATCTCGACCTTAGCCTTAAGATTATCCCCTTCCCTAAGATGGTAGATTCCTCCACCACTAGGGTTTCCTATAGGTCGTGACCTATTTGTGCTTTCAGTAGCACTAGGTCCAGTCCATGTGTGAGCTTTTTTCGACAAGCTCATTGAGGTACTCAATAGCCTCATCAGGGTCTTTTTGCATAAATTCACCATTGCACATCATCTCTAAAAATTGGCGTTCTCTATAGGTAAGACCCTCATAGAAATAGCTCACTAAACACCAATTTTCATACCCATGATGTGGACACATACTTAACAGCTCTTTAAACTTCTCCCAAGACTGATACAAAGTCTCGTTTTCCTTTTGTGCAAAGGTGGAGATTTGTCTTTTCAATGCATTAGTCTTATGTTGAGGAAAGTATTTGTTAAAGAAAGCCCGAGTCATCTCAGTCCATGACCCAATTGATTGTGGTCTTAGTGAGTATAACCAACTCTTAGCTTTATCCTTCAAGGAAAAAGGAAAAAACTTGAGTCTCACGATATCATCACTTGCATCTTGACTATGAAAAGTCGCAACTACTTCCTCAAATTCTCTAATGTGCACATAGGGGTTTTTGTTTTCCAAGCCATGAAAAGTAAGGAGTAATTGAATCATCCCTATTTTAAAATCTTGATGACGAGTGTTGGCTGGAAACATTATGCATGATGGTATGGGTGTCCGGCTAGGATGTAGGTAATCTTTAAGTGTCCTAGCAACATTTTCATTAGGGTTTTCAGCCATGTTAACAAAATTTTCTATATTTTCTGTTGGGTATATACTAGGGTTTGATCTAGGCCAGGTCTCACTAACAGACATGGAAGGGAAAGATATTTCTAATTCGGGTCCCTTAGTGAATCTCCCTCGCGAATCTTTTGGTCTAAGCACACACCAACTGAGTTTCTAAAAGTGATAAGTAAAACAGAACAAAAAAAAAATCAAAAAATCAAAACTAATAGAAAGGAACGATAGTACCGTTTTGTCTTAGAGTTGACAAATTTCTTTGTAAGTAAGCGCGTTTCCCCGGCAACAGTGCCAAAATTTGATTACACCCAAAGTATAACGCCATATTGTAGTGCAGCTTTGGGGTGTCGATTCCACAGGGAAACAAGTTAACTACAAAGGAAGGTGTGAACCATAACACAAACGATAAAGATTTAAGTGAGAAAACATGAACTTTTAGTAATGAAGTAATCGTGTTAAAATAGATTGTAATGTATAATAGGGAGACAACAAGGATCCGAGAATCCTTCCTAGGTTTGTTGTCCTATCCTTAACTTGATTTAGTTATTTTTATCTTGGTTGCAAGTTTCACATCCCAAACATGCAACCGGCAAGTATTCAATGAGCACATATATAAACCCTAATATGATTGTCATGAAATACTTCTTCGATTTATGCACATATGATCTATCCTATAGGTTTATCAAGAAACGACAATATATCTTTGTCGACAATATTGTAGTAATGGACAAACATAAAGGCTAGATTTACCGGACTTAATTATACCAAACAATCTTGACATAAGAGAAGCATGACTAAATTTATATCAAGGAAAAAGATACAATCACCGGAATAGATAAGATCTTATAATTAGATAAAGAAGTAAATCATGACAATGTATGACAATAAATTCTTATTACAACTGAATCAAATAATGGAAAATAGGGACAACTACACCTAGGGATTCATCCTTTCACCTTGCTTGGAAGTTAGTTAGCCATGGTGTTCATAGTTAAGCACTTTTGTAGATGAGAGCTACTGCCTTTATTTCTGGGTCTTTCTCCACACCAAGATACCTCTCTTAAGCCCTACGTGTCCTATTTATAGTACAAGGGTCCAAGGGGTGTTCTTGGGTTTTAATCTAATGTTTAAAACCCTAATTAAAGTCTAACTCGGAGATGCAGTCCCATGTGTGCGCTGCGATGCTACTTGAGGAGCACCGCGGTGCTAGGCAAGGACTTGGTTGGGCGAGCTTCTGGGCACCGCGGTGCTGGCTGAGGGGCACCGCGGTGCTGAGCTGCACTTGATTTTTCTTTATGCTTTGGAACCACTCTTCTGCTTCGTGCATGAGACCTTCGTGCTTTTAAACAACAATCACTTTCTTCTTCCCTTTGCGCTCAAAATACCTAAAAATGCACTGAAATAAGTCAGTGGTCCAATAATATTACTTAAGAGTGATCAACACATAAAGTGCAATAAAGACCGAGAAGAATCATAAAATGCTAACAATTAAACATCGTTGAGATGCATTTTATGGCTCTTATCAAGATCTATATCTGATCGTGTTGGAAATCACCTTCAAAAAATGCCTAGGTGGTGATCTTCCAAACACCCAAGTCTAGAATGACTTGTAGAAAGAAATACAGCAATCGAAAGCAAGAAAGAAAATAAGACAAGCGATTTGTTATCGAGGTTCGACAATAGCCTACGTCCCCATGAGTTCCTCTGAACTCTCTGCACTAAATCAATGGTTCTTTATAATTACAGCAACCCTCTTCAAGAAACCTCAAGTTTTTAAAGAAACCAAGAAGAAAAGAAAGAAGATGATAAGAACTATTACAAAGCTCTCTATCTATACTACTCTCTCTTCTTTACAACCAGCCTCTCTACAATGAGTCCCTCTTATGTTTTGTGTATTTGCACTCTCACACAATTCTCTCTTGTATTGTGTCTTATCACTCTTTAAAATTGATCTCAAAGTATGTCACAAACTTATTATTCTTGTTGATAATGAAGCTAGGTGACCCTTTATATAGTGCACCAACTTCTTATCCAATCTTGAGAGTCAATCTCCACCCTTAGATCTTGATGACCACTTAACTATGGCCCTCCATCAATCCTAAGTGGTGCTGTGCATTTTAGCCTTGCATCCACGCACCTAAGAAGAGGCTTGAATAAGCTGTCCATGTGTGCATCAGTGTGCCTAGCGCTACGGCACTGAACAGGGCAAGCTGCGGCGCTAGGCAAAGCACCCTTTTCACCACTTGCTGGGTGCTGCGGAACTAGTGAAGGAGTGGTGCAGTGCTGCCCTCCATCAAACTACCTTCTTGCTGAGTGGTGCAGCGCTGGTGAAGGAGTGGTGCAGCACACACTGATGCTGTCCATCTCATAGCTGTGCGCACTCTTTTGCCTTGATGAATAGAGGTGTGCACACACACCCAAAGTGATGCACACACATGTGTGCACTCCTTTAACATGCTGAAATTTAATCTTCCAACCTTGGTTTAAACTTTAAACATCTTTGAACCATGTTTAAACCTTAGATAAATACCAACAATCTCTACCTTTATTTAAGTGTTTAAACCTGAACCATTGTGCAGAGAGCTTCAAGATCCAAACTCATCTTGAATCATCAATTAGCCGACTCCAATCTTAAGTAGTCCAAGGCAATGATTGAACTTACTTAGAAGTAGGACTTTAGTACCTAAATCCGCAGGATTTTCTTCTGTGGCTACCTTGTCCACATGGATGCATCCTTTCGTAACATTTTCCCAAATGAAATGATACTGAACATCCATGTGCTTTATCCTCTGATGGAACACCGAATTCTTACACAAGTGCAATGCACTTTGACTATCCGAAAACAACACAACCTGCTCCTCCAGTACCTTCAACTCTTCCAGCAACCCTTTGCACCACATAGCCTCCTTAATGGCCTCCGTAGCAACTATGTACTCAGCCTCGGTTGTTGAGAGTGCCACCACCGGCTGCAACTGAGCTTTCCAACTTACACAACATCCATTTAAGTTAAAGAAGTAGGAGGTAATCGATCTCCTTTTATCCCGATCTGCTCTATAGTCCAAATCAGCAAAACCCTCAAGGCAGATGGACTTACCCCTCTTCTCATAACTCAGCCCTACTTCTGGGCTTCCTTTTAAGTACCTCAGCAACCACTTGGAGTATTCCCTTTTTTGATCTTGTAGATCCATCTACAATCCATAACTCTCTGTTTTTCTGGTTTGGGCACTAATTTCGAAGAGTTGTTCTTCATCAAAGAATCCATTTCTTCCTCCATAGCCAGCTGCCACTTTGACGAATCCTTACATTCCATGGCTTCCATGTAAGTTTTTGGTTCAACCTCTCCTTTTATCCAAGGAGCTGCTACATTAGCATCCACAAACCCATATCTCAAAGGTGGTCTAACCACCCTCCTTCCCTGGTCCCTTTTGAGCTGGTAGTCATTATAACTTGCTGCATCAACCTCTTCATGTTCAGCCTCTTCTTGAGTTTCTTGAGCAGGGCCTTCATTCAAGGGCTCTACCTGGTCTGAATCCTCTTTCCTTCCTTGCTCTACCTGAACCGAACTCTCCTTGATGTGATACTCCATAACTTTCGGACTGGTTTGCTTACTAGCCCCTGCAGGGTTAATTTTCTCTAAGTAGAGAAATAACAATTCATTAAAAATAACATCCTTACTTATAATGAGTTTCATGCCTTTATTTTCTAAGGACCATAACCTATATCCCTTAACCCCATCACCATATCCTAGAAATACACATTTTCTAGATCTTGGGCTAAGTTTATCCTCCTTTTGATGTGCATATACAGCACACCCAAAAGTCCTAAGGTTGCTTAATTCAGGGGGTTTCTCACTCCACATCTCCATGGGAGTCTTGAGCTCTAAAACTCTAGAGGGTGATCTATTTACCAAGTATGCAGTTGTAGCCACAGCTTCTCCCCAAAAATATTTTGGTAAACGGGATCCTATTAACATGCACCTAACCTTTTCCATAAGGGTTCTATTCATCCTTTAGCAACTCCATTTTGTTGAGGTGTTTTTACAACCATTCTATGTCTTAGAGTGCCATTTAATTCATAGAATTTATCAAAATCCTTATTGCAAAATTCTAAGCCATTATCGATTCATAAAGCCTTAACTACCCTACCCATTTGAGTTTCTAGCAACTTCTTCCACACAACAAATTTATCCAAGGCATTTGATTTATTTCTAAGTAAATAAAACCACATTCTTCTTGAATAATCATCAATTAAAGACAGAAAGTAACAGTTACCTCCTTGTGTTAGTGTTTTTGCTGGTCCCCAAAGGTCTGAATGAATGTAGTCAAGAATCCCCTTAGACTTGTGCACTCCGGTGTTGAAGCTGACCCGGTGTTGCTTCCCAAGAATGCAACTCTCACAGAAATCCAGTTTCTCTACTTTGTCTCCTCCAAGTAGACCATCCTTTCTAAGAACTTACAGGCCCTTTTTCGCTCTTATATCCCAAGCGAGTGTGCCAAAAGGCTGCCTTATCTATCTCAGCCATCAAGCTTGCTGCTTGATCATTGATTTTTGTCTCTCCGATCATCTCATAGAGTCCATCGTTTCTTGCTACCTTGATCACTACCAAAGATCCCTTGGCCACCTTGATCTTTCCTCCCTCTACTTTTCATGTATACCCAATGGAATCCAGCTGTCCCAATGAGATCAAATTTCTCTTCAAATCTGGAAGATACCTCACATTTCGCAGTAGCCTTGTGACTCCATCAAGCATCCTCAATTGGATGTCTCCAATCCCCCTCACTTAGCAAGAATTATCATTCCCCAAGAAGACCTTTCCATCATTGATCTCCTTGAAATTCTTGAACCATTTCTTGAGAGGGTACATGTGATAAGTGCACCCGGAATGCAGAATCCAGTTTTTGCTGCCTTGCCTCCTACTCACATTTGAGCACACAACAAGCACATCATCTTGTTATTCTCCTTTGGTAACCGAAGCCTCTCCATTATTGGTATGGCTTCTTCTCTCATCCCACATCTTCTTCTTGCAATCTTTCTTGAAATGGCCCTCCTTGTTGCAGTAGAAGCACCTCTTTCCAAATCTTGATTTGGAATGTGCTCTCCAATGGCTTTGCCCTCTACCTCTTAATTTCTCTCGGTAGTTGCCATGGTTGCTACTGCCATTCCGAGTTGCTGGCCTTCCTCTTACGAACAGCCCATCTCCACTTGATGTCTCATTCATCTTGGCTTTGAAGTCATGTGCCCTTATGGCATTGATCATAATCTCCTTGGTTAAAGTATCCCTTCCATACTCAATAGCATTAATCAAATTATCAAAGCAATCAGGAAGAGAATTTAACAAAATGACAGTCAATTGTTCATCCAAGAATTTAATACTACAACTAGCTAAATCTTGAACTAGTTTATTAAAGACATCAAGATTATCTTGCAACTCTTTACTAGGATCCATTTTAAAAGCAAAGATTCTTTTAAGAAGATAAATTTTGTTAGGGAGAGTTTTGGTAAGAAACAACTTATCTAGTTTCTTCCATATGACAGCCAGATCTTCCGAGTCTCTGCACTCCCTTGTGACACTATCTGACATGTGCAAGAAAATGGTGCTGTAAGCCATCTTCTTCATCTCAATCCACTGGTCCTCCGTGACACTTGCTGGAAAAACATCATCTTCTCCAATAGCCAATTCCACTTTCTGTTGCATAAGAACAGCCTTGATCTTCCGCTTCCATAGGGAAAAATCTCTATTTCCATCAAATTTCTCAACCACAAAATTTAAAGCCATCTTTGCGGACAAGATCCCAGATTTATGCAATACCCACAAATGCTTTCTTCAACCTCAAGAACACGATCGAAGATGGATCTTAACACCATTCTTGAATCACCCTCAAGAAAACGATCTGATCTTGATCTTTACTCCATTCTTGAATTACCCAAGAAGTTGATCTTTGATTCTTGGAGTCTTGACTCCTTAACCTTCTTGTTCTTGCTCTGATACCCAGCTGTGCAAGCTCTGATACCACTGTTGGAAATCATCTTGACAAGATTCCCAAGTGGTGATCTTCCAAACACCTAAGTCTAGAATGACTTGTAGAAAGAAATACAACAATCGAAAGCAAGAAAGAAAAGAAGACAAGCGATTTGTTATCGAGGTTCGGCAATAGCCTACGTCTTCGTGAGTTCCTCTGAACTCTCTGCACTAAATTAATGGTTTTTTACAATTACAGCAACCCTCTTCAAGAAACCTCAAGTTCTTGAAGAAACCAAGAAGAGAAGAAAGAAGATGATAAGAACTATTACAAAGCTCTCTATCTATACTACTCTCTCTTCTTTACAACCAGCCTCTCTACAATGAGTCCCTCTTGTGTTTTGTGTCTTTGCACTCTCACACAATTCTCTCTTATATTGTCTCTTGTCACTCTTTACAATTGATCTCAAAGTGTGTCACAAACTTATTATTCTTGTTGATAATGAAGCTAGGTGACCCTTTATATAGTGCACTAACTTCTTGTCTAATCTTGAGAGTCAATCTCCACCCTTAGATCTTGATGACCACTTAACTATGGCCTTCCATCAATCCTAAGTGGTGCTGTGCATTTTAACCTTGCATCCACGGACCTAAGAAAAGGCTTAAATAAGCTGTCCATGTGTGCATCAGTGTGCCCAGTGCTGCGGCACTGAACAGGGCATGTTGCGGCGCTAGGCAAAGTACACTTTTCACCACTTGTTGGGTGATGTGGTGCTGGTGAAGGAGTGGTGCAGTGATGCCCTCCATCAAACTACCTTCTTGCTGAGTGGTGCAGTGCTGGTGAAGGAGTGGTGCAGCACACACTGATGTTGTCCCTCTCACAGCTGTGCGCACTCTTTTGCCTTGATGAATAGAGGTGTGCACACACACCCAAAGTGATGCACACATATGTGTGCACTCCTTTAACATGCTGAAATTTAATCTTCCAACCTTGGTTTAGACTTTAACCATCTTTGAACCATGTTTAAACCTTAGACAAATACCAACAGATCGTGTTCTTGAGGTGATTCAAGAACAGAGTAAAGATTAAGATCAGATCGTGTTCTTGAGGGTGATTCAAGAATGGTATTGAGATTAATCTTTGATCATGTTCTTGATATTTAGAAGAAGTTGGAGAGCAATTGTGGGTGTTGCATAAATCTGGGATTCTCTTCGCAAGATGGCTTCAAACTTCATGGTTGAGAAGTTTGATGGAAAGGGAGATTTTGCCCTTTGGAATCGGAAGATCAAGGCTGTTCTTATGCAACAGAAAGTGGACTTGGCGATTGGAAAAGATGATGCTTTTCCAGTAAGTACCATAGAGGTCCAGTGGAATGAGATAAAGAAGATGGTATACAACACCATTTTCTTGCACATGTCGGATAATGTCACAAGGGAGTGCAGAGACTCGAAAGATCCTGCTGTCATATGGAAGAAACTAGATGAGTTGTTTCTTGCCAAGACTCTCCCTAATAAGAGGTATCTTCGTAAATGAATCTTTACTTTTAAATTTGATCCTAATTAAGAGTTGCAAGATAATTTTAATGCCAAGATGAGGAGTGTATCAAGTGGAGAAGGGTTATTCGTTAAAAGAAAGCCAACAACTCGGCATGGCAGAAACATACATGGCTACTGCCAAGACAGAGGTAGAGGAGAAAGCCATGGGAGAGTGTATAGCAGTATACATGGCTACTACCAGGACAGAGGTAAAGGAGAAAGCCATGGAAGAGTGCACAGCAGCATACATGGCTACTACCGGGACAGAGATAAAGGAGAAAGCCATGGGAGAGTGCACAGCAATATACATGGCTACTACTAGGAAAGAGGTAGAGAAGAGAGCCATGAGAGAGTGAACAGCAACATACATGGCTACTACCGGGAAAAAGGTAGAGAAGAAAGCCATGAGAAATGCTTCTACTGCCATAAGGAGGGTCATTTTAAGAAAGATTACAAGGAGAAGACGAGGGATGAGGGAAGAAGCCATACCAAGAATGGAGAGGCTTTGGTTGCCAAAGGAGAACAGCAAGATGATGATGTTCTTGTTGTGTGCTGAAGTGTGAGCAGGGGGCAAGAAAACAGTGGGAAATGGATCTTGGATACCGGGTGCACTCATCACATGTACGTTTACCGGGATTGGTTCAAGAATGTCAAGAAAACCAATGATGAAAAGGTTTTTATGGGGAATGAAACTTCTTACCAAGTTAGAGGCATTGGAGACATCCAATTGAGGATGTTTGATGGAATGACAAGGCTGCTGAGGAATGTGAGGTATCTTCCGGATATGAAGGGGAATTTGATCTCATTAGGGCAGCTGGATTCCATGGGGTACACATATAAAGCAGAGGGAGGAAATGTCAAGTGAACCAAGGGATCTTTGATAGTGATCAAAGTAGCAATGAAGGATGGTCTCTATGAGATGATCGGAGACATAGACATTAAGGATCAAGCAGCAAGCTTGATGGCTGAGATGGAGAAGGCAGCCCTTTGGCATACTCGCTTGGGACATATGAGCGAAGAGGGCCTGCAAGTTCTCAGTAAGAATGGATTACTTGATGGTGACAAGGTAGAGAAACTCAATTTCTGCAAGAGTTGTGTTCTTGGGCAGCAACATCGAGTCAGCTTCAACACTGGAGTGCACAAGTCTAAGGGCATTCTTAACTACATTCATTCGGACCTTAGGGGACCAGCAAGGACACCAACACAGAGAGGTAACTTTTACTTTTTGTCTTTAATTGATGATTATTCAAGAAAGGTTTGGGTTTATTTGGTTATAAATAAATCATATGCTTTGAATAAGTTAGTGGTGTGAAAAAAACTGGTAGAGACTCAAACGGGCAGGGTAGTTAAGGTGTTAAGAACCGATAAATGCTTAGAATCTTTTAATAAGGAACTTGATCAATTTTGTAGGTTAAATGGGATTCTAAGACATAGAACAGTTGTGAAAACCCCTCAGCAAAGTGGAGTTGCTGAGATGGTGAACCAGTAAAGATTCCCCTTGCTGGTCATTTCAAGTTCTCTAGTGAATAATGTCCTGGAATGGATGAGGAGAATAAGGAAATAATTATGGTCCCTTACTCTAGTGCGGGTAGATCAGTCGTGTCCATGATGGTGAGCACTAGACCCGACATTTCTTAGGCAATGGATGTTCTCAGCAGATTTGTGAGTAATCCTGGAAAGGAGCTTTGGCTTGGGATGAAGTGGTTGTTGAGGTATTGGAAGGCTTAGTGGCAGCTGGTGGTAGCACTCTTAACAACCGAGGCTGAGTACATAGCGGATACGGAAGCCATCAAGGAGGCTATGTGGTGGAAAGGGTTTTTGGAAGAGTGGGAGGTCCTAAAAAAGCATGTGGAGGTGTATTCGGATAGCAGTGAGTGGCACTTGTGTAGGAATTTGGTGTTCCATGAGGGGACAAAGCACATGGATGTTTGGTATCATTTCATTCGGGAAAATGTTACGGAAGGATGCATTCATGTGGACAAGGTAGCCATGGAGGAAAGTACTGTAGATTTAGGTACTAAAATTCTACCTCTAATAAGGTCTAATCATTGCCTTAGACTTCTTAGAATTGGAGTCGATTCAATGATGACTAAAGATGAGTTTGGATACTGAGTTCTCTGCACAACGGGTTCGATTTAAATGCTTAGACAAAGGTAGAGATTGTTGGAGTTTGTCTAAGATTTAAACGGAAGAAGAAGAATGAAGTTCCGTAAGGAGTGCGCACCAGGTCAGACAGCGGCCCAGCCTTGTCCAGGCCATAGTGCACAGTAAGAAAGGATGTTGGGGGAGGGCCAGGCTATAGCGTAGCCTACCCCAGGCCATGACACCCAAAAGAGGAGGAATGTATGCTCTACCCAGGGCTGCGGCGCTCCGTGATCAAGGCCGCGGTGCCAGACACACTGAGACAAGGAGTTTGAGCCTTTTGAGTTAGTGTGTGTGCAAGGTTAAAATGCATAGCTTTACTAAGGATTGATGAAGGGCTATGAATTATTAGTCTTCTAAATCTAAGGGTGGATATTGACCCTCAAGATTGGACAAGAAGTTGGTGCACTATATAAAGGGTCACCTAGCTTCATTGTGATATAACTTGTGAATAACAATGTGATAGAAACACAAGTGTGTGTGTGACAAAACATTTAAATGAGAGAATTGTGTGAGAGTGCAAAGACACAAAATACAGAGAGGCACTAGAATAGATCTCAAAAGCGAGGCTGGTTGTAAAGAGAGAGATTAGTATAGAAAGGGGATTCAAGGGACTTGTAAGTGGAATTTCCAAGGGGGAAAGTTCCAAGGTAACTCAAGACCTTATTACTTTCTTGTTCTCTTCTTTGTTCCTTCAAGAACTTGTTGATTTTTGGAGAGGTTTTACTAGATTGTAAGAACTCATTGATTTAGTGCAGAGAGTTCAGAAGAACTCACGGGGACGTAGGCTATTGCCGAACCTCGATAACAATTGATGTGTCTTTCTTTCTTGCTTTGTATGCTGTTTCTTTTCTTTACAAGTCATTCTAGACTTGGGTGTTTGGAAGACCATTACCTGGGCATCATTGAGGTGGTTTCCCAACAAAAAGGATAACCGGTTCCTCAAGCAAACAAGCGAAGACCGAGCTTGATGACTCGCTCCTCTGGAATCCCACCGTCAATAGCAGGTATAACACTGTCTTTAGGCATAAGAAAATCATGACGAGTAGATTCATAGATTTCGATTCTATTCGTCATGTTAATTTTGATATATTGTCTGCTTTTGAGGCGATAGGCCTCACCCCACTTGTAAACATCCACTGTAAATACTACGCCCGCCTTATTTATCAATTTTATGCTAACATTATCAAATCTAGTCCCCTAGCTCTTAGGTTTAAGATTAATGTAATGGGTGTAGAGTTTGAGGTCGACACTGACCTATTGATCAGTTTGTTGTGAATCTCAGTGGTAGGGATCTCGTGGAGCATAGATGGATTGCCAGATAATTTTGATTATGAGGAGGCATGCCAGATAGTTAAGGGATACCCTAAATATGTCTTTATACCCACTGCATTCCATTAATGTAGTGACATGCCCTTTGACTCAAAATTATTCAATCTCATTGTGAGTTGGACCATCCACCCTCGACTTAGGAGTCAAGGTTTGCTATAGTATGTGGCTCATATTGAGTGGAACATATTTACAGAGAAATTAAGGCTGATGCCGGAGTGAAGCGAGGGGAGCGTAACGTACCGAGTGGAACGACGGCATCAGCCCTTTTGGGCTTGGAATTTATTATTTTATTGGTAGGGATGATTAATAAGTTGGGGATACGGGGGCAACGCCCCTGCGGTACGGTACAGGAGCATTTGAAGAATTTTTTTAATACCTCTATACAGCTAGGGTTAGTATAAATATATATGATGTAACTCTACTTTGATATAGTGAAATTTAGCCGCTGCTTGCTCCCGTAGACGTAGGCATACTGCTGAACCACGTTAAATCTGTGTGTTTAATTGCTTTCTCTATCTCTTTGTTTTTTGTATTATTCACCATAATTGTTGCAAGTTTCACAACAATTGGTATCAGAGCCCAGGTCACGATGTCTGGGATTTCTTCTGCGAAGTTCGACATGGTCAAGTTCGACGGATCTGGAAATTTTGGATTATGGCAGAGGAGGGTCAAGGATTTGTTAGTGCAACAGGGTATGGTGAAGGCGTTATACGGAAAGAAGCCGAAAGGTATGGACGATATAGATTGGAAGGAACTAGAAGCGAGGGTTGTGGCAACTATCAGGCTTTGTCTGGCTGATGATGGGATGTATCACGTCATGGATAAGGAATCACCGACAGTAGTTTGGTTGAAACTAGAAAGTCGGTATATGTCCAAGTCGTTGACGAACAAGCTCTATCTTAAGCAGAAACTATATGGTCTTAAGATGTCAGAGGGCTTAGATCTGAACCAGCATATCAATGTGTTCAACTAGATTCTCATGATTTGAAGCGAGTTGATGTGAAGTTCGAAGATGAAGACAAGGCGTTGATGTTACTGAATTTCCTACCAGCTTCTCCTACGTACGAAAATTTGGCTACAACTCTAATGTGGGGGAAAGAAACTCTCGAATTGGAGGAGATCACAGGCGCTCTATTAGGTTTTCATCAGAAGAAGAAAGCCAGTGATGAGAATTTACAAGGTGAAGGGCTTGTGGTGAGAGGTAACCAAGAATATGGAAGAAACAAGTCCTGGAGTGGATCGAGTAACAATAAATCTCAATCTAAATCCAGGAAGAGGAAGGACATACAATGTTTTAAGTGCGAAAAAAAGGGGCACATAAAACGAGATTATCCAGATTTAAGGAAGGGGAATACAAAGAATAAAAAGGGTCTATTAAAGTCTGTGAATGTAGTGGAAGAAGAAGACTCAGATAGTGATGACGGGGATATGCTTTCTGTTTCATCCAGTTAAGATCGTCTCACAGATTCTTAGATTTTGGATTCAGCATGCTCATATCACATGACACCAAATAAAGATTGGTTTGACACCTATAGGTTAGTAAATTCTGGTTCTGCTCTGATGGGTAATAATGCATCATGCAAAGTTGTTGGAATAGGGAATATCAGAATTAAAATGTTTGATGGTGTTGTTAGAACGTTGTGTGATGTTAGATATATACCAGATTTAAGGAAGAATCTGATTTCATTGGGCACTTTAGATTGTAATGGGTTTAGTTACAAGTCTGCAAGTGGAGTAATGAAGGTGAGTAAAGGTGTCTTGACAGTGATGAAGGGACATATACTAGCAAGAAATATTTACACACTACTAGGTACCACAGTTGTAGGTGGAGTTGCAGCTATACAGTCTGAGCCAGATAGAACAATCTTGTGGCATATAAGGTTAGGTCATATGAGTGAGCGTGGGATGATGGAGCTTCATAAGAGAAATCTATTGAAGGGTGTCAAAACATGCAAGCTTGATTTCTGCAGGTATTGTGTTCTTGGGAAACAGAATAGGGTGCAGTTCAAGACAGCCACACACAAGACAAAAGGAATTCTTGACTATATTCATACAGATGTTTGGGGGCCAGTAAGGGTAGCATCACAGGGAGGACATTTATATTTCATGAGTTTTATTGATGATTACTCATGAAAGGTTTGGGTGTACTTCATGCGGCACAAGTCAGAAACGTTTGCCAAGTTCAAGTTATGGAAAGCTAAAGTAGAAAACCAGACAAGGAGGAAGATTAAATGCCTCAGGTCCGACAATGGTACTGAGTACAAAGATTCAAAGTTCATGGAGTTGTGTGAGCAGCATGGGATTAAGAGACACTTCACAGTATGCAAGACACCACAACAGAACGGTTTAGCGGAAAGGATGAATAGAATAATAGTTAAAAGAGCTCGGTGTCTCAGGTTGAATGCAAGGCTTTCAAAGAACTTTTAGGCAGAAGTAGTGAATATGGCATGTTTCTTGATTAACAGATCACTTAGGGTAGCACTAGATAGGAAAGTAGTAGAGGAGGTGTGGATAGGCAGCGCGGTAGACTACTCTGGTTTGAGAGTATTTGGTTGTCCAGCTTACGTGCATGTTCCTAATGAGGAAAGATCAAAGCTTGATGGGAAGTCTAGACAGTGTATCTTTCTAGGGTATCAGAAAGGTGATGAGTCTTAAATATTGCATATTTTAGACCCTTAACTTATATTTGTTATGCTCTTAGTTAGTATTATTTTACTTTATTTTACGTTTTTCTTGTGTTTTGTGTGTTTTTTCAGCTTTGTGGAGAAAGTGCAGCATTTCAGGTTGATTTGAAGCTTCTGGAGACATTGCGCTCGATCGCAACAGATATGCGATCGAGCGCACTAGCGCTCGAGCGCACCTGCCTTTGAACGAGCGCATGGTCAACATCCCACATCGAAATAATTGAAGTTCAGTGCATTTGCGATCGATCGTAGCAGACATGCGATCGAGCGCACATGAGATCGTGCGCACAAGACATGCGATCGATCGTACCTGCGATCGATCGCACCACACTGCGATCGAGCGCACACGGGCCTGTATCCCACATCGTTTCTGCAACCTGTTTTACTCTGGGTCTCCCCCTATATAAACACCATTTGGCTTCATAATCCAATGTACAATTCCTGAGCCACTTTGGTGTTTACCGGTGGACGTCCATCAGCATTCTGGTGGATCCCGAAGGCATTGCTACCACGAGGGGAAGCGCCGCCCGTCAGCGAGTGGAATTTCTCCCATGTAAAGTTTTTTATTTATTTCTTTATATTCAGTTGTTTTAGTTTAAATGTTTAGCACTTGTTATTATAGTTTTATAGTTATGAGTGGCTAGACTCTTCAGCTAAGGTTGAAGATAAAGCCCCGCCGTTGTTTGGCGTAGTAGTTCAGATTTGCTTGTACA
Source organism: Bretschneidera sinensis (assembly GCA_023935145.1). Classification (NCBI taxonomy): domain Eukaryota; kingdom Viridiplantae; phylum Streptophyta; class Magnoliopsida; order Brassicales; family Akaniaceae; genus Bretschneidera; species Bretschneidera sinensis. Next base: position 79,569,531 of record CM043697.1, read on the forward strand.
AATCTGACAATTTTTAGTATAAATGTTCTGTCAATTATTTGAGTTAATCTTATAATTGATTGAGTTTAAATTGTCTGTTGGATTTTCTTTGTGTTTCATCTGATGGATACATTGAATGCTTTTCGATTAAATTGGATTCCCTTTGTGATTTGTTAAGAGCGGATACATTGGGTGCTTTTGGTTTAGTTGGGATATTCTTTGTTTTTTTGTCTTATAGTTGGATTCATTGAATGTTTTGATAGGCTATATTTTTAGAACATGTATGCTTAACTTCGGTGGGGTGGATTTGGAAACCTTAGTGCTTTTTATTATTAGTTTTAAAATCAATTTAATTTAGTTTTAATTTATTTTACAAATTATCATTTAAAATTCGGAACTAGGTTAAAATAGAGTTAGTTTAGATTGAAAATATAATTTCACAACGCAATTCCCTGTGGATTCGACCTCGCACTTGCACAACGCTATACTGCAAACGACTCGTGCGCTTGCGAGTAATTTAAAACTCACAACTAAAGGGATGAAAGGCTTCAAGCTCTGGAATCCGAAGGTAAACAAGGTGGTGATCAGTAGAGATATGGTTTTTGATGAGAAAGCCATGTTGCAGCGTACTCAGGAAGAAAAGAAACAGGTGCCAGAAAATTGTAGCAAAAATGAGCGTGTGGTGAAGGTGGAGCTAGAGACCCATGGTAAGGAAGAAAATGTTCAGAATACAGGGAGCTCTAGTTCAAAAGATCAAAAACATCATAGTATAGCTATAGATAGGCCCAGACGCATTATCAGGCCACCCACCAAGTATGGTTTTGAAGATTTGGTTTCTTATGCACTCATTACTAGTAGCAGGGATCCTATTATTTTTCAAGAGGCAGTACATAGCCAAGAGAAGAGTGGATGGATGGGTGCTATGGTGGAGGAGATGGAGTCTCTACATAAGAACCAGACATAGGACTTGGTGGAGCTTCCAGAGGGGAAAAGAGCGATATGATGCAAATGGGTGTATAAGAAGAAAGAGACAGTACCAGAAAAAGTGGGAGAAAAGTTCAAGGCTCGTCTTATGGCAAAGTATTACTCACAGAGAAGAAGGGTTGACTATGAAGAGATCTTGTCCCCTGTGGTCAGACACACTTCCATCAGGACAGTGTTGGGTTTGGTAGCGCATTTCGATATGCAGTTGGAGCAGATGGATGTAAAGACAGCTTTTTTTCATAGTGATTTGGAGGAGTTGATATACATGGCACAGCCAGAAGCATTTAGTCAGCCCGGACAAGAACACTTGGTCTGTAAATTGAAGAAATCACTTTATGGGCTGAAGCAGTCTCCGAGGCAGTGGTACAAGCAATTTGACTCCTATATTATCCGGATTGGCTACAAGAGATGTGAGTATGATTGTTGTGTTTATGTGAAGAGCCTTGATGATGGTTCATTTATTTTTCTGTTACTTTATATGGATGACATGTTGATTGCTGCGAAGAGTATGAGTGATGTCAATAAGTTGAAGACTTTGTTGAGCAAAGAATTTGACATGAAGGATTTGGGTGCGGCCAAGAAGATTCTTGGAATGGAGATCCATAGAGACAGAACTTCCAAGAGATTATGGTTATCTCAGCGTTGCTATGTTGAGAGGGTGTTGGAGAGGTTCAACATGGATAATGCAAAACCAGTGAGTACATCTTTGGCGAATCACTTTAGACTGTCTACTGCTCAGTGCCTGAAGACAAATGATGAAGTTCAAGATATGTCAAAGGTTCTATATGCCAGTGCAGTGGGGTGTTTGATGTATGCTATGGTTTGTACAAGACCGAATTTGGCACAAGCCGTTAGTGTGGTGAGCAAATTTCTATCAAGTCCGGGACGACAGTATTGGGATGTAGTCAAGTGGATTTTCAGATACTTGAGGGGTAATACAGATTATGGCATAAATTTTGGCAGACAACATGGTGATCCTTCAATTATGGGATATGTGGATGCACACTATGCAGGGGATTTGGATGATAAGAGGTCTACCACAAGTTATGTATTCACCCTTGTGGGGGGGGGGCTATTTGTTAGAGGTCCATGGTTTAACCTCTAGTTGCACTATCTACTATTGAGTCAGAGTATATGGCAGTGTTGGTCAAGGAGCTGGGTAGTCAGCAAGGTGGAGTTCAGTTGCATTGTGATAGCTAGAGTGCCATTTATTTGGCAAAGAACCAGATGTATCATGCGAGAACCAAGCACATAGATGTGAGGTTTCACAAGATCAGGGAATTGGTTTCTTTTGGTGAACTATTACTTGAAAAAGTTCACACTTTTGAGAATGCAGCAGACATGTTGACAAAGCCTGTTACCTTAGATAAGTTCAAGCACTGCTTGGACTTGATTAATGTCTCTAGGTGCTAGATGGGAGGCATCCCAACCTAGTGTCCCAAGTAGAGTTCCAAGTTATGTTTTTTCTCCTAAGGGGTGGATATTCACCAAGGTGGAGATTGTTGTAGTATGCGGCTCATATTGAGTGGAACATATTTACAGAGAAATTAAGGCTGATGCCGGAGTGAAACGAGGGGAGTGTAGTGTACTAAGTGGAACGACGGCATCAGCCCTTTTGGGCTTGTAATTTATTGTTTAATTGGTAGGGATGATTAATAGGTTGGGGGTGCGGTACATGGGTATTTGAGGAATTTTTCTAATACCTCTATATGGCTAGGGTTAGTAAAAATACATATGATGTAACCCTACTTTGACATAGTGAAATTTAGCCGCTGCTCGCTCCCGTGGACGTAGGCATACTGCCGAACCACGTTAAATCTATGTGTTTAATTGCTTTCTCTATCTCTTTATTTTTCGTATTATTCACCATAATTGTTGCACGTTTCATAACAAGGTTATATGTTGAAAATTGACATAGTATTGATTTGGTGTCTCAAAACTGGACACCATTTCAATATCTACCCTCTCTTACTAGCCAATATGCTCAATGGCGAGGCTCATGACTTAGAGTGCCTTCTTTATGACATGTTCATCACCCTGATCTTGCAACACTTCAAAGTTCCTTTGCTTGCCTCCGAAGCTCAAGACATCGGCCCCAAAAACATCATCAATGTCTCTTCACTGAAGAAGATGGGGTGCACGATATGGAATAACATGGTTCATTCCAAGGCTGGGAAGAACATTTACATCGAGGATGATGATGAAAATGATGAGGACGATGACGTGCCTGATGATGCAGCTCCTCCCATTGCCATGGACACTGACGAGCAGGCACCTAGACCACAGCATGTTGGACATGGTGGCTCGACTGTTGGTTAGGCTGGACATGATGATCTACTACAAGCAATAGTGAGCCTCTAGATGTCTATATAGTATGGATTCCAAAGCTTGAGCTCTTCAGTCCACCAGAGCTTCCAGATGGTGCGGACCGACATCGACCTTATGCGTCACGACATCAACACCCTCCGAGATGATTTTGAGTTGCTCCAAAGGCACTCGGAAGGTTCCTTGGCTAAGATTCGAGATCTTCTCCGAGACAGCTCTGACTCCCCAGCTCTCTGAGTTATTAACCTTTGTCATTTATCTTTTTTTTTAGTTCCATGGATGTTTTAACAAGAAAATTACTTTTTCTTTTTCATACATTCATTTGGTTGGTTTGTATCATACAACTTACTTAAGCTCAGTGATGTATAGACCTTTGTATATGCATGATTATTTTTCGTTTATATAGCTGTTAGCTCATATATATGGTTTACTTTTAGCTATATGTTTGAATAGTTTGAGCCCATATAGCTCATCCATATACTTTAAATGTTTTAAGCTTCTTTGCAAACTTCTTATTCTTCTCGGGAGGTGACGAGAGTCATAAAATGCCTCTCAACAGTGGTTAATTGTTAACATTTTAGGATTAATCTCGGTCTTTATTGTGCTTTTATATGTTAATAACTCTAAAGTAATATTATTGGACCACTGACTTATTTTAGTGTAATTTTCAGGTACTTTAAGTTTAAAAGAGAAAAAGAAGCGATCGTTGCTTAAAAGACCAAGATCCCATGCTTTTGAAAGGACAAGATGGACTGCTGCCTGAATTGCGATCGAGCGCACATCCCACATCGAGCAAGGTACTCTGCAGTGCATATGCGATCAAGCACACAAGCCGCGATCGAGTGCATTTGCGATCGATCGCACTCGGGCTACGATCGAGCGCACCCGGACAGTATCCCACATCGGTTAGATAACACATAGCATTTCGGGAGTTTTCTTATATAAAGACCCACTCGGTTCAGCTGAAATCATCAACCAATCGGAGCTCTTCTAAGATCATCTTCTGAGGTCATTAGAGAGTGACTCTAGAGGGCCTTTAGGAGTAAATCCAGAGGGCCTTTAAGAGGAATCCGAAGTATAAAATTTGGAGGGCAAGCTGAGGATGATCGTTAAGAGGCCGGAGGCAACTCAAGTAGGCATGAGCTCTATGGCCAGCTAATCTCCAAGCAAGGCGAAGGGATGAATCCCTAGGTGTAGTTGTTCTTATTTTCCTTTATTTGATTCAGTTGTAGTTGCTATTATTTTTATCAAACATTGTTATGTTTTATTCTTTAATATTATTTTATTAGTCCGGTGATTGCATGCTTCCTTTCCATATAAGTTCAGTCATGCTTTTCTTATGTGTATCTGTTTGGATGTGATTGGGTCCGGTAGACCTCATTTATAGATTTGTCCATTGCTACGGTATTGTCGTTAGATATATCGTCGTCTTTTGATAATTTATAAGTTGGGTCATGTGTTCTTAAAAGTAAAGAATAATTCATAACAATTACATTAGGATTTATAATTGTGCTTTAATTGAATGTATGTCGATTGCTTGTTTAGGATGTGAAACTAGCAATCGAGATAAAAACAACTAAATCAAGTTAGGATTAGATCAACGAGCCTAGCGAGGATTTTCGAAACCTTGTCATTCTTAATTATATTTCAAACCTATTCACATAATTAGCCTTTTTCTCAAACAAACTCAGATTCATTTAATCTTTTATCGTTTGTGTTGAGGTTCACACCTTCCCTTGTAATTAACTTGTTTCCCTGTGGAATCGACACCCCAAAACTATACTACAACTACCACGTTATGTTTTGGGCGTAATCAGGAGGTCTTACCAACTCCAGTTTATGCTTAGTTTATTTATTCCTTATCTTACTACCTATGGTGTTTGAATTTCTTATTTTCCACGATTAGCCCTCCATTTCTATTATTGTCAAAACGGGGGAGAAAAAGAGAAAAAATCTATATTAACTGATATAAAACATAGTTTTAAGGGAAGCGTTACTCTAAACATATTAAAATGTTTAAAATAGTTTTGCATTGCTTGGTTAGTACTGCTATTATTGTCATTGAATGTTTTAAGGTTGGTTTTTATCATAAAAACATAGGAAACTATGTCCAATTTTTTTCAAAAAAACAAACACTTAGTTTTTAAAACTTATTTTTTCTCTCTATAGTTTTGTCATCATAAAAAATGAGGAGATTGTTGACCCGTATTTTATTTTAATAATGACAAAATACTACTTAAATTGCACTAACAATTTTATCTAAGTGTTTAATCGGAAAAAGCATTCAATACATAAACAAGATGTAGGAATACAACATATTCAAATACTAAAATAAGACAGAAGATCTAGAATAGGCTCTAAGGTAACTGAATCACATTTTAAATCTCTAATTTCAATTACCTAGCTTGAACTATGGCTCATTTTACAAAAGGATTTGACAAAAAAAAATGTTTCTAAGTTAAAAACTATTTTAAAAACATAAAAACTGGGTTTTTAGACAATCCAGTCGACTAGGTCTCTGAATCAGTCGACTGGTAAAAGGGCCAGTAAGTTCCCAGTCGACTGGTACTCTCCCTAAGCCTAAAAGTGAACTTTTTTCACTTGACCCAGTCGACTGATATAAGGACCCAATCGACTAGTAATTTGAAAATATGACCGTTTGAGACACGAGACTTGAGCATTTAATACTCCAAACCTATGAAATCAGTGTCTAACGGCCATATAAGTCCAAGGCTATATAAACCCCTATCAATGAGCATTTAAACAACAAAATACAACACTCAATTCATTTTATAGCTCATTCATACTCTCAAAAGCCTTGAAAATTTTATTGTGAGCCATTCTTTAAGCATGATCTTGAAAGAGAAATAATCTTCATCCTGTAAAGCATTCATTGCTATCTCTCTACCTTTCTTTTACATTTAATTTCATTCATTGTAAAGAGAAAGAGTTGGTGTAACTCTTAGAGTGTTTAGGATTGACCTTTAACTTATATTTGTTATGCTCTTAGTTAGTAGTATATCACTTTATTTTATGTCTTTTTTGTGTTTTGTGTATTTTTATAGGTTTGTGGAGAAAATGAAGCATTTCGGGAGATGTGAAGCTTCAGGAGCAATAATGATCGATCGCACTATGCTGCGATCGAGCGCATGGTCAACAATCCCACATCGAAATGTTTGTAGTACAGTGCATCTGTGATCGAGCACACCAGACACGCGATCGAGCGCACATGCAATCATGCGCACAAGACATACGATCGATCACACATGCGATCGATCGCACCATTCTGCGATCGAGCACACTCGGGCCAGTTTCCCACATCGAATCTAAAACCTATAGTGCTCCGAGACTCCCCCTATATAAACACCATCTGACTTCATCGTTCAGTGTGAAATTCCTAGGCCACTTTGGTGTTAACCAGTGGACGTCTGCTAGCATTCTGGTGGATCCCGAAGGCTTTGCTACCACGAGGGGAAGCGTCGCCCATCAGCGAGTGGAATTTCTCCCATGTAAAGTTATTTATTTCTTTTTATTTGGTTGTTTTAGTTTAATTTTTAGCACTTTTATTATGAATTGTAGTTTCATAGTTATGAGTGGCTAGAATCTTCAGCTAAGGTTGAAGACGAAGCCTCACCGTTGTTTGGCATAGTAGTTCAGATTTGCTTGTACAAATCTGACATTTTTTTAGTATAAATGTTCTGTCAATTATTTGAGTTAATTTTATGATTGATTGTGTTTAAATTGTTCTGTTGGATATTCCTTGTGTTTCGTCTGATGGATACATCAAATTGTTTTTGATTAAATTGGATTTCCTTTGTGATTTGTTAAAAGCGGATACATTGGATGCTTTTGGTTTAATTGAAATATTTGTTGTTTTTTGTCTTAAGTTGGATTCACGGAATTTTTTGATAGGCTATCTTTAGAACTCTAAGATATATGCTTAACTTTGGCGGGGTGGATTCAGAAACCTTAGTCTTTTTATTAGTTTTTAAAATCAATTTAGTTTAGCTTTTATTTTGCAACATATAATACAAAACTCGGAACTAGGTTAAGATAAGATTAGTTTAGATAAATTTATATTTTCACAATGCAATTCCTTGTGGATTCGACCTCGCACTTGCACAACGCTATATGGCAAACGACTCATGCGCTTGCGAGTAATTTAAAACTCACAACAAGTTTTTGGCGCCGTTGCCGGGGAATTGTTTGGTTTGTGAAAATTTTTTGTCTGAATTGATTTTATTTTTCTACTAGTTAGTTATAAAAAAATAAAAAATAAAATATATAAATGAATCCAGCGTCGGTTTCACAGTCTTTAAAGGACACCATTAAGGAGTACATGAAAATGACCGGCCCATTCATCAATGCTGCCAACACATTCAATGTTGATAGTTGTTCCATCTGTGCTAGTCCTATGCATTTAGCACAGAATTGTCCATCAATGCTGGCTTTTGCCGAGTATCCCATGGAACAAATGACTGCTTTCAATGAGTGTTGTTGGCAATCAAATGGATCTTACTCCGAAACGTACAATCCATGGTGGTGGGACCACTCTAATTTTTCATGGATGCAGAACCAACTGAGGAATCAGGGAGGAGCCCTTATCAAGCTTACACTCAATACCCTCCCGAATTTCCTCCGCCAGTTCCAAGTTATAGTCACTCAGCCTATCCAGCACCATTACCTGCTTACCAAGCTCCCATTCAAACACCAGTGCCAGTTTCACAGTCACTTGAGGACACCCTTAAGGAGTACATGAAAATGACTAGCCAATCCATGAGCGAAGTAATGAGTGCAATAATAGAAAACACCGAAGCAATTGTCAAGCTAGAGAGTCAAATGGATCAAATCGCAAGTTACGTGGGTGAAGGAGAGAATGGAGAGTTCTCCAGTCAACCTGATCCTAACCCAAAGGAATAGTTTGCGATGGGAAATTTATCAATTCCTATGCATTGGCAGGAACAAGGGCAATCAACTATCCCATACTCGTCTGAGAGACAAGTGTACAATCAAGTGGAAGAGAACCCTGCTATGCACCAAGGGCAAGAAAGTGGCAACAATGAGAAGAGAGATGTTGAGCCATCTACAGCCACTCGTATTATTAAGGATCTCCCTAGGTTGTTTTTTCCAAAAGTGCCTTACCCTAAGAGACTACAAGCACCCAAGAAAGAAGGGAAGTCTGAGGACATTATGGAGGCATGCTTTGCTCAGTTTGGAGAGGCTTTGAATTTAGATAAGTTACTTGAGCAAGCAAATACTATCTTGGAGTCCGTTCCTCGAGAGAGCAGTAAGACAGAGGAGACTGTGGATGAATCCCGCATTGAGGACCCTCTAGAGGCATGCTTTGCTCAATTTGGAGAGGATTTGGATTTAGATAAATTACTTGAGCAAGCGAATGCTATTTTGGAGTCTCCTCCTCGGAAGAGCACTAAGACGGAGGAGACCACCGCACCTGAAACCCCCAAAAATGAACTTAAGCCTTTACCAGATAATCTTAAGTATAAGTTCCAAGGTTCAGCCGATAGTTTGCCTGTGATTATAGCTTCAGATTTGGGTGAGGCTCAAGAGGAGAAAGTATTAGATGTCTTAAGAGAGCACAAAGAAGCTATCGGTTGGACTATTGAGGATATCAGGGGAATCAACCCCTCGTTGGTAATGCACAAGATACATTTGGAGGAGAATACCAGGCCATCGAGGGAGCCACAAAGAAGGCTTAACCCACTATGCAAGAGGTTGTGAGCATAGAAGTAATTAAGCTGTTAGATGCAGGGATCATTTATCCCATCTCTGATAGCAAGTGGGTGAGCTCGATTCAAGTCATGCCCAAACGTGCTGAATTAACGGTAGTGAAGAATAAGGATGACGATTTGGTGCCAACTCGTGTTCAGTCAGGGTGGAGAGTGTGTATCGGCTACCATAAACTGAACGCTGCCACAAGGACTGATCATTTTTCATTCCCATTTATTGATCAGATGGTGGAGTGCTTAGTTGGGCATGATTACTAATGTTGGGTCTGACTGAAGACGTTAAACTTAGCGCTCATAGGAGGCACCCCACAGCTTATCCTTTATGTTTATTTATTATTTTACGTATTTATGATTAATGTTTGTTTCTAGTATTTTTTGTTTTCCAGTCTTTATTTTTCAGGGACAATGCGTACTTCAGTTCAAGTTTAGGGGTATGCTATGAGCCATACCAATCCAGATAGTTCTCCATATCTCAGGTCAGCTCTTTCCATATTAGTCACACATTGGGGTCAATATGTAATTTAAGTTTGGGGGTATGGGAGACACATCACGCACTTTGTCCTAATTTGTTGTCTTTTCGTCGTAAAGATAAATGCATGTTCATGTTCGTCTAAAAATTTTGGTTGTTCTGAAAAATTGTGATGTGATTTCATTAGTGAGTTTAAAACTTTGAACACATGATCTGATGATAGAGTTTAAACTTTAGTTACTTACTTTAGGCATTTTCGAGAATTCACATGTTTGATCTAATCTCACACGAGCACATTAGGACATATTTGTGTGAGGTATGACATGTGAGTTGAATGTATACGTTTCTTAGTCTTAACTGAAACCGGATGAATTATTGGATAAACACTTGGGCATATATATAAAAAAAATAAAAATAAAAACTACTAATATTTATAATGATCATCATCAATAAATTTTCCACTGAGTAACTGGACCTCTTGCCTCAGTAAGCAGTGAGTGTTCACGTCAAAAGGTGGGAATTTTATTCATAATGATCATTGCGAAACTTTTCGCTGAGTAACTGGACCTCTTGCCTCAGTAAGCAGTGAGTGTTCATGTCAAAAGGTGAAAATTTTGCTTGGTAGCATTAAGGCCAGTTTAATTTCGTAGCCTTTTTGACTCGAGTTAGTAAGTCCTTAGGGGTGCCTTTACACCTAATGCCCTAAAACCATCTGGTTTGGGAGTCATTGACTCAATACTCGTTACATGGGTCAATTAGAAAGCTTAAGAGAACTAAACATAGCAGAACTTTATATATAAAAAAAAATAAATTAAAAAAATTAAAAAAAAAACTACGCCATCGTTGTTCTGTCCAATAAGAAATTTTGTGGATCTTGAGACTTGAATTACCTTGTACATTGAAGTTATTTGGAAACCTCATCTGTATATGCTAATTCACTTTACACTGATTCAAGCTTGTGATGTCTTACCATGCCTCTTGTAAGTAATTAAGTTTTAAATTCTTATTCATTGTGAAGATAGGTTTGACTTATTTAAGCTTGCTCATGAATGAATCTCATGATTTTGAATGCTCCTTAAATTTTTGGATACCATGAATACTAAACTTATTTTTATAATCTTTGTGTTCATTTTGTTTTTTATTTTGTTTTGCTAAGGGACTAGCAAAATATAAGTTTGGGGGTATTTGATGAGTCTTAAATATTGCATATTTAAGACCTTTAACTTATATTTGTTATGCTCTTAGTTAGTAGTATTTCACTTTATTTTATGTCTTTTTTGTGTTTTGTGTATTTTTATAGGTTTGTGGAGAAAATGAAGCATTTCAGGAGATGTGAAGCTTCAGGAGCAATAGCGATCGATCGCACTATGCTGCGATCAAGCGCATGGTCAACAATCCCACATCGAAATGTTTGCAGTACAGTGCATCTGCGATCGAGCGCACCAGACACATGATCGAGCGCACATGCGATCATGCGCACAAGACATATGATCGATCGCACATGCGATCAATCGCACCATTCTGCGATCGAGCGCACTCGGGCCAACATCCCACATCGAATCTGAAACCTACAGTGCTCCGAGACTCCCCTTATATAAACACCATCTGACTTCATCATTCAGTGTGCAATTTCTGGGCCACTTTGTTGTTAACCGGTGGATGCCTGCTAGCATTATAGTGGATCCCGAAGGCTTTGATACCACGAGGGGAAGCGCCGCCCATCAGCGAGTGAAATTTCTCTCATGTAAAGTTATTTATTTCTTTTTATTTAGTTGTTTTAGTTTAATGTTTAGCACTTTTATTATGAATTGTAGTATCATAGTTATGAGTGGCTAGAATCTTCAGCTAAGGTTGAAGATGAAGCCTCGTCGTTGTTTGGCATAGTAGTTCAGATTTGCTTGTACAAATCTGACATTTTTTTAGTATAAATGTTCTGTCAATTATTTGAGTTAATCTTATGATTGATTGTGTTTAAATTGTTCTGTTGGATATTCCTTGTGTTTCGTCTGATGGATACATCAAATTTTTTTTGATTAAATTGGATTTCCTTTGTGATTTGTTAAAAGCAGATACATTGGATGCTTTTGGTTTAATTGGGATATTTGTTGTTTTTTGTCTTAAGTTGGATTCATGGAATTTTTTAATAGGCTATCTTTAGAACATTGAGATATATGCTTAACTTTGGCGGGGTGGATTCAGAAACCTTAGTCTTTTTATTAGTTTTTAAAATCAATTTAGTTTAGCTTTTATTTTGCAACATTTAATACAAAACTCGGAACTAGGTTAAGATAAGATTAGTTTAGATAAATTTATATTTTCATAACGCAATTCCCTGTGGATTCGACCTCGCACTTGCACAACGCTATATTGCAAACGACTCGTGCGCTTGCGAGTAATTTAAAACTCACAACAAACACTTCTTTGTAACTTTCTTGTGGAAGAGATTACTTGTATGGTTTGTTCAACACCTGTGAAGTTGCTCGACTACATTAGTGGATTACCTCAAGGAGGTTCCTTGATGAGAGTGGACGTAGGGTCGGAGAGATTATGATATTGTTGAACCACTATAAACAGAGTTTTCATATTATCTTCCTTTACTCCTTTAAATTCATGCATATTATTTGTTATATGCCTTACCTGATTAAATTGTTAAAAACTTATGTGTTAATTAGCAAAAAGTTTTTAAAACTTAATTCACCCCCCTCTTGGGTTTGTACCTCGGTTTACAATTTCCTTTAGTGTCTATCATACTTTTAGTTTTATTACTTTTTTATCCATCTAGAGTCATCACATTCCTCTACATCTACCCCTAAGATAAGTCTTCTACTCAACCTATTTATCACATACTCTACACTTCGTGTCCAACCAGTACTTCTCTTTCTTAGAAAACACTCAAAAATACACTTTTGATAATCTTCTATTTTAAAAGAGCACAAGGAAGCTATCGGCTGGACTATTGAAGATGTCAAGGGAATCAGCCCCTCGACGGTAATGCCCAAGTTACGTGTGGAAGAGAATGTCAAGCCATCGAGGGAGCCACAAAGAAGGCTCAACACAACTATGCAAGAGGTTGTGAGGATTGAAGTGATAAAGCTATTTGATGCAGTGATCAATTATCCAATCTTTGTTAGCAAGTGGGTGAGCCCGATTCATGTCATGCCCAAGCGGGCTGGAGTGATGGTAGTGAAGAATAAGGATGATGAGTTGGTGCCAATTCGTGTTCAGTCAGGATGGAAAGTATGTATAGACTACCATAAGTTGAATGCTGCCACAAAGAATGATCATTTTCCACTCCCATTTATTGATCAGATGGTGGAGCGCTTAGTTGGGCATGATTTCTAATGTTGGGTCTGGCTGAAGACGTTAAATTAGCGCTCATGGGAGGCACCCCACAGCATATCCTTTCTGTATATTTATTATTTTTTTTCATATTTATGATTACTGTTTGTTTCCAGTATTTTTTGTTTTCCAGTTTTTATTTTTCAAGAACAATGCGTACTTTAGTTCAAGTTTGAGGGTATGCTATGAGCCATACTAGTCCAGATAGTTCTCCATATCCTAGGTCAGCTCTTTCCATAATTATTCACACATTGGGGTCAATGTATAATTTAAGTTTGGGGGTATGAGAGACACATTTCACACACTTTGTCCTAATTTGTTGTTGTTTTTTTTTTAGTGAAGATAAATGCATGTTCATGCTCGTCTGAAAATTTTGGTTGATCTGAAATTTTTTTATATGATTTCATTGGTGAGTTTAAAACTTTGAACACATGATCCAAAGATAGAGTTTAAACTTTAGTTACTTACTTTAGGCATTCGAGAATTCACATGTTTGATCTAATCTAACACGTGCACATTAGCATATATTTGTGTGAGGTATGACATGTGATGTTAATGTTTATATTTCTTATCTTAACTGAAATGGGATAACTTGTTGGATAAACACTTGGGCACATAAAAGCATAAAAAAAAGGAAAAAAAATAATACTACTAATAATCATCATCAATAAACTTTCCACTGAGTAACTGGACCTTTTGCCTCAGTAAGCAGTGAGTGCTCACGTCAAAAGGTGAGAATTTTATTCATAGTGATCATTGCGAAACTTTCTGCTGAGTAACTGGACCTCCTGCCTCAGTAAGCAGTGAGTGTTCACGTCAAAAGGTGGAAATTTTGCTTGGTAGCATTAATGACAGTTTAGTTTTGTAGCCTTCTTGACTCGAGTTAGTAAGTCCTTAGGGGTATCTTTACACCTAATGCCCTAAAACCATCTGGTTTAGGAGTCATTGACTCAACACTCGTTACATGGGTCAATTAGAAAGCTTAAGGGAACTAAACATAGCAGAGCCATATAAAAAAAAGAGACAAAAAAGAAAAAAAGAAAATAAAACTACGCCATCGTTGTTCATTCTGATGAGAAATTTTGTGAATCTTGAGATGTAGAAACATTGTACATTGAACTTATTTGGAAACCTCATCAGTATATGCTAATTCACTTTACAATGATTCAAGCTTGTGATGTCTTAGCATGCCTCTTGTAAGTAATTAGGTTTTAAATTCTTATTCATTGTGAAGATGGGTTAGATTTTTTTAAGCTTGCTCATGAATAAATTTTTGGATACCATGAGTAATGAACTTATCTTTGTGTTCTTTATTTTTCATTTAGTTTTTTATTTTGTTTTGCTAAGGGACTAGCAAAATGTAAGTTTAGGGGTATTTGATGAGTGCCAAATATTGCATATTTTGGCCACTTAATTTACATTTGTTAGCTTAAGAAGTTGTTACTTTGAGTTGTTTTCGTTGTTTTTCAGGTTTACAAGCACTAGGAAAGGAGTTCACTAAAATTGCCAGAATTGCCTGTACATATTAGTCATTTTTGTGGATTTTACTGTATTGATTCAGGAAGAACCAGGAAATGAGCCATATATGCTTGGAAAGATCTGGAAGTCTATTTTCTGAGGAATTTTACGGCTCATAAAAATGATTTTTCTAGAGAAAGTTATGGTCGTTTTAGTAGACAAGGGTCGAGCTGAAGAAGTCTAGTGCGATCGATCGCACCAGACTTGCGATTGATCGCAAGTGTGCTCTCACACATCCCACATCGGTTAAAAATGCTTTACAATGCACCAGCATGCAATCGATCGCACTATGCTGCGATCGAGTGCACTCGGGCAGTATCCCACATCGAATTTGCATCCCATTGTGCTCCGGGACTCCCCTATAAAAGCATCATCTCACTTCATCATTCAGTGTGAAATTCCTGGGCCATTTGGTGTAATCCGGTGGACGTCTGCTAGCATTCTGGTGGATCCCGAAGGCTTTGCTACCACGAGGGGAAGCACCACCCAACAGCGAGTGGAATTTCTCCCATGTATAGTAATTTATTTCTTTTTATTTAGTTTTAAAGTTTAATGTTTAGTACTTGTATTGTGAACTTTAGTTTCATAATTATAAGAGGCTAAAATCTTCAGCTAAGGTTGAAGATGAAGCCTTTCCTTTGTTTAGCATTATATTTTCAGATTTGCGCATAATAATTCTGATGTTTTTAGTATAAATGTTCTGTTCAATTATTTGAGTAAACCTTATAATTGATTGCGTTTAATTGTTAAATTGGATATTCCTTGTGTTTCATCTGATGGATACATCGAATCGTTTTCGATTAAATTAGATTTCCTTTGTGATTTATTAAAAGCAGATACATTTGATGCTTTTGGTTTAATTGGGATATTCTTTATTTTTTGTTTAAAGTTGGATTCATGGAATTTTTTGATTACTTTTATATAGAGCATGAAAATATATGCTTTACTTTGGTGGGGTGGATTCAGAAACCTTAGTCTTTTTATCATTTGCTTTAAACCAATTTAGTTTAAGTTTATATTTCTTTGCACAATATAATACAAAATTCGAAACTAGGTTAAAATAAGGTTAGTTTAGATAAAATTATATTTCCACAACCCAATTCCCTGTAAATTCGACCTCGCACTTGCACACACTAAATTGCAAACGATTCGTGGGCTTGTGAGTAATTTAAAACTAGGCTCACTTTTCAAATCACTCTCCACTATTGTAGAAAAATCACACCACTTTGGATCAATAGGTCTTTAAATAAGCTTGTAATGTTAGGCTAAGGTAGAGGTTAAGAAAGAATGTGAAGGATTCAACAAGTAAAAGAACTCAATCTCTTAGTTTTCAAACACAACCACTTTAAACACTGGATAACCTTACTTCAACACCTAACTCTTTCAACCATTTTTTGAGCATTTCTCTCAATAAATCACCATTTTTTTTCTTTTCTTCTTTCTTTGCCATAATTCACTTCTTTTTTTTATTTTTTATTTTGGCATAAGACCATTCACCTCCTCTTTCGTTCTTTTCTTTTCTTTTCCTTTTCCATAGCCCCCATCTAATCTCCTTTAATATACTTGGGTTATGGTAGTAATATTTTTTTATATTTCCATCCTTACTCCTCTTAAAAGCTTCTCAACAGATGTGTACAACTAAATTCTTTTAAAAGAAGGGTAAGGATAAAATATTTTTAGGCTCATAAAGGTAAGTAAATAGGTTTTCGAAAGAAACAAGGCTTAAATTCTTTTTCAAGAAAAAGGCTCAAACAGGTGACTAGTGACAGATATAGCAAGGATAAGTTTGAAAGGCTTAAACGGTCCAAATATGACCTATATCATATCCTAAGTAGTGTGCATTCTAAGAATTCGCCTCAAGTGATTATCAAATATGTTCTAGAGCTTGTCGAGACCGCAAAAGTATTCACAAAGCAATCACACATAAAACTTCTTTAAATGTTTTTAGACTAATTATGCAATCTTACCACAAACTAGAGTCTCAAACCAAATGAAGATTGACACTTAAATTATTCTCAAACCGAAGCAAGATTTAACTTCTTCTAAATGTTGTATGCTATATCAATTAAGCTTATATCATTAACATGTGAATTAACTCTAAGGCTTAACACAAAGTATGCTAAAAACAAACAAAAAGGGAAAATGACACCAAGCAGTTCAAAAGAAAAAGAAATACATTTCCTCCACCCCCAACTTAAAAATAGCATTGAACTCAATGTGAAAGAAAAGGTAAAGGAAACTTCTTTTGTAAGCAAAAGTGCACACAAGCTGAAAATTGTGCACCATCATGTGAACTACATGCCGTTTTTCTCACTAAAATTTTGATCTACAACATAGAACAAAACAAACAAAAAGAAAGCAACTGCGGTGTAACATTAAGATTCCCACCGTATGTTAGGTTAGCACATGAAATGGAGAGAAATAATTAAAAAAAATGAAAAATAAAGTACAAAAAGGAAAACACAATAAATATTAGTATAGTTATCTGATAATAAAAACAAAAGAAAAGTATATGAAAAAGAGATAAAACCCAAAACTAATCCTCTAAGTCCTCATCCTCTTCTTCATTCTCTTCACCTTCCTCTGGAGTTGGATCAAAAGATGAACCCAGATAAGGTGGTAAAGTGGGAAAGTGATCCATGTCACAACCAGTAGCGGAGGTAAGGTGTTGGTACATCTCACCAAAATAAGAATACACCCCTGCTTGATAATCAGCTTGCCTAGCCAAGAATCGTTCTTGAAGATCAAACCTATTGTGCAAGAATTTCTGATGCTCATAAAAAAAAAATCTCTAAACGCTCAAGGCGCTCGGCAACAGTGAAATGCCTAGAGGGGAGAGGAGGGGCGACTGTAATTACTGCTCTCTCTCCCGGAGTTGGTAGCCTTGAGGCTTTAATCTGGGTTAGCATGCCATCATCGATGGGTTTCTTGGGTTGCTGGGCTTCCTCATCAAGACTGTATTGGACTCCGGCTCAGATGCACAATTGAGTAATTAATGAAGGGAAGTATAATTCGAGCTTTTTTCTCACAGTGTGTATGATAGAATTAAATATGATTTGGCCCACATCTATAGTCATGCCAATAAAAATGGCATAAATCAGGACAACTCTCTCAACAGTAAGGTCACTATAGTGTGTAGCAAACATCATCCTCTGACATACAAAATATTGCCAAGCCCGAGCATTGGTAGTTAGAGAAGGACCAGGCAAGATTATAGGGGTATCATCCGTCATTTTCCATGTAGTTCCCGAAAGACATAGAGTATTGCAAATCTCTTCATAATTAATATTAGACACATATGCACTATACTCACTGTTTTCTATGTCAGGTAGCCCATAGAATCGATTGATAGATGTGTTGCTAACGAAAACTGTTTGTCCTCTCACCCTCACTTTACCATTCCTATGCTCGTCTGCATTAGCATAGAATTCTCTAATCATATTTCTGAGGGAATGAGATGGTGGTCTTATAAATG
This sequence comes from Bretschneidera sinensis, assembly GCA_023935145.1. NCBI lineage: Eukaryota > Viridiplantae > Streptophyta > Magnoliopsida > Brassicales > Akaniaceae > Bretschneidera > Bretschneidera sinensis. Next base: position 79,587,367 of record CM043697.1, read on the forward strand.
TACCCCAATTCCTATCAATAATCATTCTAAATAAAGATGGGTTTCCCTCTCTGTGATGTTGAATCCTCTCTCAGGAATGGGTTTTCTAGTCTGCATCATCCTAATATATCTCTCACTCGCCTCAAAACTAACAAATTTGCTCTCATCATACTCTTGTTGTTGTTTCCCTCTTGGTCCCTTAGTCTTAGGTGCCATGTGAATCAAATATGTAGAACAATAGAACTAATGCAAAATTAACCACCCAAATAGCACAAATGAACAATAAAGAGAAGAAATTGGTCTTACTTGATGCCCACAATTAGAGAGAAGAAAGACTACCCACCAATTTGAAATTTTCTTGAAGAACCCAAAATCTTCCTAGAACCAAGCTTTATGGAGAAATTTCTAGCAAAATCTGCAATATTAGTGCTAAATCCTTCAAAAATGATGTTATAATCAAGAAATTTTGAGTAAAAGTGAGTGGGTAAGTGAGGGTTTGGAGTAAGAATGAGAGAGAAATGAGTGTGTTGGGTTTCTTGTACGAGAGAAATGAAGAGGAAAGGCAGAATTTAGGGATTTAAAAGGGCCAGGCTCGGGTGGGCACTGTAGCGTGAGATGAGGGGCACTACAGCACGCAAGATGAGCGTGATGGGCTATGCGCTGTGCTCCGCAGCGCGTAAAATGCTGGGGTGCGACGCTGGGCAAACTGGTCTGCTTTGCTGCTGGGTGAGGCGCTTTGTTGGTGGGCCACAGCGTGGGCTGCTGCAAGTGGGCCTGGTTCTAGTTATAAAAAACTTGTTTGTTCCAAAAGAAAAAATAAAATAAAATTAGCCCAAATAAATAATACTAAAAATCAGATTAAAATAAAAAGAAATATTGAAATAAACTTAATTAAAAAGAAAATAAACAAAACAAAAGAAAAATAAAAACGTACCTGTGTGGTGTGGTTTAAGGTGAATAGACCGGATCCATAAGTAGAATGTCTTCCACTTCCGGATCTTGCCTATCGATTAAGATCTTAAGTCGTTGACCATTTACTTTAAAAATCCGATCATCTCTAGTATCCTTAATTTCTACCGCCCCATTGGTAAAAACATTTTTTGCTATGAAAGAACCGGTCCACCTCGACTGAAGTTTTCCTGGATGCTTATGGAGTCTAGAATCGTATAAGAACACCTTATCATTAGGCTTAAATATTTTCCTCAAAATAATTTTATCATGAAACACTTTAGTTTTCGCCTTATAGATTATAGAGCTCTCATAAGCATCGTTTCTCAACTCCTCTAACTCGGTCACCTAAAATTTCCTAAGCTTACCCGCTTCTTCTATGTTAAAATTGAAAGACTTTATAACCCAATAAGCTCGATGCTCGAGTTCCACAGGCAAGTGGCAAGGCTTTCCAAAAACAAGCCTATATGGTGACATACCTAAAAGAGTTTTGAAATGTTGGAAATCACCTTGACAAGATGCCCAGGTGGTGATCTTCCAAACACCCAAGTCTAGAATGACTTGTAGAAATAATTTCAGCAATCAAACACAAGAACAGAAAATCAAAGAAAGAAAGAAGACATGCAATTTGTTATTGAGGTTCGGCAATGTGCCTATGTCCCCATGAGTTCCTCCGAACTCTCTGCACTAATTAAATGGTTCTTACAATTTACAGCAATCCCCTTCAAGAAGCTCAAGTTCTTGAAGAAACCAAGAAGAGAAGAAAGAAGATTATAATGCTCTCTCTCTATACTACTCTCTCTTCTTTACAACCAGCCTCACTACAAAGAGTCCCTCTTGTGTTTATGTCTCTCACACAATTCTCTCTTGCATTACAATTGATCTCACAATGTCACAAACTTGTGTGTTTCTAATCTTGTGAAAAATGAGGCTAAGAAACCCCTTTTATAGCCATCCACTTCTTGGACATTCTTGTGAATCAATCTCCACCCTTTGATCATGATCTCCACTTAATCATAGCCCTCCATCACTTCCCAAGTGGTGCTATGCATTTTAACCTTGGACTCACGCACCTAAGAGAAGGCTAAAGCAGGCTGTCCATGTGTGCTTTGGTGTGCCTAGCGCCTAGGCATTCAACAGGGGGTGCCATGGCGTTGGGCAGGGCACCTTTGCACACCTTCTGGATGCCATGGTGCTGGTGGGGAGAACCTAGGCGTTGATACTGGTCAGGGAGACATCATTCTGGGTGCCAGGGCGCTGGTGGAGGGCGCCTAGGCGCACACTAATGTAGCATCTGTGCGCACATTTTCCTGATTGTGTGCTGAAGTGCGCACACCAGTGTGCATGGCCTTCCCTTGCTCCAAATTGATACACACACATGTGTGCAGTCTTTTAACTTGCTGAAATTTAATCCTCTAACTTTGGTTTAGACTTTAACCATCTGTGAACAATGGTTGGTTAGATAAATACCAACAATCTCTACCTTTGTCTAAGTGTTTAAACCTGAACCATTGTGCAGAAAGCTTCAGGATCCAAACTCATCTTGAGTCATCAATTAACCAACTCCAATTCTAAGAAGTCCAAGGCAATGATTGGACCTTCTTAGAGGTAGAACTTTGGTGCCTAAATCTGCAGGACTTTCCTTCGTGGTCTTCTTGTCAACATGAATGTATCATTTCGTACCATTTTTCGGAATGTAATGATACCGAACATCCATATGCTTCATCCCCTCATGGAACACCTGATTCCACCATAAGTGCCATGCACTTTGGCTATCCAAAGATACCACCACCTTCTCTTTTAGGACCTCCTAACAACCCTTTGCACCCCATAGTCTCCGTTATGGCTTCTGTAGCCACTATGCATTCTGCCCCGGTTGTAATGAGTGCTACCACCGGCTGCCACTGAGCCTTTAAATACCTCAGCAACCTCTTTATCCCAAGCCAATGCTTTTTTTTGAGATTACTCACAAATTTGCTGAGAACACCCATTGCCTAAGAAACTCTTAACTAGTTTCTCTCCTTTTCTTAGATTATACACATCCCAAGGATCTTTTGTGTAAAGCTGAGATCCTTCCTCTTGAACTCATCACTGAGTTAAGATGTAAACCTTTCCATCCTCTCCCTGCTGTTCCAAACTAATGACATATCATCTACATAGATGAGGATACTCACCATCTTCTCCCCCTTGTGTCCAGGTGAGAAAGTTTCTGTGAAGCTATGTCTTCTCTTCTTGTGAACCTATTCGCCACTATCCTAGCTTTGTTCCATACTTCATCTCCTGGAGGGTACCCTTCTTTGATCTTGTAAGTGCACTTACATTCCACAACTTTATGCTTTCTTGGAATTTTCACCAATTCCCAGAAGTTGCTCTTCCTTCACCAATTCCCAGAAGTTGTTCTTCCTTAAAGAATCCATTTCTTCCTCTATAGCCAACTGCCACTTTGACGAATCCTTACACTACATGGCATCCGTGTAAGTCTCTTATTCACTCATCTTTCCTTCTGTCCAAGGAGTTGCTGCATTCACAGCATCCACAAACCCATATCTTGAAGGTAGTCCAACCAGCCTTCTTTCCTGGTCTCTTGTGAGCTAGTAGTCATTTCAACTTGCTGCATCAACCTCTTCTTGAGTTTCTTGAGCTTGGCCTTCATCCAAGGGCTCTACCTGGTTCGAACCCTCTTTCCTTCTTTGCTCTACCTAAACCGAGTTCTCCTTGATGCAATGCTCCATAACTTCCGGACTGGTTTGCTGACTAGCCCCTGCAGGGTTAGTTTTCTCCAAGTTGGGAAATAATAATTCATTAAAGATAACATCCCTACTTATGATCAGTTTCATGCCCTTCTTTTCTAAGGACCACAACCTATATCCCTTAACCCCATCACCATATCCTAGAAATACACATTTTCTATATCTTGGGCTAAGTTTATCCTCCTTTTGATGTACATATACAGCACAACCAAAAGCCCTAAGGTTGTTTAATTCAGGAGGTTTTCCACTCCATATCTCCATGGGAGTCTTGAGCTCTAAAGCTCTAGAGGGTGATCTATTTACCAAGTATGCAGCTGTAGCCACAGCTTCTCCCCAAAAATATTTTGGTAAACCGGATCCTATTAACATGCATCTAACATTTTCCATAAGGGTCTTATTAATCCACTCAGATACTCCACTTTGCTGAAGGGTTTCCACAACCATCCTATGTCTTAGAATGCCATTTAATCTATAGAATTGATCAAGTTCTTGGTTAAAAATTTCTAAGCCATTATCGGTTCTTATCCCCTTAACTACTTTACCCGTTTGAGTCTCTACCAGCCCTTTCCACACCACTAACTTATTCAAGGCATCTGATTTATTTCTAACCAAATAAACCCACACTCTTCTTGAATAATCATCAATTAAAAACAGAAAGTAAATGTTACCTCCCTGTGTTGGTGTCCTTGCTAGTCCCCAAAGGTCTGTATGAATGTAGTCAAGAATGCCCTTAGACTTATGCACTTCGATGTTGAAGCTGACTCGGTGTTGCTTCCCAAGAATGCAACTCTCACAGAAATCTAGTTTTTTTTACTTTGTCACCACCAAGTAGACTTTCCTTGCTAAGAACTTGCAGGCCCTTTTCGCTCATGTGTCCCAAGCGAGTGTGCCAAAGGGTTGCCCTATCCATCTCAGCCATCAAGCTTGTTGCTTGATCATTGATTTCTGTCTCTCCGATCATCTCATAGATTCCATCGTTTCTTGCTGCCTTGATCATTACCAAAGATCCCTTGGCTACCTTTATCATTACCAAAGATCCCTTGGCTACCTTGATCTTTCCTCCCTCTACTTTGCATGTATACCCCATGGAATCTAGCTTCCCCAATGAGATCAAATTTATCCTTAAATCTGGAACATACCTCACATTTTCCAGCAGCCTTTTCATTCCATCAAACATCCTCAATTGGATGTCTCCAATCCCTCTCACTTGGTAAGAATTGTCATTCCCCAAGAAGATCCTTCCATCATTGATCTCCTTGAAATTCTTGAACCAACTCTGGTGAGGGCATATGTGATGAGTGCACCCAGTATCCAAGATCCATTTCTCGCTGCCTTCTTGCCCTTGCTCACACCTGAGCACACAACAAAAACATCACCATCTTGCTGTTCTATTTTGGCAACCGAAGCCTCTCCATTTTTTGTATAGCTTCCTCCTCTATCCCTTATCATCTTCTTGCAATCTTTCTTAACATGACCCTCATATGGCAGTAGTAGCAGCTATTCCCTTCAAATCTCAGTTTGGAATGCATTCTCCCATGGCTTTCTCCTCTACCTCTGTCCCGGTAGTAGCCATGCATGCTGCTATGCACTCTCCCATGGCTCTCTCCTCTACCTCTGTCCCGGTAGTAGCCTTGGTTGCTGCCATACTGAGTTGCTGGCCTTCTTTTAAAGAACAACCCTTTACCACTTGATGCACTCCTTATCTTGCCATCAAGATTATCTTGCAACTCTTTCTTAGGACCAAATTTAAAAGCAAAGATTCATTTATGAAGATATCTCTTATCCGGGAAAGTCTTGGCAAGAAACAACTCACTTAGTTTCTTCCATATTGCAGCTGGATCTTCCAAGTCTCCGCACTCCCTTATGACATTATCCGACATGTGCAAGAAAATGGTGTTGTAAGCCATCTTCTTCATCTCGGTCCGCTGGTCCTCCATGACACTTGATGGAAAAGCATCATCTTCTCCAATAGCCGAGTCCACTTTCTATTGCATTAGAACCGCCTTGATCTTCCGCTTCCAAAGGGCAAAGTCTCATTTTCCATCAAACTTCTCTACACAAAAATTTGAAGCCATCTTTTACGGACAAGATCCCAGATTTATGCACTACCCACAAATGCTTTCTTCAACCTCAAGAACATAGATCAAAGATGGATCTTAACACTATTCTTGAATCAACCTTCAAGAACACGACTGGATCTTGATCTTTACACCGTTCTTGAATCATCCAAGAAGTTGATATTTGATTCTTGGAGTCTTGTCTCTATCACCTTCTTGTTCTTACTCTGATACCCTCTAACCAAGCTCTGATACTACTGTCCAAAGCTCTGATACCACTATTGGAAATCACCTTGACAAGATGCCCCGGTGATGATCTTCTAAACACCCAAGTCTAGAATGACTTGTAAAAAGAATTTCAGCAATCGAACACAAGAACAAAAAATCAAAGAAAGAAAAAAGACACACAATTTTTTATCGAGGTTCGGCAATGTGCCTACATCCCCGTGAGTTCCTTCGAACTCTCTACACTGATCAAATGGTTCTTATAAGTTACAGCAATCCCCTTCAAGAAGCTCAAGTTCTTGAAGAAACCAAGAAGAGAAGAAAGAAGATTACAATGCTCTCTCTCTATACTACTCTCTCTTCTTTACAACTAGCCTCACTACAAAGAGTCTCTCTTGTGTTTATGTCTCTCACACAATTATTTCTTGTATTACAATTGATCTCACAATGTCACAAACTTGTGTGTTTCTAATCTTGTGAAAAATGAGACTAGGAAACCTCTTTTATAGCCATCCACTTCTTGGACATTCTTGTGAATCAATCTCCACCCTTTGATCATGATCTCCACTTAATCATAGCCCTTTAACACTTCCTAAGTGGTGCTGTGTATTTTAACCTTACACTCACGCACCTAAGAGAAGGCTAAAGCAGGCTGTCCATGTGTGCTTTGATGTGCCTAGCGCCTAGGCGCTCAACAGGGGGCGTCATGGCGCTGGGCAGGGCACCTTTGCACACCTTCTAGACGCCATAGTGCTGGTGGGGAGCGCCTAGGCACTGGTGCTGGTCAGGGAGACATCATTCTGGGTGCCAGGGCACTGGTGGAGGGTGCCTAGGTGCACACTGATGCTGCAGTTGTGCGCACACTTTCCTGATTGTGTGCTGAAGTGCGCACACCAGTGTGCATGGCCTTCCCTTGCTCCAAATTGATGCACACACATGTGTGCAGTCTTTTAACTTGCTGAACTTTAATCCTCCAACTTTGGTTTAGACTTTAACCATCTACGAACCATGTTTGGACCTGTGCAAACCTTAGACAAATACCAACATGAAAGTTGTATGGTAGGCCCAAAGCGCATCAACTAGTCTCAAAGACCAATCCTTGTGATCCAGGTTGACCATTTTTTCTAAAAATTGTTTAATCTCCATATTTGCAAGTTCTACTTAACCACTTGTCTGAGGGTAGTAAGCTATAGAGATCTTATGTAATACCCCATATTTTCTCATCAAAGCTTCAAAAGAACGGTTGCAAAAATGTATACCTCGATCACTAATTATAACGCATGGTGTACTAAATCGAGATAACACAGTTTCTTTGAGAAATTTAATCATCGTTCTATTATCATTGCTTTGGCAAGCTGTTGCCTCTACCCATTTTGATACATAATCTATTGCCACAATGATATACTGATATCCGAACGAACGAGGAAAAGGTCCCATAAAATCATTGCCCCAACAATTGAAGATTTCAATCACTAAAATTGGGTTTAAGGGCATCATATTACGATGAGACACAGCTCCTAACTTCTGACACATTTTACATGAGTGACAATAGATGTTTGCATCTTTAAACAAGTTAGGCCAATAAAATCCACACTACAAAATTTTTGCAATGGTTTTTTTCATTGAAAAGTGGCCTCCACAAGCTTGGGAGTGACAAAATTCCAAGACGTTGGCAATCTCTTTATTAGAGATGCAACGCTTTAAAATTTGGTCAAGGCAGTACTTGAAAAGATAGGGGTCATCTCAATAAAAATTATATACCTCATACAAGAACTTCCTCTTGCTTTAAGCGCTCCAATCCATTGGTATCTCACTTGCAGCCAAATAATTCATGATATGAGCAAACCATGGTAAAGAAGTAATGGAGAGTAATTGCTCATCAGGAAAATCATCCTTGATTGGCATATCATCAGAAGTGTCCTCAAATGTGAGCCTTGAGAGATGGTTAGCCACCACGTTCTCTATTCCTTTCTTGTCCTTGATGGTGATGTCAAATTCTTGCAAGAGTAAAATCCACCGTATTAGCCGTGCCTTAGCATCTTTCTTTGTAAGCAGGTACTTGAGGGCTGCATGATCTGGACAGAAGAAAGCATGCTTTAAACCCTTAGGTAATGGCTTTAATTCAACTTGAGGTGCTTCCATACTTGAGGGGATTTATTTTTCGCTTTTTTCGGGCAACTCCTCAAACTTTGGTTGCCATGCTCGAGTGCCATAATCCTGAGATTTATAAAAAACAGCACAAATATCAATTATATTAGTTTTATCATTCATAGAATCAATCTCAGAATTAACAAGAAAATATTCAAGAGGATCAAAATCATGAGCTATAGAAACTCCCTCATCGATGAGTGACTCAATCATGTGTAAGTGGTGGTTCTCGTCCTCATCTTCGGGCTGTTTTGCAACATTGAAGATGTTCACTTCGAGGGTCATGTTTCCAAAGGACAGCTTCATGAGTCCATTCCTACAATTAATTAGAGCATTTGCAGTAGCAAGGTAAGGTCTACCTAAAACCAAAGGAATTTTAGAGTTAGTGTCAACAGCAGAGGAAGTATCAAGGATTAGGAAATCAACAGAATAATAAAATTTATCAATTTGAATTAAAACATCCTCTACCACACCCCGAGGTACTTTGACTGAATGATCAACCAATTGTAATACCACAGCGGTTGGTTTGATTTCTCCTAAACCCAGCTGCAAATAAATAGAAAATGGCATCAGGTTTACACTAGTTCCTAAATCTAGCAATGCTTATCCAACCTCTTGATTTCCAATACTACATGCAATGGTTAGACAGCCAGGATCTTTGTATTTTGGGGGAATTCTTTGCTCAATTAAAGCACTAACTTGTTCCGTTAGGAACACTATTTTCTTCACATGGTGCTTCCTCTTAATTGTACACAAATCCTTGAGAACCTTTGCATAAGTAGGAACTTGTTTAATCACATGCAAAAGTGGAAGATTCAGTTTTACTTGCCTTAGGTTCTCTAGGATTTCATTATTTAGCTCCAGATTTTTCTTGTTTGATTTTAAGGCTTGAGGGAATGGTGCCTTAACAGGGCTCTTGGTAACCTCAGGGTCTTTGCGCAGTTCGGTATCACTACTACCTTGACCCTTTTCCACATCCTCGGGTTTGTTCGTTGTTGGGATGTGTAATGACTTACCACTTCTTGTCACAATGGCATTCACATCTTTCGAATTTACTTGTGCCATTTGTTGACCATGGGGTGTGGAATGAGCTTGGGAAGGGAACTTCCCTCGCTCATTCACACTCAAGGAGCCCATCAGTTTGGTCACTTGGCTCCTTATCTCTTTGTTCTCTTCAACAACCTGTGTAAATAATGCCTCACACCTTTGGTTTGTTTTACCATGTGCCTCAATAAAAGCGTGTAAAGTGTCTTCTAAAGAACTTCTAGAGGACGAGGGTGCATGATATGGTGCAGGGTATGATCTAGGGGATTGTGCCAGCTACTGGTTTTCAGACTTCCATCTGAAGTTGGGGTGATTTCGCCATCCCGGATTATAGGTGTTAGAGAAAGGTGCTAGAGGCTTCTTGTACATGCCTAAGGCACTACATTGTTCCTCATATATCCCTCTTATATCTATGAATGTGGGCACTCTTGAGCGGGATGATCTACCCCACCACACACAAAACATGGTTCCGAAGATTCAGCCTGATTAACCACGTGTGTTGGCTTTGAACCTTTAATTTTTAACGCATCTAACTCCCTAGTGAGCATTTCAACCTTTGCTTTTAGGTTGTCTTCTTCACTAAGATGGTATATTCCACCACCACTAGGGTTTCCTACAGGTCGTGACCTATTTGTGCTTTCAATAACACTAGGTCCAGTCCAAGTGTGAGCTTTTTCAGCAAGCTTATTGAGGTACTCTATGGCCTCATCAGGATCTTTTTGTAGAAATTCAACATTACACATCATCTCTACAAATTGGTGCTCTCTATAGTTAAGTCCCTCATAAAAGTAGCTCACTAAGTGCCAACTCTCATACCCATGGTGAGGACACATACTTAATAGCTTCTTAAATTTCTCCCAAGACTGATACAAAGTCTCATTCTCCTTTTGTGCAAAGATGGAGATTTATCTTTTTAAAGCATTGGTCTTATGTTGAGGGAAGTATTTATTGAAGAAGACCTGAGTCATCTCATTCCATGTCCC